>JAVQMG010000115.1:11442500-12050000 GCA_032878915.1 Castanopsis chinensis | reverse complement strand
ATCGGCACTGCGCACGAACTCATGCTTTCTCTCACATGTTCTTTGGTCAGCAACTCCTCAACTTGCCTTTGAAGTTCCTTTGTCTCCTCTGGATTACTCTTATAGGCTGGTCGGTTAGAAATTGTCGCACTTGGCTCAAAATTAATTTGATGCTCTATTCCTCTAATAGGTGGCAATCCACTAGAAACTTCATAGGAAACAAATCCTTATATTCCTGCAACAAAGAGACAACAACACTAGGCAAAGATTCGTCAAGCTTGTTAGAATTAAAACAAACCTCTTTGTACAAGAGTACAAATATAGGCTTGTTTGTATAAAAAACACTCTTGACATCACTTGCCTTAGCATAAAAACTCCCTCGTTTTTTTGTTTTCCTCTCATTATTTTCACCCTCAATTGTCTTTTCACTCTCTTTTTTCTGCTCACTCTCTTTTTTTCTGCTCACTTTCTTTTTTTTCTTTCACTCTCTTTCTCATCATCTTTTTTTAAACTTTCAGTCTCACAATTTTTCTTCAAGTCATTCTCTCTTTTCAATTTCATTTTATCTTCATACACTTTTCTTGGAGTCAATGGTACAAGAGTAATGGTTTTGTTATCTTTTACAAAAGAATACCTATTCTTGAACTCGTCATGATTGACCTTCCTGTCAAACTGCCATGGCTTGCCCAATAAAAGGTGACTCACATGCATTGGAACAAAATCACAAAGTACTTCATCCGTGTACCTCAATTGAAAAAAGAAACCAGTACTTGCTTATTTACCTTAACCTCTCCACAATCATTCAACCACTGCAACTTATATGGTCTAGGGTGTTTCAAGGTTGGTAAATTCAAATTTTCAACTAAAGTAGTGCTAGCCACATTAGTACAGCTCTCCCCATCTATAATCATAGTGCATACCTTGTTGCTGATGTGGCATCTAGTGTGAAAAATATTTTCTCTTTGTTGTTCCATGTCATCTTCTTTGACTTGGGCACTTAAAGCACGCCTAGCTACAAATGACTCACCCTCCACTGGATACTCCACATCATGGTCACAAGCATCCTCAAGTGATGGAATCAGGTCATCATCTCCCTCGCTTTCAGTTTCCACCTCTCCATCAATACGTCCGATCATGGTCCTCTTATTTGGGCATTGTGAAGCTATATGACGTACTCCCAAACAACAAAAACACTTAATATCATGATTACGAGTTTGAGATTCATTTTTACCTTTGTTGACACTGGGAGCTTCATCTCTCCTTTTTGGTGGTTCGATTTTGGACTTAAAAATAGCCCCTTCGTCTTTCCTACTATTTGACCTCCATGAAGCAGAGGAGCCCGGATTTTGAAATGAGCAAGTTCCTTTCCTTTTAAGCTGTCGTTCCACCTTTATTGCCATGTGCACCGTGTCCTCCAACTCCACATAATGCTGCAACTCCACCACGTTGTCAATGTCCCGATTCAGCCCATTCAGAAACCTTGCCATGGTAGCTTCTCTATCCTCCTCTACATTTGCTCGAATCATGGCAATCTCCATCTCCTTGTGGTAGTCATCCACGCTCCTATAACCTTGAGTAAGACTCTGTAATTTCTGATAAAAGTCCTTATAGTAGTGACTAGGAACAAATCGCCTTCTCATGATGGCCTTCATTTCCTCCCAAGTCTCAATTGGTCTCTCATGGTTTCTCCTTCTGTTCATCACAAGTTGATCCCACCATATAATAGCATAGTTAGTAAACTCAATGGCAGCGAGTTTTACCTTTTTCTCCTCGGAGTAGTTGTGGCACTCAAAGATTAACTCCACCTTCTTCTCCCACTCCAAGTATGCTTCTAGATCATCTTTCCCTTGGAACGTTGGTATCTTCATTTTTATGTTTCCTAGGTTTCTGTCAGTCCCGTCTTGCTATTTTGGATCTCTTCGGAAACCTCTACCACACCTTTCTCCCCTTGGCACAAACTTGCCCTCATTGTTCAATGAAGCTTGATCATCTTCATCTTCAAACGCATCCTCGTGGTAGTCATCAGAATCATCCATGTGCGTGCCTTTCTTGCCTTCTAGCATTAGGGCCTCTTTGGGGACGCTCCTCACACAAAGTAACAATAACAGTGTCTTGCTTCTAGCATTAAACACCACATTCATGCGTTCAAATTGTTGTTGCTTAGCCTACAAAATGATGGACGACTCCTCCCCTCCTTTCCTATTTGATGTTTCGCCCCTGGAAGACATACTTTTGAAACTACAGAAAATTGTTAGAAATAATTCCTCACAACACTCCCTCACGTGTTTGCACTCAAATTATGTCACTCCCACTCGTGTTTCACTCTTAAATTGGCTTTTTCCTGATATTAGTCTCACACATTCTTGCCTTTTTCCACTCGTAGCTTCCCCTTTTCAGTTCTACATTAAACTAATAAATTTGATCAAGAAATTCGACTCGTAGTGTTTAAACAAATACCAACAGCAAAAAAATATGATAGAAGCACTAAATCAAAGGAAGTGGACAAAAGAAAAATAAAATTTTGGTTTAAGAGAACTAAAACTACAAACAATTTTTTTTTTCCTGTTTTCTATTTCTTTTCTGAAGTCTTTTTTTTTTTTTTTTCTCTTTTTTCACTTTTTTTTTTTTTTTTTTTTTTTGGAGCTAGGTGCACGATTTTAACCTAGTGCACGTCAAAAAAATAAGAACGATGAATAAAGAGCACTAAAGGAGAAAGATAGGATGATAACAGGAAACAAAAAATTAAGGGATAGAAAACTGATTTTAGAACCTATGCTCTGATACCAAATGATGCGAACCTCAATCGACACACTTTGAGACCCAACAACAATATTGGAATATTTACCCAAGAAAGCTAAAATTCAGATTTTGATTGAACCCTGACCCAACGTTTATAAGCGAAACGCGAACCAAAAGTATAAGTAACAGACCTTAACCCAGTGATTATAGTTGAATCATGAACCGTAGGTATAAAGTTTGAACGCCACAAGGAAGAATCCCTAATAAGTTCACAGCTCTTGAAGAACCAAAAGAAGAGCAAAGCCTCACATTTTCTGATTTTTATTTAATAATCCTCTATTTCAATGAGTGCATGTTATTTATAAGACATGACTGAAAAATAGAAAATATAAAAAAACGTACTAAATAATAAAACCCTAAATAAAAGTTGATTTGGTTTGAAATTAGCAGATCCAAAATAGGAAAATAGCTAAAAAAAACGTTCTAAATAATAAAAGCCCTAAATTCAAGTAGATTTGGTCTGAAATAACAGCTCCAAAATAGGAAAAAATTTCCATTAATTGATATAAACTTGGAAAGTCAATCAGCCATTAATCCACGCCATAAATTACTCCAAATTAAGCCAGATCAGCCCTCAATAGCTTGGATTAAATTTATTACGCCTTCATCTTCCTTTGGGCCAAGTTTGGAATGTCCTGCGTTAAAATCAGCCCAAATCTTTTGAATAAGCCCATTAAGTGGTTCCTTGATCTTCTTGGATCTTGCTCTTGTAATATGCCCAACTAGAACATGCAATGGATCCTTGAATGTTTGTTGATTCTCATCATCTACACCATAAATCACGCCCAATTAAGCCAGACCAGCCTTCAATAACTTGGATTAAATTTACTACGCCTTCATTTTTCCTTTGAGCCCAGCTTGGAATGTCTTGTGTTAAAATTAGCCCAAATCTCTTGGATCAGCCCATTAAGTGCTTCTTTGATATTCTTGGATCTTGCTCTAGTAATAGGCCCAACTAGAACTTGCAATGGATCCTTTAATGCTTGTTGATTCTCATCACTCTTGCAGGGCAAAATACATATTCCTTGCTTTCCATTTTAATTAAGCATCTTGATCATAAATATGTCCTTAAACAACCCAAAATACAGCTTGACATTGTTCAAGTTACCTCCTCCCTTGCTCAAGATGCAAAGGTCAACCCAACTTGCAAGGGATCCTTTAATGCTTGTTGATTCTCGTCACTCTTGCAGGGCAAAATACACATTTCTTGCTTTCCATTTTAATTAAGCATCTTGATCATCAAAATGTCCTTAAACAACCCAAAATACAGCTTGACATTGTTCAGGTTACCTCCTCCCTGGCTCAAGATGCAAAGGTCAACCCAACTTGCAATGGATCCTTTAATGCTTGTTGATTCTCATCACTCTTTCAGGGCAAAATACACATTTCTTGCTTTCCATTTTAATTAAGCATCTTGATCATAAAAATGTCCTTAAACAACCCAAAATACAGCTTGACATTGTTCAGGTTACCGCCTCCCTTGCTCAAGATGCAAAGGTCAACCCTTCTGTTGCAATGATTGGTGCATTAAGTGATGTCATGAGGCATTTGCGGAAGAGCATACATTGTTCACTTGATGATGCGAATCTTGGAGCTGACAGAATACATTGGGATAGAAGCTTTAGGGAATTGGTGGATGACTGCCTTGTATAGCTATCACATAAGGTGGTAATTATATTCCACAGCTCCTAAATTAATTTAATATCCAAAATTTTATGGTCTAGAACTACTTCATGATGGTTGTTATTGATTTTTAGTCACTTTTCAAGTACTTAATGAGCTTATGTAATTTTTCAATTTTACATATTCTACTGCTTCAAAGCATGGATACTTTAAACTAGCACCATATCTAAATTTAAGCTGATGCAGATACTCTCGGATGGCATAGGATACATCATCCTTTTTTTTTTCTTTTTTCTGTTTTCCTCTCTCTTTCTCGCTAACTTTTTTCATTGAAACTAATAGCTGCTTAACTAGTTTTATTATTTAGAGATATCTTTTATACAATGAAACTAATATATTTATTATTTGGTCATATTTTACGCTGTTAGTATTTGGTGTTTATCTTTTATACTATAAAATATTATAACATGTACTTTAAAATGTTGATTTATATGTTAATTGATTGAAGTATCCAGGCTATACTAGGTTGCATCGACACGGCATTTTTGGCGACATGTCGATGTCCGACACGTGTCGGACACGGATACCGGCACGACTCGCCGGACACTGGTGTCCGAGCGGTGTCCTTTTTTTTTTTTTTTTTTTTTGCTTCTCCGACACGGCGCCGACGCGGCTCCGACACGGTGGACACGCCAGCAGTGAAAAAAAAAACTAGAAAATCACAGATCAACCCTCCCTCTGGCCTCTGCCCCGCTACCCTCTGTCCCTCGCCGGTGTTAGATCGGGCCGATCGGCGAGTCGGCGAGCTCCATAGACAGTCGCCGTCGACGCCGTGCCTTCCGATCTCACTCTCTCTCTTGGCGTGGAGAAGATCCGATCTCTTCCCTTCTCTCCCTCTCTGTTTTTTTTTTTTTTTTCTTTCTTTCAGGCGAAGGCCCTCTGTTTTTTCTCTTTCATTGTCACTGACTCGCTGCGTTACTTAAAGCGCATTTTTTTTTTCACTCTCACTGTTACTGTATTATACTATATATATATATATATATATTTTTTTTTTTCTTTGCTTTTTGGTTTGTCCCCTGAACATTTTTTGTATTATTATACCACTTTGGATGTTAGTTTACTTATTTGTAGTCCTTACATAATTTAAATTTTAATCATAAATGTATTTATGTCTAAAAATATTAAAAAATATGCCTAAATATAAAATTTAATTAATTATTTAATTGCCGTGTCCACGCCGTGTCATGTCCTTATTTTTCAAAAATTGCCGAATCCCCGTGTCCGTGTCCGTGTCCGTGTCCATGTCGTGTCCGTGTCCGTGCATCATAGAGGCTATATCATATCCTAAATTTTCAGAATTGACATATCCCGATGTATGTATTGTATTATATACATATCCTGTGTTGGTGATTTCTAATTCTGCTGACATCGATTCTCATTATTTGAGTTTTCAAATAAAACCGAGTTGCAATTGGCCCACAGATAGGTGACGCAGACCCAATTCTTGATAATTTGGCTGTGATGTTGGAGAACATCTCAACTATTACAGTTATAGCCAGAACTACTATTTCAGCTGTTTACCGTACTGCTCAAATTGTAGCCTCCTTGCCCAATTTTTCCTATCAAAATAAGGCAAGACGCAGCACCTATTTCTTTCTTTCTGTAGGCTTTCCCTGAGGCTTTGTTTCACCAATTACTCCCAGCTATGGTCCATCCAGACCATGAAACATGAGTTGGTGCACATCGAATTTTTTCTGTTCTTGTGCCATCTTTGGTTTGCCCTCAAGTGAGAACCTATTTGATTGCTCAAGATCTTTGGGACATTGTTGAAGCAACCGACGAATGTCCTAAACAAGAAGATGATGAAGCTGCTCAGTGGCGACTCCAGGAAATTTTTTCAGGATGTTCCTCAACAAGCATAAATTACACGATATAATAAAAAAAAAAATTTATATTGACAACAACAACAATAAAAAAACACGTAAATACATAACGTTTAGTTGTTTCATTAATTTATTTATCTTTTATAAATTATAATTTGTTATATTATTGTTTCATTAATTATAAAATTATTAATTTTTGTTTAACTTAATATAATTTAATTTGTTTGTCTTTTATAATGTATTGGTTAATTAAATTATTAATTTTTATCTGTTAATTAATTTTTCCAATTAATTATTAATTAATTAAATTTTGGTTTACTAATTACACGTTACACTGCCAATCAAAAAATTTTACAAGCACAATTTCACAAATCACAATAACACTAAAAGATAATTAATGCTTCTAAGTCCAACACCAACACACAACGCCAACACAATAACACATACCAAGAGTCCAACACCAACGCATAGCACACCAACCAACGGATAGGAATCAATAATCAGACAAAGCTAAAAGCAAAATGCAAAATTCAAAAAGCTGCAAAATTCAAAAAGTAAAAAAATTAATAAAGTTAAAGTGTTAAACAAAGTGCTTGTTTTGTTTCTAAAAAAAAAAAAAAAATAACTACTGAGTGCAATCACGGTTCAGCCAATGGCAATGAGACAAAGAATTAAATTTAAAGGGTTAAACTGAGTCACTCGTTCAGTCTCATTACTATAAAAAAAAAAAAAAAAAAAAAAAAAACTACTGAGTGCTTCAACGAGCCAATCACGGTTCAGCCACAGCCAATGAGACAATCAGACAAACAAAAAGACAAAATAAATAAAGAAAGAGACAGAGAGTCATAAATAATAGACAGAGAGACTATTTCCTCTTTTCATTTCAGATTGAGATAAAGGGAGTGAGAGGCTGAGAGAGAGAGTCAGAGAGAAAAAGAGAGAGATTGAGAGAAATACCTGGGCGAGGCGGCGATCAGCGGATCAGGCGATGTGCGACGGCGATGAGCGCTGCGACTGGCGACTACGATCTCCGATGTCCGCTGCGACAGCTTGGTTATGAGCGCTGCGAGCCTGCGACTGGAGCTGCGGCGGCGATCTCCGATGAGCGACTGGAGCCGTGGAGCGATCTACCTTCTAAGGGAGGGCCGGGAGGCGCCGTTGCTATTTTTCCTTTTTAGGTTTGCAGTTTGCTTAAGGCTTTAGTTTTGTGATTTTTTTAATTTTTTTGAGAAAAGCTTTAGACTTTAGTGATGTACTGAAATCCTGATAACTGATTTGAGGTTTCTGATCTGTGTTGCCGAGTTGGGGTTTGTTTTTTTGTTTTTGTTTTTGTTTTTGTTTTTGGTTGAGAAACCGTGGGTTTGAGAAATCTGTGTACTGTGTTGGGCTGCCGTGGGCTTGATGTTGGGCTTGCCGTGATGCCGTCCGTTGTTTTGCTCTCACAAATTTTTTTTTTTTCTCTATTACAATTTTTTTTTTTTTTCAGATTTTAGTTGAATTTTTTTCTTGGGCTTTTTTTTTTCTTGGGCTTGAAAGTAGAACAAATATATATATTTTTTTAATTTGAGGGTGTTCCTCATTTTAACTGAGGGTGTTCCTATTTTTTTTTATACGGGTAAAAAAAAAAAAAAAAAATTAGTATATATAAATTTTAAGTCAGGGTGTTCCTGGGAACACCCTGACCATAACGTGGCGTCGCCACTGAAGCTGCTTTCAAGGCTTGGAGCAAGAAGAATGCCATGGCTTTACACGTTATCCAAATTTCATGCCCATAACGGATATGTCATGTGATTAGTCTGATTACTTCCTCCAAAATTGCTTGGGAAACTTTGGAAGCAATATGCAGCATCCCCAAAAGTGATTATATTGGTATGTCCATACTGCACGTGCTGAAACATTTTATATTATGTTTCAGTTTTATTTTTTGATTAATGCCTACTTTTGCTCATTTGGTGTTATAAGTTTTTTGATATTCAGCATTACAGTCATTTTGTAAACCTTCTACTCTGTAATTATGACATCTATATTGTTACATTCTGTGGAGATCTCAGCTTCAACAGATTGGAGGGAAATATTCCAGATTTAGGCGGTCTGAAACACTTGGAGTTTCTGTAAGCTTCACGACCAAACCACTTAGCAGGTTCAATTGTATAGTAAATTCAAATAAACAACTAATAAGGAGCTACAGACACGAAGGTATGTAACATGGTTTAGTTTCTGGATGACCCCGGTGGGTTAATGTGCAAGGAGCTTCACTACTAATATTAATGGCATATATCACACACATTAATTATTAAGCCCAAGTACACCTAAAACGAGAACCCTCTCTATCTGCCCCAAGTACATCTTATATAACCATTTCCTTGCAACAGGATGTAGTGTAGGACCTTTTACTCTAGTCATGCTTAGCGTTTAACTAATATTATTGTCTTGTTTACTAATAGGTATCTGACAAACAACTTGCTCACTGGGCATATTTCGGGGTGGATCAAGGACAAAGATAGTCGCCTGTATGGACAGTGATTGATCTCATGATTTCTTTAGGGATTAGTTGCACATCTCTCTCTCTCTCTCTCTCTCTCTCTCTCTCTCTCAATATTTGGATTATTGATTGGCATGTGCTATTTCTCCAAATTTTGCTTGAAGTTTTTATTTTCATCTTCTTGCCTGTGGCTCTATTAAAAGGCAGTTGCGGAAAAAATTACTTTCCAAGTTATGTTAGTTGTCTGTTATTTGGGAAGATTGTTCTGACAGCTTAATTTCGAGCTAGCTACAGATGTTTAGTGGAATGAGCTTGAATTGATGTTGCATTAACATTGACAAGCCAGATATGTATTTTAAGGAATAGTTCAATATGGAAGATTGCTTAGAATGCTGATTTAGACTTACATGTTTCAGGTTTTCAATAATACTACTACTTTTGAGGACTACATCAATTAGCCAGAATTCTTCATTTTGAAGCTAATTTAGATAAGAAAGCCTACAACGAAGGCGTTGAGTGACAGTTAAATTAGTTAAAATATCTAAAGGCCTTACAAGAAGGTTGTTTCTAGAATATTGAAATAATTTCTTTTAACAACTTTTTGTCCATATCAAAATTTTTTATTAAAACTAGTCTCGTTACACGCGCTTCATGATAAGGCTCTTTTTTTTTTTTTTTGTTGGGGTTTAGTATCATAATTTTTCATTTATCCCAATTTGAGGCTTACACGTTTGTCCGCCTGAATTTGTTCATTTTTTGGAGCTAGTCTCATCACACTCCTAACAGTATTAGTAGTTTTAAATGAATAATATGGCGGAAAAACATGTAAACCTCAAATTGGGATAAATGAAAAATTATGACATTAAACCCCAACAAAAAAAAAAAAAAGAGTTATATTAAGAGGATTCAGAAAAATAGTTATTGCTTTTTTTATTGTCAAAAATACTCCTAATTTAATTAACATATTATTAATCCCGAAAATATAAGTTACAGATATGAGGTTAGAATTGTAAATTGTAAAAAAATTTAAAATATTCCTATTAAAAAAAAAAAAAAGACTATCCCACTTCCCTTACTCAATTACTCCTATAAAGTAAAATAAAAATCCTATTAAAACAATTACTTCCTTCCCACCACTCACACATCCTTGTAAATTTATTTATAATCCTAAAATGTAGTTTTTTAATCCTAAAATTTAGCCACTTACTACACATCTATAAAAGAAGTTGTAAGGGCAAGAAAAATCTTATGGACCCATGGCCCACTTAGAATAGTGGCTAGATCATACCAACTATGGTCTAAAACAACAAAAATTTGCAGAGAGAGAACAACATAAAAAAGAAAATGGTCCGGTCTAAGGATTAGATTAGAAAGAAAAAGTCAAAACAATTATATTAGATGAATCAATCTCCCTTTTACAAGCTCTCCCGAGGAGGCTAGAGCTTTAACAACCATAGTATACTATTCACCCCACTTCTCTCCTAAAGTTCTTCTTGTTTCCTCTCTTCTTTTTCTGATCTTTTTTCTTCCTCTCCTCTACAATCTCTCTTTCTCGTACATACACTCCTCCCTTTCTTGCATCTCAACCATCCATCTCTTACCTAACTAGATTCACCTCTTGACACTTGTCCCCTCCTACAACTTTGAAGAAGGTGGTGGAAAGAACTTGCTTAGTTGTGATCTGCACTGTTCAAGTCACTTTCTCATCAATGTAGTTGATAAAGCTGTTACCCACTATTCAATGCGGCCAAGAGGCCAGATGCAAGGCATTATATGTGGAAGCCACAAGCTTTGGTTCCCTCTCCGTAGGCCTTAGAGTACTTTTAGACTTACTTCTACAGATTCCCAAGCAACCCTCCTGTTCGGGCCCATGAACCTAGCCTTGCTACCCTACATTGCAACACTTGAGTTTCATCCTTGGTTCTTGGGCTTCCACATACTTTGGTTCATAAACTCCATCCTTGGTCCTCGGGCCCCCACAACAGCCTCTCAAAACTTGTGCTATTAACCCCGAGGTAAAAGCAAAGTTTTAGCTACATGAGCTAGCTACACATGTGCTATGCGCATTCCCACGTGGTAACGTCCTTTCAACTGCTCACAGCACGCTCCTAACGCTTCGGAATCCACGATCTCTTATTTATGGCGTCAAGCAGCTACATGTCTCCCACGTTCTACAGTTTGATCAGGAACGTACGGTTCTCATTTTCCCTCACTTATGAGCGAGAAAATTACCTCGCATTTTTACCCCCTATATAAACAGGACTTGGGGCAGGCTGAAGTTCATTTACACAATCTGGCAATTGAGTTAAAGCGATCTCTCAAGGAGAACTTTTTCTTTTGCTCATAGGTGTGTTCATTTCCTAACTCCTGATTCTGCATATTCGTTAATTTCTTCACACCACAAAACTCCATGGACACCCCCTGAGGCCATGGCTGTCTTTAGGGCACAATATAGAACCCCAGACGGTGTCGAACTCCGACCCTATGAATACAGTGAATGGTTGGTCTTAAATAGACCTCCTAAATTCGTGGTTATTCCTATGATCACTTTCATTAAAGGGGGGACAAAGCTTCGCCAAGCAAGGTTGGAGCTTTCCTAAAAAAATTCAAAAAAATAGTAAAAAATTTCAAAAAATATAGAAAATGTCATTCTGGCTTCATTTCTTGCTAAACTGAACGGGAACAAGCTGAAAAGGAGTAAAATTTTCTTTCTATCGGGGTACAATTTCTGCCAACCTTGGTTGGAGCTTTCCTGAAAAATTCAAAAAAGCAGTAAAACAATTCAAAAAAAAAAAAAAAGCAATGTCATTATGGTTTCATTTCTTGCTAAAACAATTTCCACCAACCTTGCTCGGACCATCCCCATAAAAATTCAAAAAAATAGAAAAAAAATTCAAAAAAATAAAAAAGTCATTCTCGCATCATATCTAACAAAATTGGACTGGAACAAGCCGAAAGGAGAAAAATTATTTTTCGTTCTAGGTACAATTTCCTTCAACTTTGGTTGGAGCTTTCTCGGAAAAACTCAAAAAAAATAAAAAGATGTCATTCTTGTGTCATTTCTAGCAAAACCGGACTGGAATAGGCCGAAAAGAAGAAAAATTATTCTTCGTTCCTAGTACAATTTCCGCCAACATTGGTTCGAGCTTGAAAAAATTCAAAAAAAATAGTAAAAAATTTCAATAAAGATTAAAAAAATGTCATTCTGGTTTTATTTCTAGCTAAGCCGGCCTAGTATATGCCGAAAAGAAGAAAATATATTTTTCATTCCGTGTACCATTTCCTTTAAGAGGGGTTGGAGCTTATCTGGAAAAAAAAATTAAAGAAAAATAAGTAAAAAAAAAAAACCGTCTTTCTCGCGTCATTTCAAGCAAAACCGGAATGGAACAAGCTGAAAAGGAGAAAAAATATTTTTCGATCCAAGTACAATTTCCGCCAACCTTGGCTGGAGCTCTCCCAAAAAAATTCAAAAAAAAAAAACATCATTCTGACGGGAATCAGCAAGCATTCAAGGATCCATTGCATGTTCCAGCTTGGCCTATTACAAGAGCAAAATCCAAGAAGATCAAAGAAACACTTAATGGGCTGATTCAAGAGATTTGGGTTGATTCTAACTCAAGACATTCCAAGCTTGGCCCAAAAGAAGATGAAGGCGTAATAAATTTAATCCAGGCTATTAAGGGCTGATCTGGCTTAATTGGAAGTGATTTTTTGCATGGATGCTGATTGACTTTCCAACTCTATATCAGTTAATGGAGATTTTTTCCCATTCTAGAGCTACTATTTCAGACAAATCTACCTGAATTTAGGGCTTTTATTATTTGGAATTTTTTTTTTAGCTATTTTCCTATTTTAAATCAGCAAATTTTAGACCAAATCAAATTTTATTTGGGGTTTTATTGTTTAGTACGTTTTTTATATTTTCTAATTTTCAGTCATGTCTTATAAATAGCATGCACCCATTGTAATAGAGGATTATTGAATAAAAATTAGAAAAGGTGAGGCTTTGCTTTTCTTTTGGTTCTTCAAGAACTGTGAACTTATCAGGGATTCTTACTTGTGGCGTTCAAACTTTATACCTTCGATTCATGATTCGATTATAATCATTGGGTCAAAATACCTTTGGTTCGCGTTTCACTTATAAATGTTGGGTCAGTGTTCTATCAAAATCTAAATTTTAGCTTTCTTGGGCAAATATTCCAATATTATTTGTTGGGTCTCAAAGTGTGTTGATTGAGGTTCGCAAAATTTGGTATCAGAGCATAGGTTCTAAAATCAGTTTTCTATCTCTTTATCTTTTGTTTCCTATTATCATCCTATGTTGCTCCTTTTGTATTCTTTATTCATAGTTCTTAGTTTTTTGACATGTACTAGGTCAAAATCGAGCATCCAGCTCCCAAAAAAGAAAAAAGAAAAAAAAAAGGTGAAAAAAAGGAAAAAAAAAAAAGACATTAGAAAAGGAATAGAAAACAAATATATATATATATATATATATATATATATTGTTTGTAGTTTCAGTTCTCTCAGACCAAAATTTTATTTTCTTTTGTCCTCTTCCTTTGATTAAGTGTTTCTATCATATTTTCTTTCTGTTGGTATTTGTTTAAACACTACAAGTTGAATTTCTTGATCAAGTTTATTAATTCAATTCAGAATAGAAACGGGGAAGTAACAAGTGGAAAAAGGCAAGAGAGTGTGAGACTAATATCGGGAAAATAGTGGAAAATGAAAAACAAAATGAAAAAAAAAAACTCATTTTGGTGTAATTTCTAGCCTAGCTGGACAAGGATAGGCCAAAAAGAAGAAAAACTATTTTTCATTCCAAGTACCATTTCTACTAACCTTGGTTAGAGCTTATTTGAAAAAATTAAAAAAAAAATAGTAAAAAAATTCAAGAAAATAAAAAACGTCATTCTGGTTGAAATTCAAGATAAACCAGACTAAAACAAGCATAAAAGGAGTAACACTAAGGTTCCAGGTACCATTTACTTCAACCTTGGTTAGAGCTTTCCCGAAAAAATTCAAAAAAACTGTCCAAAAAAAAAAAAAATATATATATATATATATATATATATAACGTCATTTTGCCTTCAGTTCTAGCCTAACAGGACTAGGATATGCTACAAAGGAGAAAAATTATTTTTTGCACCCGGTACCATTTCCGCCAACTTCAGCTAGTACTTCCCCAAAAAAATTTAAGAAATTGTAAAAAAATTCAAAAAAATAAAAAACGTAATTATGGCTTCTTTTCTAGCTAAACCGAATTGGAACAGGCTGAAAAGAAGAAAAATTATTTTTCGTTTCCGTCACCATTTCTGCCAACCTCAGTTGGAGCATATCTGAAATTTAAAAAAAAATAGAAAAAAAGTCAAGAAAATAAAAAATTTAAAAAAAAAACATCATTCTGGCTTAATTTCCCACTAAACGGGACCAGAACTGGCAGAAAAGGAGTAAAACAATTTTTGGTTCCAGGCACCATTTCCTTCTACCTTGGTTGGAGCTTTCCCGAAAAAATCCAAAAAAACAATCAATATATATATATATATACATATATATATATATATTTATATATATAAAGTCATTTTGGCTTCATTTCTAGCCTAACTGAACTAGGATAGGCCAAAAAGAATAAAAACTATTTTTCTCTCCAAGTACCACTTCCACTAGCCTCAATTGGCACTTCTCGAAAACAATTTAAAAAAAATTGTAAAAAAATTCAAGAAAATAAAAAACGAATTTCTCACTTTATTTCTAGCTAAACCATACTAGAACATGCTGAAATGAAGAAAAAATATTTTTCGTTCCAGGTATGATTTCCGCCAAGCTCGATTGGAGTTTACCTGAATAAATTCAAAAAAATAGTAAACTATTTCAATAAAAAATAAAAAAACATCATTCTGGCTTCATTTCTTGCTGAACCGGACGAGAACAAGCTGAAATGGAGAAAAATTATCTTTCTATCCAGGTACAATTTCCGCCATCCTTGGTTGGATGTTTCCCAAAAAAATCCAAAAAAATAGTAAAAAATGAAAAAAAAAAAACTCATTCTGGTGTTATTTCTAGCCTAGCCGGAGTAGGATAGGCCAAAAAGGAGAAATACTATTTTTCGTTCCAGGTACCATTTCTACAAAACCAGACTGGAACAGGCTGAAAAGAAGAAAAACTATTTTTCATTCCAGGTACCATTTCCTTCAACCTTGGACAAAGCTTTCTCGAAAAAAATTCAAAAACAACTGTCAAAAAATATATTGAAAAAAAATGACATTTTGGCTTCATTTCTTGCCTAACAAGACTGGGATTGGCCAAAAAGTAGAAAAAATATTTTTTGCTCCATGTACCATTTCCGCCAACCTTGGTTGGAGCTTTTCTGAAAATATTCAAAAAAGTGAAAAACGTCATTCCGGCTTAATTCCTAGCTAGACCAGACTGGAACAGGCCAAAAAGGAGAAAAACAATCTTTCGTTCTAGGAACCATTTCCGCAAACCTTGGTTTGAGAATTCTCAAAAAAATTCAAAAAAACCAGTAAATAAATTCAAAAAATAAAAAATAAAATTGGTCATTCAGGCCTCATTTCTAGCCTAACCGGATGGACTGGGATAGGCCAAAAAGGAGAAAAACTATTTTTAGCATGAGGTACCATTTCCGCCAACCTTAGTTGGTACTTCCGCAAAAAACTAAAAAAAGTTGTAAAAAAAATTCAAAAAAATAAAAAATGTAATTCCGGCTTAATTTCTAGCTAAGCCAGACTAGAACAGGCCGACATGGAGAAAAATTATATTTTATTCCATGTATAATTTCCGCCAATCTTGGTTAGAGCATTCCCGAAAAAAATCCAAAAAGAATTCAATAAAAAGTAAAAACGTCATTCTGGTTTCATTTCTAGCTAAGCCGAACTAGTATATGCTCAAAAGAAGAAAATCTATTTTTCGTTCCGCGTACCATTTGCTTCAACCTCGGGTGGAGCTTATCTGAAAAAATTGTTGAAAAATAAGTAAAAAAACTCAAAAAAATAAAAAACATCAATCTCGCGTCATTTCAAGCAAAACCGGACTAGATCAAGCCGAAAAGGAGAAAAATTATTTTTCATTCCAAGTACAATTTCCGCCAACCTTGGGTGGGGCTTTCCTGAAAAAATTCAAAAAAAAAAGTTTAACTTCATTCTTGCGTCATTTCTAGCAAAACCAGACTGGAAAAGGCCGAAAAGGAGAATATTATTTTTCGTTCCAGGTGCAATTTCCACCAACATTGGTTGGAGCTTTCCCGAAAAAATTAAAAATAAAAATGACAATCTAGCTTTGTTTCTTGCAAAACCAGATTGAAACTGACTGAAAAGGAGAAAAATTATTTTGCGTTCAAGGTACAATTTCTGCCAACTGTGCTTGGAGCTTTCCCCAAAAAATTCAAAAAAATAAAAAACATCATTCTTGCATCATTTCTAGCTAAACCGGACTGAAAAAGGCCTAAAAGGTGAAAAATAATTTTTCATTTCTGGTACAATTTCCGCCAACAGTGGTCAGAGCTTTCTCGAAAAAATTAAATAAAATAGTAAAAAAATTCAAAACAAAACGCCATTCTAGCTTCATTTCTAGTTGAACCGGACTGGGACAAGATGAAGAGGGGGAAAATTGTTTTAAGTTCCATGTATAATTTCCGCCATCCTTGCTCTGAGCTTTATTGAAAAAAATCCAAAAAAATAGGAAAAAATGATAAAAACTCATTCTGGCTGAATTTCCAGATAAACCAGACCAGAACAAGCCGAAAAGGAGTAAAACTATTTTCGGTTCCAGGTACCATTTCCTTCAACCTTGGTTGGAGCTTTCCCGAAAAAATTCAAAAAAACTGTCAAAAAATATATTTAAAAAAAAAAACATCATTTTTGCTTCATTTCTAGCCTAACGGGACTGGCTAATGCCAAAAAGGAGAAAAACTATTTTGCACTCCCGGTACCATTTCTGCCAACTACAGTTGGTACTTCCCCACAAAAATTAAAAATATTGTAAAAAGATTCAAAATAATAAAAAAACGTAATTATGGCCTCATTTCTAGCTAAACTGGACTGGAACAGGCCGAAAAGAAGAAAAATTATTTTTCGTTCTAGGTACCATTTTTGCCAACCTTGGTTGGAGCTTATCCGAAAAATAAAAATAAAAATAAAAGTCAAAAAAAAAAATGTCATTTTGGCTTAATTTCCAGCAAAACCAGACCAGAACAAGCTGAAAAAGAGAAAAACTATTTTTTATTCTAGGTACCATTTCCTTCAACCTTCATTGGAACTTTCCCGAAAAAATCCAAAAAAGTGTCAAAAAATATTTAAAAAAAAAAAAAAAAAAAGTCATGTTGGCCTCCTTTCTAGCCTAACGAGACTGGGACAAGCCAAAAAGAAGAAAAACTATTTTTCTCTCCAGGTACCATTTCCGCCAACCTCAATTGGTACTTCCCTAAAAAAATTGTAAAAAAATTCAAAAAAATAAAAAACATAATTCTAGTTTCATTTCTAGCTAAACTGGATTGCAAAAGGCCGAATAGAAGAATAATTATTTTTTGTTCCAGGTATAATTTCCGCCAAGCTTGGTTGGAGCTTACCTGAAAAAATTCAAAAAAATAGTAAAAATTTTCAATAAAAATTATAAAACATCATTCCGGTTTCATTTCTAGTGACGTCGGACTAGTGTATGACAAAAAGTAGAATTTCTATTTTTCGTTCCATGTACCATTTCCTTCAACCTTGGTTAGAGATTCTCTGAAAAAAATTGGAAAAAAAAGTAAATAAATTCAAAAAAATAAAAAA
This sequence comes from Castanopsis chinensis, assembly GCA_032878915.1. Classification (NCBI taxonomy): domain Eukaryota; kingdom Viridiplantae; phylum Streptophyta; class Magnoliopsida; order Fagales; family Fagaceae; genus Castanopsis; species Castanopsis chinensis. The sequence goes on along the minus strand of JAVQMG010000115.1, from coordinate 12,032,445 downwards.
CGTCATTCTCGCGTCATTTCCAGCAAAACCGGACTGGAACAAGCAGAAAAGGAGAAAAATTATTTTTCATTCCAGGTACAATTTCCGCCAACCTTGGCTAGAGCTTTCTCGAAAAAAAAAAAAAAAAAAAAAAAAAAAAAAAAAAAAAAAAAAAAGGTCATTTTTTCATCATTTCTGGAAAAACTGGACAGGAAAAGGCCGAAAAAGAGAAAATTATTTTTCGTTCCTGGTACAATTTCCGCCAACATTTGTTGGAGCTTTCCCCAAAAAAAAAAAATGCCATTCTAGCTTCCTTTCTAGCAAAACCAGACAGGAACAGGCCGAAAAGGAGAAAAATTATTTTGTGTTCCAAGTACAATTTCTGCCAACAGTGCTTGGAGCTTTCCCGAAGAAATTCAAAAAAATACAAAACATTATTCTTGCGTCACTTGGCTAAACCAGACTGGAAAAGGCCGAAAAGAGAAAAATTATTTTTCATTCTTGGTACAATTTTCGACAACCATGGCTGGAGCTTTCCCGAAGAAATTAAAAAAAAAAAGTCATTTTTGCGTCATTTCTAGCGAAACCGGACAGGAAAAGGCCGAAAAGGAGAGAATTATTTTTCGTTCCCAATACAATTTCCACCAACATTGGTTGGAGCTTTCCTAAAAAAAAAAATGCCATTTTAGCTTCCTTTCTAGCAAAACCGGAATGGAACAGGACGAAATGAAGAAAAATTATTTTGCGTTCCAAGTACTATTTCTGCCAACCGTGCTTGGAGTTTTCCCGAAGAAATTCAAAAAAATAAAAAACGTTATTCTTGCGTCACTTCTAGCTAAACCAGACTGGAAAAGGTAGAAAAGGAGAAAAATTATTTTTTGATCTTGGAACAATTCAAAAGAAAAAAACGCCATTCTGGCTTCGTTTCTAGCAAAACTGGACGAAAAGGAGAAAAATTATTCTGCATTCTAGGTATAATTTCCGCCAAACTCATTCTGGCGTCATTTCTAGCCTAGCTGGACTAGGACATGCCAAAATGGAGAAAAACTATTTTTCGTTCCAAGTACCATTTCTGCCAACCTTGGTTGGAGCTTATTTGAATAATTAAAAAATGTCATTCTGGCTGAATTTCCAAATAAACCAAACCGGAACAGGTTGAAAAGGAGCAAAACTATTTTTGGTTCAAGGTACCATTTCCCTCTACCTTTGTTGTAGATTTCCGGAAAGAATTCAAGAAAATAAAAAATGTCATTCTTGTGTCATTTCCAGCTAAACGGGACAGGAACCAGCCAAAAAGGGGAAAAACTATTTTTTGTTCCAAGTATAATTTCCGCCAAGCTCGGTTGGAGATTTCTTGAAAAAATTCAAAAAAATAGTAAAAAATTTCAAAAAAAAAATAAAAAACGTCATTCTGGAATCATTTCTAGCTAAACGAGACTGGAACAGGCCGAAAAAGGAGAAAAATTATTTTTTATTCCAGGTATAATTTCTTCCAAGCTCTATTGGAGCTTTCCTGAAAAAATTCAAACAAATAGTAAAAATTTCAAAATAAATAGAAAAACTCATTCGAGCATCATTTCTTGCTAGACTGGACGGGAACAAGCTGAACAGTAGAAAAATTACTTCCTAAAGGGGTACGATTTCTGCCAACCTTGGTTGGAGTTGTTATGAAAAATCCAAAAAAAAACTGCAAAACAATTCAAAATAAAAAAAAAATAAAAATGTCATTTTGGCTTCATTTCTTGCTAAACTGGACAAGAATTGGCTGAAAAGGGGAAAAATTATTTTTCTTTCCAAGTACAATTTCCACCACCCTTGCTTGGAGCATTCCAAAAAAATTCAAAAAAATAGTAAAAAAATTTAGAAAAATAGAAAAGTCATTCTGGCTTCATTTCTAGCAAAACTAGACTAGAACAAGCTGAAAAGGAGAAAAATTATTTTTCATTCTAGGTACAATTTCCTTCAACCTTGGTTGGAGCTTTCCCGGAGAAATTCAAAAGAATAAAAAGACGTCATTCTTCTATCATTTCTAGCAAAACTGAATTGGAACAAGCTAAAAAGGAGAAAAAAAATTTTCATTCCCGGTACAAATTTCGCCATCATTGATTGGAGCTTACCTGAAAAAATTCAAAACAAATAGTAAAAAATTCCATTAAGATTATTTTTCGAGTCATTTCAAGCAGAACCGGATTGGGACAAGCGGAAGGGGAGAAAAATTATTTTTCATTCTAGGTACAATTTCTGCCAACCTTGTCTGGAGCTTTCAAGAAAAAAATCAAAAAAAAAAAAAAAAAAAGCAAAAAAAGAAAAACGTCATTCTTGCGTCATTTCCTGCAAAACCGGACTGGAAAAATTGAAAAGGATAAAATTATTTTTCATTCTCGGTACAATTTCCACCAATATTGGTTGGAGCTTTCCCGAAAAAAAATTTTAAAAAAAAAATGCAATTCTAGCTTTGTTTCTTGCAAAACCAGACTGGAACAGGTGGAAAAGGAGAAAAATTGTTTTGCGTTCAAGGTACAATTTTGCCAAATGTGCTGGGAGCTGTCCCGAAGAAATTCAAAAAAATAAAAAATGTCATTCTTGCGTCATTTCTACGAAAACCAGACTGGAAATGGCCGAAAAGGAGAAAAATTATTTTTCATTCCTGGTACAATTTCCGGCAACATTGGTTGGAGCTTTCCCGAGAAAGGTGAATAAATAGTAGGAAAATTCAAAAAATAAAAAAACGCCATTCTAGGTTCATTTCTAGCAAAACTAGACTGGAACTGGATGAAAAGGAGAAAAATTATTTTGCATTCCAGGTATAATTTCCGCCATCCTTGGTTGGAGCCTTCCCGAGAAAATCCAAAAAAATTGAAAAAAATGAAAAAAAAAAAAAAAAAAAAAAAAAAAAAAAACTCATTCTGTTGTCATTTCTAGCCTACCCAGACTAGGATAGACCAAAAAGGAGAAAAACTATTTTTCGTTCCAAGTACCATTTCTACCAAACTTGGTTGGAGCTTATCTGAAAAAATTAAAAAGAAATTGTAAAAAAATTCAAAAAAATAAAAAATGTCATTCTGGCTGAATTTTAAGATAAATCGAACCAGAACAGGCTGAAAATGAGTAAAACTATTTTTGGTTCCAGGTACCATTTCCTTCAACCTTGGTTTAGCTTTTTCGAAAGAATTCAAGAAAATAAAAAACGTCATTCTTGCGTCATTTAGCTAAATAGGACTGGAGCTGGCCGAAAAAGGGAAAAATTATTTTTCGTTCTAGGAATAATTTCTGCCATGCTCGGTTGGAGCTTTCCTAAAAGATTTCAGAAAAAATAGTAAAAAAATTTCCCAATAAAAAAAAAAAAAAAAAACATCATTCTGGCTTCATTTCTTGCTAAACCAGACGAGAACAAGCTGAAAAGGTGAAAAATTATCTTACTATCGGGGTACAATTTTTGCCAACCTTTGTTGGAGCTGTCTTGAAAAATTCAAAAAAACAGTAAAACAATTCAAAAAAAAAAAGGTCATTCTCGCTTCACTCCCTGCTAAACTGGATTGAAACCGGCCGAAAAGGAGAAAAATTATTTTTCGTTCTAAGTGCAATTTCCACCAACCTTGCTTGGTGCATTCCCAAAAAAGTTCAAAAAAATTGTAAAAAAAAATAAAAAATAAATAAAAAAAAGACATTCTTGCTTAATTTCTAGCAAAAGAGGATTGGAAGAAGACAGAAAGGAGAAAAATTATTTTTCGTTCTAGGTACAATTTCCTTTAACCTTGGTTGGAGCTTTCTCTGAGAAATTCAAAAAAATATAAAGACGTCATTCTTGTTTCATTTCTAGCAAAACCAAACTGGAACAATCCGAAAAAGAGAAAAATTATTTTTCGTTCCCGGTACAATTTCCGCCAACCTTGGCTGGAGCTTTCCCGAAAAAATTCAATTAAAAAAAAAAAAAGAAAAACATCATTCTAATGTCATTTCTGGCAAAATCGGACTGGAAAAGGCCGAAAAGGAGAAAATTATTTTTCGTTCCTAGTACAATTTCTGCCAACATTGGTTGAAGCTTTCTCGAAAAAATTATAAAAAAAATCCAAAAAAAAATCCATTCTAGCTTTGTTTCTTGCAAAACCGAACTAGAACAGGCCAAAAAGGAGAAAAATTATTCTGCATTCAAGGGTCAATTTCTGCCAAACGTGCTTGGAGCTTTCCTAAAGAAATTCAAAAAATAAAAATAAAAAACGTCATTCTTGCATCATTTCTAGCTAAACCAGACTAGAAAAGGCCAAAAATGGGGAAAATTATTTTTCGTTCCTAATACAATTACCGCCAACATTGGTTGGAGCTTTCCTGAAAAAATTAAATAAATTGTAAAAAAAAAATTCAAAAAAAAAACGTCATTCTTGCTTTGTTTCTAGCAAAACTGGACTGGAACTGGAAGAAAAGGAGAAAAATTATTTTGCGTTCCAGGTATAATTTCTGCCATCCTTGGTTGGAGCTTTCCCAAGAAAATCCCAAAAATTAGTAAAAAAATTTTTAAAAAATGAAATAAAAAAATCATTCTGGCCTCTGGTGTCATTTCTAGCCTAGCTAGACTAGGATAGGCCAAAAAGGAGAAAAAATATTTTTCATTCCAAGTACCATTTTTGCCAACCTTGGTTGGAGCTTATCTGAAGAAAAATAAATAAAAAAAAACATCATTCTGGCTGAATTTCCAGATAAACCAAACCGGAACAGGCTAAAAAGGAGTAAAACTATTTTTGGTTCTAGTTACCATTTCCTTCAACCCTGGTTGTAGCTTTCCTGAAAGAATTCAAGAAAATAAAAAACATCATTCTTGTATCATTTCTAGCTAAACGGGACTGGAACAAGCCAAAAAGGCGAAAAATTATTTTTTGTTCTAGGAATAATTTCTGCTATGCTCAATTGGTGCTTTCTTGAAAAAAATTCAAAAAGAATAGCTAAAAATTTCAAAAAAAAAAAAAAAATAGAAAACATCATTCTGGCGTCATTTATAGCTGAACGGGACTGGATCTGGCCGATAAGGGGAAAAATTATTTTTCATTCCAGGTATAATTTCCGCCAAGCTCGATTGGACCTTTCACGAAGAAATTCAAAAAAATAGTAAGAAATTTCAAATAAAATAGAAAACGTCATTTCTAACATGAAGGGAGGAGACGTCCATCATTTTGCAGGCTATGCAACAACAATTTGAACGCACGAACGTGGTGTTTAATGAGATTTGAGATCGGATGGATAGGCAAGACACTGTTATTGCTACTTTGCATGTGGAGCGTCCCCAAAGAGGCCCTAATGCCGGCAAGAAAGGCGTGCGCGCATGGATGATTCTGATGACTACCACAGGGATGAGTTTGAAGATGAAGATGATCAAGCTTCATTGAACAATAAGGGTAGGTTTGTGCCAAGGGCGTGGTAGAGGTTTCCGAAGAGATCCAAGATGGCAAGATGGGACTGACAGAAACCTAAGAAACATAAAAATGAAGATACCTACGTTCCAAGGGAAAAATGATCCAGAAGCATACCCAAGTGGGAGAAGAATGTGGAGTTAATCTTTGAGTGCCACAACTACTCCGAGGAGAAAAAGATAAAACTCGTTGCCATCGAGTTTACTGACTATGCTATTATATGGTGGGATCCACTTGTGATGAACAGAAGAAGAAACCATGAGAGACCAATTAAGTCTTGGGAGGAAATGAAGGCCATAATGAGGAGGCAGTTTGTTCCTAGTCGCTACTATAGGGACTTGTATCAGAAATTACAGAGTCTTACTCAAGGCTATATGAGCGTGGATGACTACCACAAGGAGATGGAGATTGCCATGATTTAGGCAAATGTATAGGAGAATAGAGAAGCTACCATGGCAAGGTTTCTAAATGGGCCAAATCGGGACATTGCCAATGTGGTGGAGTTGCAGCACTACTTGGAGTTGGAGGACATGGTGCACATGGCAATAATGGTGGAACGACAGCTTAAAAGGAAAGGAAATCGGTCATTTCAAAATCCAGGCTCCTCTGCTTCATGGAGGTCAAATGAGGCAAAGGTGAAGGCTATCAAGGAATGGCCCACACCTAAGTCAATCGCTGAGGTAAGAAGTTTTCATGGTTTGGCTAATTTTTATCGCTGATTTGTCAAAGATTTCAGTACACTAGCCGCACCACTCACTGAAATTGTTAAAAAATTTGTGAGTTTTAAATGGGGTAGTGAGCAAGATTGTGCATTTATTGAAATTAAAGACAGGTTAGTGGTGCTCCTTTATTAGCATTACCTGATTTTTCTAAAACTTTTAAGATTGAGTGTGATGCCTCAAGAATAGGTATTGGAGCTATTTCGATGCAAGAGAAGCGGCCAATAACTTATTTTTGTGAAAAACTAAATGGGGTAGCTTTGAACTACCCAACATATGACAAGGAGCTTTATGCATTGGTGAAAGCATTGGAGACTTGGCAATATTACCTTTGGCCAAAAGAATTTGTCATACATATTGACCATGAGTCCTTAAAGCACCTAAAAGGACAAGGTAAGTTAAATAGAAGACATGCCAAGTGGTTGGAATTCATTGAGACCTTCCCTTATGTAATCAAATACAAACAAGGTAAGGGAAATATTGTGGCTAATGCATTATCCAAAAGGTATGCCCTTGTCTCTGCTTTAAATGCAAAGTTATTAGGATTTGAATATATTAAGGAATTGTATGCTAATGACGATGATTTTGCTAGTGTGTATGGGGCATGTGAGAAGGTAGCATTTGGAAAATTCTATAGACTTGATGCGTACTTGTTTAGAGATAATAGACTTTGTGTGCCTAATAGTTCTATGCGTGAGCTACTTGTGCGTGAAGCACATGGAGGTGGTTTAATGTGTCATTTTGGTGTCAGGAAGACTCTAGATGTGTTACATGAACATTTTTTTTTTGGCCAAAAAAGAAACGTGATGTGGAAAGAGCATGTGCTAGATGCATTACCTATAGGCAGGCCAAATCTAGAGTCTTACCACATGGATTATACACTCCTTTGCCTGTACCTAGTGCACCTTGGGTCGATGGATTTTGTTTTAGGCTTGCCTAGGTTAGGGAAAGGTAAGGATTCAATTTTTGTGGTTGTTGATAGGTTTTCGAAGATAGCACATTTCATATCTTGTCATAAAACTAATGATGCAACCCACATCGCTGATTTGTTCTTTATAGAGATAGTACAACTCCATGGTGTTCCTAGGAGTATTATGTCTAATCATGATGTTAAGTTCCTTAATTATTTTTGGAAAGTCTTGTGGGGAAAGTTGGGGACTAAATTATTGTTTTCAACTACTTGTCACCCCCAAACGGATGGACAAACTAAGGTAGTAAATAAAACTTTATCTACTTTGTTGCGTACTATAATTCAAATGAACTTCAAAACTTGGGAGGATTGTTTGCCATTCATTGAGTTTGCATATGATCAGAGTATTCATTCTACTACTAATTTTTCACCATTTGAAATTGTTTATGATTTTAATCCACTAACTCCTTTGGATTTGCTTCCTTTACCAGTTAATGAAATGACTACTTTGGTTGGTGAAAAGAAGGCTGATATGGTGAAGAAACTCCATGAAAGTGTACGGCAACATATAGAGAAGAAAAATGAGCAATATGCGACCAAACCCAACAAGGGTCATCGACAAGTCCTCTTTGAACTGGGTGATTGGGTTTGAGTGCATATAAGAAAAGAAAGATTTCCAACCCGTAGGCAATCTAAGCTACATCCAAGGGGGGATGGTCCATTTCAAGTTCTTGAGAGAATCAATGATAATGCATACAAGTTGGACCTTCCAGGTGAGTATAACATTAGTGCTACATTTAATGTTTCTTATCTTTCTCCTTTTGATAATGTTTCTTATCTTTCTCCTTTTGATGTAGGTGACAATTCGAGCACGAATCTTTTTGAAGAGAGGGGGAATGATAAGAATCAACAAGCATTCAAGGATCCATTGCATGTTCCGGTTGGGCATATTACAAGAGCATGATCCAAGAAGATCAAGGAAGCACTTAATGGGCTGATTTAAGAGATTTGGACTAATTCTAACGCAGGACATTCCAAAATTGGCCCAAAGGAAGATGAAGGTGTAATAAATTTAATCCAAACTTTTGAGAGCTGATCTAGCTTAATTGGGAGTGATTTATGGCATGGATTAATGGCTGATTGACTTTCCAAGTCTATATCAGTTAATGGAGATTTTTTTCCTATTCTAGAGCTGCTATTTTAGACTAAATCTACCTGAATTTAGGACTTTTATTATTTAGAACGTTTTTTAGCTATTTTTCTATTTTGGATCTGCTAATTTCAGAGCAAATCAACTTTTATTTAGGGTTTTATTATTTAGTAAGTTCTTTATATTTTCTATTTTCTAGTCATGTCTTATAAATAGGGTGCACTCATTGTAATAAAGGATTATTGAATAAAAATTAGAAAAGGTGAGGCTTTGCTCTTCTCTTGGTTCTTCAAGGACTGTGAACTTATTAGGGATTCTTCCTTGTGGCGTTCAAACTTTATACCTTCGGTTCGTGATTCAATTATAATCACTGGTTCAAGGTCTGTTACTTATACTCTTGGTTCGCATTTCACTTATAAACATTGGGTCAGGGTTCAATCAAAATTTGAATTTTAGCTTTCTTGGGTAAATATTCCAATATTGTTGTTGGGTATCAAAGCGTATCGATTGAGGTTCGCATCAGTCATTCTGGTTTCATTTCTAGCTAAGCGAACTAGTATATGCCGAAAAGAAGAAACTCTATTTTTCGTTCTCTGTACCATTTCTTTCAACCTCGGTTGGAGCTTATCTGAAAAAAATTTAAGAAAAATAAGTAAAAAAATTTTAAAAAAATAAAAATCGTCTATCTTGTAACATTTCAGGCAAAACCAGACTGGAACAAGCCGAAAAGGAGATAAATTTTTTTTCGTTCCAAGTACAATTTCCGCCAACCATTGCTGGAGCTTTACCGAAAAAATTCAAAAAAAAAAAAACGTCATTCTTGCATCATTTCTAGCAAGACTGGACTGGAAAAGCCCGAAAAGGAGAAAATTATTTTTCGTTCCCGATACAATTTCCGCCAACATTGGTTGGAGCTTTCCTGAAATTTTTTTAAAAAAAAATGCTATTCTAGCTTCGTTTCTTTCAAAACCGGACTGGTATAGGCCGAAAAGGAGAAAAATAATTTTGCGTTCGTAGTACAATTTCTGCCAAACGTGCTTGCAGCTTTCCCAAAGAAATTCAAAAAAAAATAAAAAAACGTCATTCTTGCGTCATTTCCAACTAAACCAGACGGGAAAAGGCCGAAAAGGAGAAAAATTATTTTTCGTTCCTGGTACAATTTCCACCAACATTTGTCGGAGCTTTCCCAAAAAAATTAAATAAATAGAAAAAAAAAATTTAAATGCCATTCTAGCTTTGTTTCTAGCAAAACTGGACCGGAACGCGACGAAAAGGAGAAAAATTATTTTGCGTTCCAAGTATAATTTCCGCCATCCTTGGTTGGAGCTTTCCCGAAAAATCCCAAAATATAGTAAAAAAATTAAAAAAAACTCATTCTGGCATCATTTCTAGCCTAGCTAGACTAGGTTAGGCCAAAAAGGAGAAAGACAATTATTCTTTCCAAGCACCATTTCTGCCAACCTTGGTTGGAGCTTATTTGAAAAAATTAAAATAAAAATTGTAAAAAAACTCAAAAAAACAACAAACGTCATTCTGCCTCAATTTCCAGATAAATCAAACCGAAATAGGCAGAAAAGGAGTAAAACTATTTTTGGTTCTGGTACCTTTTCCTTTAACCCTGGTTGTAGCTTTCCCGAAAGAATTCAAGAAAATAAAAAAATAGAAAAAAAAAACGACATTCTCACATCAATTCAAGCAAAACCGGACTGGAATTAGCCAAAAAGGAGAAAAATTATTTTTCGTTCCAGGTACAATTTCCTTCAACCTTGGTTGGAGCATTCCGAGAGAAATTCAAAAATAATAAAAAGACGTCATTCTTGTGTCATTTCTAACAAAACCGAAATGGAACAGGCCGAAAAGGAGGGAAATTATTTTTCATTACTGGTACAATTTCCGCCAACATTGGTTGTAGCTTACCTCAAAAAATTTTAAAAAAAAATAGTAAAAAATTTTCAAATAAAGAGTAAAAAACGTCATTTTGATTTCATTTCTAGCTAAGCCGGACTAGTATATGCCAAAAAGAAGAAAATCTATTTTTCGTTCCTTGTACCATTTCCTTTAACCTCAGTTGGAGCTTATCTGAAAAACATTAAAGGAGAATAACTAAAAAAATTCAAAAAAAAAAAAAAACGTCTTTCTTGCATCATTTCAAGCAAAACCGAACTATAACAAGCCAAAAAGGAGAAAAATTATATTTCGTTCCAGGTACAATTTCCACCAACCTTGGTTGGCGCTTTCCCGAAAAAACTCAAAAAAAAGAAGAAGAAGAAATACGTCATTCTTGTGTCATTTCTAGCAAAACTGGACTAGAAAAGGCTGAAAAGGAGAAAATTATTTTTCGTTTCCGGTACAATTTCCGCCAACATCAGTTGGAGCTTTCCCGAAAAAAAAAAATGCAATTGTAGCTTCGTTTCTTGCAAAACCGGATTGGAACAGGCCAAAAATGAGAAAAATTATTTTACGTTCATGGTACAAATTCTGCCAAACATGTTTGGAGCTTTCTCGAAGAGATTCAAAAAAATAAAAAATGTCATTCTTGCGTCATTTCTACTACACTAGATTGGAAAAGGCCGAAAAGGAGAAAAATTATTTTTTGTTCCTGGTACAATTACAATGGTTGGAGCTTTACCGAAAAAATTAAAAAAAAAAAGTAAAAAAATTCCAAAAAAAAAAAGCCATTCTAGCTTCGTTTCTTGCAAAACTAGACTGGAACTGGACGAAAAGGAGAAAAAAATTTTTTGCGTTCCAAGTATAATTTTCGCCATCCTTGGTTGGAGCTTTCTCGAAAAATCCAAAAAAATAGTAAAGAATGAACGAAAAAAATATTAAAAAAACACATTCTGGCGTCATTTCTAGCCTAGCTAGACTGGGATAGGCAAAAAAGAGAAAAACTATTTTTCGTTCTAAGTATCATTTCTGCCAACCTTGGTTGGAGCTTTTCTTAAAAAATTCAAAAAAAAAATACTAAAAAAATTCAAAAAAATAAAAAACCTCATTTTGGCTGAATTTCCAGTTAAACCAAAGCGGAACAAGCAGAAAAGGAGTAGAAATTTTTTTGGTTCGAGGTACCATTTCCTTCAACCTTGGTTGTAGCTTTCCCGAAAGAATTAAAGAAAATAAAAAAAAAACGTCATTCTTGCGTCATTTCTAGCTAAACGAGACTGGAACTGGCCGAAAAGGGGAAAAATTATTTTTCATTCCAGGTATAATTTCCGCCAAGCTCAGTTGCAGCTTTCCCAAAAAAATTTTAAAAAAAAAAAGTAAAAAAGTTCAAAAAAAAAAAATAGAAAAATGCCAAAAAAAAAATAGAAAAATTATCTGGGTACAATTTCTGCGAACCACGGTTGTAGCTTTCCAAAAAAATTCAAAAAAATCATAAAACAATTCAAAAAAAATAAGAAACGTCATTCTGGCTTCATTTCTAGCTAAGACGGACTAGTATATGCTGAAAAGAAGAAAAACTATTTCTAGCTAAACCAGAGATGAACAGGCTGAAAAGGAGAAAAATTATTTATCAATCCAAGTACCATTTCCTTTGACCTTGGTTGGAGCTTTCCTGAAAAAATTCAAGAAAAAAAAAAATGCCATTCTTGCATCATTTCTAGCTAAACGGGACTGGAACTAGTCGAAAAGGGGAAAATTATTTTTCATTCTAGGTATAATTTCCGCCAAGCTCAGCTGGAGCTTTCCTGAAAAAATTCCAAAAAATAGTAAAAAATTCCAAAAAAAAAAAAAAAACATTATTCTGGCTTCATTTCTTGCTAAACCGAAAGGGAAAAAGCTGAAAAGGGAAAAAATTATCTTTCTATCGTGGTACAATTTCTACCAAACTTGGTTGGAGCTGTCCTAAAAAATTCAAAACAATAGTCAAACAATTCAAAAAAAAATAAAAATAAAATAAAAAATCATCATTCTGGCTTCATGTCTAGCTAAATTGGATTGGAACAAGCCGAAAAGGAGAAAAATTGTTTTTCGATCCAAGTACCATTTCTTGCGTCACTTCTAGCTAAACGGGACTGGAACTGGCCAAAAAGGGGAAAAATTATTTTTCGATCCAGGTATAATTTCCGCCAAGCTCTATTGGAGCTTTCCTGAAAAAATTCAAAAATAAAAAATAAAAAATGACATTCTAGCTTCATTTCTAGCGAAATCAGACTGGAACTAGCCGAAAAGCAGAAAAATTATTTTGCGTTCCAGCTATAATTTCCACCATCCTTGATTGGAGCTTTCCCCAAAAAAAAATCCAAAAAAAAAAACTCATTCTGGCGTCATTTCTAGCCTAGCCGAACTAGGATAGGCCAAAAAGGAGAAAAACTATTTTTCGTTCTAGGTACCGTTTCTACCAACCTTGGTTGGAGCTTATCTGAAAAAATTTTTAAAAAAAAATAGTTAAAAAATTAAATAAAAAAAAAAAGTCATTCTGGCTTCATTTCTTGCTGAACCAGACGGAAACAAGCTGAAAAGGAGCAAAATTATCTTTCTATCCAAGTACAATTTCTGCCAACCTTTGTTGTCGCCTTCTCGAAAAATTCAAAAAAATAATAAATCAATTCAAAAAAAATAAGAAACGTCATTCTCGGGCGCTTACCTGAATAAAAAATAAGAAACGTCCCTTAACCTCGGTTGGAGCTTATCTGAAAAAAAAAAAATTAAAAAAAAAGTAAAAAAATTCATAAAATAAAAAACATCATTCTTGCTTCATTTTTACCTAAACCAGACCATAATAGGTCGAAAATGAGAAAAATTATTTATCGCAGGCCGAAAAGGAGAAAAAATATTTATCGATCCAAGTGCTGTTTCCTTCAACATTGGTTGGAGCTTTTCCGAAAAAATTCAAGAAAATAAAAAACGTCATTCTTGTGTAATTTCCTGCACTAAACTGGAACAGGCTGAAAAAATTAAATAAAATGGGAGAAAAATTCAAAAAAAAATAATAATAAATGCCATTCTAGTTTCATTTCTAGCAAAACTGGGCTGGAACTGGCCCAAAAAAAACAATTATTTTGCGTTCCAGGTATAATTTCCGCCATCCTTGGTTGGAGCATTCCCAAAAAAATCCAAAAAAATAGTAAAACATGAAAATCTCATTCTGGCGTCATTTCTAACCAAGCCGGACTAGGATCGGCCAAAAAGGAAAAAAAAAACTATTTTTCGTTCCTGGTACCATTTCTGCCAACCTTGGTTGGAGCTAATCTAAACAAATTTTTAAAAAAAATACAAGAAAGAAATTTAAAAAAATTAATAAAAAAAGTCAGTCTGGCTAAATTTTCTACTAAACCAAATCGGAACAGGCAGAAAAGGAGAAAAAACTATTTTTCTTCCTAGGTACCGTTTCCTTGAGCCTTGGTTGGAGCTATCCCGAAAAATTTCAAAAAAACGGTCAAAAAAAATATACAAAAAGGGTCATTTTGGCTTCATTTCTAGCCTAACAGGACTAAGATAGGCCAAAAAGGAGAAAAACTATTTTTCACTCCCAATACCATTTCCGCCAACCTCAGTTGGTACATCCCCAACAAAATTAAAAAAGTTTAAAATAATAATAATAATAATAATAATAATAATAATAATAATAATAATAATAATAATAATAATTCTGGTTACATTTCTAACTAAACTGGATGGGAACAGGCCAAAAAGAGGAAAATTTATTTTTTGTTCCAGGTAAAATTTCTGCCAAGCTCAGTTGCAGCTTACCAGAAAAAATTCAAAAAAATAGTAAAAATTTTCAATAAAAAATAAAAAACGTCAATCTGGCTTCATTTCTTGTAGAACCGGATGGGAATAATCTGAAAAAGGAGAAAAATTATCTTTCTATCGAGGTACAATTTTTGCCAACCTTTGTTGTAGCTTTCCTGAAAAATTCAAAAAAATTGTAAAACAATTCAAAAAAAAAAAAAAAAACGTCATTCTGGCATCATCTCTAACTAAGTCGAACTGGTATTTGCTGAAAAGAAGAAAAAGTATTTTCGTTCGTGTACCGTTAGAGGTTATTTGAAAAAAGATGAAAAAAATAAGTAAAAAAATTCAAGAAAAATAACAAACTTCATTCTGGCATCATTTTTAGATAAACAAGACAGGAACAGGCCAAAAGGGAGAAAAATTATTTATCGATCCAGGTACCATTTCCTTCAACCAGGGTTGGAGCTTTCCCGAAAAAATTCAAGAGAATAAAAATTGTCATTCTTGTGTCATTTCTAGCTAAACGGGACTGGAACAGGCCAAAAAGGGGAAGATTTTTTTCATTCCAAGTATAATTTCAGCCAAGCTCATTTGGAGCTTTCCTGAAAAAATAAAAATAAAAAACATCATTCTGGCTTCATTTCTTGTTAAACCAGATGGGAACAATCTGAAAAGGTGAAAAATTATCTTTCTATCGAGGTACATTTTCTGCCAACCTTGGTTGGAGCTGTCCTTAAAAATTCAAAAAAATATATAGTAAAACAATTCAAAAAAAAAAAAAAAACGTCACTATGGCTTCATTTTTAGTTAAACCAGACTGGAACAGGCCAAAAAGGAGAAAAATTATTTTTCGTTCCAAGTACAATTTCCACCAACCTTGCTTAGAGCATTCCCAAAAAATTCAAAAAATAGCAAAAAAAAATAAAAATAATAATAAAAAAATGACATTCTCGTGCATTTCTAGCAAAACTAGACTAGAACAAGCCGAAAAGGAGAAAAATTATTTTTCGGTCCAAGTACCATTTCCTTCAATCTTGGTTAGATGTTTCCCAAAAAAACTCATGAAAATAAAAATCGTAATTCTTGTGACATTTCTAGCTAAATGGGACTGGAACAGGACAAAAAGGGGAAAAACTATTTTTCATTGCAGGTATAATTTCCACCAAACTCGGTTGGAGCTTTCCTGAAAAAATTCAAAAAATAAAAAAGCGTCATTCTGGCTTCATTTCCTGCTAAACCGGATGGGAACAAGATAAAAATGAGAAAAATTATCTTTCTATCGTGGTACAATTTCGGCCAACCTTGGGGTTGGGGCCCTCCTTAAAAATTGAAAAAAATAGTCAAACAATTCAAAAAAAAAAAAAAAAAAAAAAAAAAAAAAAAAAAAAAAAACATCATTCTAGCTCCATTTTTGGCTAAATCGGATTGGAACTAGTCGAAAAGGAGAAAAATTATTTTTCGTTCCAAGTACAATTTCCACCAAACTTGCTTGGAGCATTCCCAAAAAAATTCAAAAAGATAGTAAAAAAATTCAAAAAAAAAAAAAAAAAAGAGAAAAAAGTCTTTCTCGCTTCATTTCTTGCAAAACTGGACATGAACAAGTCGAAAAGGAGAAAAATTATTTTCGTTCTAGTAACAATTTCTACCAACCTTGCTTGGAGCAGTCCCAAAAAAATAGTTAAAAAAAAAAAAAAAAAAAAGTCATTCTCGTGTCATTTCTAGTAAAACCGAACTAAAACAGGCGGAAAAGGAGAAAAATTATTTTTCGTTCTAGGTTCAATTTCCGCCAACCTTGGTTGGAGCTTTCTTGGAGAAATTCATTCTGGCATCATTTCTAGTCCCGCCGCACTAGGATAGGCCAAAAAGGAGAAAAACTATTTTTCGTTCCAAGTACCATTTCTGCTAACCGTGGTTGGATCTTATCTAAAATAATTTTAAAAAAAATAGTAAAAAAATTTAGAAAAACATCATTCTAGCTGAATTTTCAGCTAAACAAAACCGGAACAGGTAGAAAGGGAGAAAAACTGTTTTTCATTCCAGGTACCATTTCCTTCAACCTTGGTTGGAGCTTTCCCGAAAAAATTCAAAAAAACTATCAAAATATATATAATAAATAAGTACGTCATTTTGGCTTCATTTCTAGCCAAACGGGACTGGGATTGGCCAAAAAGGAGAAAAACTATTTTTCGCTCCTAGTACCATTTTTGCCAACCTCAGTTGGTACTTCCCCAAAAAGATTAAATAATGGTAAAAAAAGTCAAAAAAAAAAAAAAAACAAAAGTAATTCTGGCTTCATTTCTAGCTAAACCGGACTGGAATAGACCGAAAAGAAGAAAAATTATTTTTCATTCTAGGTATAATTTTCGCCAAGCTCAGTTGGAGAGTGATGATGCAAAGAAAATCAGTAGGCTGGATGCTTCAGATTTCCAAGGTTTACTGATTGTGTTGATGACCTGGAAAAGAAAGAAAAGTGATCAAAGGTGACCGGGGCTACCAGCCAATAACCCTCTGATGACAAAGTTAGTTTTTCTCTCTAAAATTTTTGAGTTCCAACTTTTCAGGAATTGTCAAAACATACCTTTGTTTGGTCTAAACAAGTGTGTATATAGTTTCCCGAAAATAGTTATTGGATTCACAACTTCCCCTGTTTCTCAGGAGGTCAGAGAATTAAGGGTAACTTCCACAACCGCTATGGGAGTTACATTCCATCCTTCTGTAACTATTATCGACGGTTAAACTCCTCATTGGAGGGCTCAGTAGGAAATCTAGGTATTGCTTGTGCCTTGGAAGCTTAATCCATGGTCACTTGAGGGAGGGAATTATATTTGGTAATTTTCCAAGTGTTGTGGTTCGTCCATGCACTTTCCTATGGACAACCCTTGGTATGAACGACCATGGAAGGCTTGTCATACTTATGACGCCGTAGCCTCGTCCCAGTGCTTTCCTATGGACGATCATTGGTATGGACGGCCATGGACAAAACCACAAGGACAAGGACCACTAATATGGATGACTGTGGACAGTCTAGAGTAAATCATCTTTCACAACGCATCAGTTGCCCCCTCGCCTAGGGGTCATCCAGTACATCATCAAGTTTTTGGGACGAGCTTTCCAACAAGATTACCATTTTTGTATACATACATACATATATATATATATATATATATCTATATATATATATATAATTCTCTTCTTTCGTTTTCCTCTTTCTCTTTTTTTTAAAAAAAAAAAAAAATGCGCCACGTGTCATGCTTTCGTAAGTTACTGGTCGTGTTGATTTTTTTACCCGAGGCACATGCCACGGGTCGCCTTCTAGTTGGCATCGTCATTTGGAATACCAAGACTTTTCCACCTATAAATAGTAGTTTTCCTCTCGTGCCCCCCTTTTGTTTTTCAGATTTTCTATTTTGACACTTCTCGTCCGTCGCCTCGTCTAGAAGTTTCTCAGCATCCTTAGAATCTTTCATCTAGAGCCAAGTATTCTCCTCACTCTTACTTTTAGGCTTTCCTTTTTAAGTTTTAGAATGTCTGAAGTGACTATCTCCTCGTCTAGAGATAGTGTAGACAAAGCCATAGATGAGTATCGTGATTCTTCTAGCTGTAGCACTTCTAGTGATGACAGTAGTAGTAGTGGCAATACAATGGAGGAATACACCTCTGGTGTTCATGGAATTCCTCTTGAGACTTTCTAAGAAAACCCTTAGGATGAAAGTAGCCTTTGGAGCTGGTACCTTGACGAGTATCCCACCGTCGTCCCCTTTGGACGAAGAAGAAATTGTGTATAGTTGCGTTGTAGGAATTCACTCTAAGACGGATGAGAAAAAGTTGAATGCCCTTAGAAGTTGGTACAAAATCCCAGACGACCTTAACCCTAGGTTAGCCGTCCATGGGGAGTGGTGTTGTCAGCCCCATTTTAGGATAGGCATCTACGAAGCTTACCTTCTAGGGGGGCTCAGGTTGCCTTTAAATGCTTTTGCTAGAGAACTGCCTACCAGGTTGGGTTTGGGAGTTTGTCAGCTTAATCCTAACGCCTGGAGGCTCGCCGTCTCTATGCAAGTCTTGTGGAGGGAAGCTTTTGAAGGAAGCCGTCTTTTTACTATGGACGAGTTTCTGTACTACTATAAGCCGTCCGAAATCAATCAATCTTTAGGTTTATATCAATTCACAGCTAGGGGCAATGATTGTAGGTTGATAAAGTCTTTGGTCTCATTTGCTAGGAACTGGAAGACGGAGTTTTTCTTCGTCTCTGGTTTTTGGGCGGGGCACCCTGTTGAGGTCGGTAGGGACACATTTGCCCCTTATACAAGAGATTTAGGGAACCTTCTTCTTGAAGGTAAGTTGTGTTTTTCCTTTATTTTATATATATATATATATATATATATCTTTCTATGTAGTTGTCTAGCCTTAATTTTTTTTTTCAACTGTTAGACATCCTTCTTTAAGTAAGTTCCATCGTGACCGCGTCCACAGAGCTCGTCTACACTCCGAGAGGAATTTTCACTCATTGGTGACTCTTCGACGCTTGCATACTTGGGGGCTTGGCCCTGATCCATCTGCTGAAGCCCTCTCTCACGAGCGAATTGTTCGTAGACGTGAGTGCTCCCCATACTTTTGAAAAATATATATATTTATTATTATTATTACTTATATTTTTGTTTTTATTGTTTTCTTTTTTTTTAAGGAATGGCAACCATGAAAGAAAACAAAGGGAAGGAGGTGATTGATGAGACAACTAGACTTGAGGCTTAAACTCAGCCTCGTCCCACTACTAGAGACAAAAGGAAAAGCTTGTCCAAGAATTTGGATTTGGGAAGCTTACCCAGTCGTTGGGGGAAGAAGACCAAGCATAGGTCGTCCAGGCCTAAAATTGCCAAGTCTGACCCTCCGTCACAGTTATTGATGTTGACCCATCTATGCCCGTTGATGTTACTCCGTCTAAAGCCCATGCTTCCATCTCGTCCGAACCTCCCCAAAGGATTCCTATGAACTTATTGGAGAATGAGGACTTAGCCTCGGAACGGTTTCAAAAGGCTGTAACGGGTGAGGACATGGCTGCATGCTACGACATGTCTTTGAGGGAGTTTGAGCACTTTGGCGTTCATGATCTTTTTAAGGTAAGCACTTTTGTCTCGCCTTGCTTTGGCAATATTATCTATCGCCATTTTTCTCTCATGAACCTTTTATCATCCACGCAGGTAATGTCGAAGTTTATAGCTGCATTTAGACAAGCCACAGAGATAGACAAGACGAGAATCCTTCTTGAAAAAGGAATTGAAGAGATTAAAGGTGACTGTAAAACTTGGGTCGAGGTGGCAAATAAAGCCAAGGACGAGGTTAAAGGGTTGAACATTTTGGTGGGGAGTTGAAGTCTAACGCTGCCAAGAAGGATGAATGTCTTGACCTTCTTTAAAAGAAGAACGACGAGCTGAGTTTCCTTCTCAAGAAGGCCAAAGACGATGCTGTTGAGGAGTTCAAGGTGTCCAAGGAATTTACTAACTTGTTGGACACCAATTATGAAGCGGGGTTTGAAGATTTTAGAATGGATGCTATAGAAAACTTCCCTGGGGTTGACTTTAGCACTATCAAACTCAACATTGGTGCTGCTACAAGCTCCCTACTCCAGACAGGCTCAGACGATGCTAATGTTGAGGATGACGCCACCCCCCAGCCTGCTCAAGATGACCCTAAAACTGGAGATGCTTCTCAGTGAAACTTTATATCTGAAAAATTTACTTTCTTCTTATTTTCCAAAAGGTCCATTGTTTAGGGCCATCTGAATTTTATGTTAAGTACATTTTACTCTCCCAAAGTATTTGAGACGAGTTTTCAAACAATAGGTTTTTACTTTGAGGGTTTTTGGATGATGGTCGTCTACCCTCCAAAACTGGTTGATGAATGCTTTCTTCATAACTTGCGTATTATTGTATGGACGAGTGTGTTGGTATATTTACTTTGCACTATTTTTGTTCCTAGCTCTTTAGAAGTTTACCCACTTCCCCTGTTGGAGGGTTGTTCGTGTGTTTTCTCTTTGGACGACCCATTTGTACGTGGGTGACTCATCATGCAAATTTTACAAGTGTAATTCGTCCTACAAGATAAATAATTTGCATTCATCTTTCATCAAGACGTTTTCAGCGTCTCACTCGTCCAGCACACAAGGGCATCCTGGCTAGGCGTCCATAAGCTTAAATGCTTACCATGTGCTTTTCCTCGTCCACTGCTCGAACGCTATGCCTATTTTTCCATCTTTTCTTTGGACGAGCATAGGTTTTCATCCTTTTCTTTGGACAAGCGTAGGCTTTTCTATCTGCTTTTAGACGAATATGCCTTAATTTTTTCGCTGTTTTATCCTTATTTTGAGGAAAGCTTATGAACGTTACATCCCTGCGTCCAAAGATTATTCATTCGTCTTAGGCTTTTGCTTTTTTGTGGATACTATAATAGAGGTTAGATTTATGCATTAAATACAGTAGAAATCCAAACCATATTATTATATAAACATTGTCCACATATATGACACATGCTTAGAAGCCAATGCCTTAAGAAAATACTTAAGAAAGTACTTAAATGTACAAAACCTCGTCTTTCACAAATTTGCCTGTAGACAGTGCAAAAGTTTAAGAACTAGTGCACTTTTATTTTGAAAACACATGATAGTAGTAATAAGAACATATAATAGTAAACATGAAAAAACATGTAGATCATAGTCGTAACTTCGTCCATAGCTGTACCCTTGTCTTTGGGGAATGTAGTCCAAGTTTATTACTGATAGTATCTCCTCAGGTGCTCCACGTTCTAGGGATGCTCTAACTTTCGTCCGTTCAGAACTTCTAAGTAGTACGACCCCTGCCTCTTGCAGTTAATTACCCTATAGGGTCCTTCTCAATTGAGTCCTAATTTTCCAATAGCTGGATTCCTGGTTGCCAAGGAGACTCTTTTAAGGACAAGATCCCCAATGTTGAAGCGTTTGGGTTTTACCATGGCATCATGCTGTCTAGCCATAAGATTTTTATTTCTTGCTGTCCTTTGCTCCGTGATAGGCCACAAATGCGTTAACCCCTTGTGATGAATTAAATTGATTAATTAACCAAGTTTTTAATTAATCAAGTTAACATGTAAATTTACGTGGCAACACAAAAAAATCACCAATAAATAAAGTATGCAGCAGAAAATAAATAATACGGTGATTTGTTTACGAATGAGGAAAACCTAATGGCAAAAACCCCACTAGCTGATTTAAGGTCACCACTCCCAAAACTCCACTATTATCACAACAAGTAGTTACAAGTAAAGGAATCCCAGTACCTTACCAACCTACAGTTGAACCCTTACCCCAATACCCAATTGGACTTATTCTGTAGTGACAATTCTCCTTTTGATGCACGGCTCCTAGTACGTGACTAACTAATTGCGTGAATCCCAGTATGCGACTTCAATTCACCAACTAGAGAGAGAGTTGTTGGCTGCAAAGTTCTTCAATTCATCCACACAATGAAGATCAAGAAAATGCTTGGTTACAAAACTCTACGGTGCACATTACACAAGAACTTCTTCACAAGAGAGATGAACTAGGGCATGAACTTTGTCTCGGATCACAAATAGCTTGAACAAGGATTTCTCAATACTTGTGCAACTTGTGTACTTGTGCTTCCTTCGACGGCCCTTAAAATAATCCTTTTATATGTTTAGGGTTAGGAGAAAAGAAGTCCCAAAGACACATTTACGGACTGGAATCAAAACAGAACTTAGAATCTGTTTTCCTTAAATCTCGACAGATAGAGGTGTCGAGGATATGTCGAGAAGTTGTCGAGTCTCGGGGCTAAAACAGCTTCTAAAACTCGATAGATGCATGTGTTGAGACTAGGTGTCGAGCTTTCAGTAACTTGCACTTTCCAGCTTGTTTCTTGGACAGACTTGATGGCTTCAACACTTGATCTTGAAACACAGTTTCTTGAAGCGTAAAACACATCCTAAATCTACACAATTACAAATAAAGTGTGTTTTGTCAAAGGACAAGCTAATTACATAAAATAATGACATATGTTCAAAACAACGTGTATCACATATGTCCTAACAATCTCCCCCTTTGGCAATTCGTGACAAAACCACAACAAACAAATGAAGATATGAGAGAAGTCATAAATCACTCAACTCATATTCACTTGTTGAATACAATAAAATCTATCCTAACACAAACTCTTGAAAAACTTTGCAAGAAAAGAGTTTATGGCAAGTAGACTTTGACAATTGTATTTCTGAAACACTTTTAAACAAAACACATCAAGGCATCTTTGTGTGAAGCAGAAATAATAGGTTGCATACAAATAAAAAAACATGTGTATAAAGATAAAAAAGAAATAGCACATGGAAGGGTAGGTGAAAGAAACATACATCAACATATATATATTAAGAAATAAGCACAATGTATGTCAATAAATGGTCACAAGACCATGGTACATGATCAATGTATCTCTAAAAAGACAAAAAAGAAAACAAATACATGTAAATCCTTACTACATCCCTTATATCAACACTCCCCCTATCAAAATGTCCTATACAAGCTCTCCCCCTAAGTATGACTACTCTCATAACCCAAAACTACTCCCCCTTTTTGTCACGAGTGACAAAGGATAGAGTGTCAAGTTGACATCTCATCAGAAGAGCTAGCATCTCCATCGTCCTCATCTGAAGCATCATCGTCATCACCATCATCATCCTCAGTCTCAGACGCTACATGAGGAGGTGGAGGAGAAGCCTCAGAAGCAAAGCCGCCCAAGGTCGCTTGTGGCCTGGCAATGCGACCAACACGAATGTTCACCTGATACAACTCCATAGAGAGTGTATCGAGGCGAGCATCCATGCGCTGAAGCTGCGCCATGATGTCTCCAAGTGTCACATCGCTCGAGGAAGAGGAGGGAGCAGATGTGGCTCTAGCAAATTTGGATGGAGCCGGACGGGAGGAAAGAGCTGTAGAATCGTCTGTCACGACCTGAACTGTGCCTCACTATGTTTTACGGTAGCAGGGTCTATGGCAGACATGACACGGAATAAGTCGGACGAGGGAAAAGGGATGAAAAAACGGCGAAGAATCCTCGTGATAGCGGAAGGGAAAATGAGCTTATCACGAGTAGCTATATCCCTATAGACATCTATGATAGAGAAGATGAAGTGTGAAGGGAAGTCTATAGTGAGGTGATATAAAAGAGACAACAAAAATCGAGCACAAGGCTCTGTGATGGAGTTGTAGTGAGAGAGTGGGTGCAAAACAAATGTCATCACCATGTTTAGGAACTTCCTCAACTGTTTAGGAGTTACATTCTTTATGCGTAACGGTCACTGGGAGTTGCACGTATGATACGGAGTTATTTTACACACTCATAAATTTTTCCAAGTGTCAATGTCTCGTCTAGAATTCCTCGTCCTGGGCCTCTCAAGTCATGCTTACCTCGTCCTGGGCCTCTCAAGTCATGCTTACCTCGTCCTGAGACCCTCAAGTCAGCTTACCTCATCCTGGGCCCCTCAAGGCAGCTTACCTCATCCTGGGCCCCTCAAGTCAGCTTACCTCATCTTGAGCCTCTCAAGTCATGCTTACCTCATCTTGAGACCCTCAAGTTAGCTTACCTCGTCCTGGGCCCCTCAGGTTAGCTTACCTAGTCCTGGCCTCTCACATCATGCTTACCTCATCCTGAGACCCTCAAGTCAGCTTACCTCATCCTGGGCCCCTCAAGTCAGCTTACCTCGTCTTAAGCACCTTGCTCGTCCTAGATGATCTCCATGAACAAAATTGGAGTTGTATTTTATCACACCCCATCAGTTGCCCCCTTCTCCATGGGTCGTCTAGGACTCACATCCACTAATGTTATCATTTGGACATGTGTCCTTATGTCAGCTGTTATAGGTGCCACATGTCATGTTCTAATGGGTGACCAATCATGTCAGCTCGTTTTTCGAGGGACGTGCCATTTGTTATATTTTGGCTGGCCACATCACTTCGTGTACTGGGTCAATGCCTATAAATAGTGGAATTCCTTCGCTACCCTCCTCATTTTCTCAAATTTTCTTCCTTGACATCCTCGTCTTAGCGCCTCGTCTAGAAGTTCCTTGCGTCCATAGTCTTCCCTCGTCTAGTTCCAGGTATTTTCTCCATCTTCGTCCTAAGGTTTTAAGTTTTTCTTAAAAAATGTCAGTGGTCCTTTCTTCATCTAGTGATAGCATTGACAAAGCCATAGACGAATATCAAGACCCAAGTAGTTTTAGTGGGTCTAGTGATAGTAGTAGTGATAGTAATAGCAGTAGCGAAGGAAATACCATGGACAAGTATACGTTTGGTGTTCCTGGGATTCCCCTAGAAGTATTACAAGAAACCTTTAGGACAAGAGCTAAGTCTGGTTCGAAGGCTGGCACAAGCGCTCCCTCGTCTTCAGCTCAAGACGAGGAGGAAGTGGTCTATAGTTGTGCTATAGGGGTAGCTTCTAAGACAAACGAGAGGAAGTTAGACCTTCTTAAGACTTGGTATCAAATCCCAGGAAGTCTAAATCCTAGGGTTCTTGTACGTGGTGAATGGTGTTGCCACCCCATTTTGGCATTGGCATTTATGAGGCTTACCTCTTGGGGGGTTTGAGGTTGCCCCTAAATGCCTTCGCCAGGGAGTTGCTTTCTAGGTTAGGCATAGGCATTTGTTAGTTTAACCCCAATGTATGGAGGCTAATTATCTCTATGCAAGTTTTGTGGAAGGAGGTATTTGAGGGGAATCGTCCTCTCACCGTGGACGAGTTCCTCTTCTGCTACAAACCCTCCGAAATTTCTCAATCCCTTGGCTTTTATCAGTTCACTGCCAAAGGGAGAAATTATAGGATAATTAAGTCTTTGGCCACCTTAGATAGGAAATGGAAGACGGAGTTCTTCTTCGTCTCTGGCCCTTAGGCTGGACGCCCTATTGAGGTTGACAGAGATCCATTCCTTTCCTACACTGGAGAATTAGGGAACCTTCATCCTGAAGGTATGGCTAGCAGTCCCTTTACTTCTTGTTATAATCGTTATTGCAGTTGTCTAACCACTTCACTCCTTTTTCTTTTTCTTTTCTTTTTTTTTTTTTTTTTTTTTTTTTTTTTTTTGCAGGTGTTAGATGTCCTCACCTAAGTAAGTTTTTTCTTGGACGAGTCTAGAAAGCTCTTCTACACCCAGAGAGGGACTTCCACTCCTTGGTCACTCTTCAACGCCTAGCCATTTGGGGATTGGGTCTTGAACCTTCTTCTGAAGCTACAGCCCACGAGTGCACAGTCTGTAGATGTAAGCTTTTACTTAGGATGATTTCTTCCTCTTTTTTTCCTCCTCTCTTTCTTCTTTTTCTTTTTTTTTTTTTTTTGTAAAAACTTTCTTTGTAGGAATGGCTACCATGAAGGAGAATAGAGGAAAGGAGATAATGGACGAGGAACTGGGGCAAGACGTCCAGCCTCAACCTCGTCCTTCCACCAGGGACAAAAGGAAAAGCTTGTCCCTTGGGATTGACTTAGGGAACCTTCCTAGTAGGCGCAAGGAGAAGAGGGTTAAGCAAAAGTCGTCCAAAGCTAAGGACGTTGAAGCTCAAGGCGATCAAGCTAAACCTTTCCTCATCCCACTTGGTGATCCTATCCAAATTTTGGATGTTGACTCTGACCCAAAGGATCCCTCGTCCGCGCAGATTCCGTCCAAAGTTGGCCCTCCTTCCTCGTCCCAGCCTTCTCAACAAGTACCTCAGAACCTTCTTTCTAATAAGGACTTGGCTTAGGAACGGTTTGAGAAGGCTGTAACGGACGAGGATGTAATGGCATGCTATGACATGTCTTTAAAGGATTTTGAACATTCTGCCGTTCATGACCTTTTCAAGGTATGTCTCCTTTTCCTTTTTTTTTTTTTTTTTAATATGTTGTGCATGTCTCGTCCTGTCAGTTGTGTATGTACATGCTATAATTAAACTTTAATTGGTGTAGGCAATGTCAAAGTTTATCGCTGCGTCCAACCAGGCTCTGACTTGGACAAGACGAGAATTCTGCTAGAGAAGACCGTCCAGAGAGGGAAGGATAAGTCTAAGAGGTGCGCTAAGACGGCTGCCCAAGTTAAGGAGAAAGCAAAGAAGTTGAAGGGCAACGTCGAGGAGCTGAAGGCAGACATCAAAAACAAGGACGCTCGTCTTAAACTCCTCCAGAAGAAGAACGACGAGCTAAGTGCCCTTCTCGCAAAGGCCAAGGGAGATGCAGTTACAGAGTTCCAGGCGTCCACTCAATTTACCAACCTACTGGACACCAACTATGCAGCTGGGTTTGAAGATTTTAGGATGGAGGCAGTGGATAAGTTCCCTGAAATTGACTTCAGCCTGATTAAACTCAACTTTGGTGGAGCTGCCTTAAGTTCCCTTCTTCAAACGAGCTTAGAAGACGTCAACGTTGAGGACGATGCCTCAACGAAGCCTCCTCAGGACGACCCTAATGGCGACGCCCCTCCATCTTGATGATGATTCTTATTTTGATCAAATGTTTTTCTTTTCACTTTGTCTTCTTCTCTTCTTTCCTTTTTATTGAAATGTATTTGGGTACAATCATCTCATCTAGAGTGTTCTGGATGAGTTTATTAACATTGCCTTTTGAGGCTTACTATGTAAGGGTTTTTGGACGGTGGTTGTCTACCCTTTTTCTCTATTTCAATGAATGTCTATTTTTATTCATTATTTGTTTTTGTATGGACTGCTTGCCTTTGTCACTGTTGTGATTGAAATTTACATACTTCTTAAGTATTAAAGGGTCGTCCTTATACTTTTCTTATGGACGATGTTATTAGTTCATCCATGTGTTTTTCTTTAGACTAAGTAGTGATAGCCTTGTCAGACGTTTTCTTCATCCATAGGCTTGGTTTACTTGCCTTGTCTAAAGGCTTGGCTTGTTTGCCTCGTCCATAAGCTTGGCTTTTGCCTTTTGTCAAGGACGTTTTCTAGTGTTTGACTCGTCCTAGAGCACCTGGGTATCTTGGTCAGATGCTTGTCCATGGACTTGTGTTTCACTATATAATTTTTTTGTGCCTTAGCTTATTTTACACTTTATCCTCATCTTGAGGAAAGCTTGTGAACGTTATATCCCTGCGTCCAGGGATTTTTCATTCGTCTTAGGGTTTTGCCGCCCTTGTGGGTATTATCATGGGAGTTAGATTTTATGCATAAAATACATTGAAAATCCAAACCATATCATCATAAGAGCATTGTTCACAAACATGGCACCTGCTTAGAAGCTAGTGCCTTATGAAAGTACTTAGGAAAATACTTAAAATACATAACCTCGTCTTTCACAAACTTGTCCGTAGATGGTGCAAGAGTTTAAGAACTAGTGCACCTTTATTCTTAGTACACACCATAGCAGTAGTAAGAACACACAATAGTAGACATTAATAAATGCGAACAAAGTAGTAGCGTCGTTCATAGCTGTAACCTCGTCCTTGATTAATTTCGTCCAAGCCCATTATTGATAGTACCTTCTCAAATGCTCCACATTCCAAGGATGCTCCAGCTTTCGTCCGTCCAAAGCTTCCAAGTAATATGACCCCTGCCTCTTGCAATTGACTACCCTGTATGGTCCTTCCCAATTGGGTACCAATTTTTCATGAGCTAAGTTCCTAGTTACCAAGGATACTCTTTTGAGAACGAGGTCCCCTACGCTAAAGTGCCTGGGTTTCACCATGGCATCATGCTGTCTGGCCATAAGATTCTTGTATCTTGCTGTCCTTTGCTCCACATCCATCCTTACCTCATCAATGAGATCGAGGTCAAGACGGAGTAGTTCTTTGTTTTCTTTCTCCTAATACTTAATCACTCGATGGTTAGCCATGTGAACTTCGGCAGGTATAACTGCTTCACTTTCATAGGCTAACTTAAAGGGGGTTTCTCCGATCAGGGTTCTCACAGTCATTCTGTAGGCCCAAAGAACACCTAGTAATTCGTCTGGCCATATCCCCTTTGCCCCCTCAAGCCGAGTCTTGATGATTTTCAGCAAGGATCAGTTTGCTACCTCCGCTTATCCGTTTGCTTGTGGGTGAGAGGGTGAGGAATAATGATTTTTAATTCCAAAATGTTCACAAAAATTTCTGAATGCTGTGTTGTCAAACTGTCGTCTTTTGTCAAATACTAGCACCCTAGGTACCCTGAACCTGCACAGAATATTCTTCCAAACAAAATTTCTAACATTTTGCTGAGTGATTTTTGCAAGAGGTTCAGCCTCCACCCACTTAGTAAAGTAGTCAATCCCTACTACCAAGAATTTCATTTGTCTTGTTCCTGGGGGGAAAGGACCTAGGTATCCAGTCCCCATTGTGCAAAGGGTCACGGGGCCATCATTGGGGTCTGGTACTCCGACGGTTGCCTAGGGATGTTGCTGTAGCGCTGACATTGGTCGCACACCTTGACATAAGCCTTAGCATCTGCCTGAAACGTGGGCCAGTAGTAGCCGGCACGAATGATCTTATGGACGAGTGATCTTGCCCCTGAGTGGTTCCCACATGCTCTTTCATGAACCTCCCTCAAAACATAGTTGGATTCGTCCGGAGCTAGGCACCTTAGGTAGGGCTGAGAAAAGCCTCGCTTGTACAGCACTTCGTTTATAAGGACATACTTTGCAGCCCTGACCCTCAGTTTTCTAGCTTCGTTCTTGTCTTCCGGAAGTCTCCCATCCTTGAGATAAATTACAATTGGACTCATCCAATTTTCTTCCCCTCCAATTTGCTGTACTTCTGGAAGGTCTATGCTCGGCATGTATTGGACGTTGCCATACTCGTCCATAACTCCTCCCGCCGAATCTGCTCTTGCCAACGCATTTGCTTCCATATTCTCCTCCCTTGGAAGTTGAACAAAACTCAGTTCTGAAAATTTTTGTATAAGCCTCCTCACTTTGCTGAGGTATCTCTTCATCTGATCTTTCTTGGCCTCGCACATTCCATTGACTTGATTGATGATTAGCTGAGAATCTCCTTTAACTGTTACTAATTCCGCTCCTAGGGACTTAGCCAATTCCAGCCTTTTTAACAGGGTTTCATATTCAGCCTCGTTGTTGGTAGTTTGGTATTGTAGACGCGCTGCGTACTCCAGCTTATCGCCCTCTAGGGACTTCAGTATGACTCCAATCCCTCCTGCGTATGTCGTGGATGATCCATCCACATTGATAACCCACCTTCTTATTCCTTCGTCCTTGCCTATCTCGTCTTAGCTTAGTGTGAACTCCGCAATGAAGTCCGCCAGCGCCTGCGCCTTTACTGCATTCCTTAGCTGGTACCTGACATCAAATTCACTGAGCTCCACTGCCCATTGGACTAGCCATCCTGCGGCTTCCAATTTGTTCATTGCTTTCTTTAGGGGATGATCCATTACGACAATGATAACATGAGCTTGAAAATAGTGTCTCAGCTTCTTGGAAGCCGTGACCAAGGCAAAGGCTAACTTCTCTATCATTGGGTAACGTCCCTCTGCTCCTCTAAGTGCTCGGCTTGTATAGTATACCGGTTTCTGAACTCATCCTTCTTCTCTGACCAGCGTAGAACTTATGGCGTACGGGAATACTGCCAAATACAAATACAGCTCTTCACCAGGTACGGATGGACTTAGTAACGGTGCCCTTATGAGGTAAGTTTTCAAATCTTGAAAGGCCCTCTAACACTCGTCCGTCCACTCAAATGCCTTCCTGAGGACTATAAAGAACGGTAAACACTTATCAGTAACTTTCGAAACAAACCTGTTGAGGGCGGCAACTCGTCCTATAAGAGACTGAACTTCTTTGATGTTCTTTGGCGGTTCCATGTTGAGTATGGCCTGGATCTTATCTGAATTCGCCTCAATTCCTCTATGTGAAACCATGAACCCCAAAAATTTCCCTGATGAAACTCCAAAGGCACACTTGCTTGGATTCAGTTTCATGTTGTACCGCCGAAGTGTATCAAAGGTCTCTTGAAGGTCGTCCAGATGCTTCCCCTCGTCCTAACTCTTTACTAGCATATCATCGACGTAGACCTCTACATTTTGTCTAATCTGAGGATGAAATATGTGGTTTACCAGCCTTTGGTAAGTTGCCCCCGCGTTCTTCAAACCAAAAGGAATTACCTTGTAGCAAAACAATCCTTGGCTGGTGATGAATGAAGTCTTCTCTTAGTCTGCCTTATCCATTCTTATTTGGTTGTAGCCTGAGAAGGCATCTATGAAGCTCAGCTGCCTGTGACCTACCGTCGAGTCCACCAACTAGTCGATGCGTGGCAGCGGATAACTGTCCTTTGGGCAAGCCTTGTTTAAGTCAGTAAAGTCCACACACATTCGCCACTTGCCATTGGCCTTCTTTACCATGACTACATTCGCTAACCAGTCTGGATAGTAAACTTCCCTGATGAACTCCGCAGTGATCAACTTCTGGACTTCTTCTTTGATGGCGTTTTCTCGCTCAGGAGCAAATACCCTTTTCTTCTAACGCACAGGTTTGGTGAAGGGACATACATTTAAACGATGAGTAATGACACTCGGATCAATACCCGACATGTCTTCATGACTCCATGCAAAAACATCAAGACTTTTCTTCAAAAACTGGACTAGTGCATGCTTCGCCTTTTCTTCCATGCTCGCCCCTATTCTAGTGAACTTCTCAGTTCTACTATCGTCTAAGGGGACATCTTCTAACACCTCAACGGGCTCCCTTGTGATTCTTCCTTCGTCTATGCTCATTGTATTTACATGCTCGTCCATAGCCAACATAGCTAGGTAGCATTCTCTAGCAGCTAACTGATCTCCTTGTACTTGACCCACGCCATGTTCAGTTGGGAATTTAACGGACAAATGATAGGTAGAGGTTACCGCCTTCCAGCTATTCAAAGTAGGCCTTCCGATAATAGCATTATATGATCATGAACAATCAACTACAAGGAAGTTTACCTCTTTGGTTATCTGCTGCGGGTATGCTCCAACCACTACTGGCAGTGTGATGGTGCCCACCGATTGTACTTTCATCTCTCCAAATCCTATCAAGGGCGAATTCACTGGACGAAACTGATCTCGTCCTAGCCTCATTTGTTGGAAAGCGGGGTAATACAGAATGTCCGCTGAGCTGCCATTGTCTACCAACACCCTTTTGGTCGTATAGTCGACAATGAGTAGAGTAATGACAATCGCGTCGTCATGGGGGTGATGAACTCTTCCAGCATCCTCGTCCGTGAATGTGATGGCTTGTTCGTCAGCTTCTCTCGTCCTAGGAGACTGTCCAGACAGCTGGACGTTTTGCACCCCCTTCAGGCATGTCTTCCTCGACTTGGATGACTGAGCTGCTGAGGTTCCTCCTATAATAACCCTTATTTCTCCTAGCAGGGGTCGTGATGACTCTTCCACCTTGGCCTTTAACTTCTTATCCTTGTGGTCTCGTCCTAGGAAATTCCTTAACTTTCCCTGCCTGATGAGGTTCTCTATCTGCTGCTTCAAATCAAAACACTCTTTCGTGTCGTGCCCATGGTCCTTGTGAAAGCGGCAATACTTGTTCCTATTGCGCTTGTTAGGATATCCCTTTATTTTCTCCGGCCACTTCAAGGACGGATCATCCTTGATTTGCATAAGGACCTGCTCTAGCGGAGTATTCAAGGGAGTGTACTGCTGACTTCTTGATGATGAACTTGCCTTTTTACCATCTCTATCCCTTTCCTCGTCTGCCCGGGCCTTCTTGGGACGAGGACCTTGATCTGGATGTCGCTGGTGACCTGCTTCCGAGCGTTTTGACCTTTTCCTCTTCTTGGCTATTATTGCGTCATCAGGGTTCATAAAGTTCTGGGCTGAATGGACAAGTTCGGCCATAGTCTGAGGCTCCTACTCGTACAGTTTATGTATGAACAAGTCAGAATTAACCCCATTATGGAAAACGGCCAACAGCAACTTGTCGTCCATTTCATCCACTGTCAAGGCCTCTCTGTTGAAACAGTTAATGAAGAACCGTAAACTCTCATTCTTCCCTTGCTCAATAGTTAACAAACTGGAAGAGGAACGCTTGTGGCGTTGTCCTCCGATGAAGTTATTAACAAACATCTTACTCAACTCCTCGAATGATCCGACAGAGTTTCGGGGTATTTTGTTGAACCACACCCTCGCTGGCCCTTTTAGTGTGGTGGGGAAAGCTCTGCATATAATCTCGTCCGGAACTTCTTGAAGGTGCATGGTTGTCTTAAAAGTACCAATGTGATCACACGGATCACGGTTTCCATCGTATGAATCCAAGGAAGGCATTTTAAACTTAGGGGGTAGAGGATAACTATTAATGGAAGCCATGAAAGGGGAGTCCGTTCGGTGAACCAAGTCTTCCACAGGGTTCACCCACCTCATATTCTCCTTCATTTCATCCATGGCTTTTCTCATCTGGTCCATTTCCCTTGACTAACCTTCAGACTCAACGTTTTCTCCTCTACCCTCTTGACTTTGGGCTCGTCCTTCTGCATGCACTTCATCCCGTGGCCTTCTTAAATTGATCTCCCTATTCAACTCCTGATTTTGGCGGGTCAATTCTGCCATAGCAGCAGCCATGGACTGCATATGTTGAACAAAAGGCGGTTGCGCAACAGGTCCTGACTGACGGTCGCGGTAGGGATTACTAGAAGCATCCCTACTCTCCTGGTGGCCTGGGCTGGTAGCCTTTGATCTTGTCCGAACCATTTAGCCTTTTGTCTAGAAACAACGAATGATCGGACGAAAAGAAAACGAAAATTATTTTCTTCAAAGGCTCCACAGACGACGCCAATTGATGATGCGAAGAAAATCAGTAGACTGGATGCTTCGGATTAGAAAGGACTACCGATTTTCTTGATGGCCTGAAAAAGAAAGAACAGTAATCAAAGGTGACCGGGGTTGCCGGCCAATAACCCTCCGATGACAAAGTCAGTTTCCTCTCTATTATTTTTGAGTTCTAACTTTTTAGGAATCATAGAACGTACCTTTTCTTGGTATGAATCAGCGTATATATAGTGTCCTAAGAGCAGTTATTGGGTTTGTAACCTTACCCTGATTTGAGGAGATGTGTGTGTTCGAATATAACTTCCTCAACTGTTTAGGAGTTACATTCTTTATACGTAACGGTCACTGGGAGTTACAGGTATGATACGGAGTTGTTTTACACACTCATAAATTTTCCCAAGTGTCAATGTGTCGTCTAGAATTCCTTGTCCTAGGCCTCTCAAGTCATGCTTACCTCGTCCTGGGCCTCTCAAGTCATGCTTACCTCATCCTAAGACCCTCAAGTCAGCATACCTCGTCCTGGGCCCCTCAAGGCAGCTTACCTCGTCCTGGGCCCCTCAAGTCAGCTTACCTCATCTTGGGCCCCTCAAGTCA
Source organism: Castanopsis chinensis (assembly GCA_032878915.1). Taxonomy (NCBI): domain Eukaryota; kingdom Viridiplantae; phylum Streptophyta; class Magnoliopsida; order Fagales; family Fagaceae; genus Castanopsis; species Castanopsis chinensis. Next base: position 11,999,255 of record JAVQMG010000115.1, on the reverse strand, counting down.
GCTTACCTCGTCCTGGGCCCCTCAGGTCAGCTTACCTCGTCTTAAGCACCTTGCTCATCCTAGACGATCTCCATGAACAAAATTGGAGTTGTATTTTATCACACCCCATCACCTTCAAGTTTAAGGTAGAGGTATCCTATGACATGGAGTCAGGGCCTTGCCATAATGGTGGTATAAGGGGAGTGGGCATCCACCACGATGAAATCTACCTCCATTACTTCTGATCCCGTCTACATGGGCAGTTTAATTTGCCCTATTAGGATAACAAGCTTTCCATCGAAACCCACCAGAGGGGAGTTGTAGCTAGTTAGGTCTTCTAGCCTTAGTCCCAACCCCTTGTATAGATCGGGGTACATGATTTCCGCACCGCTACCCTAATCTACCAGCACCCTCTTGACGTCGTATCTCCAAATCTTAGGGTAACCACTAAGGCATCATCATATGGTTATGAGGTTCCTACCTTATCCTCGTCGAAAAAGGTCAAGGCTGGTTGGACTCCCACTCTGCTTCTCTTCGGGCCATGGGTTAAGTCCTCAGCGATTGTCTAACCTATGGACATTACCTTGGATGGAAGGGAACCGATTCTGCCCAGAGCAGCGAAGATTACATTAATTATGCCCAATGGGGGTTTTGAAGAAGCATCTCTATGCGCTCTAGGCCCTAGCTGGCTACCTTGCTCATTAGGCTGATACAGGAATTGCTTCAACTTTCCTGCCTGCACCAGCTACTCTAAATGGTTCCACAAAGTCCTATAGTCCTCGGTGGTATGCCTGCACTCTTAGTGGTATTGGCAATGGAGAATCTGGTTGTGCTTCGTAGGCTCTCCCCCTAATTTATTTGGCCACTTAAAGTATGACTCATTCCTTATCTTTTTCAAGATCCGGTGCACGGGCTCTTGGAACACAATGCTAACTGCCTAGGCAACAGCCAGACCCAAGGGCCCAGCGAAATCCCTCCGAGGCCTATTGTTATTGTATCGATCCGACCTGAAATCCCTCATTTCCTAGGGGATAACCTTAACCTTAACCTTTCCCTTTCCTTGCTGCTAGTCCTCCTCGACCTTGTTTGTACTCATCTATGCAATCCATGAGTTGGCGCATAGTCCCCACAAGCTTTCTTGTCAAGAACTTCCTTAAATCATGCTCGGTGGATAGGCTGACCTTAAAGGTGCTTATGCCCACGTTATCGAAGTTTCTATCATTCTCGTTGAACATCTCCCAACACCTGCCGGAGTACATTTTTAGGGTTTCCCCTTCGCGCATCGCCATGGACAGCAGTGAGTCCAGAGGCCGAGGAACCTTGCTGCAAGTGATAAAACAAGCCCCAAATGCTTGAGTGAGCTCCTTAAAAGAGCCGATGAAGCGTTCCCTCAAGTTGCTAAACCATATCATTGCCATGAGCCCTAAACTGGAAGGGAGCAGCCTGCACATTAGGGCCTCATTTTTGGAATGTACAGCCATTCTTTGGTTGAAGTGGCTCACATATTCCATAGGGTTTGTCCTACCATTGTACATGGTAAACGTAGGCTGAGTAAATCGGCGTGCAGGGCGACTTGGAGATTTGGTTCAATGCTTTACTCATGGTGTCATTCCCTAAGCCTTTGAAGGATGAGCCCCTGTTCCTGCGCCTATGATGGTGCTCCTCCTCTTTTGAAAAGACTCACTGAGGGGGTCTTTGATCTGGGCCTGTAGCTCCCATCTTGGTCGTCCTCGGAAGAGTGGTCGGAGTGTAAAGGAGTCCTTTTTCGCCTCTCACTATGCAACCTCCTGCGAAGGCAGTCTATTTCCCACTACATGCTTTTGGTATTTTTCTCGTGAGATGTGTAGCTCCTTCCTCGAGATTGGCTCCTGCTAGTATGTGTAGTATGCACACTGACCTCTTTATCCCCTCTTCGTTCAAGGTTAAGGAAGTGGTCCTAGCACTGAGAGTCGACAGACTCCTCCCGGTTTGGCCCTGGCCCTAGCCTTGACCCTACCATAGCTAGACACTAAACGTCCTAAAAGCTTAAGTCGTCCCCACAGACGGCGCCAATTGTAGGGGCTGGTTTTGACTCCTGAGCCTAAACGACTGAAAGACTCAAGCCCAAATAGCCCAACACAATGAATTTGTTAGAGAGTGGGCTCCGAAACTAGGTTTTCATGGGTGAGATAGCTCTTACAAGGATAATTCTCATTGGATAAGTCTGAGGAGGTTTTGTTCTTCAATATATCATTATCAAACTTGTTTATAATTTCCTTTCTTTGTGCTACAGTGTCTTTCTTTGCTGTTTTTCCAATCCCCTCTCTCCGGGGGATCTTCTACCTTATATAGGCTCTTTTAGATAATCCTGGCCTTCTATTTGTTGATCATGTAGGCCAACACTTAAGTGCTAGTCCCATCAATCACCTTCCCTGTACCCCTGTGAGATGCGGCAACCAAGACAACATTGTTCAAGGGTCTTCTCCACATACATGCGGCTAGGATGTTTGGTAGAATGCATCAAATGTGGTGGTAGCCTTTAGCTCTTTAATCGCGTCAATGCTAGTCCCCATCCCGAAACTCTTTCCGCACAGTAAGGCCTCCTTTGATGATGTGTTAATGACGTGATCATAGAATCCAAGAACATGGACTCCTCGGCGCAGTAGCTGCCCTTCTCGGCCATGCTATGACATGTGGCGTAACTGCCTTACTTGGAATTATAGTAACCCACAATAGTCATACATTTATTTTACATAGTAAATTTGTATCGATCTGCTTCAATTTTGCACATTTATTTTATAATAAATTTGTTTCCAAGTAAATTAATCTTCTTGACGTATAATTCAATAAACTAGGATGCTAATGCTATTGTAAATTTGCAAAGACGTGAAATACCTAGCAAAAACCCTGAAGACATACCAAATATTGATCAAGACTAGATTCTTCAAAATAAAATTGGATCAATTGATAAAAGATACTGTACAAGTTCAGTAGTTTGCGAGATGCAACCTTGTAGGTATGAGGAGAAGCTAAATATTATCAAATAAAAAGCCTTCAAATTTCAAAATGACAATTTTTGCATGATTACATGTTAATTATAGTAATTATATTAAAAAAAATATCATCACAATTAATATTTTTATTTAGAAATAATTAAATTTTTTTTTTTGTTCTATGTAGTTTTGTACACTATTGAATTTCTAAAAAGAGGATTGCTTTGTGTACGTATTTTGATTTCACTTCACCATTGGTAGAGATTTCAAACAAAAATACAAACCTTGATGCATATGAAGCAGTGGCTCAATTTATGATGCACGCATGAACCATGTGGCATAGCAATTAAAAACTCGTTATTCATATCTTTATAATAATAATAATTATTTATTTTGTTATTGTTTTTAAAATAAAATATATATACATTATAAAATCATGATAACGCGCGGGCATTTAAAATTAAATGTTTTAATAAGATAGTGGTTTGGAAATAGCGTATTTAAGCTCAAAACGTGTCTCAAATCTGACGTGCCACGTGGTGACAAGTTTTAGTCGTCCCGCCAGTGCACCAAAAATCAAAAATCAAAAATCAAAAATAGAAAATCAGTGAAACAAAAAACAATCTCCCTCGCTCTCTCACTATTTCTTTCACTCTTCCTCCACAAGTTTTTATTTTATATTAATATTAATATACCAAACAAAACAAAACCCCCTTTTTCCTCTTCTTCCATTTTACGCTTCAGATTCTTATTTAAACTCTTGTTGCACACTCCTTCTCTTCATTTCCTCAAAGAGAAATTTCGTTTCACTCATGGAAAGCAATTCTCCGTCCAGTGCGTTTCTCGGTGTCCGTTTCGTTCTTTTCGGCTTCGATCCCGTCAATGAAAACAGGGTCTTTCTCTCTCTCTCTCTGAAAATTGAAAGTTTTTATTTATTTGTTTATAGATTATTTTTGACGTTGCTGTTATTTAATTGATAAAAACGTTTCAATTATGTTAGGTTCGGTGTAAACTTGTACATGGCGGCGGAGTTGATGTTTGTCAGTACAACCAAAGTTGTACTCATGTAATTGTCGATAATATTGTTTATGTAAGTCCTATTCTGTTGTTTCTTGTCACTTAATTTGGACTTTGATTATTATTGTTGTTTAGGTTGAAATATACTTTTTGTTCCTTAAATTTGGTTCCAAGTTTTGTCACTCAATTTGGTACTTCAAAATTTGTATAGTATAGGTATTATTTTCTTTGCTTATTCCATTATAGAGATATAAAAATTCACAACTTTTTTAGTAACTTATTTTATTGACAAGTAGTGATTGGTGCAAAGGTACTTTCACTTGGACTCGTAACTAACATTATTTTTATTATACACCATTTATAACATGCCACATTTCAACAGTTGTTAAACAAAGAGTACCCAAGGGCATTGGTTAAGGTTGAATTTTGTGTTGTAATCGATTGACTTTTGATACAGGGGGGCCGAGCCACTTTAGTTTAAAGGATATTTGTTTATTAGTTTTTTGTTACTTGGGACCCCTTTTTAGCGTTATGAACAAATACACAAGGGCATCTGTTAACATACTCATTGTAAAATAATTGCATACCTGGTAGATGCAGTGGTAATGTGGCATGATAAAAAGTTGATGTGATCTGGAATAAGTTTAGCGTCTCATGAATGGAAAAAATTGATACCTTTTAACATCTTGTAGCTTTTTAATTTTAAGAAATAAGAACTGAACTTGAATCAAACTTTAGGGACGAAAAGTACATTTCAGTCTGTTATTAATTTCAAAATTCTGTTTTATTATTTAATTTATATTTTGTTGTTGAATTGCTTAGGATAATCCTGTATGTATTGCGGCTCGAAATGATGGTAAGACTCTTGTGACAGCATTATGGGTTGAGCATACCTTTGATATCGGAATGCCCGTTGATGCCAATTCAGTATGTTTCTTATCAATTTCTCTTTGTATATTTGAAAAAAGACTGAATTTATATGTTTCTTACAGAAAAAAAAAAGACTGAAGTTATATATTGCTAGAACTTAAAAGCATTATGGGCTACTGTAATTTTTTTTTTTATCCTCCTTATATTATGATTGATTTTGCACCTCTCTCTTTAAATGTAAGACAATTGCACGTAGTTGAATATATCTCATTCACATTCACAGTAAAAAATTTCAGTATGAGCTAGGGGAGATTTTGCTTTTTGTGGTTTTTAAAGTTTGGAAATATTTTCATGGATTTCTTTTTTTGCCTTACTTTTGTCTATGAATGTTCGAATCAAAGCACATAAGGGAGATTAGACATCAACATCATGCACAATTGCCTACAATTATGTTTCTGATTTGGGTGGACTCATGTGAAACTTTCAATTTTTTTTTTTTAAAGAATTTGTGTCCACCCATGGTTTTAGAAACCATCAGTGAAACAAAAGAAGTTCTTAATCTATGTTTTCTTTTGGATACTTTTTCTTCTTGTATTACTGTGTACTAGTATTAGATATTTATGTTTACTTTTTAGCAGATCATGTACAGGCCACTCAAAGATCTGAATGGTATACCGGGTGGAAAAAATTTAATCATATGCTTAACTGGCTATCAGCGGCAAGATCGAGATGACATTATGGTATGCATTTGCCTCTTTCATCCTGCTGCTGCTTTATACTGCTTTATGTTTCTGAGTACAGTTCCTACAAGTAGTTATTTATAGATAGTGGTTTCGTGAAAGGACATAACGAATTGAATTTGTTTTTCATTTCAGACAATGGTCAACTTGATGGGTGCTCAATTCTCTAAGCCATTGGTGGCAAACAAGGTTACTCATCTCATATGCTATAAATTTGAGGGTGCGTTTCCCATGTTCCCAGTGACAGAGGGTGTATACAATGAAATATGATTTGCAATTTCATATCATGCTGCATTTACTAATCTTCCTTTCTTAGTGAGTGTGTGTGTTTTCCTGGGTGTTCCTCAATGAAATTTCCTTCTTGCATAGTTTTTTAAGTAGCCTTGTTATGCATTTTGAGTGAGCAGGAGCATTATCTTTCTGAGCCATATTCATTTATTTTTTGGTTTTTCAGAAAAGAAACTGTAGTCATGATCCTATAATTAGTGGAACGTGTCAGTTGATCTAAGTCTGAAAATGGCATCCAAACATGGCTTAGGATTGAAATTTGTGGCCAATATATTATACGGTTATGGTGGACTTTTTGTGAGTGGCTGCTCTGTTAATACTGCAAAATTCTGGTAAATCTTTGCTTGTGGCAGGCTTAGGGTTGGGAGGATTTGTGAATTTGTGGTTTAGTTACTTTAGAAAGAAGGGTTACTGTTCAAGAATGACTATGATATTACAGGGAAGAGCAAAATTGATTTAGGGTTACAAAGAGGTATGAAGAAGTGAAACTTGAATCTGTACGCAAAGTGTGAGTAGTGTTTGTGAATTGTGACAAAATATTAAAGAGAAGGGAAGAGAGAAGAGAAAAGGATAAAAGAATAATAAGGCCAATATTCCTTAATACTGAGCACTTAATATTTCATTGAGAAACTCTTTCTATTCTTCGAGTACATTGAGCACACATATGTATGAGGACTCTTGTGTTAGCGGTTTTAGTACTTGTAGTTAGAATAGTAAGGTAAAGAACTATTATACTTAAAATCTCAACCCAAATTAAAAATTGTTTTTACCCAAACAATATATTGGACTTCACATGTGGGCCCTATAGAATAAATTTTGATTAGATGAATTTGCAAGGCATTAACAAATTATTTTTCATGCAAAATGTCTTAAAGTTGTTTTATATTGATGGGCAGTTTTTGTTAGTTGAATGACATGGGAGACACCTGGAGAAAATTAATTTTGGGAAGTTTTGCCACAATCAATTTATAATATTAAATTGAAGGTTGTTTGTGAATTATTTAGTTATTGGTACATCTGGTTTAAGGTTTCTTCAACACTTTACATCTGAATTTTGTGGACTATGAATAGTTAAGTAGCTCTAAATTTTTATGGAGTCTATTATTTTATGTAGGTGAGAAGTATGAACTTGCCAAAAAAATCCATACAATAAAGCTTGTCAGTCATCGATGGTTGGAAGATTGGTATGTTGAGGTTCTATCATTCTTTTATGTTTTGAAATTTTGAAGCCTATAGGATGAACAAAATTATCTATTTCAGAATCTTTGGAAAATGAGATTCTGTCTTTTTTGTATGAATTGAGGTTTTCTTTTATCTGATTGGCCTGTTATTTTTCTTCAGCTTAAAGGATTGGAAGCTTCTGCCGGAACTTAACTATAACAAGAGGTGAGGCATATGAATCTGACATTGTGTGGGTTTGAACGTGCTACTTGCCATCAAAAGGGTTTTTTTTTTTGGGCGGGGTGGGGGGTGGGGTTATTTATTTATATGATTGATGATGAGAAGCTAATTGCATACTATGCATGCATGCACAGGTATATTTGTTCCTTCTTTATGATAAATTTGATAATATAAAAGCTGAAACTTAGAGAAAGTTCAGTTCTTAAAACCCTAGAAATTTATTAAGTATGTCATATAGTGGTGTTAAGGCCTAGACTTTCACCACGTGTCATTTTATTTTATTTTATTTTCTTGGGTCATCTGTTCAAGTGATAGCCTAGTAGTAATGGAATCCTTTATGGTGCTTCATGTCCATGGTTTAAAACCCCCACCTTCGAACTCCCTCTCTCCCACTATCTACCAATTATGTTTTCTAAAAACTCAATTGATATTCATGTTATACTTAAATACATTAACTATTATTAATATTGCATTAATTAATGGGAAAATTGCGCTTCCACTAACTGTGATGCAGTTGCAATGCTAATTAAACTTCAAAAATCAAGCAGTGTTCTTCCTGATTTAATGGAAAGAAGTCGTTTATTCCCCTTTGTTAGGATTTTTTTTTTTTTTAACTACAATGAAAAGAAATCAAACCTCTAAAGCTGCAATTTAGAGAAAGTTCAGATCTAAAAACCCCCCAAAACGTCAAAAGTATGCCACATGGCTGTGTTGAGGCTTATACTTTCGCTACATGTCATTTTTCTTGTATTTTTTATTAGAAAACTATTAATTCAATAGCAGCAACCAAGCCTTAGTCCCAAATTTCTTAATGCAATGTGATGTTAGTAGGGATGCCTGATGCCCCTACTAATGTTATAATTATATACGTTAACTATTGTTATTATTAATGTTTCATTAATTACTAAGCATATTGAACTTCCCTTAATTTTTGGTGTAGTTATAATCTCCTATTAATTGTTCTCCCTTATTTTTTGGTAACAAGTATTTACAAACACACCCCCCCCCCCCAACATGATTTCCCCACAAACCAGTTTGGACAAAAGTTTCTCCAATCCATTACCTGGCAACTCAAAAGACTATACACGTGCACTTTTCCTCCAATTAATTACTTAACAATTTAGAGGACCATCTACCTGTATTAAATCACATGATTCATTAAATCATGTAAAAAAGTCACATGACTATTAAGTAGGTCATGTAATGTACATGTGGATAGCCTTTTGAGTTGTCACGTAATGTGTTGGAGGAACTTTCCTCCAAATTAGTTTAGAGGAAAATTGTTCTTAATATTTTATTGAACTAAGGTTTTTGTTACAAATTATTTACTACAAGTTGGTATCTAAAAATTATACATAAACCATATTATTAATTTATGTATTAGATTGAGAATACATATACTTAAAACCAAAATTGATATAGATAAAAATCTAGTGCATTGCACGAGCTTACAAGCTAGCCTTTCTAATTATTGTGTTCATATATTGAAAAAATTACTTTTTTGGGATCAATAACAGCCCTTGAATCCTATCCTTAGGTACCACCATTTTGTGTATTTACTGTTAGAACTACAAGATGGATTGACAAACAGAAAATGAAGAAATAAATTTATGATCAATTGGAACTTATTGGAGCCTTGAACCCCATCATTGCATGACCTGAGTGATACACAATTGAACTATTAAGAAACATTTTTGGGTCCTATTTTTGGTCTTCTACCATAATTCAAGAAAGAAGAGGAGAAATGAAGGAAATTATACACTCTGCTTGTTGACCCAAACTACGTTTGCATTCTGGCCAAAATGGCACAATAACACTGTTTACTGAAATATATATCAATCTATCACTGTTTTGAAAATATGTAGGGATTTATCACTTTTTGGATATTTGAGTTTGGGGAACTCGAGTTTTCATGGAACTTGAGTACCATGGAAAAATTTTGAAATTTTTTGGAACTCGAGTACCATAAAAATTTTTTTGGCAATTTTGAAGGCTATTTTTTTCAAAGAACTCAAATTTATGGAACTTGAGTTACATGACAAACTCTAATTTCACAAACTTGAGTTTCAAAAAGGTGGTAGATTGCTAAATATTTCACAAATAGTTGTATATTGCAAAATATTTTGCAAAAGGGTTGTACTTGGCCATTTGGCCTCTGCATTCCAACGCCATAATGTGTTGGGTTTAGCAGGAGATTTCACCTCGACACACTTGCTGTGAGAACCCTTTGACCATTGATTTCTGCAGAAGTTGTTTTTGTGGATGGGTCAGTATATTCTTAATTAAGCAAAATAAGCATAGTTTAAAGCATCTTGGTTGTGTTTAATGTAATTTTTAGAATTTTAATACACTGAAATTTGTGTTGTTCCTGATGGTTTGTTTTGTTTTATTTCGTTTTGTTTGTTTGTTTTGCTTTTTTTGTTTTCCATTTCTTGAGCTCCTTGCCTATATGAGTAAATTGAAGTATGAATACCACAGCACTTTATCTACTGAATGCATTCTTTCTGAACAGTGGCTATGAGTTGGAGATATTGGAAGCAGAGGCTAAGGATTCTGAAGAAGAGGCTGAAGACACTGTTGTGAGGCACTCTGGGGGGAAAGACATGAATAAGAGTCCTCATAATTCAAAAATTGGGGTATCAACAACCTGTGAATTGCCGCCCGAATCAGTCGGTGAACTTTCGATTGCACCAAAGGGTCCATTGAATGTTGATAATACAATAGAGAAATCACCTGGTCAAGCTTCAAGCTTTGATAATTTTGATGTTCTTAAAGCACTTCGCCATCAGAGCACCAGTTCTGATGAGCTACCTGACCCACTTGATGGAACTCCAGATCATTCAAAGGTGGGAAACGACTTGAAATCTACTCCTGGAAGTGCCAAAAGGCCAACTCAGCCTGATGGCAAGTTTAGTCCTTTAATTCACTTAAGGAGATCCTCAATTCCAATGTACTCTGGAGAAGTATTAGGAAATTTAAGTGATCATTCTAAAGTGCCCCTGGGTAAAGTCAATGATGATTTTGACAACTTTTCCTTAAAGATGGAACAAGTGACAGAAAGATTTGGCTCTGGTCATCTTGAAACATCTATGGAAGAAACTAATATAGTGGATAGAGGAGAGTCAGGTGGTTTGTTACCTCAAAAGAGGATGGCAGATATTTCTTGTGCTGGCTTTAAATCACCAAAAGTGAGTCTTAACGTGAAACCATGCATCACAAGGAGCCCAGTGGTGGGTGATAAAATTCAGGTATTGGAACTAACCACTCTGATTGATGGTCCCAGTGGAACTAACAGCCATTTTTCACTTGGAAATAATGACCTTTCTAAGGATGAGGCTGCTAATCTGAATGCTGCACCGAACTCATTTGCTAAAATATCAACAACCAAAGCCTCAATTCCTTGTGAGAAGTCATTAACACGTGATATGCCTTTCTCCGAAATTGTGACCACAAAGACTGGGCAAGATAACTTTGTTGATGAGAAGACACCTCGATCGTCTTTGCAGAGCTTAAGAAAGTCTGCCTCATACACCAGGCCTGACACTGTAGATTTTGATATGGGGGGATCTATAGTTGGAGAGAAAGGGGAGCAAGAGAATGAGAAGCAAAATGTGGAGTCTTCTCCCAGTAACAAAAAATTGGAGACTGTGAAATCTGACAAGCCTGGCAATTTGATGCTTGAAGGAGGAAATGACTTGTTTGCAAAACCAATTAGGAAGAAGATGGCTGCCAGAAAGACTCTGGGTTCAAGATATAAGTCAACTACTAATAATATTCAAAAAAATAAAGCGACCTCCCAAAATGATGCTGTGGTTCATTCTGTTGGAGTGAAAGAGACAGCAGATCATGAGAAGTCTTCTGTTTCTATGCTGCTTGAGATATCTCCTCCAACTGATAACGTTGAACCAGTGAAGGAGTTGGAGATGAGAGATGCCCTGAAGTCTGGGGAGGATAGAGAGAATAAAAATGAATTGATGGATGATGAAACTGAGCCTCCAGAGGACAGGCTTGAACATGAGTTGGAGAAGCCACTTAGTGAAGAGAAGTCTGGGCTGGTTACATTGACAGATAAAGAAGATACAATTGTGGAAGAGAATTCAGACAAGACACAGCATATAACAAATAACTGCAAGAATAGTGTGCATGATGTGATGGCTTTAGAGGAAGGCACTATGGGAAGGAAACCAGAAAAAGCAGTTTGTGACAAGAAGTTTGAACATATTGAATCAACCTTAGATGGAAATGGTGCGAAAGGGAAGATGAATAAAGGGAAAAAGCGCCCTATAGGTAGAAACAAGGTGAAGATGGATATTATGAAATCTCAGAAAGGTAAGGATGGTGAAGAGACTGTGACTGAGAACAGTGAGGGGACTGGGACAGAAAAGGAGGAGAGAGTTTTGCTTCCTTCTGCCAAAACTAAGAGCTGCTCCATTCCTGCAAATAAGTCAGAGAACTCTGTTGAGGCGGAGAAGGAGAACAAGCCAGTTCAAAATATAAGTCAGGGCAAAGATTGTGTTGGGAAATCATCTGTTAATTCTAATATGACACCAAGGAAGGTTAATCAAAAGGCAGGGAAGGTGAGTCCAAATTCTTCAACATCAGCAAGAGATATACCAAACAGAGTGAAAACTGAACCTGCATGGTTTATATTGAGTGGACATCGACTACAGAGAAAGGAGTTTCAACAAGTTATTAGACGTTTGAAAGGAAAACTTTGCCGAGATTCTCATCAATGGTCATACCAGGCTACACACTTCATAACCCCAGATCCAATTCGCAGGACAGAGAAGTTCTTTGCTGCTGTTGCATCTGGAAGGTATTTAATAAGTTCAAAACTTTGCATAACAATGGCAACTTATTTGCAAATAGTATTTTTACATCAAGGTTTAGGGTGAGTTTGGATAGTGGGTTTTGTGTCCACGTTTTGGAGTCTACGTTTCAGACTTTTTTTTTTTTTTTTTTGGGTTTCTGCTGCTGGGGGGACAGTGCGCACTGTGCGCATACTGTTTATGCACTATACATGTACTTTTTTAGCAATTTTTTATTAAAAATAGGTCCTGCAGTACTATTCATACATTTAAAAATTATTTTGCTACAGTGTTTTTAGTTTTCAGCAAGACGCTTTATCCAAACGGACTCTAATCCAGTTGATATGGGGGACACCGTAAAACTTTGCCCATTCTTGTGAGAAGTTCGGGATAACTTGCTATATGCTACATAGGATTTGTTATCTTGAATAGATGTTCAAATGTTCTAATTGATTCAATCTTGAATGCAGGTGGATTCTTAAGACCGATTATTTAACTGCTTGTAGTCAGGCAGGAAGATTTTTGGCTGAGGAATCTTACGAATGGTACAAAAATGGCCTAAATGAAGATGGTGCCATCAATTTGGAGGCTCCAAGGAAGTGGCGACACTTGAGGGAGAAAACAGGTCATGGTGCATTTTATGGAATGCGCATTATCATATATGGAGAATCCATAGCACCAACTTTGGTATGTTGTTAAAATCTCATTTTACAATTTTTGCTTGCAAATTTTCCCATATATTCTACAAAGGGTGTATATCTTGTACAAACTTAATTAGTGTGCACTACAGTTTGTAGACTCTATTTAATACATCTCATTTTGTGTGATTAAACAGGATACTCTTAAGCGTGCTGTGAAGGCTGGAGATGGGACTATATTGGCAACTTCCCCTCCTTATACCCGATTTCTTAATGATCAGGTTGACTTTGCCATTATCAGCCCCGGCATGCCACATGTTGATTTGTGGGTCCAGGAGTTTATGAAACATGAGATACCCTGTGTTCTAGCTGATTACATAGTCGAGTATGTTTGCAAGCCTGGGTACTCCCTTGACAAACATGTTCTATACAACACTATTGCTTGGGCAGAGAAGTCATTTGCTTACCTGCAGAGCAAGGCAGAAGAGATTCTCAAGGAGTCCACAGACTCCACACCGTCAGATGATAATGGTAGTAATGATATAGCCTGCACAGTTTGTGGCTCTCGTGATAGAGGGGAGGTCATGTTGATTTGTGGTAATGAAAGTGGTTCTGTTGGTTGTGGGGTTGGTACCCACATAGATTGTTGTAATCCTCCTCTTCAAGAGGTCCCAGAGGATGACTGGTTTTGTCCCAAGTGTAGTGGAAGCAGACTCAGCACAAACTCTGCCAAGAGAAAGAAGAAAGGGTCCTCTTTATTGAAAAGGAAATGATTTTTGATATCTTGCTTTTAACCCTTACAGGTTTAGAAAAGGTATCCAGATCAATTTTGTACGTCTAGTTGTGGTAATAGCAGTAGAATTTATTATAAATGATTCCAGATGATTGTAATGAACTATTAGAAATTCCTTACTATATTAATATGGTGGGGCTATTTAAATTTTAAACCCATGGAAGTCAATCTGACTTGGCGACCTGTAATGTAAATATCAACTGTTCTCGTGGCAGTACTTACCGAGGGAAGAAAATGTTGGCATTTTTTATTAGTTGTAATCTTTCTCTTGCCTAAGAAATGCGTATAAATGATTCAAACTGGTTTAGCAGAAAATTGTCAAATTTGATTAGTTGTAAACTTGCCCTTGTCCAAGAAATGCGAACGTCTTTCATCATGATTCTGTCTAAGATTTGGTTTGAATGCTATTTTTTTTTTTTTTTAACTAAATTGTAATAGAAAATTTGAAGCGGAGAAAAAGACTGAAACGTGGTCTAAAGACTCTAAACAAGTGCATTTCTTGCATTATGTATTAATAAGTTCGTTTCTTACTATGAAATTATTGGATCCGGATTGAGAAAATTTTCACCTCGGGAGGAGTCTTCTCTTCTCTCACATGTGCTTGTCAAGAAATTTTTGTTTTTATTTTATTTTTAAAATCTATTTTATTGTTCAATTTTAATATATTATTGAAAAAAATTATTCAATTTATATACTTTTTTATTATTAATCCATCCATTATAAGAACATATGTATATATATATTTTATGTCATCATAGTTAGTATTGTTACTAATATTTTTTTTTTTTTACAAGTTTTTTATCCAAACTAGTTTGAAAAAATCTTCTTCAACTTACTACGTGACGATTTATAAAACTATTTGTGTTTTCTTTTAACAAGTTATATAACTCATTAAAAAACTATATATGACTAAAGTGTACATATAAATAGTCTTTTAACTACCAAGTTGTGGGTTGGAAGAAGTTTTTTCCAAATTGATTTAGAGGTAACCTTTCCCATACCCCAGCCCGTCCCTCCAAAGTTTAATTCAACAAACTTGAGTTAAGTGGGCCTCTCTAGTCATGACATTAAGATTTAAGAGCCAGGCCATTTTAAGGAGGTAATTTGCAGGCCAGCATAATCTTGGAAGAGAGAATATTGTTAGTTAACAAGGTTTTGAAATCATTTAGGAAACTAGCATCTCAAGTCTATGAAGCTTGAGTTCGGTAACAAAATCGAGCCTCAAGGACTCGAGTTCTAATGCTGAGATGGAGTGATTTATCCACGTGGAACTTGAGTTTCTCAGACTCGAATTCTACAGAAGAATCTGAAGAATTGAAGATGCAATTTGAAGAACTGATCTAGAAAACGCATGAAGATGAAGACGTTCTGAAACACCGAAGAACTAGATTCGAAGTAAGAAGAAGTACGATTTGGAAGATGAAGACGATCTGAAGAACCGATTTGGAAAACGCGGAGGATGAATTTGTAGAAGCAGGTGAGGAAGAAGTGCAGAGGTGGAACTTGAGTATTATATACTTGAGTTTTACGTGGATTCCACGTGATTAATTTTTGTTTGCCACCTCAGGAAGTCGAGCATTTAAGACTTGAGTGCTATCATGAAACACGAGTCTTAGATACTCGAGATGCTATTTTTCATATTGTTTTGCAAACATCACCACTAACGAAATTGTTAAAAATTTAAGGCCAAATGGAAAAAAACATTCCCATTTTAAGAAACCATGGGCTAACCCAAAGTGCCTTCCCTCCTTCCAGCTAAAAGAGTAAAAAACTTATAAGGGCTTTGTGCTGAGTATTTTTTTGGTTTATTAACAGTAAGTGACCAATTTATTCATTTATCTGTTTGTTTGTTTATCGATACTATTTATTAAAATAGAATCTTTGGTGCCCCTTTTCATTTGGTAGCAAAAATTAACTCTTTTGTTTAGGGTAAATTTGATTTTTTCTAGAGGACAAATGAAAGAACATAAGTAAATTCGCCGACTCCATATTGATAAGAAAATGTTCATTCCACTATTCTTCCTACAAAAACAAAAGAGTTTAGGTCATGTTATATATCCACCGAATCCACGTGATAATCACTCCGACAGAATCCGAGAAATTAAATTGTTCACTTGGCTTCACAATGTCCACAGAAATTAGTTTATATAAAGAACCTAATGATGGGATTCAACCATGTATCTTCCACATAGGGGAAACATGTTTGCCTATGTCCATCAGTAAGTTTAGCACATTCTTGAACCAATATTTGGAGGTAAGAGTCACCATTAGTAAAGTTTAGCACATTATTTTTCGTGAACATTTCTCTTCCCTATCCTAATGACTAAAGTGTTGGAATCTAAGTGATAGCTCAATAGTAATAGTATTTTTTTCCGTATATTTGAAGTTCAATCCCTATTTCTCTTCTTTTTCACTATTTGTATTACTTTAGAGGATATCATTTTTTCGATTCATATTTGATATATGACTAACAGATTAATATGGTAGTTGAGAGTTTTTCAATGACAACTTACATTGATCAATTGGTATGGATGTAGTCAAGAATTCAAGATATTTATTTATTTAAAGAAAACCTCGGGTAATTTGTTCAATATTTTTTTGAGTAGTGATTACCATACTTACTAGTAAGGATGGACCTAGGTGGGGGCCCAGGCCCCTCTGGGTCCAATTATTTATTTATTTATTTTATAGTTATTATATATCTTATTTTTGTAGTTGGACTCCATTCTAAAACCTTAGGCCATTCTTTTTCTCAATAAGCCTAGTTAACTTCACCCAAATAACAACTATTCAACTCAAAAACTTAATAAAAACAATAAAACATTCACAATGGCAATCATATTTTAGCAAAGAAAAAAAAAAAAAAAACTATTTTTCCACCAAAGAACCAAAAAATCATGTGGTATAGGAGAAGTTTCTAAATTGTTTGCAACTACAGTAAACTGGTATAAATAGCAGTTGACTGTAGCAAGTTGTTAAAAATAAAAAAATATTTTATTAATATTAGATCCCTTCCTTTAATTAAAAAAACTCAAACTCTCTCTCTTTATTTATTATTTTAATGAGTTATTTATATTATTTTAAATGAAATGATAAAAAAATAGAACATTTGATATTTGGTATATTGTAAGATGATGTGGTAAAATAGATAAAATAGTTTTTTGAGATGCTAAAAGTTAAAATTTTTAGCAATACCACTGTGAATGCTCTAATTTCCCCAAAAAAAAAAAAAAAAAAAAATCCTAACCAGCCTAGCATTAAAAATAAACATTATTTTGTTTTTTTTGGTAAATGATTGCATCTTAATATATTTAGAAATAACGATTTTGTGTTTTTATAAATTTTAATACTATATGGATACTTATTTGAAATTTTTATTATTATTTTATTTTTATACTCTAACTCCCAGCTAGTTTAAAATTTGGAGTCCATCCTTGCTTACTAGTATATATATCTTTTGTACACACTATTACCATTCACATTTTATTGTGGATATCTAAAAAAAAAAATATAAAATATGTATGTAGAGGACACTATTGCATGGTGTGCAATTGCACAAATCCCAGCCGTTCATTTAAGCTAAAGACTCCTTATTTTGACACCTCACCAGGACACGCTGGCAATCCGTGTGCCCCTGCCCACTCAAGATTTCATTTCAGCTTCCCATTTTTGAATTTCACTAAAACTCTCTCACTTCAACATAGCTCTCTCCGTCACTCTCCCTAACGCTCCACTCTTTCAACCCCGACTGTGCCTCCACCAGTCTCTCAACATCCACGGCCTCTCCCTCAACCCCGTCGTCACCGTTTCCCGCATACCCAACTCAGCTGAATAACCAAAAAAAAAAAAAAAAAAAACGGCGCCATCTGAGATCCCGACCCCTAAACACTCGCACCCTTTTTGACCCAGATTAGAGAGAGAGTAAGGGTTGGGGTTTGGAGAGAATCGGGTGTTTAAGTGAGAAATTGATGATTTTCAGACCCAGATCAGAGAAAATAAGGATTAGGGTTTGGAGAGAATCAGGTTAGGGTTTGATGCTTTTTCGGGTTTGATCTATGGAGGGATATGAGATTGAGAGAGAAAGAAAGAGAGTTTGGTCGAAGGAGAGAAGAAGTCACTGTTGGAGGTGGTGGTTGTGATGAAAATTATCCTTGCCGATTTGGGCTTGTTTCAGAGCGAGACCACCACTCGGTAGGGTTATTCTTTTATCTCAAATTTTTTTTTTAATAAACTCTGTTTTCTTTTATCTCTATTTTTTAATAAACTCTGTTTTCTGTTTTTTTTTTGTTTTTTTTTGGTTTTTTTTTGGTTTTTAGCTTAGGAATTGAAATCAAGTCTTATATTGCTTGCATTTTTGTCAATTGTTTAAAAATGCTTGATACAAAAATAGTGATTGTGGAATTAAAAATGCTTTCTTTGGCATTAAAAATCTACCAACGTGAACAGTATACTAGAACTATACATCTTCCAAAAATAGTGATTGTGGCTGCTTAACGTAAGGACTCTGGAGGAATTTAGTGTAAATTTTACATTGCTTTATTATGCTTGATGAAAACTACCATGGATATTGAAAATATTCAAAGGTCAAACTCTTTTTCTCATTGGGGCTGAATTTAATTCTGTTTTCTCTTTTTTGGGTTTTAAGCTTAGGAATTGAAATCATGTCTTAATTCTGTTATTGTTGTTATTGTGGTTGTTGTTGTTGTTGTTGGAACACCTGGAAGAATATTGGATTGAAGAATGTGAGGCATTTTATTCATCATGAGTGTGATAAGATGCTAGAATCACTGGGTATGGTCTTCTTATTCTTCTGCCTTTTATCCCCTTGTTTATGTGAATTAGGTCTGAAATATGATACTTTGCAATTCTCTTGTTCTCATATTGCATTGTTTGCGAAAATAATTTTCTATTGGTTGGTAGTGACATTCTATTTAGTTAGAATCTATATGTTTTCATTCCAATGTAGGAAAATTTATGTCCTATTGTTATTAATGGTACAAAGGTCTTTCTTATAACAAATTAATTGAAGGAATTTTTCTTAGTTGAACTTCTGATGATGTCAGTTGCGACAGCTAGAAATCACCCCATAAGCAAGCAGAATCTCCATTAGAAATGGACTAGCTAAAGCATTTATTAAGAACTATACCTCAATCTTTGCACGTTGTCCAAATACGAGATATGCAGCCAACTATACATCCTTCCTTTTTCACTGATTCTAGATTGAGTAAGGTACTTTTTAATTAGCATTTGGACCCATGGAAATTCAAAGTCCTATGCCATTCTCCAACACAGTTTGGCAAGAATGTCAGGGTTCCTTTTCTTTCATTTGAAAAATACCAAGATCTCCAAGGTCCGTGAGGCTTTGACTGTGTTGATCCTGTTGTAACCAGTCCATGCTCAATGTATAACATTTACTATAAGTGGAAATTCTCCTGTGTTGTTATTCTTCTATTCTAAATATCTAACAATTATTTAGTAACAAATTGGCAACAGAGGTTTTATTCCTTCAATTGGCCTATTGAAGTCAAGTTTTCTTCTACACCTATGGAGTTGATGGTTTCTTCTTGTCTAGAACTTTCATCACTTTCCCAAATGATGTCCTTGAATCTTAAATTATGCTTAATTGTTTGTTGGTTATTCTTGTTGAATGTATTGCAATCAGATTATGCACTGTCCTAATGCATTTATTTAGTTGTGTATGTTATCCTTTTGAAGGGTTAATTATGTTGATTTTTTAAGTCAGGTTGAGCTTGAGTGTAATCATCAAGTTTGCCATTTTTAACATGTTTTTTTACCTTGACAATGCAGACTTGGACTTTTATGCTTCATCACGTATGCTTGCTCGATTCTAGAAGCTCCTTGAAGAGAACTTGTTTAGGGAAGAATAACTGATTTCTTTTACATGCTTTTACTTGAGGCCATTGTTTTAATTGGAATTGTTCTTGGGGGAATGATACATTGTTGGAGCCACAATGTTATGTTGTATTGTAGAGTAAATTCCGAAACATACACTTGTATCGAAGTCTATATTTCAATGGAACCCTTGTTGTTGTGGTTTTGTAATCAAAGTGTATATTTCAATAGAATTTGTACATTTTTAGATTAAATTGTTTCTTCTTTTTTTTTTTTTTATTTTATATGTGTTCGGTTTTAAGATTGCAAGATTGCATTTGTCACTAAAATTGGTTTGTTTTCTACCAGTTTTGATGAGGGAAAAAAAATTACAAATTAAAGACTAAAGTCTCTTACCATCATATTTTATGCAATCAAAACTACCATAGTTGGCTTGCTAACATTTCAAAAGATAGACCACAAGCATCATTATAGATATTAAAATATTTTGAAAAGGATAATTACATTTTATTGCATTCGCCTTATTACCTAATGAACAATGAAACCGACATTGAAATTCAACATTATAACCCAAGCTCCTAATGAATTCTCTCAACTACATGAATCAAAACGTGATGCATAACCGTATAGGGATAATTGTATTTTTAAATCAGCCTTCCTCTTGTCCGTGGAGCTCCTTGCACTTTCATGATATAATTTTCTGCTACAACAGGGGAAAATCAAAATAATTCCTTTTATCAGATGCATTCCTCAGTCTTATGTGGTACCTCTAGTTTGCACCATAGCCTCACTTAGTAATACCTCTAGTTTCTTATTATTGCATTATTTCTAACTCATCTTCAGTACCAATCACAATCTCAACACCCTCATCTTAGCCACAACAGTCTTAGATCAGGGTGGATGTGGGGCCGTGTGGGGAATAACCCAAAGAACACAACACAGCTAGAAGAACTTCACATGGCTCACTTGAACTCAACCTTAAATCCCAAGTTCCTAACGTATTGCCTCAACTGCACGAATCAAAATGTGCCACTCCATATAGGGCTAATTTATTTTTATCATAGATTACCATGATTAAAACAAAATAAACTAAAAATGTTCAAATTCTATTGAAATATACACTTTGATTACAAAACCACAGCAACAAGGGTTCTATTGAAATATAAAATTTGATACAAGTGTATGTTTCAAGATTCTAGCACCAAAATACAAAATTCTAGCAAAAATTGTAGGGAAAAGGCTTATGTTTCAAGATTCTAGCGAAAAAAAGGTAGGGGAAAAGTGTATGTTTCAAGATCTAATGCTATGATGATCTCAAGCGGCGCAACTGTGGCAGCCCTTCCATTGCCGTCACTACCAATTCAGAAAAAGAGAGTTGACTCCTTAGTTGGATCCCAAAAGAACCTTGTTCCAAAAAACTCATGAAGGCACTCTTTAGCCTCTCTAATATTTCATTGTAAAGTGGAGTGCCACAAAATTGATACTACTTATCTGGTATTGGCTTGACACATCTGCAAAAAAATTGTGAAAGAAAACAAGATTAAACAAAACAAAGTTATTAAGCAAGGAATAAAGAATTTCTATGATACTAGTCAACAAGGACACCAAGGGGGAAAAATGTATTTTAAACAAAAAGGCAGACTTATATAGACAATAATTTAAAATTTTAGAAGCAAGATATCTTTAACAAAAATAAATTCAACCAGATAAAGAACTAGAGTAACAAGGACTGGAAACAAAAAAATAAATAATATTACTTAACACTGAGTATAGACCCTTAAAATAAAGTTTCAAGTTATTGTGAGTTCTCACAATGCATTATTTTCTATTGAATATCAATAGCAAATTTATTCAATGTTTTGCTCCAGTTCAAGATGCCAATGTTTCCCCAAGAAAAACTTATAAAGCTCAAAATTTAATGTGAATGTACAAAAGCTTCAAAAGTTAAATTGCTTTTGTCAAAATTTGTAAATCATTTGCTTAGTATGCCCAAGTTCTTTGAGTAAGCCAATCAACTATAACAAAGATAATAAGAAGAGAACCCAAGTTAACAAACTATTAGCTTATGGTGGACACCAATAAAACAGCAGAACTTATAGTTATCTACCCATAACGAGAAATATGGGAGGGCTACAGAATTTATAGCCAGGTACAAATATAATATCATTGTTTAGTCTATGTTCCTTTTATCCCACAAAATACAGAACAAATTTAGCAACAAAAGATCTCACAAGAAAAATAATCAATGTAACCAATGTTGACAAAGTGGCATTAAAATTAGTACCACCCACTTTTAACCAGATTTCAAAAAAAATATAATCACTGTCAAACATAGATATATAATATATATACACAACTAAATTTCAGAGAAGAATAATGGTTATTAATAGCCATTAACAACCAAGGTAAATAGAATAAAAGGTCTGTGTGCTCCATGAGCCATCACACCCTTCCAACCCCAACCTTCTTCACCTCAAATCTTTCAAACCCAATAAGCCCCAAAATCAACACCCAAAGCATATTCAGCCATACCCAAAGCATATGCAGACAATATAAGACTTGATTTCAATTCCTAAGCTAAAAACCAAAAACATAAAAAATAAGAGAAAATAGAATTAAATTTAGCACCAATAAATCAATCAACAAAATTTTGACACCATTATTTACGTTCCTTCCTTTCCTAGCAACCAAACAGAGTTTATTAAAAAAAAATAGAGATAAAAGAAAACCTACCGAGTGGTGGTCTCCCTTTGAAACAAGCCTAAGTCTCTGAACCAAATCGGCAAGGCTAGCTCATCACAACCACCACCTTCGATGGTGGCTTCTACTCTCCTTTGACCAAAATCTCTTTCTCTGTCTCTCAATCTCATTTCCCTCCATAGATCAAACCTGATAAGGCATCAACTTCTCTCTTTCCCCATTTTCTCTAAACCCTAACCCTTAATTTCTCTAATCTGGGTCTGAAAAGCATCAACGTCTCTCTACATCCGATTCTCTCCAAACCCCAACCCTTATGCTCTCTCTGATCTGGGTCTAAAAAGGGTGCGAGTGTTAGGGTCAGATGGTGAGTTACTTTTTTTCTGGGTCTGAGTTAGGTATGCTAGAAGCGGAGACGACGCGTTGAAGGAGAGGTAGAGAGCGTGGAGGTTGAGAGAGTAGAGAGTTTTAGGAAGAGTGAGGGAGAGAACCGGTTGAAGTGAGAGAGAGAAGAGAGAGTTTCAATGAAATTCAAATTTTGGGAAGCTAAAATGAAAACAAAAGTGAGACACGGATTGCCAGCCTAGACGGGTGAGGTGTCAAAATAATTAGCCACTGGATTAAATGGAAGGCCAAGATTTGTTGGATCTCAATCCGAGTGTAACAACAATTTTTGTTGCTAAAGCCTGTGTACTGGTAAAGTACAAGTGTACAACACAATGGCAGTGGCTGGCTACATGTTCTTCTTCCACCTTAGTCCTATGCTCCCCATCTTTATCACTTCTATCTATATATAAAATGATCTAATAGGCTCATGAATAGTATTTGGAACACTGTTTTTGGTTTAGTGAGCATTTTTTTTTTTTTTTTTCAATTTCACCAATTTGGTTTGAGCTTGTTTTTGTTTTTGTTTATTTTTAAAGATTTTTATATGTTTACTTTGTACTTGTAATGTAAGCTTACATTGTATACACAAAAAAAGTAGAAAGTATTATATACATTTGCAAAATCTATATATAAAAGGAGCCAATAGGCTTAAGAATAGTGTTTTTGGTTTGAGCTTGTTTTTTATTTTTGTTATTTTTTAAGATCTATATACGTTTACTTTATACTTGTAATGTAAGCTTGCATTGTATACACACAAAAAATGGCAAATATTATATGCATTTGCAAAATATATATATATATATATATATTGTACATATTTTGCAAATGTGTACACATTTGCCAATTTTTATATGTTTACAATATAAATTTACACTGTAAGTACAATGTATATTTCTATATATAAGAAGAGTGAATGTAACTTTGTTACAGTAGTTTTGGTTTGTTCAATTTTCACTGTTTTGTTGGTCGCTTTTTTTTTTTTTTTTTGTGTGTGAATGTGTAAAGCTTCAGTAGATTTGCTATATTATTTTTGGTTTGTCCAATTCACACTATTTCACTTTATAATAAAATATTAACACAACAAATTGACACAATATTTTATCAATTGTTGAAGTGTTATTCATTATAGGTCAAAATAAAACAATAAAATATCATACTAAAACCAACCCCAAATAAAAATAAAAGTATTATCCAAAAAGAAGTGCTACATCTACAATATTTTCACAACATTTTTATAACAATCATAGGTGGTAAATTGTTATTGGTTCTAATTTAAACTTTCCAATGAAGTTTTTTTTTTTTTTTTTTTTTTTTTTTTTTTTTTCATCAATAACAACCTGTAGTAACTTACTACTTATGATTTGTTGTCAAATGTCATGGACATAACATTTTTTTGTGTGAAAATGTTAAAACATCTTGTTATCGTCACAATATATTCGAAACTACTGAGATGTTAATTTTTTACAAGTCAAAATAAAATATAATAAAATTATAAAAGTATTATGAAAATGTTTTGTCATTCTATTCTGTTTTTAGAAATTTTTTGTTGGTTTAATTAGCTTTGTTGAGCCAAAATTTACTATTTCACATACAATTATCTTGAGTTGACTTTTTGTAATTTTTTTCATTGCACACCATTTACAGTAAAAATACATAGTTTACACATAAAAACAAAAACAAAAACTTAGGAAAAAAAAGACACTTTTCATTCTTTATGTTTGGGGTAGTTTACAATTTCTCCTTAAACTTTAAAATCAAGCAATTTTTCCCTTAATATTTTGAAAAAAAAAAATCTCTAAATAATAAAACTAGTGAAGCAGCTATTAGTTTCATTGAAAAAAGTGAGCAAGAAAGAGGAAAAGGAAAATCATAATATAATAATAATAAAATTGAAGATGTATCCTATGGTATCCAAGAATATCTATATCAGCTTAAATTTAGATATGGTGCCAGTTTAAAGCATCCATGTTATGAAGCAGTAAAATATGTAAAATTGAAAAATTACACAATCTCACTAAGTATTTGAAAAGTGAATTAAAACCAATAACAAGCATCAAGAAGTAGTACTAGACCGTAAAATTTTGGATTTTAAATTGATTTAGGAGCTGTGGAATATAATTACCACCTTATGTGATAACTGTACAAGGCAGTCATCCACCAATTCCCTAAAGCTTCTATCCCAATTTATGCTGTCAGCTCCAAGATTCTCATCGTCAAGTGAACAATGTATGCTCTTCCACAAATGCCTCATGACATCACTTAAATGCACCAATCGTTGCTACAGAAGGGTTGACCTTTGGGAGGAGGTAACCTGAACAATGTCAAGCTGTATTTTGGGTTGTTTAAGGACATTCTTATGATCAAGATGCTTAATTAAAATGGAAAGCAAGAAATGTGTACTTTGACCTGCAAGAGGTAAAGAAGAAAAATGCAGGAGCTGTTAATCATCAAAGTAAAACTGAAATTGAAGGGTGGGGCAACAGCATTAATGTTTAAAAACAACAGTAAAGAGCCTCAAAATCCTAAATGAGTTGAGTTATAAATACCAGAATTATCCATTAAAAACTGCATATCCTCTAGGGACTGGCAAGGCAAGACCATGTTCAGGAGACCATAAATTCTCACTGTCAAAGTGACGGAACAAAAATTCCAGAACATGCCTCATTGTTGAAGCCTCCTTGGCTAGCTTGGCCATGTTATGCAGGCAGACCCTGGACCAAAAGCAAGGATTCTTGGCATCTTCTCTGTGGAAGAAACCCAGGACAAGTCATTGACAGTTGAAGAATTAAAAAAAAAAATCCCATGAAGCATTTGCAGTATTTGGTACCAACAGATATTATACTGACATATGTATTTCGCTTTTTTCATTCACAATTGTTCCCCAAGAAGGAACCCTAATTGTGATATCTGGTGAATGAGAGACATGACCCTCATTTTTAGGACTTCTTGCACTTAACGATTCTGGGGACCTAGCTTGTCATGGTCCACGTTCTCTGACTCTTTATTAGGACCTCCATAGTTTTCCATGACCACTGAAACAACTTGTTTTGTTGAATATCAAAAGAACAAAAATGTCAAAGGACCACAAATTTGCTTGTACAAATTTACATGCAATGTCAATAAGATATAAAGAAATAGTGAGCTAAAATGTTCTCGACCCTCCAAATATCAGTGACACGCCTATATTTTCCAACCTGTAAATTTAGAGCTAAATGATAAAGTATGTGACAGTTATTACTTATTAAAGTAATTGAGAAATTAGAGAACGATAAATTTAACAATCTTAATTGTGGTAGAATAATTCTTTCAGAATAATCACGGTTAAGCGTATGCATAAAACGCTATAGAGTCCTATAGAAGCTGCAATTTTTTTTTATTTTTTTATTTTTATTTATTTTTTTTTTTTATAGAGGATACAACAATAACACAATAGCTCAATAATTTCAGTATATAACAAGCTACCAAAAAAACTAGGACACAAAGGAATAGATGACAGGTAGAGGTTCATAAGATTTTTCCAAAGTTGAACTCTTATTTCAGACGCAATTAAGTTCACTAGTCATATAGCAGATTCCTAGTGAAAAATAGAAGGATTGTGAGTACATTAAATGCTCTGCTGTGTATGCACGTCAAACACAGAATATATTTATAACCAAGAAGCTGCGCTGTGCAGTTCAAAAATTATATTCCTATTACTAAAAAATTAATAACAAGTAGATAAACTTGAATTAAGATTTGAATAAGTCTGAATCTGTTTACATTATCGAACTCGACTGAAATGTAAGAGTATTTGCCCATTAACCAAACCTACAAAGAAAAATAGACAATCCAATTCCCATTAAAATATAGTATGGGGGATGCTAACAAGGGAGGGAAAAACAAAAATTAAAACAGAAGATATGGGTATTTCTGGAATGATTTTTACATATTCTTACGGGAAATTATACACAGGGATCCAATCTTTAGGTAAGAAGAAAACAAGCAATGAAACATTAGTGAAGTCAATTCAATAATTATGATGAAACAAAGATAGCGCAAAATTTTGGGACTAAGGTTTGGTTGTTGTTGCATGATGAAACAAAGAAACATGAAAGAAGCAATTTTGCATTCATCATGGCATAATAATGCTTTGCAACAAAAATTGAGAATAAGCATCACTTGAGCACAAAGTGCACTTTTTCCCAACTTTGCAAGAAGAAAACAAAGAAATGAAAAATTAGTGAAGTCAATTCGATAATTTTGCCCTCTTTATTTTTCTTCTCCTAATTGGACTTATCAGAACACGTCAAGGCATATCCTGAAAGAAGATTGCAACCATCCAAACTTGTCCGAAGCGTAAGGCAAAATTATGATCAACCAAGGCCAGCTTTGCACCAACTTGAACTCATGTCCCTATATTTTTGAGCTGTTGACCCATTCCACATGCAACATTCCCCAACACCTGGAGGCCATCAAGAGTGACATATGCCATGATCCTCAAATTCCACCACCAGCCACAACAATGACAAGGTATCTGTAGTATGCCCAGTCACACATTTAACTAATTTTAAGATACGTTCCCAAGGTATCACCCTATATCCTCATATTTCAAGCAATGCAAAGAATGTTATCTTGAAAACAAAACTCAATGGCCAACCTTACAGGCTTACAGCACAACTCACCTCTACAGGGGTAGATCAATACTTGTATTCATATTCATAATGAACCCACTCTGCACTCAGCAAAATCCCAATGCAAGGGCTACCTGTCTGATCTCCAAACTAGAGAGCCCCCAAACACCAACTACTTGCTCCAACCAATCTCACCATGACTAAGAGACCAAGTGTTGACCATGCCCCTAGCATTCCTTTTCTAGGGTTATCCTAAGTCAACAGGGGCTACCTTAGATATATCCTATCTATCTAATCAAATAGTTAGGATTGATCACAAAATTTACATAATTGTTTTTTTTAAAATTGAAGACGTTCATATTATTCTTCTAGCCTAGTCAAAGCTGACTTTAAAAATCCATGAACAACCATCACATCAAAACGACTTTGCACACAACAATAATTTGAATCCAAGCATCATTAGTGATGCAGAAACGCCAAAAGTTCAGAATTACAGCCTTTATTTGCTTAGATATTGATAAAATAGAAAATAAAAGTTCAAATCTTAGATCTTTGTTATTTGAAATTCTCTCCCACCCACCTACAAATAAATTTTGTTTTTTTTTTTTTTTTTGTTTTTTTGTTTTTCTTTAAGGAGTATTCAAGATCTCGTATTTTTTTTCCCCTCCGTTTCTTCAGTGACCAAACAAAGGGTGATTTATAGCCGTGAGTCTAAAAGTACGATGAATAAAGTACCATTGAAGAAAGGGCTTGGAACCCAGCTGAACGTAGACTGTGTACCCTTTCATCCTCCCCCACTTCTTGAGCTAATTGACACGATTTTGGAATAAAGGCTTCTAAGTTCCTTAACAACTATCACATTCACTTCTAAGCAAATCCACCAGTAAACTGAAGCTGTCACCACTCATACAGAAGAAATGCCACAATGCTTTGTTGTGGCAATTGAAGTTCCACTTCGACCACAAGCCAAGCTAGAAGCAACTCACTTCTATTCTTGTTGGGATTGGATTAAGGTGGGGAATCTAAAGATCATAGTAGTTCACCAACCTCTCAGCCAACAGTGTTCCACTCTACTTATTATTACTCACTAGGGCCCTTCACTTCAACTCATACTACTTTACTTCTGGCTTACTCCCAAATCAAAGCTACTTGCATATAAGAGCAAGGTGCGAAAGCCTGCGCATGGTGATTCACAATTCACAGCCCCAGCACAGGTTCAAATCATTTCTCTCTTTGGCTAGGGATACCAAATTGAGGAGGACGCCGCTCCCTTGGGACTTCCACTAGTTTCGGTTGTTGAATCTTGTGCAAGTCAGGTTGTGATTGTATTGGTTGCAAGCAGAACGTTGGTGCTTTAGGTGTGAACATGCAAATACCTTTTTTATGTCTCAACTCCCCTTTCTCTTTGGCTTAAGAGCATCTCCAACAGATGCTCTATCTCTATTTTCTGGAGATAAAATACTACTGTTTATCCTCTAACAGCTTCTCTAAACACAAAACTTTACTAAATATTTTTTGAAGTTGCTACAATAATTCTCTTAATTTAGAGAACACTGTAACAACTTTAAATGAATTTTTACACTTAAAAAATTCATACATCTCAATAAAAAAAATTCTCTCTCTCTCTCCTCTCATCTCTTTGTTTTAGTCCTTTTGCTTCACTCTGAAAAAAACATCTCACATAATCCAAACCAAAAAAAAAAAAAAAAAATCCAATTCTTACAATAATGTTGAATCAAAACAAGCAAATATGAAAAAAAGAAAAAAAAAAAAAAAAAAAGAAGAAGAAGAAGAAGAAGACGAAGAAGAACAAGCCAATTTGACCCAACCTGTTGGTGAGGAGGAGGACGAGCGGCGGTGGGCCGGCAAATGTGGTAGTGCTGCATGGCGAATGCTGATCTCCACTGACTTTATCCTTTCGACGACCTCGATCTCCATCGGCTTTGTACTCTCTCTCTCTCTCTCTCTCTCTCTCTCTCTCTCTCTCTCTCTCTCTCTCTCTCTCTCTCTCTCTCTCTCTCTATGTTAAGAAAATGTGAGTTGCTGGAATGGTCTTGATGAGGAGAAAATGAAAAGGCGAAAAATCCATTTCGTCCCTACATTTTTACTCGATTCCTATTTTGGTCCCTATCTTTTATTTTCGCCGTTTTTAGTCTCTAAATTCAAAAAAGTGATATCATTTTTGTCTCTACGGTCAGTGCCTTAATGACAAAGTCCTAGGTGGCATATTAAACAACCTACTAACTGAAGTGGCGCTGATGTGGGATTGATGTGGCAATTAAAATATTATTAAAAAATATTATTTGGCATTTTTATATGCCACTTCAGCATTTTAATTTTTTTAAAGCCATGTTAGAAAATTTAAACAAAAAAATAAAATAAATTGAAAAACAAAACTTAAATTTTATTTATTTTTTATTTTTTTTTACTTTCATTATTTTTTAGTAAGAACTGAAGTTGTTCTTCCAGTTCTTCCAATATCCATGAAAAAAAAATCCATTTCCAACAAACCTCAAATCCAAATCCAGCAACCAAATCTACTCCATCAAATCTAGAAAAACAAGAAATAAATCCAAGCCACCAAACCACAAACAAATAAGAAATAAATAAAAAACACAAACAAACATAGAACAAGAGCAAGGATACCCAAATCTAAACAAGCTTAGTGATACAAGTCTTAAACAAACCCAGATGCCCACTCATGCAAGTTTCAAACAAACCCAGAAATGCACAGGCAATGTTCCCACATAAAAAAAAAAAAAAAAAACCCAGTGGCGACATCGTTGGCAGTGTAATCTAGGATCTTGAATGGGACAGCCACGTGGGATTGGGTAGTGAGGTCGTAAACCTCATCTGGGAGAATCGTGTCGAGCTAGTGATGAAGAGAGGAGGCATTGGTGAGGTCAGCATAGTGGAGCTTCATTCGATCATTGTGGGCGTTGTGGGGGTCGATGTAGATGTGGTTGATTCGCAAAGTGTTGAAGTTGAAGGACCATCAGATCAAGCCGTGTACCTCATAGCCTTTGTCGAGTAAAAACTCGATCAGGTAGGAACCGTCTTGGCCGGTGATTCCGGTGATCAGGGCAACTTTGTGTGGCGCGCATGGAGGAGATTCGCCGTTGGTTGTAGATCTGGATCTGGAATTGTCAATCCCGGACGCCATTGTTGTTGTTAAGACTGTTTGATTTGTCGGGTTAGGGGAAAAATGTGAGTGAGAGAGAGAGATTAAAATTAAAATTAAGAAATTAAAGGTTTGTTTTTTAATTAGATTTTTTTTGAAACCGTTTTTTAATTAGATTTAAGTTTTGTTTTTTAATTTATTTTATTTTTTGGTTTAAATTTGCTGACATGGTTTTTTAAAAAAATAAATTAAAATGCTGACGTGGCATATAAAAATGCCAAATAATATTTTTTAATAATATTTTAATCGTTACATCAGTGCCACATTAGCGTCACGTCAGCTAGTAGATTGCTCCGTCTGCCGCCTAGGATTTTCCCGTTAGGGCACTGACGGTAGGGACAAAAATGAGGTCACTTTTTTTATTTTAGAGGCTAAAAACGGTGAAAATAAAAGATAAGGACCAAAATGGGATCGCGTGAAAATGTAGGGACGGAAATAGGTTTTTCACCAAAAATAAATAAAAATGGGTAGGTAGAGATAGGACACTTGTATGGAGGAGAAAAAAAAAGAAATGAAAAGTATGGATGAGGAGGAAATGGAAGAAAGAAAAATAATATAAAAAATAAAAAAAAATCTTAATTGAAAAATATTATCACAATATTTTCACAATAAATTTTAAGTAATAGATTGTTATTAGTTAATATTGGCAAGTAAAAAAATAATTTCAATGGTGGGTTCAAATTAGAACTAGTAACAACTTTTCACATAAATTTTGCTGTGAAAGTATTGCATAAAATGTTGTGGACATAACACTTCTCATTGAAAAATATAATTGTTAAAAAAAGAATAAATAATGATTAAAAAAAGAATAAAAATGCATGACGAAATAATATTTAAGTGAGATAGAGAACGTGATAGAGAATTTGTTGGAAAGTGAATTTGAATAAGTAGGTAAGTAAAAGTTAAATGTCACTGTTCATTATTCAAATAGTACAAAAAATTTGAAGAATCTGAAGATGTCACTGTTCATTCTTGATGTAATTTGATCATATTGAAGGGAATTCACATAA
This sequence comes from Castanopsis chinensis, assembly GCA_032878915.1. Taxonomy (NCBI): domain Eukaryota; kingdom Viridiplantae; phylum Streptophyta; class Magnoliopsida; order Fagales; family Fagaceae; genus Castanopsis; species Castanopsis chinensis. The sequence goes on along the minus strand of JAVQMG010000115.1, from coordinate 11,968,011 downwards.
ATTTGGGTTTTGCTCAACCTTCCATAGTACAAAGTATCCAAAAATGATCCTGAATTATCAGTAGCTCAGCCAAATACGGCCAATCCATGATTAGATTAATGCAGATTTAACACATTTTGCACCATCAGTTTGTAGTATAATTATGACCATAGACCATACAATTCTATGAAGAAGTTTGTTGAACACCAGGATCCTTGTTTTCAATTATCAAACATTTAATTCTTGCTTTTGAAAGGCCTGTGACTTATTTTTCATGTGGGTGAGGAAATCTCATTATCTTTAATGCTTTCTTTAATAATTTTACGCTTCACCTTCAACCAAGCTTTACATTCTAGAGAATTTTTGTGTGATGAAGTTCCCTGAGTTATCAAGATATTGAGAGAGCACAACAAAGGGAACAAACCTTACAAATATCATTTCCATGAACAAAGATAAGAATGTTTAGCACGTAAGATCCGAATTCATCATCTCCATGGGAGACAACTCTTGGAGAACCTTTTCAACAACTATTAGATAATGACGCTAATTTGTACTGCCAGATTTTGACACCAGTGAATATCAACATACTATTAGATATAACGCCTTCACAAACCAATTATACCTTTGGGATACACAACAGATTTTGGCAGCATATTCACGAAGCTTTCCTATTTTCCGGTCACTTGGTCCTTCCTCAAGCCGGCCCTAGACATTTTGGGGGCTAAGACGAGAATTGAAAATTGGGCATTTTTTATACTTATATATTAATTAAATTAATATTTATTTAACATTTTTATATTATAATATATTTCATTTAAAATCTATTTTTTTTGCATTTTCATTTTCTTCTAAATTATTTTGAAGTTTATTATCAAGATTTGTTGTGTTGCAAAATTGAACATCATTGTTATCTTACAATTGTATCATTTCATTATCTTCTAACTCTTTTTTGTGAATTTCTTGCTCATTTGTGATATTTTCATCTAAATTTTGTGTTATATTTTGTTTATTACTAATAACAAATTTTGTGCTATCTTGCAATTGTTTATTACTAATAACAAATTTTGTGTTATATTTGCTCATTGGTGAATTTTTTTTCTTTTTTTCTTTTTTTAAGTTTTTCATATCTAAAGGCATATTTCCTAGTAGACATTTCTAATCAAATGATATATTTATAAAGACTAAAATAAAAAATAACTTAATTATAGAGTAAATGAGAAATAGAACCTGGTTTATATAAAAAGTATTGTTATAGTTTCACCGAACAATAACAAGTTTTTAGCAATTTCAACCTGCATAAATGAAAACTTATTCAGTATATAGCCACTAACTAATATATATATAAACTGAAAACACAAGATTAAAATTAAAAAAAAGAAAAAATTAAGCACAACCATAACAAAAATTTAAGCACAACTATAACACAACAAGGCTTATTAATAACACCCACCCACACTAAAAAAAAAAAAACACGAAACAAATTAATCCTATCTAATCTTATCTATAACCCAATACCCAAAAAGCAAAAAGACAAAAACACAAGCAGGCGGCATTAGCAGGCTTTATAAAAGATTCTAATCTTATCTATAACCCAAAAAGAAGAAAACCCAGGCAGCAGGAAGCTTTATTAAAAATAAAAAATAAAAATAAAAAAAATAAAAACCTTGAAGGAAGCTTGCTGAATGGCTGAACAGAACTGAGGAAGAGGAAGCTTGCTGCTAGGGCCGGAGAGTAGATGAGATTAGTGAGAAAAGGGGAGAGAAAGAGAATCAGAGAGAATGAGAATGAGAGACAGAGAGAGGCGGATAGTAGAGATTAGAGAGGAAGGTAAAAATTTTAGGGTTTTGAAATATTTTATTTGTTGTGATTTGTGATTGTTTTGTGGTTAATATGTTAGACCGGATTTGTAGTTTATCTAGATGATATTTGGTTTGCCTGATTTATTAAAATTTTTGTTTTTTTGGTTAAAAAAATGTGCCAGAATTTTGTGCTTCACCTTAAACTAAATTTTTTTCCCCCCTACTGTGTCAGATTATTGTGCTTCACCTGAAACTAATTTTTTTTCCCCCTACTTTGTCAGATTATTGTGCTTCACCTGAAACTAATTTTTTTTTCCCCTACTATGTCAGATTTTTGTGCTTCCCCTGAAACTAATTTTTTTTTTCTCTTCTCCCTCTTATTTTCTAAAATTTTGGAGCCTCCCTTCCATTCGGGGGTCTTAGACAATCGTCTAACTCACCTAAAGGAAGGGCGGCCCGGCCTCCTATCAAAATATAAGGGACAAATCTTAATACTTAACACAAGGAAAAGATTGAACAGTCCATTGTGAAAGAGAAACAAAACTGGTGCTGGCAACTTTAATTGAGCTTCACGTGAACCATGCTTTTAAAGAGAAAACTACTTGTTTTTTTTTTTTTTTGATAAGAACTACCGAAGTCCAATAGAAAGAGGAGAAAACACGGTGTAGATGGGAAACCCATTTTACATTTCATATGTCTTTTTCCCCCTTTTGTTGATGTGCCACATCAGATGTGTTGTATTTATTTGAAACCAGATTGACAAGAAGACTTAGACATATAAGTTGTATGATTCTCAAAAAAAAAAAAAAAAAAAATAGAAAAGAAAAAAGAAATACATATAAGTTGCTCAATATTTAAAATCAGTCATCAGAGCTAAAAACAATATGAAGACCAGTAGTATGCCTATGTGATACATGGGTTGATAAAAAGTTATATGCATATCAAATAAGATATTTTACTAATATTCTTTAAATTTGAACAATAAATACGACAACAAAATTACCTATCAAAATAATAATAATAATACAAAAACAACAAAAAAGCCTTAAGTTATAGATACTTAGCGGACTAATCAAGGTCAACCATACAAGCTAAATAATAAATAAATAGCACAAATGATAGAAATAAAGTTTCTTCAATTATGTGGTGGAAACACATCATGTAAGACCAATTTTCTTTTCTTGGTAAGTTGCACATGCACTTGATTTTTATGCTCGGGAAGGCTAATGTGTAAATTTTTATACACGTAGAACTCAAGTCTTATGCACTTGATTTAGCTTTACTGATCTGAGAAACGAAGAAGAAAACGAAGAAGAAGAACAAAGAAGAAGATCGAAGCAGAAAGAAGGAGAAGAAGAAGAAAAAAGGAAAAGAAGGGGAAAAAGAAGAAGAGGCCCATGGCAAAACCAAATCCACCCCTCTGTTGCCATCTCAACGTGCAAAGCCAAACCCACCTACAAAAAAATCTTTCTTCTTCTTCTTCTCCGTGTTTCTTCTTCTCGGTGTTCTCCAGATCAGATGTGTTACATTTGATATTTCTTCTCCAACATTAAATCAAGTGAAATAGACTCGAGATCAACTTGTACAAAAGTTCCACATCAGCCTATGCCAGAGCATAAATTGAGTGTATTAAACTCGATTTCCTTCATTGAAATCGAGTCTGCCAAACTTGAGATGTTACTTTGCTAAAATGTTTCAAAAAATGCTAACTATTGAAATTGTTGCTAAAATGATGCTAAATGGCAAAAAAATCTGGAGATTTATCCAGACATGTTGATTGATGCCTAAGGCAAAACAACAGAATTCAAGTACATAAGAAAGAGAGAGGTACAAACTTTAGAAGTATCAAGTACATAAGAATTCAAATCACAAAAGTAAATTATTTATGTCTATGTATAGTTATGGAATATTCTTCCTCTATACATCTCTTGAGTATATTTCGTGATCAAAATATAAAAAGATTGAATTCAGACAAACCAATTTTTCAACTAAAATAAGAATATAAAACAAACAAACCAATTTCGTTTGACTTTGAGGACAAGTTGAAAGTGAATTCTTTCAAAATTTATAATCTTCTCTCTATCAGATACTTGACTTATGGAAATCATTATAAATCACTCAACTACAATGAAATTAAGCCAACCATGCATTATTCATTTGAAAAAAAACTAATTTATGTAGATTTAAAAAAAAAAAAAAAAAAACTATGATGTTAGTTTTTTTTTTTTTTTTGCATGATTTCATGGGCTCATTATCATAAAAGTTGGAACTAAATGACATGATTCATCATGCATCATCCCAAAGAAAATTTCATATGCTCTGAGCCCTACAATTATGCAATTTCTTTTGAGGTGTACTTGGGAATGCATATCTAGGGAAAGATAAAGAAAAATAAAAATTTTCATTTTTAATACATTATTCTGACTTCCTAGCATACTTGGAGATAATGAATACTGTCGTTTCTAATTTCCATACAAGATGTGAGCATATTACCATTTTCCTCTAATAAACTCCCTCCCAAACAGCCTTTCCACCAAAGAATGCCCAAGATCATTAAAGTGAGTAGCACCATAACTACAACTCCGACCACAATGGATATCTTCTTCTTTCCATCATCAGGGAGACTTAAATCTATAGAAAATAAAAATACCTAACGTCAGTACGTAATTTTAAGACTACATTCTGAAATATATTTAGAACCATACAGAAAATCCCAAGGAAGATAGCAACAGATGGTTCAAAGAAACATTGTCAGACCATGGTTAAATATGAAGATGATGATATGTTTTTGTTGTCTTCCATCTAAGTGCATTTTAATATGGTTTTGAGTCTTTTATCTAAATGCAGATACATATGGGGTTCTACGTCCGCTAAGTTTCTATGCTTCCATATTTCATCAATCTAATCTAACTATGGAAGAAATTAAACACCAAGAAGATTCTAAACCTCCAATACAATTACCAGGATCCACAAAGATAGCTGATGTGAGGGGGCCATATGTTCCTCTCTTTGGGGCGGCCGTTGTTCCTTTCCCAGACCAATAAAGCCAAATCGTCAAAACTTTATTTGTTACATTTGCATTTGCTTTATATTCCTTAACAACTGCTTTATCAACCGCTGGTGCAGAATTTCCAATATCAAAATCTTTCAACACCAACTTTTCCTGCAGCAAATTGATTCAATTAACAGAATATCTGAACATTAATATCAAATATCTGCCTTCCAAGACTGTAAAAAGATCTATTGCCTCTGATTACTATCTCCTCGCAAAGTGAAGTTTCACTTTCTAGGTTCCCTTTCCTAAGCAGAAGGCATAACATGTGAATGAAAGAGGAAATAGGCATGCAATTGTGTATGGTTCAGACTCCTTCATTGCAAGTTTGAATACATTATTTGCTACATAGTCATTTGTGCTAGTGTTTAAATCCCAAAATCTTCCAGAGCTACTGAATCCCCAATTCTCCCTCACATGAAAGAATTTCGCTGCACCAGCTGGGGGGGGCATCATCCGCTTCATACTTATGTTTCCAACGGTACTTGCTTTCCCACCACAATTTGTGTGCACTGACTACCAATCTATATAGAGGCAGCACCAAATCAAGCAGACATAATAAAACAGCGATGAATTTTCCATTGTATTCCAAACTAATTTATGAATTTGTCCTGTACAAGATGAAATATTGAACAAGACAACAAAAATGAAGCACCTCATATGCTGAAGAAATTATAAGAGGCACGCCCGACTAGATAACTGAAGCATATACCTCAGACTTTGATTTCAATAGATATATAATTACCTGATGAACATGCACAGTCCTTCAGGCACTCACTAAGTATTCTTAATCAGTGAAGCACATTAATTGTCAGTTATCCAAGATAAAAGTGAAAAAAAAAAAAAAAAAAAAAAATTAAAAGCATCCGTTCTTCAAAAAAAAGTTTGAAGCTTACAAGTTGTCCATTCCAGAAAAGCTTTTGAATAATTTCTGATGCAATGGAAAAATTAGTTAGTTTCAGAAAACTGGAAAGGCTAAGAAGAGAGCAAAGTTTGTAAAGCTCCAGTGGTTAAAAACTTAGAGATTTTCTTGACATGGCATTGCACTCTGAAAAATTATTGTAAGAAAGATCTATTTGGCTACACAAAAAGCATAATTATTATATTGTACCTCACTAGAATTTCCAAACACTAACAAGAGTACATTTTAAAGAGTATTTTGCTAAAATTGTCAATAGTTTAAACCATTCAAGATGGAAAGTGTCAGAATTTATGTTACAAGAGGCCAAAGACTATTGTAGGCTCATATACTTGTAGAGCAAGCATATTAACTTTGGGTTAGTTTAAGGTTAGCTTGGAATTTTCAATTCTATAAACCCTACATTAATTTCATTTTGTACACAAGTCATATAACAAAGAAGAAGCCACCAAAGTTTTTTCGCAGTGGACATAAGCTGCCAGGCCAAAGCACATTAAGGCCATACCCAATACACATTAAGGTGGTACCCAATATTTGGCAAGCCATCATGAACCTGTTCCTTAACCATCAAGCCCTAACAACACAATAACCTACAAGCAGGAGATAGAGAACCCGACAGGCAAGAGCAACAAACCCCAGAAATCCCCTTGGATTCAAATCTGGTAGGTAATTCAAATTGTGGAAAGAAATTGTAATTGACGATAGGTAACATCCATACACACATTTCAAGTCCACTAGAACCACCAAGTCCTTTAGTCATTTTTTCCCCTTTCCCACACCATTAAAAAGAGCACATTTTCCTAGCCTTGTCAAATATCTCACATACATCACCTTCGTTTCTTCTCCAAACAACAATATCAACAAATCAGTTTCTTTAACACCGCAATGCCAGCCAGGCACCAGCCCTAGCCATGCAGCCAGCAACACAAGCATGCCATGCCACGCCACGCCATGTGTAGACATACGATCCTACCATGCCAGCGAGACATCAGTGGGTCACTTCACTTGCCACATCATCAATGCCATGTCAATGATACTAGAACCCTGCTGTGATAGCCAAACGTCATTAGTGCCACATCAACATAGATACCACATCAGCTACCATGTCATCAACTCCCCCAAGCCCTTCTGCCACTTATAGTTCACTCATGCAAGCCCACATCATCAACTCCTAAGCTAGTTCATTTGTTGCTAAAAAATGGATTTAACAAAATATTCTTGTCAATTGGACAATATATTAAAGGGTCCAACTCTATTTTCTCTAGTAAAGACCTAGTTATTTAAGGTCATTTTAAGATTATTATAAAGAGCAAAACTTAGGTGGAATTCCTTAGGAGAAATACGTTAAGTTCTCCAATTAAATTCAAACAGATAGTTGTATTAATCAATAAAGCACAAACCGTGTTATTTTTTCTAAGAATACTTAAATTCAAACAATGTAACTATGTGTTTTACCCTACTATATACTCCATTTAAAGAAATGTACCTCAATTTTACCTTATTCTGAAAGACAAAACAAATGGATAGGATTCTAAATTTGGGAGTATATAAAGTGAAGCTCCTTGCAGATATACCCATGGATGTTGGCCAGAAGGCCAAGTCATTGATGACGATGGCTGACACCACTCGGCAAGGTGGTGTATAGCTCTCTAACAAATTATTGTAAGAAAGATCTATTTGGCCGCACAAAAAAACACAATCATCATAACTCAACATAACCTCTAACATGAACAAAAAGGTACCTTTTAAGAGTATTTTAATAAAAAAAATTTGATATGGACAGAAATTTTTTAAAAGAAATCATTTCAATATTCTAGAAACAACCTTGAAATAAGGTCTTATGATATTTTAGCTAATTTAACTGTCACTCTAAGCCTTTGTTGTAGGCTTTCTTCACTAAATTAGCTTCAAAATGAAGGATTTTGGCTAATTGATATAGTCCTCAAAAGTAGTAGTATTATTGAAAACATGAAACATGTAAATCTAAATCAGCATTCTAAGCAATCTTCCAAATTGAACTATTCCTTAAAATACATATATGGCTTGTCAATGATAATGCAACATCAGTTCAAGTTCATTCCACTAAACTTCTGTAGCCAGCTCGAAATTAAGCTATCAGAACAATCTTCCCAAATATCAGACAACTAACATAACTTGGAAAGTAATTTTTTCAGCAATTGCTTTTTAATAGAGCCACAAGCAAGAAGATGAAAATGAAAGCTTCAAGCAAAATATGGAGAAATAGTAAATGCCAATCAATAGTCCAAAAATTGAGGGACAGATGTGCAACTAACCCCTAAAGAAATCATGAGATCAATCACTGTCCATACAGGCGACTATCTTTGTCCTTGATCCACCCTGGAATATGCCCAGTGAGCAAGTTGTTTGTCAGATACCTATTTAGTAAACAAGACAATAACATTAGTTAAACACTTATAGCATGACTAGATTAAAAGGTCCTACACTACTTCCTGTTGCAAGGAAATGGTTATATGAGGTGTACTTGGGGCAGATAGAGAGGGTTCTCGTTATAGGTGTACTTGGGTTTAGTGTTTGAGTGAGATAAATGCCAATAATATTAGTAGTGAAGCTCCTTGCACATTAACCCAGAGGGGGTCATCCAGAAGCCAAACCATCTTACATACCTTCGTGTCTGTAGCTCCTTATTAGTTGTTTATTTGAATTTACTCTACAATTGAACCTGCTTAGTAGTTTGGGCGTGAAGCTTATAAAAGCTCAGTGTTTCAGACCACCTAAATCTGGAATATTTCCCTCCTATCTGTTGAAGCTGAGATCTTCGCAAGAATGTAACAATATAGATGTCATAATTACGAGAGAATGTGCAGACTAGCAGCGTCCTTGTCTTCTATGTAGTAAGTTAGGCAACGTTTGAAAGAAATATGGAAAGTAGCATCTTGAGTTTTAGAAACTCGAGATCTACATTAAAACTCAAGTGTCAGAGAATCGCTTTGTGTTGGCTGAGTTGGACAAAAATGCCACCTGGATCTCGAGTCTTAAAGACTCGATTTCCACGAAATAAAAATTGAGTCTTTAAAACTCGATTTTCTTTAATTAAAATTTCCATAGGACTCGAGTCTTATAGACTTGAGTTCCACTGGGCAAAATTTTAAAAAAACACATAACACTTAGCCTGTAGCACACACAAATTACAAAAGCCTTCTCACCCAAAAACAGAGCATCCTCTCTGCTTTTCCTCAGCCTCACTAACTCTCACCCTCACTAACTCTCACTCACCCATAACTCTCACACCACATTGCCTCTCACTCTCACTCACCACACTGCCTCTCTCACTGCTCTTCCCTCTCAACAAATTCATATCTCAGATAAGGGTTTGCATAATTTGATTGTCATTGTAGTTGGGTATTAGTTGTCTATGGGTGTGGGTTAAAGATTTTGACTATTTATTTTGTAGATAGTTAACATAACTTAGTTAATTTACCAATATTGTGAATTATAGAATTTTGTTTTGTTAGTGTTAATTTTTTGAGTATTTATTTGCATGGTTTTTGTCATCAAAAATTTATTCATCATTTCTAGAGTTTTATTTTTATCATGATCTTACAGGTTTTTTTGACTTTATTCATCATTGTTTTGGGTATGAAATGGGTAGTGAATGAATGTAATGAATGAGTATGAAATGGGTATGTAATCATGCTCCTCTACCCACCTAGTTCTTTCAAAACCTATTTAGGCATTATAGGTCACCATACAATGGAGTAATAGATAATTCTGTCTCTCTATCCACTAGGATTAGAAGGTTTACATCTTGGCCTTTAGATATTAATGGGCAATGGGGCACTCTATAATCTGGCTTGAATATGTTCAGCCTTAAGATCACATTACTTTTTTTCCCCCCACTTTACGACTATGTGATTTAACTAACATAGTAACTTAACTTGAACAGGTTCACAATGTCTGAAATTGATATAATCCTATACCACGGTGGTCTGCTTAAGAATGCCAATGGGAACAAGGGATTACCATTTGAAGGGCCGGGTATAAAGGCCTATTATACCCAAATTGATCGTAGGTTGAAGACCCTTGACGAATTGAAGATGTTTGTCATGGAAGAGTTGTGTGAGAATCCTGCTGTGCACAACATACAAATTACTTATCGTATGCCAAATGAAACCCTGAAGCATCAGATTAATTACAAGTATTTGGCGATAGAAACAGACAAACATGTATAGATCATGTTTGACAAGTTGAAGAGAATAACTGAAGTAACTAACCTTGAGTTGTACATACAGTTGGAGCCGCGTGTAGTCTGGCAAGAGGATATCCAACAAACAACTACAAGCTTACAGGTTACGGTTCCGGATGCTCAATATGAGTATTTTACACATGTAGAGAATGATGATGTTCATGCCGATAGTGACGATGATGATGATGATGATGATAGTGATGACTATGTTGATGAGATTACTGCCGTTAACAATGATGATGACAATGATGATGACGACTATGTTGATGAGAATCTTGCCATTAACGGTGAAGATTTTGCCGATAGAGATGAGTATGAAGACAGGATTGACAGAGGGGACTTTCCGGACTTTGAGGACTTTGAGAGGGACATTGATGACGATGAGATATTGGATGGTAGTGAACCTGATGCAGACAATGTTATTAGTGTCTAAAACATTACGAACACAATCCCTGCCTATGCACCTCCTACGTTGTCATTCTTTGCAAATACTTGAAAAATATGGTTGATCTTTCACATATTGAGATGCCATTTACGTCTACGTGGAGAGAGGGGATGAATTTGCGCAAAGGATTGACTTTTGCCAATAAAGTGGAGGTGAAGCGCGTATTAACAATTTGTGCCCTCAAGGAAAACAAATGGTTTAGGATCACTAGGTCGACGACGAAAAAACTTTGTGTGAAATGTGTGCATGAGTCATGCAAGTGGTATGTCTGCGCAGTTATGAAGCCCAATCTCCACGAACCATGGGTGGTCACCGTGTATGTGGGTCCTTACACATGTATATCGACTGGGGTGCGAAATGATGGTAGAATGATGAGTTTTAATTTTATTATAGTAGACATCCATAAGAAGTTATGTAAGGATCACACTACCCCAATTAAGCATCTCAGATCTATGATAGAGGAGAAATATACAAGCCATAAGCCTTCTTACTACAAGGTATAGGATGCGAAACAAAAGGCAATTGCGAAGATGTTTGGGAATTGGGAAGAGTCTTACCAAAGGCTGTAAAAGTTGCTAATGACATATATTGATCAGGACTCGACTACTCAGGTATCCTATCGTATCACACCCACTGATGAAGATGACACCGTATTGTTGCATTATATGTTTTGGTCTTTCGGTCCATGCATATCAGGATTCAAATGCTGTAAGCCGGTTATCAGTATTGATGAGACTCATCTGTATGGTAAATATCAGGGAAAGTTGTTGGTCGCAATGGCAACGGACACTAACAACAAGGTATTCCCTCTCACCTTTGCTGTTGTGGATTGTGAGTCAGGGTCCAGTTGGAGGTGGTTTTTAGAGTGCCTCAGAGAAACGATTGGCCACGTGATACTTGACAAAGGTATTTGCATAATTTCTGACCAACATCTCGGTATCAAAAATGCCATTGCAAACTGGCCTAGAAGGGATGATGGAAGAATAAGGGTATTTCATAAATATTGCCTTCGACATGTTGCTAGCAACTTCAACATCCATTTTCAGAACTCAACTCTAAAGTCAGCGGCGTTGAAAGCGGGATATGCTAGTGCGGTAGTTAAATTTGATACCATAATGGACTCCATTAAGCAGGTGGAAATTGGGGCCATTAGGAATAAGAAGAAGGTGATGGGGAAGGATGGTAAGGAAAAGAATCAAGATTATCTTCTATACACATACCTAATGAGCGAGTTTGTGGATATGTGGACCCAGTCACATGATGGTGGGAGACATTTTGGGGCAATGACAACCAATATATTAGAGTGCTTCAATGGTGTACTAAAAGGTGCACGAGGCCTTCCTATTGCCGCGTAGGTTGAGTTCACTTGGAACAAACTTGTTGAATATTTCCACAATCGGCACAAAGAATACCATTATGAGTTATTAGAGGGTAAGAAATGGAGTGAATATGCCTTCTCCACATGGGATGGAAATAAGCATAAATCTGAGAAACACTATCTCAAGCCATTTAGCAATGAAGAGCTGATATTTCAAGTAGTTACCCAACTCAACGCGTGTAGCGTAGGAGGGGAAAACCACAGTTATGAAGTTCGATTACAGGAAAGAATATGCAGTTGTGGGAAATGGCAAAACATAGGGATCTCGTGTTCACATGCAATTAGAGTATGTGACTATTTACATATTGATTCGATTACATATATTCACCCATGTTATGGTTTGAACCATGCCCTTAATACTTATGAGCATGCATTTGTGGTTCCGAAATCACAGTCATTGTGGAGGGATCCCATGGGGCCAAAATGGTTGCCTAATCTAGCATTATTGCGGTCCAAAGGTCGACCAGTGAAGTCAAGAATAAGGAATAAGATGGATGGAGTGAGGAATAAGGATCGCGAACCGGGATGGCGGAGGGAGGACGCAGATTTGATAGAGAGTCAACCCAAGTAGACATGTGGACTGTGTCACGCTTCCGGGCATAACCGAAGAAAATGTCCGCAGTCCCGTGGCGCTTCCACAAGCGGTCATGTTCCACACTAGGTAGGTAGATGGCAAAAAGTTATGCATCGGTTAAATAATTGTTGTTCATTCGATGTTTACCTAATGTTTACTATCTTGTCTCCTAACGTGAGTACTCTACGTTTTTCAGGCATGCTTCCATGGACAACGTTTTTGTCGTGCGGACCACCGATCTTAGGAAAAGTGACTACGTTGTATCGGCACAATTAATGTTTTGGTTTTTGTTCAATGTAATTGTAATTCTCTATTCAATGTACCTCTATGAAAATTGTGATTTGAGTAGTATGGTTAGAGTTGCAAATTAAGGGTGGTTGGACATGTTTAGAATGTTGATATATTGAGAATGACTTTTGTTGTGATTTGAGTGCATTTATATTGTAAAACTATGGTTATGCAAAGAGCGTAACAATTTCTATAGTTTGGTGCCTATTGAGATTGCATTTTGATGTAATTTAAGTGCATTTACATTCTCAACTTCTCTACCTCTGAATGAGTATGTTAAGGATTACATTTGAAGCTTCTCTATCTCTTTTTCTCAGTCAATTTGTGCACACATTTCAGTTTTTGGTTTGCTGCATGTTTAGGGGGAAAAAAAATTCGCAGTGAAACTCGGGTTTCATAGACTCGAGTTGCACTGGACTCATGACTCTAAAAACAGAGCATTGGTCCCCTGCCTCTCTACTTGAAACAGAGCATCTGGGAGAAAAAAAAATCCCAGTGAAACTCGAGTTTCAGAGACTCGAGTTCCACTAGTCCCATGACTCTAAAAACAGAGCATTGGTCCCCTGCCTCTCTGCCTGAAATAGAGCATGCTCCTGGGGAAAAAATAAGGCTATTAAAACTCGAGTTTTAATTAAAAAATCGAGTCTTTGAAACTCGAGTTTTACAAATAAAACTCGAGTGTCAATGACTCGAGTTTTTACCCAGCACATCTAGGGTCTAGTTTGGTCCACTTTGGTCCTTTGGGTCCATTCAGTTTAATTTAGTCCCATTCAGTCCATAAAATGTACTTTGGGGGAATTTGGTCCAAGTTGGTCCATTTAGGCCACTTTGGTCCGTTTTGGTCAAGTTTGATTCATCTTAGTGCGCTTACAACAGGTTTAGGTTGAGAGCCTTTAGTCTAAATCTAAATTTAGTAAAAATATACTCAAGTTTCAAAGGCTTGACTTCCACATTTTTTTAAAAAAAATGTGACTTCTTCTTTTTTTTTTAGACATATGAGCCTTTTTTTTCTTGTACTTGAGCTAAAAATTAGGGGTCCCACTATTTACTCACAAAAATTAGTTGGTCCAATTTGGTCCATTCAGATTGCTTTGGTCAATTTCGATCTATCTTTGTGCACTTATATATATAATGCTTGAAACAACAGGTTTAGGTTGAGAGCCCTTATTCTAAATCTAAATTTATTAAAAATATACTCGAGTTTTAAAGGCTTGAGTTCCTTTGACATTTTTTTTAAAAAATGTCACTTCTTTTTTTTTTTTTTCCTTTTAGACATATGAACCTTTTTTTTCTTGTACTTGAGCTAAAAATTAGGGGTCCCACTATTTACTGAACTTATTAACTTATTTTCTAATTATTGCATGTGGCTCTGCCACTGTGTTTTGAAAAAAAAAAAAATTACACAAAAATGGGTTGCATAGACCTGAAGGTAGCGAATTGAGCTACAAATATTTTAGAGAATTTTGTAAAACCAAATAGATTTTATAAGTTGAATGTCATACGAGACATGATCTCTACCACGAAATCTCCACCATTTCATTGTGACGCCACTATCAATGACATGACTTATTGATTCGATCAATCCAACCGTCGATTTAATCTTATTAAATTGGTCAACAATCCACATGCCTATAGTTGACTGTAGATTATGAACTTTTTTTTATATATACAAGATAAAAATTATACTCTAACCCAATTTAAGTGTATATGTGTATAAAGCTTCCTTCTAGAGATTTGAATCTCGCCCCTTATCCTCCACACCCCACAAGCACAAACAAATATGCATTGCGTAGAAAAGAAGGTAGCAAATTGAGCTACAAACATTTTTAAGAAATTTTGTAAAATGAAATAGATTTTATAAGTTGAAAGTCATATGGGACAACCTTTTGAATACACAGATATGCAACCGATCCGCACTCAGATGAATACACAGCTGTCCACCATTGCTACACTGATGTTTGCAGTGCTACATGTGTTGCTCAATAGCTCGGCACTGTTGAACCCTACCCAGTCATATCATCCACACTCACGTCAATACACAGATATGCATCCTTTTGCAATGCACTGTTTTCAAGGGTGCAGAAGACCCCTGAAAAGTTTATGATGCATTTAACACAACTTAGTATTGTCTCGTCAAGTTCATGTCAGATGAAGCACAGGCATGCTGAATACTCTTCACGTGAATACTCTTCAGCTGAATAGTCATAGCGGTACACTGCAACTACTACCCACAACAAGAGAATCTCATTGTGACATTGGGAACATTTGAACAAAAAATTCATATCATGGTTTTCCAGCCTGTATGGACATGACAAGCCCGAATATGTTTAATTTTAATGATTCAATACACAATGGAATGAGGTTATAAATGCACCACAATAATGATCTTATTCCTACACCACTAACTTCGTAGGTTGACTAAGCTATGAGTCGCAACGCCTCAACATCATCTCGTACACATAGAAACAAGTTTCAATCTACTTCAACAAATGAATTATCACAAGTTCCAGCAGATCAACAACTACAAACATACACAGATCACTATGGAGGGAAATGGGTTGGAAAGAAGAGAGATTTTGTTAATATGCCAATATACATGTATGAGAGTCTTGGAAGCGTCGGGCATATCATAGTCGGCAAACCTACAAAACTAAGTACAAATACCACCGCAATGGAGTTCATCGTAGCAGAACCACCATGGTTAACCCTATACGAGAAGAGGTGTGAGTTGGAGGTGTATTGTCGATGGCACGGGTTACGAGTTCCTAAGGCACGCTCAGCCGAGTTACCTAGAGATGAACCTGCCAACATACTTGCTCGCCTTGAATGAGAGAACAATCAAATGCAAATGCGACTAGACTATTTTCATGCAATCCAAAAAGGTAGGAAGCATCTAAAGGGGAAGGAGCAAGAGTGAGCCATGAAGTCTATTAATGAAATTACTGCGTTAGATGATGAACGTGATATTTCAGACTTCTCAGATTCAAGCAATGATGATTTCCAAAAATTTCTACCTACGAACATTCGACGTTGTTGTTAAAGTCCACACGTTGTGTGCAATTTTTAAATGTTGTTGTTAATGTCTGACAAATCATGTCACCGTACGTTCACTTGTTGCAAATCTAAAGATGAATTGCACACAACTTATGCCTAAGTTTATATGAAATCAGTTGCCCATTTTTTCCTTGCTGTTCTTTGTTGCCTTGACACCCCTATCATGCTCAGTCAGATTGCAAACATGGCTTGCTTTGTGTAAATGAGTTTGACATTAGTTTTAAGCTTTAGTTTTTAGCTTTTAACTTTTATATACAACTTTTTTAAACTTCATTTTTGTTTCCCCTTTTAAAACTTTTTACAAGTATTTAAAACTTCACATTAAATGTGTACTTCGCTTGCTTTGCTTTTTTCTCATTTTTTTGACTTCGTACCTAGTTGCATTGAGTTTAAATTTAACCCAACACTTCATTCAGGAGGTGAACAAGTGGTTTATGAAGGGCCTTTATTGCTTAGATTATGTGACTAATGTCATACAACTTGTTCATTTAAAATTGGTGGGAAGAAAACACTATCAAAAATATATACAAACAAAAAAAAAAACTCATTTCTTATTGTGCCATATATTAAAATAGAATCCTATTGTTATTTCGTATAAACTACAATTCAGGATTCACAAGTGCACATAAGTGGTTTTCTGGTTCTACAAAACCTAGTTGATGGAGTACAAAAGAGGCAGCTACATTACATATCTTCAGGCCTAACATCCCACCTGGTCTTGCGCTTTCTTGCTATGTCTTTTGGAAATGGCGCTTTTGTTCCATGCACCGGACCCTGCTTGTCGTTGCTGCTGATCCACCCATAGCAAGGTCTACGTGGACGGGCTGGGAGAGTATCCACCCATTGTGGGGTGTGCAAACCAGGAGGAGGGCAAGTAAGACTATTCCCAAGGTGTTTACCAAGACCAGAGTCCCTTATATCTCCCTCCTCCAGTGAGGATTGTTCCAATACAGTGGAACATATCATAGCAAGGTCTACGTGGACGGGCTGGGAGAGTATCCACCCACTGTGGGGTGTGCAAACCAGGAGGAGAGCAAGTAAGACTATTCCCAAGGTGTTTACCAGGACCAGAGTCCCTTATATCTCCCTCCTCCAGTGAGGATTGTTCCAATACAGTGAAACATATCCTCACTGGAGGAGGGAGATATAAGGGACTCTGGTCCTGGTAAACACCTTGGGAATAGTCTTACTTGCCCTCCTCCTGGTTTGCACACCCTACAGTGGGTGGATACTTTCCCAACCCGTCCACGTAGACCTTGCTATGGGTAGATCAGCAGCAACGACAAGCAGGGTCCAGTGCATGGAACAAAAGCATGAATAAAATGGGAAATGCTTTGGAAGTTGATTACCAGGATGACTAGTTAATGATGCAACATCCGAAGTTTCAATAGTTTGTGATGCAGAGTCTAAAGCCTCATTAGTTTGCATTGTACCATTTGCAACCTTCGGCTTTGAATGGGACAGATGAATAGGTTCAGTTGATGGAGAGGACCCAGCAGGTAGTGCCTTGAAGTTGCTTTTACAAAGGGATTTTTAAAAGGGTCACAGTGACCAAAATATGGCTCAAGGCCTCTAATATCAAAGCAACAATTGTATTGACATCAAATTGGCATTGTACAAGCAAGATTCTTCCTTTTTTTTGGAAGGTTAAAATGGTTTTGTTATATCAAACACTATTCATTCACTTGCGATGCATCCTAAGAGTCTTTGTTATAGCCCATTTTGGCGACAGATCTGCTGAGTTCCAATTGAGGTCATTTCACACTGCAACAGCTACAAGCATTTTGCTGGCTTTGATTCCTCTTATAGCTGGATGATAGTCAATTCAAGCAACAAAAATAATTTCAGTACATCAACTTATCGGCATTATAATTGTATTCTTTTGGAGTAATGAAGGTTTGGTTTTGACATACCTTTACCATATTCTTTGGCTCCATCCCAAGGAAATCTGGGCTCTGCAACAGATCTCTTTACACAAACCTGATCGCCAATCTGTATTAGTACAAAACATATTAATTGTAAGAAAAGCAAGGTTTTTCCCAGTGCATGCAGCTAGTCCAGATAATTTAATGTTAACTCACACAAATTAAGCTACCCTAATCCAGTAAAAAATGATCCAAACATAAGCACATCATATAAAAAACAATTCCAAAGTGATCCCAAATTAGCACCCCCAGCGGGAATTCTACAGCTACATATCAGCCAAAAAAAAAAAAACTTCTACATTATCATTCATTAAAAATAATAATAATAAAATAAAACAAAAGTCCCTTCTAAATCATCGCAGCTCTTCAAGAAAACTAAGTTGCAACTAATTATATCCAATGCACTATTTGTATAAAACAGTCTAGTAATTCATAGATATCAGACTGAAATATGAGTTCATGTTTGTTGGAAAAACAAATATTATCTTCCATTGATAAAAATGAAGGTGACGCAGCTAACAAAAAGGGCAAAGTTTTTTTTCCTTGTTGAGGGAAACTTTCAAAAGCTGAAACCAGAACACTTTATAAAACATTGCTCTAACAAGAGTACCTACCTTTGTTGTCTTCCAAAGGCAGTTTTATGCTTTCATTTCATTTTAGAGTTAAGAAAGAAAATCAGCAGCATACAACTAATTCTAAAACATTGAAACAGAGCTACCAAACCACAAATTCTAAATATGTTGTCAGTGTCGTTTTCAGAATCACCAGAATAAAAAAAAAGCATGATTCACTATGAGATACTGAAGGAAGATATATTCTAACATACAGGCAATAGAGATTTCTTAGATAGATTGTTAATAAGCTGCAACCACAGATGAGCATCTGATCTCCTTGACCCCCAGTTATTTTGGCTGTTCCCATAGTTTCGATTCCCCCCAACAGTCCCTGTAAAGTTCCCCACATTTTGGCTTCCAGAATGCATATTCTGCTTGCCACGATTAGAATGTTCACGTCTCTGAGCTCGGCCATCAATAGCAGCTGGGACCCCAACATAAGATCCAGTACCACCACCAACACCAGTCAAATCATGTAAAAATGAAAAAAAGAAGCAAGAAAAATCCAATAATTTGAAAAACTTCAAAGCTCTCAAGATCATGAAACTAAAGTGAATCTTGCCTATACCAGGGAAGGGGGGTTTGAGCGAAGGGAGAGGGTACCTCCTGTTATGTAGCCCATAGTCCCAATGGGCTCCTAGTAAGACCTTCCTCCTCGCCACCTCCCACCCCCCCTCCCCCCCAAAAAAAATACAAAGAACTCCAGTAAGCATACAGATTTACTACTTACCCAGTTACACGGATTTCCTTTTGCTTTGTCCGCCCAATTCAGTCAGCAAACTCAACCGTGTTTGGTACCTGTAAAATGATAAAAACTACTTTACTAAATGAAAAAGAGAGACATAGCGGAAACAAAGACTAAACATCAAAGATATGCAACTAATACATATCTTTACATGAGCTGACTTTTATTAGAAAAGTTCAATTATGCAGTAAACCAACACATTCGTCTGGAAGAAACAATATAATTTTCATCCTTACAATTTCAGGACATAAGCATTTACAATATATAGATAGGCTGAACCCAAGTAACAAGAAAATCTTCCTTTTCATCTGCTTCTAATGTTGTTAGGCAAAGTAACGTAAGCTCTTCAATAATTACCCAGCACAAAAATTTAAGGTGCGTCTCTCTGTACAATTAACTTGGATGAACCTCCATTCACAGCAGAAAAAGGAAGTTCTGGAAGTAGCATTTTAAAATACCTGTAAGCGGCAAAGCAAGACTAGAACCCCAAACAACTTAATGACTTTAACATAGTGTACATTGTACATAAATGCAAAGCTTAACTGTAAATTATCACAAAATATGAATCAACATTGACATCATCAGAAAGTCAACAACTGAGCTGTGTACTTCATGATAACAGGATGATAAACAAATTCAAAAATTGGTGTAATAAACACCAGCAAATAAATGCAGAGTTTACATGTACAATTAAGGAATAAATGAAGTGAGAGGTACATATAAGAGAAATTTAAATGACCAAAAGTTTACACATAACAACAAGAAATCCCTGGCCTCAAGCTAACAAATGTGACCTTCCAATGAAATGCTTCACATGCTTAAAGCTGGTTTAGAAGTGAGAAACAAATAAACTGGTAGTACCAGCCCTCTAAGATTACTAAAGCTATGAAAAATCATCAAAGTAATCATCACTGATATTGAAATAACTCATCTCAAAAGCAATGTTCATTAAATATGTATATTAGGAAAAAGCAAATACCGTGGCCGAAAGGAGAACAAAGTTAATATGTCTTGGAAGCATGATTATAACTTCTTCCCAAACAACACCTCTTTCAACATCATTGACATAATGCACCTCATCAAATATAACCTGTTTTATAAATGAAGCCAAAAAAAATAATTTTATAATTCATATTTTTCATAATTCATAATGAAATACCTAGAATCACAAAATAAAAAGTAATGAAAGAACTTAATTGGTAAAAAGAAGAGGGGAAATTACTGTTAAAAAAAGGAGCCCTTTACCCATTCAATGTCACGTATAATATCTGCACCCCGGTAAAGCATTGACCTCAATATTTCAGTGGTGATGATGAGACACGAAGCCTCTGGCCTTAAGCTAACGTCACCAGTGAGAAGTCCAACATCAAATTTCCCACGGAAATCCCTATATTTGTGATTGCTGATGGTTTTAATAGGAGCGGTATATACAGCTCTTGTGCAATGCTGCATGGCATTAGGATCAAGTAAAAATACTTGGCATAGAAAATGAGTAGAACTCAACAACAACTCATGCTTGAATATAACTATTGTAACGCATAAGTAGATCCTCAACATTCAGGGGATCTGAAAATCAACGCGCTACATTCAACTACTCAATTAAATTAACTATTTAAAATTAAAAAATTAAACCAGTAGTTCAAAGCTCATGTCATACTTTTGATGCCAAAGCAAATGCATATTCTGCAACGACCGTCTTTCCAGCTGATGTATGAGCAGCCACAAAAACAGACTCTCCCCTTTGAAGATAATATATAGCCTGTAATTGTTACCCAAAATATAAATCTCACTTAAGATGTAGATAACCCCGCAAGCTACTACAGTTAAAAAGAAAAGAAATAATAGATAGCACAACACACACAGGTTTTACACATGCATGAAACTTGTCAATAAAACATGTATGCTACTATACCACAAAAGCTTTGATGCCATTTACAGGAAGACCTGCTGTATCACCAATAATATGTGGATGTTGTGAAGAAGAAAATGCAATGTCCAATTCAACCCTCTTTAATGTGCGTAATGCAAATTATATTCCTCTTTTTTGGAATCCATTTATAATGGAATGTAGCACAATCAAAATATTACCAAAACTCCTAAGTTTAGAGGGTTCCTTGGTTGTTTTAGAATCCAACATTGATTTTAAAAATAATGAAGAGGTATGTTAATTCAATTAAAGTGTGAGTCCTACATTGATAAAAATGCCATATCAGGAACAAGTTCATGGAAGCGCTCTGCAATCCCTTCACCACCTCCAATAACAGCCCAATTCGATACTTGGGCAGTCCCAGGATCGAACAGCCCACCCTTTCTTTGGAGTACGGAAAACCTGTTAACACCACCAATAGATTTTTATGTATTAGTTAAAATATGTTGATAGTCTTAGACAGATAGTGAGCATTTCAGGAACTTGAGGAAACAAGCACTACCTCAAGTCAATACTTCAGCCCTCTCTAAGATGTACGGTTCAAACAATGTGGTCCGCAGCCACAGTTTGGACCACATTCAAAGACAACATCCTTGGCTTCAATTAATCTGGGAGGTGCAACATATGCAAGGACACCATTAAATCATATATTAACACACAAATTGTCTATAACTCAAGCTAAAGTCCTCCCACCTAAAACATATTTCAACAAATTCAATCAAGCCTAATATTATCAATTAGCTTCTCACCTGCCACCATCACGAGATACGTAAGGAAAGTCTGAGCCATTAACCCTAGCACAAGCACAAGTCCTGGGGTCCACACATTTTCCATTGCAGTTGCACCCAGTGACATTTGTGGGAAGCTTCACATTTTTTGCAACTTGTATAGACTTGCAATACTTGTAACCTGAAAGTCAAGTATGCAACAAGCATACCAAAGAACTTTATTATATTCAATCTGAAGAACATCAAAATAAATCATCAAAAAAAAAAAAAAACAACACAAGCCTCAAAAATCACTCCTTTTGACCAAAAAAAAATTAAATTCTGGTTTTTTTCCTAGGAAAATTTATGAGAATTAAAAAGCTACTAGCTTTATGTTTGCTTCGTTTCAACTACACCTTCTTTAGTCTGATTTCAAACATTTGACTTCCTCAAGAGTCAAATTGTTCAAATCCTAGAATCTACAGCTCAATTCAGTCTCATTATCTAAAATTTTCTAGGGAACCAAACAGAGCAGACCGGGTTGAAAATATTTTTTATAAATACAAAAAACCATCAACAAGTAAAGGGCAGAGTAGTGAACAGATAAAAAAATGATCATGCATAAAAGGAAACGAACCACAAATTAACAAAAATCTTGGAGGGTTTGTAAGAGCGTTACTCTTTCTCTCTCTTAAAAATGGGACTCTGAAAGTGTAACCGCTGAGATAACAATAAGACCAACATGCAAAAGTAGTAAAAAAAATAGAAAGAAATAAAAAAGAAGAAAATGTGAGAGAAGGATGAGTTATATTACTATAAAGAATTGATGACTTTAGCCTTAGTGAAAACCAACACAGCCACAGCTTCAGCTTTGAACAAAACTACAGGCAAATCTGCAACCTCCTCCTCTCCTTAACACACTCCAAGTCCCTCCAAAAGGGTCTCCAATGAGTTATATTACCAATTTGCTTGCAAGAGCCTGTAAGTCTATCCTTGGAATTAATTTTACTGTAACTCATTTCCTCACATTATCCACATCCACCACCTATGGAAATGAGAGATTAAAGGTCAGACAAGAAATTTTGAGAAAAGCATTATGAAATAAAAGGTCATATACGTACGTTTGCAAGATCCCCTTTATGTCCCCATGTTCATTTTGACCCAAGTATCCCTAGAGAGAGCAATTTCTTTGCTTTCAACGAAAACATCAGTCATTTCTCTAATAGGGGCCAGCATTACTTTCTGAGAAAATATATTGCGCAAACCTTTGGAAGCCTGAGGTCTAAAGAAATATCAAATCAGATCTCAGCGAATGCACCTCGATGCCAACATAAAACAATCATCTGCTATGTCTGGTTTGGCAGTAAATTCATGCAGGAAAAGATTCAAATGGGATCAGTTTTTTTTTTTTTAATTCCATCTTTATTTCTTTTTTTTCCCCCTTCTTTTGATAAGTAGGTCAATTATCTACATATCTAAAGACAAATCTGAAGAACCAAATGCAATGAACTGCTTTAGAAGCTATACCTTAATATTTGTGAGAAGACACGTTGTGTGTATGAATAGTGATTCAATTGAAATTTGTAAAGAGTTTGCGCAAGAAGAGTCAGAACCAAATACCTGCAACAGAATATGAACTCACAACTCAAATATTAAGATACTTAAAAAAACCAAAAATGAAAGTATCTTATTTTTATGAGGAATTCATACCATGATAAATTGAGTAACAGTAAATCACCTGCACAACAACGTCACCTTCTGAACCTCCTTCCTCTTTAATGATGCTGAAAATCTTCTCAAATGCACCTTCAAAGACCACGAATTTTTGAATCTCCTAAAATTCACAAAACTGTATTATTTAAGCGGGAAATCAAACACATTTTCAAGCACAGGTTCAACAGAACCATTAGATGACAAAGTGGCAGGAAGATCTTACGTCAGTTTCACGGGTCAAATAAGTAAGCAACAGTAAGGCCTCGTTTCGAATAACCTAAGAACCACAATTGTTTTTAATACAAGTACGATAAGAAAACCAAACTGATCAATTACCAGGTCCCAAGAAGTTAAGCTTTTAGGAAATGGTGACTTTAATCTAACCATTATTTTAACACAAACAATTAAAGATATGTTGTTCTCCTTCTCATAAAGTATTACGAGAGCCAAAGTTTGGACTAACAAACAGGAGGAATTGTAAGCAGAAACAGTCTGGGTGATAAATGTAGGAAACCAACCAAATGCAATTAATGTGTGTGTCTAGTATTAATGTAAGAGAGGTGAAAACTTCTGTAAGGCTCATAGAGCTCTTTGTAGCAGAAATGAAGAGTTTTTAACAACTTTAAGGTTAAAGATGAAACTTGAACAAATGAAAGCTCCTTAGAAATTGGTAACCAAACAGTTTTAAAAGCTTTATAGCACTAAGCATTATTGAGTTAAAAAAATTTATCTCAAATGCTTGACAGCTAGAACTCTACTTCCTACAGCAATACCAAATGCGGCCAATAACATATCCATGGTGATCAAAATTCAAGTGAAGAGCTCTCACCAACAAACTTAGAAGAAGAGAAATGCTGTCTGCTTCTCTGGAAAGCAAATCAGTGTTCATTAAAGCCGGTTGAACCTCATTGTAAGGAAGCAGCTTCTTGAAATCATATGTGTGCAGCACTTGATGAGAATTTTCCTTTTTCTCTTGTTGGGAAAATATAAGGGCTCCTATAAAATATAAAACTTATTTAAATTTAAAACCACTAAAAAGATGTTTAGCACTACTTAATTAACGTACGAAGGCCTTATACTACAACAGCAATGGCTCTGAGTGTTTTTAAATTCAACGAAAAATACAAAACACATCATCCTTTGACAATATGAAAAATTTAGGAGAGCTTACGGCAACTAAGGTATGTGGGCGTGATTAATAAGCAATTTTTTTGGGAAATCAATTGGAAGTCACCAAAACGTTTAAGCATGCATGTCGAAATGAAAATGAGAAAGAACAACTAAAAACTAACAATCAACTCAGTGCACTTTGGTTACCAAAATTTGAAGCTCTATTTACATGAAGAAATATTTTAAAATATAAAATTATGGATTTTATTAGCTATATTTTAAGTGTTCAATAGGGAAAAGTTTATTGATTTGTTGAGAGAAAAAACAGAGGAACTTAAATTTGTAGCTTATAATTCGTGATCTAAATTTCTGGAATATAACTATAAGCAATATTAGATTTCTTAAGTCCTTGCTCCAGCTAACTAATAGATAAATATTCTCTAATCCTTAATCATGCAACATCATTTCAAGAAATATGAACGATGACAACTACATAAGAAAAGAGAACTTACAGGAAAAGTTGATAGTTGATGAGAGAATACCTGCATAAATAATACTGGTTGAGTATAAGAAAGAGAATAAAGAGAGGAAAAGAGGAGAATAAAAAGAGAAGTTACCAACTTTAAAAAGATCCTGTCAGCTTCCAATTAGAATCATTATATCTCCAGCCGGAAACAATAGATATATTCTGTCAAGTGCCTATAACGTATAGAACAACAACAATCATGCCTTAGTCCCAAGTGCCTATATGTATGTGTATGTAATAGTATGCATTTATTTAACTACTTAGGCGTAAGTTCTCTACCTGCTGTGTCAAAAGAAACTTGCCATCTATCACATGCTTGGAGAATGTGCTGCATTTATCATTTTTTTAAATCATGGAAGCAGTCATCAAAATCTTATTTAAACCAAATTCTAAAGCGAAGTATACTTATTATATCAAATACTAACTAATTGGTTTTAGCTTATAGAGATAGGCCCATTGCCCTATATGCGAGCGATTAGGAACTATCCGCTCAACATTTGCATGATCTAGAGCATCAAAAGTTCACCTGTTGGGCAAGACAATAATACAAAGCTTACAAGAAGAAAAAACCATTACCGATGGAAAACCTTAATTGGAGATAGTATTTTAATACGTTCTAATAGAGATATGTACAAGTGATTTTTTTATTGAAATTTTTAGATAAAATTAACTAGTAAAACGGATAACTATAGATGTCTACCACATAATCCAGTAAAGTGTTGAAGTCGCAGGCATAGAGGCTTCAAGTTAGGAAAAAATAAAAAATCTACTTTTAATATGGAAGGTGGAAGAATTGTCCAGAATCTGTATTCTAGACAGTAGAAGGAAGCATTGATTGTGAAAGCACTGGTCAACCTCCGCCTCACCTAACCGGTAGTGTTTCCAAGTATAGTACACTGATCAACACTTGCAAAAACATATATAATATGGCTCCGATTGACCAAAAATACGGAAATTTCTAGGAAAAAAATTAAAAATAAAGAAAACTCAAAGATAATAAAATTAATCAAGTTAATGTCAACGCATTCCTGAATTAATCTTAATTAATGGTAACATGGCTTATCCAGTATTAGAATTTGATCCCCCCTCCCCCCCCCCCCCCCCCCCAACAAAAAAAAGAGAAAAAAGAAAAAGAAAAATTACAATCAGGGTCTCATTTAATTTGATTAGAACCTTAAAGATGCTCTTCATTATGAACAGTTTTGAAACAAAAATTTATAGGAATCAGGAAAAATAAGAGGATAAGAAATTGGTAAGTGAGGAAATAGAGAACAACTGGTCTATTTTAAATCAAAACATTAGACAAAAGGATATTTGAGAGAAAATACCAATTTTAGACTATTTTGAGCTTAGAATAGTAACCAAAAGTTTATCAGGATATTTGGAAAAGGGGCAATCTAGGACCATCTTCTCCTGAGCTACACCTCCAATTGGAAAATCAATGATAACTAGCGTCTGTAAATATTATATGAACACCTAGTTAAGTAGGTAGTATAGAAAATTGAAAGTAGAAAATAAAAAGGAAGGAAACTTAATTGGTTTTGTTGAAGAGAGAAATTAAATATGAAATTGAGAGCACTCACAAATTTTAATGAAATAATTGCATTTCGAATCAACTTTAAATTCCCTCAGTGGTGATTCTTGGACCACAGGTCCACAGCCAATCTTCCACCAGTGAACCATTCTTGCTTCTTCCAATGATAAGTATGGGTGCAAAACTACATATGCTTGGGCTTTTTGCAATCATTAGTGGACTTCTCATGCTCCCCAATGTTTTCAGCTAGCTGTTCACTACTGCATTTGTTAAATCACTCAAGCATCCTGAAAATTGAAAATCAACAGATTGATGTTGTGCTTAGAAGCGGCAATTGGATAGTGAAAGAATTGGAGAACGTTACAACAATTTAACTTTTTAAGAGACATTTCTACAATGTACACAGCATCATGCTATGCAATGATGATTTTGAATTATTATCTAAAATGAAAAAAAAAAAATTAACAGAATAGAACCAGGCAAACACAAAAGATTCATCATTCATGAATTAAACATTACAAATTGTATGTGGGCAGGTATTAATATCCAAAAGGTATGGAGAATTCATTTTCTTGAGGTTAATCTCTAATCATATTTCCTCTATATAAAAGAGCATAAAGCCAAACAAGTTTTTCAAAATTCAAACCCAAAGTTAAGAATGATCCACTCAAAAGCCATCATAAAAAGGAAAAGGGGAAAATTTTAGTCAAAGAAAATTCCAATTGCAACTATCACAGTAGAATCAAGGGAAAGACTAATAGTTTTTTTGTTTTTCTTGACAAAGTCCTATACTCACTGTATAAGCTCTTAAAATATCAAATGCTCTCATCATTATTTTTTTTAAATGGAAAGCTGAAAAATATTTCATCAACTAGCAAAAAGAAAAAAATCTTTAGAGTGGCTTTTTTGCAGAAACACAGGAGCCTCTCTAGCCAAAAGGCATGTTTACAATCAAATCTAGACATGAATAAGGATCTAGCATTTCAAGCTAATACATGTGCAACCTCATGGCAACATATTTACAATCAGATCTAGACATGCATAAGGATCTAGCATTTCAACCTCATGTGCAACCTTATTGTCCAGTACATGGCAACATAATTACTTGGATATTTTACATGTCAAAAACAAGTCATTTCACATTACCTCTATAACAAACCTCTTTTTCAAGGTTCACCAATTTTGCGTTTTTTAACCCTTGTGTAATGTTTGGGCAGGGGAGGAGGCTGTGGGGCATCATCTTTAGGCTCATCATCGTGGTGCAAAGACATTAGATGCATACAATCAATATTCGGTGTAATGATAAGAAAAAGTGAACTGTAAAATAGGCCTAGACATCGTAATTAATGTTATCGTACCATAGAGCTGCCTTTGTGTCCTATTTTGTGTCCACCTGTCCCACAAGTGGGTGCTCTTCTAGCACGTTGCGGTCTTCCTCGTAGGGGTGAGGGCTGATGAGGGGGATGCTCGTCTAGTACATCAGTATCTGGCTGTAGAGTGTCAATCCCAATCGGAGGTCTTAGAGGGTCAGATGAGGATGAGGTAAGTGGGTAATGATGCTCTGTGTAAAGGCCAGGAGTGGGGATCATTGTCATGGGTTCAGTACAGGGTGGGTCTTTGGGCAAAGTGGGTGCACTGGAGCTGGTGGGTGGGTTTGAGGGTGTCTTAGAGTGCATAGGAGGGGTTAACTGAGAATGAATACCAAGATTGAAATTGGGTTGCGAAGGTGGGGTGGGTGAAGGGACCTCGGGCTGAGGAGATGCATCTACCATGGGTGGAGGGACCTCGGACTGAGGAGATGCATCTGGGATGGGTGGAGGGACCTCGGGCTGGGGACATGCGTGCGGGATAGGTGCAGGTATCTTAGAACTACTTACAACCCGAGGGGTTGTTGCACACTGACCACGGCCCCTAGCTGCACTTGTGCTTGGGCTTGTTGTAGTAGCCCGACCACGGCCCTTAGCTGTGCTTGTGCTTGGGCTTGCTGTCGCAGGCCGACCATGGCCCTTAACTGCACTTGTGCTTGGGCTTGCAGTAGCACGCCAACCATGGGCCGGTGTACTTACGGGTGTATGCTTGTGTTTGGGGTTGCAGCAGCTACTGATTTAGTCTCATGCCCATTGTTTGTTTGCCCATTTGCTACAGGACCACCACCAAGCCCAGCCACATCATTTAGGACACGCCGGACATGGTTGTGTGCTCGGCTACCTACAGGAAGCATCTCCAAGAGCGCTAAATGGCTTTCGATCTGAATCTGAGAAAGAACCAGTACAATCAGATTTGAGACATTTATGTATCAGTTGTAGAATGGATAATATAGTACTTATTAATCTACTCAAATACTCAACTAAGAACTAAAAGTGCTATTAGAATACTATATGTAATAGAAAGTCTTTTTAATTGGACGTCAGTCAAATCAAACCAGATTTGCTGAAAAAAGAAATCAATTGATTCTATGTTCCTACATGTGCTGAATAAAAAACGAAGTAGGCAATAAAATCTAATTAGAACACATTATCGTTATATCTAATTTAGCGCTGTTGCGGTCGACATACTTTTGAGTGACTGGACAGTACCAGCGATAATAGTCATGATCGCGAGGGCATCTCACCAGTCTGAGGAGGTGCATGTAAAAGTCGTTCTCTCATATCCCATGTAAGGATATACGGTCCATGCTCCTCCCTCCAATTCTTTTCCACCTTCCCACGCAAGTCTATTCTATACAGTCTATCATCGTACACAACATGGTCGGGCCGCTCTTGAGCCAACCCAAACTGTCGAAGGACACGATCTGGGTGGTGTGTCTCTACTATGCAAAAACACACAAGTGGCACCCTTACTGTCCACATGTCCCTCCCTGCAACGCAAAGGTAAGGAAGGTAGCCGAAGTCTGCCTCGTATGGCTGCCACACAATTTACAATAGAAACAAAAATATTCTTAAGGAAAATACATAGATAAAGGGAAAAACAAAAATTAAAACGGAAGATATGTTAAAGGATGAAGCAATTTTATTCTTAAGGAAAATTAACATAACCAAAAAGAATTTTTGTATACTATTACTTAGTCCAACTGCATTCTAACTAATTGCTCGCGATAGTGGATCAAGGCCATGCCGGATGGCCTACACTTCGAGCTTGGCACTCGCATCCACCTACAGTTACGATCAAATAACATAAGATAAGATAATACCCATGTTATAGTTACTAAAAAGAGTACATTGCATAACACACTAAATATCAGGAAAATACTTACTTAAATGCAAGTGGAGCATATGGCCATGGGCCATAATCACATCCAGATGGGGGCTCTATCCTCGGGCACAAGAATGGGAACCTTGCCCATGCCCAATATTGGACCAAGGTGCACACCCCACCAATCTGCGATGTCCCTTTCTCGATTGCCCGACACAACTCTTTATACAACCATGCCAAGCAACCACTACCCCAACTATACTGTGGCAGATCACGAAGGTTCCGCAGGAACGCCAAGTACATCAGATGCACCCTATCGCCTGACTTGTCCATGAAAAGCTTATCCCCTAGCAATGCTAAAATATAGCACCGGGCATACTAGTGTATCTGCATCTCCGTTGCATCATGAGGTAGTGGCACTGCAATGGCGTCAACAAGGCGGCCGATGAGAATTCTTTGCCCCACCGAAGTTTTGTTGTCATTCGCTGGAGTAAAACCAAGCAACTCCATGCACAGATCTCTCCAATCCCCATCCACCATAGCAGTCGGCCCAACCAAGACCTCATCATCTATAGGAAGTCCAAAAATGACCTCCACATCTTGTAGGGTGATTGACATCTCACTGTGTGGAAGATGGAACGTACGAGTCTCCGGCCGCCATCGCTCAACTAGGGCCGATATTAGGCAATGATCTATCTCTCTGGAAGGGGCCCTAAACAATCCTTCCAGCCTTAGTAACTTGATAATGTCAATCACCCGATTATCTTCCATCTGAATGTTTGCCATCTCCTCAGTGCGACCACGGCACATAAGTGGGCCCGGGTCCTGCAAAATCTAAAAACATGTAGCGGTTGTTACAACTACAAATAAAACTTTGAAAGAACTTGCTAACTAAAAGTCAAAGACAACGTAAAAATTAAAGCGGTTGTTAGAACTAGATATTTCACCTCGCCCTTCCAAATGTCCTCTGATCGATGATATCGTTGTCGCGTCAACAATGACTCATCAAGCAGACCAGGGTGCAAGATCTGTGGCTCGTCATCGATCCGAGGCTCCATACTGCAAAGAGTGCTACTATGAGATCATTAATAGTGTGGGGGCAAAGAAATGTTATTCTACATGCAAGGAAAATCTATACTAAAGAGCAGCTTATTGGCATTATTTAAAAAATGATGCTAAAAGAATGAAAAGCAAAAAGAAGTACATCTATTTGGAAAGTAAACTGAGAACATGTGTGGACAAGTTCTAGAAGGTTATCATGCC
The DNA here is from genome assembly GCA_032878915.1 of Castanopsis chinensis. Classification (NCBI taxonomy): domain Eukaryota; kingdom Viridiplantae; phylum Streptophyta; class Magnoliopsida; order Fagales; family Fagaceae; genus Castanopsis; species Castanopsis chinensis. Next base: position 11,937,042 of record JAVQMG010000115.1, on the reverse strand, counting down.
TCATAGAAACTGATAAGGTAAAAAAAGTTAATTATGATTTAAAAAAATGTCAAAAATGCCTCTAATCTAATTAGATAATCATTTTTTTTAAAAAAATAAAAACTATGGTTAAAATTATAATTCAACATAATTTAAAAAAAAAAAAACTACCAGAAAATTTTTTTCCTTAAAAATTAGCACACTTTATATTTAAACATATGTCACATAAGTTTTATATTTTTTTTTCCTAAAAATTAGCACACACTAACCCAGAAATAAGGCTATTTCAAATTCTAAATTCCTGTGTATCCTTACTAATAACAAGTAAATTCAAATTAGAAAATTATATTAAACTCAAAATTGAAAAAAAGAAAAAAGCCTCATTACGGTATAGAGCAGATGAGACTAGTTTATTACAAATTTCATATTTACTATAATTAAATAATCTTCAGAGTTGAGACTCTATTTTAGGAGGCTTCCATGGTAATAAAACAGATTTTTTTTCCTTTCCCAAAGCAAAAAACAATTTGTTTTGCTGTTTCTTGCTTTCTTTCCTTTTTGTGTTGGTGCTTCCTTCCAATGGAGGTGGACGAAGTCAAGAACAGAAACAACAATCACAACAACAACAACAGCAAGAACAAGAAGAAGGAGAATAGTCCTTCTGTGCCTTCCAACTTCGTCACGATTGTTCAACTCGAGGAACAATGGCTTCGAGAGAAACAGAGGAAGCTCATGTTAGAATACCATACTATGGAAAAGTGGAAACCCTATCTTTGTATTAGTACAGTTAGTGCTGTTAGCTTTGCTCAACAAACATTTCGTTTGGTGTAATTTATCAGTCTAATCAATAATAATCTTTGGTTAGTAGGCTAATCTTTTAACAAGATATTTTAGCACGTGCATTAAATTTACCAAGCTCTTGAGAGACTCCTCTGTGATAGCAGTAAAGTTATACTTTGTGATTCTCTTGAAACAAATGAGATACACAGATGTCCTAATCTTAAGAGACTCCCTCTCTCTCTTCCCCTTCTTAATGGCCGACTATCTACTCCCCTTCTCTTAAACATTGCTTTTTATAAAGATCATATTTCCGATTGACCTAATTTGTAATTTTTATTGCGGAATGCAGTATATATCTTGTGCTCAATGTACAAAATTTGTGCACATCTTGTCAATATCCTTTGTAACTATGCTTACTAATTTGTTATATATGTGTGGTTTGATAGTCTGGGAACTAGTGTGCTTATGCATCTTTGATCTTCAATTTTTTTTTTCCTGGGGGAAGGGTAGATTGGGTAGATCACTTGAGCTATCTTGGGTGATCCACTAAAATGTCATCAGGATCTTTTCCTGCCATCTCTGTTCTTTTTGTGTTGTTAACCAGCCTATTTTTTGGATGATTAAATGTCATTGAATTTATATTTATTTCGTTTCTTTTCCTTTTCTTTCTAGTCCCTTATTCATGTTCTCTCCATTCCTCCCTCAAATACAACTTAGCTCATGCTTTTAAATGATATCAAATTTAATTTCATAACAAGTTTACAGGTCTAAAATAATTTTCAAAACTAGTACTGCAGAACTTTCTCATTTCTACAGTGTGGATATGTGATTATTCCCATAAATAAATGTTGTATAAGTTTAGTTCAAGATTAAAATTAATATTTTTTTACTCAACACAAGAGACGGAGCAGGTTGATCTTTAATTAATCAAAACTCAACTAAATCAACAATCTTTTAGGATCAATGCCTGTTTGGGAGCTAAATCAGTACATGGCAAAACATAAAGCACAGTCTAGGATCAGTCAATCAGTACACTCCCTCTTTTAATGTCTTGTGATATTTTTTTTACTTTTTTGAAACCAAAATCTTTGTATGACCCTAATCCAAATTGGTGTCCAAAATTTACTTAGCTTATATACCATACTATGAGGTTCTTTTGGGGCTAGGTTAAAACTTGGTTTTGCAACAAGTTTCTATAAATTAATTCTAACAATTTTCTCAGAACACCAATGGAATTAATTCTAACAATATTCTAAAAACCATCCTTAACACACTTAGACATTCAATTCTAAGTTTCTGCTTTCCTAGTTTTTCAATTCTAACAATGACATAAAAACTAATGTCATTGCCAAAACAAAACCATATTCTCAGAACACCAACAACAAAAACACACCGGGTAAAAAAACCCAAAAAGTTCCCAAATTGAAAAACGAAATACCCTAGGTCACACATCATGAAATTCCAAAATCTAAAATTGGAGAGAGAGAGAGAGAGAGAGAGAGAGAGAGAGAGAGAGAGAGAGAGAGGAATCTAAGAAGCAAAAATGACAAAGTATTGAGAAGAAAGAGAGAGTACCTTCGGCATGGTGGGCTACGAACGGCGTTGACAATGGGCGACGATTGCTTGAGAGTGACTACGATTGCTTCAGCATTGGGCTACGATTGAGAGTGAGTGAGTGAGTGAGTGAGTGAGTTTGAGAGTGAGTGAGTGAGGGCGGAGCGAAAGGGTGTTTGAGTGAGTGAGTTTGAACTTTGAGGATTTGAAGATTTTGTAATGAGCCGTTTGAAAATGCTGTGGATTTGGTGTTATTCTGAAGATTTCGAGTCTTGTAAACTCGATTTCTACGTGGCTCCACTTGGCAATTTTTTCCACGTAAGGGTAGCAGAAAAACACCGAACTCAATTTTTAAAAAAGTCGAGTTCTAATTAAATCTCGAGTTTTAAAAACTCGAGATGCTAGTTTCACACATTCTTTCTAACCCGGGCAACTAACGAAATTGTTAGGATATTATTGTTATTTGGAAAGGGTGTTCCATAATTACAGAGTAGAAGGTCTACAAAATGACTGTAATGCTGAATATCAAAAGTAGAAGGCATTAATCAAAAAATAAAACTGAAGAGCATAATATATCACAACAAATACTCCAAAAATGGTAATTTAAATAGTGAAGATTTCTCTTATAATAGGTCCTATTAACAACTTTAGAATTTCCATTATTTTTCTTACCTGGTCTAGATAATTAGCGACCAAAGTGGGCACCATTTACCAACTGCAGCTCAACTTAAGAATTCCCATTATTTTTTAAAAAGAGGGCATCATTCATAGGTATCTGATGCAAAGCATATGGAAGAGGACTTATTACAAACACTTGATCATCCAAAGAGGAATACTAAAAGGAAGCCTAGTCATCTATGCGTTCCATTAGGTGATCAATCTTGGTTGATTCTAATTGCTTTCTGTGTCGTAAACTTAAGTACTTTCTTATGTTATGTCTTTTAATTTTAAGCATTATGTCATCTGACTTTTTATTTAGTCATGTCACATTGTAAGCCAGATTTAGAACCTTTAGATTAGATTTGAATTAATGGTTGTGATCGCATTTAAGCTAGTGCGGAAACTGATTGGGAAAAGATGCGGAAGAGCAGGAGTTGTATCCAAATGCTATTTTAACACACAAAAAATTACTTTTTCTACATTAACACAACATTTGACAATACAATCCACATCAATTGTTCTATTTTCATGTGTCATTTTTTTTATTACGTTTTCTCTCTCTTTCTTTTCCTCACCAGCTTATCTCTTCTCTCTATTCTCTCTCTTCCCTTCGTTGGATTGCCTCTCTCTCGTAAACCAAACAACCACTATCCCCGACCATCACCACCACAACCATTACCTCCACCACCAACCAAACAACCACTATCCCCACCATCAAATCCACAGCCATTACCACTATTAAGGACATGCTTTATGTAATTGGCTAATTCTTTGACAAAATGCATTTTATTTGTAATTAGGTAGATCTAAGATGAGTTTAGTACTTCAAGAAACATGTTGTTCAAGTCAAGTGTTAAAGCTATGAAAATCAGACCAAAATACAAGTGAATAAAAATTGTTCATTAAATCTCGATAGCAATCTCTATTGGAAAAACATAGTTTGTGTCGCATACAAAATATACGCAACCGAAAATTAACGGATTTACTTCATTCGCAATTGATAACATGTACTATGTAAATTTCAGAATTTAAAAACAAAAGAGCGTACCTTGGTGCGGTGAAATTCAAAAACCAAAGATTAGAAGTACTTGGGAACACTTTTAATCTTCACTCTAATTCTACTAATGCCCAATAAGTGTTTTCTCTTAATCAGTTTATATGTATATGTTCAAGGGAGAATAAGAGAATGGCTTACAATCACATACACTCTATTTTCATATATTACCATACATACAAAATTTTATATGTTTCTGTCCTTATATATAACTAATTATCTAATTGGGCTAGCCTTTTGGACCTTTCCATTTGGGCTTTAGTATGTGGCTTGGAGGGACCAAAAGGGAACAAATAGACACTAGCTCCAATGGGTTTTGGGCATTTCTGTCAACTCTTGACAAGCCCAAAATTGCCATTAATTATATTTAATACCACTATATAAATATAATTGCACTCTAAGCCCTATTAATAAATTATATCCCATACCTTATTATACATTCAACCCCTTCATTAAAATATTTGTAGTAATACAAAGGCATGATATTGACTGTCACTTTAAAGATTACTACATCTTAATCCTTGAATACTTAATTTAATCCTTTAACTTATTCATCATATATTTATGAAATCTAATTTCATAAATATATACTTTAGTAACTTCTTACTAAAGTGGTTAGACCTAACACTCTGAATAACCAAACCCATTAAAGTTATTTTAAGGGAATATTTTATTTCTCTGTTAAGAGATTATGAATTCCATTTTGAGAATATCTATTCCTTCAACATTAAAAGTGGTTACCCAACACACTAAGATTTTGATCATGACTTTAGATCTCACTCCTGATATATCAAAGTAACCTACACTTCATGATCAGGTTCATTATTCTATCAGAATTGAGAGTTCATGTAAATAGAAGTTCTGAGATTTATTATTTATTTGACAGTCGTTAGTAGAATAATAAATCTCACAATGATCCAGTTCAATATGTTTTAACACTTAAAACATATCAACATATGAACTAGAAGTCTCCACTTCCATGATCAAGTTAATCATCTTAGTTCATATGTTATAGTCTTTGTAGATGAAATGTCCAATTTCATCATCGACTACGAATTAAAATTCTGAGTTTACAAAGAACTTGTGATTTATATCTTCAGTGACTAAATCACATTGTAAGAGACCTCGCCTAATGAGTGCCCCGAGAGAGAGAGAGAGAGAGAGATTTTTGTGGTGTGCTTTTTAGGGCACTTCTCTTTTTGGGTAAATGGTGTGAAGTCGCCTCTTATTTTTTTATGTACAAAAAATAAGAAAAACTAATATACAAATACATGCCTGAATTGCTTCGTTTCATTGATTGAATAAAAAATACAAATTTGAACTTTACATGGCTTTGGGTCCTTGTTATAATTTACCAAAAATACATGCCTTTTTGTCCTCATTACTATCTACCCAAAATAAATAAAGATAATGCTAGATCTACTTAACAAAAAATCTAAATTCGGAGGCTAGGTTACGGAATGGGAAGGTGTTAGGCACCCATTCTGCCAGACAGAGTTTGGTCTTCTAGACTCTTGTGACCAATGTACCATTTTATGTATGTCATGAATGATATGTTGAACATGTGAAATAAAATCAAATCATACAAATTTATATATGAATGAAATCTCTTCTTTTGTTTAAAAAAAATTCAGATCTGTTTTGATTGGGAAGAAAAATTAATTTTGGTTTCTCAAAAATACCAGATTTGTTTTGTGGTATGTAGAAAAAAGTGGTTTTTGGAGATAAAAATTCAGATATATTTTTATTACATAAAATAAAGTCTTTTGGTTTGTTAAAAATGCCAAATCTGTTTTTTTAAGAACTAAAAAAAATGGTTTTTCAGTTTGTAAAAGATTAGATCTATTTTATGATAATAAAAAATGGTCTTGATAATAGAAAAATCAGATCTGTTCTTTTTATATGTTAAAAAATGAAAAATGTTTTTTTTTTAAGAAGAGAGGTTCTCTCATAATTTAAATTTATGCAACAAACACAAACACAATCATGTTTAATCTTTTTCTTTATTTCAAGAATCTACATATGTTAAAAAAATTAGATCTATATCTAAAAAAGATACAAATCAATTTTTTAATTGAGAGAAATTTAGATCTACATCTTAAAAAGATACAGATCTGTTTTTATTTTGAGAAAAAGTCAGATCTACATCTTATGTAGATGGAGATCTGTTTTTATTTTGAGAAAAAGAGTTGTTCACATGCAGATTATTGATATTCAAGAAAGAGATTATAACAATCACATAAAAAATGTTCGTTTTTAGATCCTTATAAACTAGATTGTTTAACCTAATTAATTTACCAAGTGAATACTTATGTTTATTATTCAGATCTAGGTTAAACCATATCATGCAAAGCAGCAAAAAATATAAAGAACACAAAGATTTGATATCTAGGAAAACCTAACCGGTAAAAAATCTAGGGAGGATTTAACCTAGCTATCCTTAAAGTAAAAAGCATATCCACTATGAAAGAATTGAAGTTTCTACAATAGAACTTAGATCACTAACATTTTATTGTTGCCTTGAGTAGAGAACTTACTACCACGACCCCATGATAGGTACGCGTCCATAGACTACTTCTTTCCTTGATCTGCAGCAACCACAAGTTCTCCTACTTGTGAATCTTGATCTTCTTGAATGTTCTTTATGCAGCGATTGAAGCAACCATCAAGTTCTTGATGTGAATCTGTTGGGATATTTGTCCTTAAATCCTATTGTATGATGCTATGTATTTTATTATGTAAGACATTATGTATGACTTAATGTTTTGGTTAATAAAGTTGTATTATTATTTGAAAATAATGGTAACATGAATATTGGGACATTATTATATAGTCCATGAGATGCATAGTATGTGATTTATGTGATTTAGTCACAGAAGATATAAATCACAAGTTCTTTGTAAACTCAGAATTATAGTTCGTAGTCGGTGATGAAATTGGGCATTTCATCTGCGAAGACTATAACATATCAACTAAGATGATTTGTCTTGATCATGGAAATGGAGATTTCTAGTTGATATGTTGATATGTTTTAAGAGTTAAGACATATTGAACTGGACCGGCGTGAGATTTATTATTCTCCTGACGACTGTCAATAGAATAATAAACTCACGACTTATATTTGCATGAACTCTTAATCCTGAGAGGATAATGGACCTGATCATGAAGTGTAGGTTGCTTTGATATATCAGGAGTGAGATCTATGGTTAAGGTCAAAATCTCAGTATGTTGGGCAGCCACATTTAGTGTTGATGGAACATATATTCTCAAGATGGAATTCATAGTCTCTTAACGGAGATATAAAATATTCCCTTGAGATAAGTTTAATGTGTTTGTTATTCAGAGAGTTGGGCCTGACCACTTTAGTAAGGAGTTACTAAAATATATATATTTATGGAATTGGATTTCATAAATATATGATGAATAACTTAAAAGATTAAACCGGGTACTCAAGGAATTAAGATGTAGTAATATACAAAGTGGCAGTCTTCTTTCATGACTTTGTATTACTATGAATATTTTATGAAGGGGTTGCATGTATAATAAAGTCTTGGGATATAATTTATTAATAAGGCCTAGAGTGCAACTATATTTATATAGTGGTATTAAATATAGTTAATGGTAACTTTGGACTTGTCAAGAGTTGACAGAAAAGCCCAAGGCCCATTGGAGCTAGTGTCTTATTGGTCCCTTTTGGTCCCACTCCAAGCCACATACTTAAGCCCAATTGGAAAGGCCCAAAAGGCCAGCCCAATTAGATAATCAGTTAGATACAAAGGGAGAAACACACAGAATTTTACTGTAGAGAATTTGTAGAGATTTCATAGAGAAAAAGAGAGAGTGTGAGACACACTTTCATATTCTCCCTTTGGAACTGATTGAGAGACCCCACATCTTGGGCGTTAGTGGAATTGGAGTGAAGATTGAAAGTATTCCCAAGTGCTTCCGTTCTTCAAGTTTTGAAATTCACCGCTCCAAGGTACACTCTCTTGTTCTCTAATTCTGAAATTTAAATAGCCCATGTTAACTTGTATGTATGAAGTAGATCCGTTTACATCACATTACATTTATTCTTCCGCTGCGCATGTATGATTCCATCAAATTGGTATCAGAGCGGTCTTCATTACATATCTGTTTAGCATGTTTTTGAGTTTTGGAATTAGTGATAATGATTTCATGTTGTTAGAAAATAGTTTTCTGCATGGTTGTTGAAATCATTGTTCTTGATGAAAACTGTTTTTGATGTTATGATGTTGTTTATTTTTTTAGTTTAAGTATGTTAAACTGAATTTTAAGGCTATAACATCAATGATATTCAGTTTAGATATCAATTTATGTTCATTATGATTGTATGAAAGTAGTTTTGTACATGAAAACGTTGAAAAACTGTTTTTAGAAAATTCTGAAAAATTCAAAATTCGCGAAGCTCGATCGATCAAGAATCTGTCGAGAATCTATCGAGCAAACAGAAAGATTCTCGATCGATCGAGGATCTATCGTGGATCTGTCGAGCTTCGCGGAACTTTTCTGGATCGATCGAGAATCTGTCGAGGATCGATCGAGAACTGTAGATCCAGAATTTTTCCTAAGTGTTTTTCCATATATAAAAGATCAAGGCTATGTGTAATTATATTATGCATGTTTTATATGTAAAAACCTTTATTTTAAAACATCTAGTGGGAGAGAGATACAAGGGTTGGATCTCACGGCCTCCATTGTCGGTTTATTGTAGTGTGATTAAGCACCTCGCTTTGGCGTATATGCCTTACTCCCTTCGGAGGGTGTTTAATTCACGGTACTACAGGTTAAACTTCTTTATGATGAATAATATGTGTTTTTTAGATAAAGAACGACCACGCTTCCGTGGAGTTACTTTATGACTCACATATAATTCAGTCAATGGTGTACACTAGACTAAGTTTAATGTTAATCTCCCTTCGGAGCTATGTCATTATTACTTAGAGGCTAAAGTAGAAACGGCATGTTATTAGTGTTTAATAAGAGTTATCATGATAGCACTAATAATGAGAATGGTTCTCAATCAATCATAGTGTTTATAATTTACTTGCTTCCAAGGAATTTTAAACATGGGATTGGGTTGTCGTTGCATATATTATTTTATGGTTTTATTAAGGTTCCATATTATATGCTTATATGCTAAATTGATAATGTCCAATTTACTTATAATATTCATGTTTATTATTTTCAGATTTGAACATGGCATCTTTTAACCCACTTGTTTCTATTCTTAATCAAAACAAACTGACTGGATCCAACTATGTTGACTGGAAAAGAAACTTGGACATTGTTTTAACTGCTGAAGAGCACAAATATGTGCTTACTAAACCATGTCCTAGCTTTCCTTCATTAGATGCTCCTCTTGAGGAAAAACAACGATATGATCGTTGGCAGAAATCTAATGAAATGGCCAAGTGCTATATCCTAGCGTCCATCTCAAATGTTCTACAGCATCAAATGCAGGATGTAGAACTAGCTTCGGACATTATGCTAAGTCTGAAGGAGATGTTTGGTGAGCAAGGCCGTTCAGCAAGGCAAGAAACCATGAGGCAAATTTACAATACCAAGATGGCTGAAGGTAGTTCAGTAAGAGAACATTGTCTTACAATGATCTCTAATCTGAATACATTGGAAGTTTTAGGTGCCGACATTGATGGAGAGTCCCAAGTGGACATGATACTCCAGTCACTACTGGAATCATTCAAGGAATTCAGACTGAATTATAATATGAACAAAAAGATTTATTCTTTGTCTGAATTGATGAATGAGTTAGTGGCGGCGGAAGGCATCCTAGGTACTTCTAGTGTTGAAGCCAATGTTGGTGAAGCTTCTACTTCACAACCTAAGTCGAAAGGCAAAGGTAAGAAGAAGAAGAAGGACTTCACTAAGAAAGAGGGTAAGCAAATTGCCTTAGGGGTTGCCGATAAAGGAAAGAAGCTCAAAGGAAAGTGTTTCCATTGTGGTGAGAAAGGACATTGGAAGAGGAATTGTCCAAAGTTTAAAGCTGCCAAGAACAAGGGTATGAAAACTTCTTTTTTACTTGAAATATGTTTGGTACAGAATCCCACTGATTCTTGGTGTGTGGATTCAGGTTGTACTAATCATATCTGCAATTCTTTGCAGGGGTTTCAGGAGACCAGAAAACTGAGTGAAGGGGAATTGTTTCTAACTTTGGCTGATGGGAGCAGGATTCCGGTTGAAGCTGTTGGTGTTGTTCATTTGTGCTTTGAGACTAGGGTTTTAATATTGCAAGACTGTCTGTTTGTACCTAATGTACGTAGGAATTTAATTTCTGCAACTTATTTGGGTAAACAAGGATATTATGTTATCCTAAAGGACAATGTTGTAATAAAGAAGGATAAAATGTTTATCTGTTCTGGCAATATTGTGGATGGTCTTTATATTTTAACTCCTATTAAGCATGAACTACATAATTCTGAATTAGATACTAACTCACATGTAAAATCATTAAAGAGAAAGTTTCCTTCAAATGACGCATATCTTTGGCACTTGCGTTTAGGTCATATTAATTCAAACAGAATTCAAAGGCTGATCAAAGATGGACTCTTAGAGCCTATGGACTTTGATGAATTTCCAGTTTGTGAATCTTGTTTAGAAGGTAAAATGACCAAACGACCTTTTAATGCAAAAGGTAGAAGAGCCCAAGAGTTGCTTGAATTAGTTCATACGGATGTATGTGGTCCTATGTCAACCCAAGCAAAAGGAGGTTATGAGTATTTCATCACTTTTACGGATGATTACTCAAGATATGGTTATGTGTACCTAATGAGACGAAAGTCCGAAGCCTTTGACAAGTTCAAAGAGTTTAGGGCTGAAGTTGAGAATCAATTAGGCAAACGCATAAAGGCCATTCGATCTGATCGAGGTGGCGAATACCTTCTTGGGGATTTCAAGGATTACCTAATTCAAAATGGGATTATATCCCAATTGACTGCACCTGGAACACCTCAACAAAATGGTGTAGCGGAAAGAAGGAATAGGACTCTTTTGGAAATGGTTAGGTCCATGATGAGTTATTCAAGTTATTCAACTTTACCAATTTCTTTTTGGGGATATGCCTTAGATACAGCAATACATCTTTTGAATTTAGTTCCATCAAAATCTGTCCCCAAAACACCCATGGAATTGTGGAGTGGGCGTAAGCCTAGTATGAGGTATCTCCACATTTGGGGTTGTCCAGCACATGTGCTAAAGGGGAAGCCTGATAAGTTGGAACCAAAATCGGAAGTGTGTTTGCTAGTGGGTTATCCAAAAGAAACTAGGGGTTATTTATTCTATAGTCGAAATGATAACAAAGTTTTTGTTAGTACAAATGCTAAATTTTTGGAAAATGACTATATGAATAATTTTACTCCTAGAAGTAGAGTTGTGTTGGCTGAAATGAATGAGTCTGTAAATCAACAACCAATGGATGAATCTAAGGAAAAAGTGGTTGTATTAGATACACCACAAGATACTACTCATGAAATGTCTAGTACACAAGTGCCTCGTCGTAGTGGGAGAATTGTTCGGCCTCCTGTGAGATTTATAGGTTTAGGAGAAACTTATGAGGCTATCTCAGAAGAGGCTGAATCGGATCCTTACACTTATGAGGAGGCAATGAATGATATAGATGCACATCATTGGGTCCAAGCTATGAAATCTGAATTAGATTCCATGTATTCCAATCAAGTTTGGAGTCTTGTAGAGGCGCCTAACGGCATTAAACCTGTTGGTTGCAAATGGGTTTACAAGAGGAAGAGAGGGATAGATGGGAAGGTTGAAACCTTCAAAGCAAGGCTAGTGGCTAAAGGGTATACACAAAAAGAAGGCATCGATTATGATGAGACCTTTTCGCCAGTAGCCATGCTTAAATCTATCAGGATTCTCTTATCCATTGCTGCTCATTATGATTATGAGATTTGGCAAATGGATGTCAAGACTGCATTTCTAAATGGCAATCTTGAAGAAGAAATCTATATGATGCAACTAGAAGGTTTCATAGCAAAGAACCAAGAGCATATGGTATGCAAGTTGAATAGGTCCATTTATGGACTTAAGCAAGCATCTAGGTCATGGAACATCAGATTTGATCAGGCAATCAAATCATTTGGTTTTGAGCAAAATCTTGATGAACCATGAGTGTACAAGAGACATCAAGACAAAGTAGTAATGTTCCTAGTACTTTATGTTGATGACATTCTACTCATTGGAAACGATGTAGGAGTGATGTCATCGGTTAAAGTTTGGTTGTCAAGCCAATTTGATATGAAGGACTTGGGCGAAGCTAACTATATTCTAGGGATCAAGCTTTGGCGAGATCGAAAGAATAGGATGTTAGGTTTGTCACAAGCTGGATACATAGATAAGGTTCTAGAACGGTTTAGCATGCAAAACTCCAAGAAAGGATTACTTCCTTTTAGACATGGAGTTCCTCTATCTGATGACCAAAGGCCTAAGACTCAAGAGGAAGAAAACATGATGAGACAAGTTCCTTATGCTTCTGCTGTAGGAAGTCTCATGTATGCCATGCTTTGTACTAGACCGGATATTTGTTATTCAGTTGGCATGGTCAGCCGATATCAATCAAATCCAGGACTTAAACATTGGCAAGCTGTAAAGCATATTCTCAAGTATCTTCGGAGAACGAGAAATTATATGCTTGTTTACCGTTGTGAGGATTTGATTCCCATTGGCTATACAGATTCAGATTTTCAGTCGGATCTAGATTTCAGAAAATCCACGTCGGGTTGTGTTTTCACCTTGGGAGGTGGAGCCATAAGTTGGAGGAGTGTTAAGCAATCTTGTATTGCGGACTCCACCATGGAAGCCGAATATGTTGCTGCTTGTGAGGCAGCAAAGGAGGCTGTTTGGCTCAAGAAATTCCTTTGTGATCTTGGTGTGATAAGAATTGAGCAAGTTCCTATTACATTGTTTTGTGACAATAGTGGAGCGGTTGCACAATCCAAGGATCCAAGGAATCACAAGAAAGGAAAACACATAGAAAGAAAGTACCACATCATTCGAGACATTGTTGCTCGTGGAGATGTGATTATTGCAAAGATTGATGGTGCAAAGAATCTAGCGGATCCCTTCACCAAAGCCTTGCCTCAAAGGACTTTCGAGTCACATTTGGAGGAGATGGGAGTTAGATTAGTGCACAATAGTCTTTAGGCCAAGTGGGAGATTGTTGGGATATTTGTCCTTAAATCCTATTGTATGATGCTATGTATTTTATTATGTAAGACATTATGTATGACTTAATGTTTTGGTTAATAAAGTTGTATTATTATTTGAAAATAATGGTAACATGAATATTGGGACATTATTATATAGTCCATGAGATGCATAGTATGTGATTTATGTGATTTAGTCACAGAAGATATAAATCACAAGTTCTTTGTAAACTCAGAATTATAGTTCGTAGTCGGTGATGAAATTGGGCATTTTATCTGCGAAGACTATAACATATCAACTAAGATGATTTGTCTTGATCATGGAAATGGAGATTTCTAGTTGATATGTTGATATGTTTTAAGAGTTAAGACATATTGAACTGGACCGGCGTGAGATTTATTATTCTCCTAACGACTGTCAATAGAATAATAAACTCACGACTTATATTTGCATGAACTCTTAATCCTGAGAGGATAATGGACCTGATCATGAAGTGTAGGTTGCTTTGATATATCAGGAGTGAGATCTATGGTTAAGGTCAAAATCTCAGTATGTTGGGCAGCCACATTTAGTGTTGATGGAACATATATTCTCAAGATGGAATTCATAGTCTCTTAACGGAGATATAAAATATTCCCTTGAGATAAGTTTAATGTGTTTGTTATTCAGAGAGTTGGGCCTGACCACTTTAGTAAGGAGTTACTGAAGTATATATATTTATGGAATTTGATTTCATAAATATATGATGAATAACTTAAAAGATTAAACCGGGTACTCAAGGAATTAAGATGTAGTAATATACAAAGTGGCAGTCTTCTTTCATGACTTTGTATTACTATGAATATTTTATGAAGGGGTTGCATGTATAATAAAGTCTTGGGATATAATTTATTAATAAGGCCTAGAGTGCAACTATATTTATATAGTGGTATTAAATATAGTTAATGGTAACTTTGGACTTGTCAAGAGTTGACAGAAAAGCCCAAGGCCCATTGGAGCTAGTGTCTTATTGGTCCCTTTTGGTCCCACTCCAAGCCACATACTTAAGCCCAATTGGAAAGGCCCAAAAGGCCAGCCCAATTAGATAATCAGTTAGATACAAAGGGAGAAACACACAGAATTTTACTGTAGAGAATTTGTAGAGATTTCATAGAGAAAAAGAGAGAGTGTGAGACACACTTTCATATTCTCCCTTTGGAACTGATTGAGAGACCACACATCTTGGGCGTTAGTGGAATTGGAGTGAAGATTGAAAGTATTCCCAAGTGCTTCCGTTCTTCAAGTTTTGAAATTCACCGCTCCAAGGTACACTCTCTTGTTCTCTAATTCTGAAATTTAAATAGCCCATGTTAACTTGTATGTATGAAGTAGATCCGTTTACATCACATTACATTTATTCTTCCGCTGCGCATGTATGATTCCATCAGAATCTTGATCTTGATAGCTCTATGTTTGTGTATGAAGGTAAACACCTCTCAGATCTCGCAACCATCAAGTTCTTGATGTGAATCTTGATCTTGATAGCTCTATGTTTGTGTTTGAAGGTAAACACCTCTTAGATCTCACAAAAGATTCATCACACAACTCAACAAAAGACTCTAGAGAGCTTTTGGGCACAAAACCCTAGATCTACAAAAGAGACACACTTTTCTCTCTCTTAAAAGCCTTTTAAAAACTTGCTTAGGGTTTCCTTTATATACTAGAAGAAGTAGATCTGAAACCTTAATCCTTTTTGGGCTCGAACTGCTATTTGGGTTTTACTTAAAATTCTGCAGATACGACTCTTGATCGATCGAACTAGGCAGACTCCGAATTCTTCTTTCTGCAGATTGTATATTCTTGAATCTTGACTTGTATCACATTGAGTATTGTCTAATAATACCTATAGACTCTAGGATATATATCTAGACAAATTTGCGTTTACGATTTGCCAATTGTTCTAAACTTTTAGAAACTAACAAAAACAATCATGCTTTAAACAAAAATATGATGAATCATTCATGTTATAGATAAAAAATTCATCAATATTAGAAAAAAGAAAACACAAGAAAGATAGGGTGAAGGAAACAAACTCTTGCATGAGCACTCTTTATTCTTAAGAGGATGTTTTAGGGTTCAAAGAAACTTATTCAGTTCTCTTTGAAACCTAAAAACCCTAATTCTTATAACAAATCTCATAGAGGATCAAAGAATATCAGCAGTTTGTAAGTCTCAACGTATGCCTCTTAGAGCGTAAAAAAGAATGTACTGAATTATGAGACCCAGACTTTATTTATAGAGGGTAGAAATCTCTAAAAAATAGGCACAGATGATTAGGATGTGAATCTAGACTCATCCTTTTGCGAAAAGGTCGAAAAGGGTGTGCCTTATCGTCCCCCGAAAGCCGTTGGGCTGAAGCCCACATGATGGCAATTCGACACTTTCAAAGTGCTATTTAGCACTCCAAAAGTGCCATTCGGCACTCCAAAAGTTCCGAATTGGCTCTTGGATGCCAAACGCACTTTCGTGTTCGGGTGCCATTTGGACTCTCTTTTTAGGGTTGTTTGACCGGTCCTTGTATCTCGACATGTTTTCATCCTCCGTCCATGATTTTTTTTTTTTTTTTTATCTCTTTTCTAGATAATTCAGGCTTTTTAAGAGCAATTATCTTGAAAAATTATCTTGTGAATAAATCCCTTAAAATAAATCTTGATAAAGTTCAAATTATTTACAACTTTATTGTTATCCAATCATCCCTTTTATTCCTATCCATGCATCCCTATTTTAAACACTAATTATCAATTAATCACAAAATTATTTAATTAATTTTAATTGTTTGACCAATCAAAATACATTAATCATGTGTGGTCGACTCTTCCTAGACACAATGCATATGAACCATGCAAATTTGATCATGCGATATCTTTCGATCCGATGGTTCGATTTAGAAACTGGACACACCTTTGTAATTGTTAGAATCTCAAGATCATTGTTATGATATGCAATGAATGAATTGATGCTTGCAATGCAAGAACAAATTGATGCATGTGATGCAAAGACAAATGAAGCATGTAATGTAAGAATGATTTTTTGGTACATAGATGGTCACTCCAGTCATCTTCCTTGATTAAATCATGAGTGCAAAATCGAGTGTCTACAGAATGCCCCTTATTGACAGAGTTTGGAAAGCGAATGTCAATGTAAAACAAAGACACTGATTTTAGCGACCATGATTTAATTGAGGTTGAATTTGAAAGATTACCTAGCCCTTGGACCTAAAACTTTGGAACATAGACTAATGCCTTATCTCTTTGGCAAAACAATGAGAATATATGACTTAGCTGGTAATTGATGAAATTTGAGATGATTCTTGACAATTGATATGACTAAGAGACTATTGCATTCTGATTTTAATAATGGAGTTGTCTACGACCAACTAGCTTAATCCTGACGAAGGTGTGTCTGTGACCAACTGGCTTGGTCTTGATGAAAGGAGTGTCTGCGACCAACTGGCTTGATCTTGACAAAAGGAGTCTTTACTACCAACTAGCTCGATCTTGACAAAATGGGTGTTTGAGACCAATTGGCTTGGTCTTGACAAAAAGGGTGCCTGCGATCAACTGGCTTAATCTTGACAAAAGTGTGTCTACAACCAACTGGTTTGGTCTTGACGAAAGTGTGTCTGTGACCAATTGGCTTGGTCTTGACTGAAGGAGCGTCTACAATCAACTAGCTTGATCTTGACTGAAGGGGCGCCTACGATCAACCGGCTTGATCTTGACGAAAAGAGTGGCTGCGACCAACTAGCTCAGTCTTGACGAAATGGATGTCTGCGATCAACTAGCTTGATCTTAACTAAAAAGAGCGTCTGCGATCAACTGACTTGATCTTGACTAAAGAAGTGTCTACTATCAATTGGCTTGATCTTGACAAAAAAAGCATCTGCGACCAACTAGCTCAATCATGACGAAAAGGATGTTTGCAATCAACTGGCTTGATCTTGAATAAAAGGGGCATCTGCGATCAACTGGCTTGATCTTGCCTAAAGGAGTGTCTGCAATCAATTGGCTTGATCTTGATGAAAGGAGCATCTGTGACCAACTGGCTCGGTCTTGACGAAAAGATGTGTGCGATCAACTAGCTTGATCTTGACTAAAAGGGGCGTTTGCGATAAACTAGCTTGATCTTGACAAAAGGGGCGTTTGCGATAAACTAGCTTGATCTTGACAAAAGGGGTGTCTGCGACCAATTGGTTAGGTCTTGACAAAAGGGGTGTCTGCGATTAACTGGCTTGATCTTGACAAAAGTATGTCTGTGACCAACTGGCTTGGTCTTGACTGAAGAAGCGTTTGCAAACAACTAGCTTGGTCTTGACTGAAGGAGTGTCTGCAATCAACTGGCTTGATCTTGACTAAATTTTGGCTTGTGGTAATGGTGTTGTGACAATTTTCAGGTTTGGATGTATGAGTATTTTGGAGTAGGTCACGAAACCCGAGAGTAAGTTGATGGCATTTTTGCTAGATTTCTCCGTTGGTTGTCTCAGTATTGATCGTCAGCGACCTCCAGGCGTTCTTTGGAAATTTGGTGCTTGGTGATTGACAATTTTTTTGTTGGTGACATGAGTCCTTCTTCTTCACCTCTTCATTTTTTGTTCGGGATCCTTGGTGCTTGATTGTGGTTTGACCATTTCTCATTCTGGGTTTCTTAGTGATTTTTCAGATGTCTTTAGATCCTTGGGCTAGATGTGAAGGGTATGTAGGGTGTGAACGGGCTTTGGAGCTAAATGGTTGTCAGGCATTGTTTGAATGTGGGCATGGAAGGTAGTGGTATCTTGGTGATCGGGTGTCACCCAAGTTCATCATGTATATCCTCTTTTAACAATTCCAGTTCCTCCTTGTCCCTCCATTCGGTTAGCTGACTTTCTAATTGATTAAGAGATTGCTCAAGCCCATGTGGGCTTTGTTGTTCCAGGAATAGTAGGATCTTATTATGAATTTATTAAAACTCGCCTGCAAGGTTGCTTGGCTAG
Organism: Castanopsis chinensis; assembly: GCA_032878915.1. Taxonomy (NCBI): domain Eukaryota; kingdom Viridiplantae; phylum Streptophyta; class Magnoliopsida; order Fagales; family Fagaceae; genus Castanopsis; species Castanopsis chinensis. The sequence continues at coordinate 11,918,812 of JAVQMG010000115.1, read as the reverse complement.
CCAAATGGTACTCCATTTCCTTTCTTCATTTTGCAAATTCTTTCCATATTTCTGCTTGGTGACCAAATTTGCATGTTGGATTTTCAGACTCCTCCTTCTAAAGGAGAGGAAGAGGGAGATGAAGAGAAAGAAATTCCTTCTCCTCATCATGTTGGTAGTTCTTCTAGTTCTTTTGCGGAGACTTATCATCATTTTCTGGCATGGCAATATGATGTGATGAATCCTAATGCAACGTATAGTTCCATGCCCTTGAATAGGCCAGAGCACGTGCCGAATGTTCCTTGGCTCAATCCGGTGTGTTCTTGAATTTTCAGTTCCTTGTCGTTACTTCTTCTTGGCTTATTGAATGGTTCATGATCTAGTGGATTTGTGCTTCAGGTTAATGTGGATCTTGTGGAGGAAAGCATGCGTATGATTGGAGGCTTGTAATCGTTGGTTCGCACTCAATCTTCCCAATATGTGCTCAATGATTCGAGCTAGGTATGCCTTGTTACTCTCTGAGTATCTTTTTCTTGAATTGTGCTTAATGGTGTAATAAACTCCTGCTTCCACTGACTTTTTAAGCACATAGAATGGAAGTTGCTGATGCTACCAGGAGAACTTTGAAGGAAAGGATCAGGAGTCTTGAACTTGAAAATCGTCAATACGATCCTTCCTTTCCTCAAGTCAAGAAGGAAATACTAAAGGTGGCTCCTCTAGAGATGGATCAAGGAGATTTTGACATAGGGGGACTCGGAGTCCTAATGATGTATAACTTGTATTTTTATTTTTCTTGCAAAACAAAAGGAAGTGTTCCTTAGACAATCTTATATTAATGTCCACGTTTAGTGCTTTGTCCTTGGCATCACCTTGAATCATGTAGAACCTTTAACTAAGATAAGTTTAGAATTCACCTGATGAGGTCTTGTAGTATCAATTTAAACTTATCTTGATTAACCTTGTTGGAATCTGCACTTGCTTGAATGAGGTAGAGCTGAATGCCCCTAGTTTAAAAATGGATGCTGATTTTCTTTTGAAATCTTTGTGATGAAAATTTCTCACTTTTTAGAAAAATGATGATGGCACTTTTTTTTTTTTTTTTTAAAGATAAATGAGCCATGTGCGAATGCCCCTAGTTTAAAAAGGAATGCATGAATTTTGGAAATTTCAATGAGGATTTAAAAAAAAAGAAAAAGATGATGATGATCTTTTTTCTTGAAAATTGCATGAAGCATAGGCGAATGCCCCTAGTTTGGAACATAAATTCATGAGTCTTAGAAAAAATTTGATTTGATTAATTTTTTGAAAACAATGATGCAAGTGATGATTTTTGAAAACAAGTGAGTTAGACACATCAGAGTCCTAGTTTGACTTAAAAAAAAATCTTTTGAGCATTAAACGTTCTAAAAAAATTCTGAGAACATAAAGTTGCATGGGTGTACGATGGAGAGGATGCATGCCACTTGGCATATGAGGAGTGCCATTTGGCACTTTTAGAGTGCCGAAGGGCATTGGGCCATTTTACGATGTTTGCACCATGATGGGCCAACTCCTTATGATTTTCCAATGCATGTTTCGCGTTTACGCGTTTTTTGAAAAACATTTACTTCATTTGTGATCATGAAACACTCTTCTAGTCAGCTACAAATTCTCTAAAATCTATTTCAAACCTAATTGAGAATTGATGTAGCTCCTATAAATGAATCCTCTTTTGACAATTATCTACATAAAGGTTAGCAACACACAATAATCATAAGCAAAAGTCATCCATGGCTAGCAACATCCAACAATTCATGATATCAACAGATGGGTTCATAGCTTTGATTTCAGCACCAAAACCAATTTTACAACCTTCAAACTAGAGGGAATTAAGGCTTTGAGCAATGTCAAGATTAAGTGGGACTTTCTTCGTGTTGTTGTGAAATTCTAGGATCTAGAAGATTATGTGTTTCGGTTTAACATTGCTGAACTCTATCTGACAATTGAAGAGTTTTCTGCTATCCTAGGCTATGATCCAAGTAGAAAATCTGTAGCTGTTTCTTGTGATCCCAAGCATAAAGAATCTTTGTCTGATGCTATCGGTCTTCCTACTTCCATTACTGATAGTATGACTAAAGGCCAGATGGTGAATCTTCGTGCAATTATCTCTCGACTGATTGACAAATGCACTTACGGAGTGGCCAACAATATGCTAAAAAAATTCGGTTTGGCCTTATGCTTTGTGGGAAAATTTTTACTTTGCTATGAGAGACATGATTTTATGGATGCTCGAGCCATAAGTGTTGTGACTCAAATTAAGGATGGTGATAATCCTATTTCTTTGATCTTGGAAGAAACTCTTCTAGGACTGGATGCTATATTTCATGGTGGAGAAATGCAAAACTTCTTAAGGAGTCCTTTGACTTGGCAGATATAGTTGATGGAGCGATTGGACATAATTGCCAAGCCTACCACAGGTAATTATGGGCCTAGCAGTTTTCTTAGCAGGGCTGTAATCAAAACTGAGTGCCAAACTAAGAGTGATTGGGTGAAGTTTTTGGACAAGAAATCTAGTACTTCAATTCAATGGGACTGTTATTGGTGAAAGTGCCCACCCCCTCTACTACGGCCTCTAGGATCAGATCAGATCTTCCTTGTTGGGTTGTGGAAGGCAACTTTCTACAAGGCAAATAAACTCTTGAGACAATTCAAATATGAGCAAGGAATCTTGGCAGGAAAAGAAGAAGATCTTTCTCTCCTATGGATACAAATCCTACTACTGTAAAGAACATGCTATTGGGTTTAGAGATGACTGATCGGGTGGACCAACCTTTTGTCAAGGTTCACTTTCATAGGATGACTACAAATTATTCTAATTGGCTGATAGATAAGATTGTTGACAAGGAAGCTGAGAGGGTTGCTATGAGAGAACAATTTCTCTGAGACAACCGGGAAGGACTCGACGAAGACAACTACGAATTCAAAAGAAGAGACAGGGAGGGTGAAGCACCCAATACAAAAGAAATTAATAACCAGAAGAAAAAGAAAAGACTGAAGACAAAGTGACTTTCTTATTTCTTAGCTTTGAGTATGTTTATTTAGAAGTTGATGATGCTTCGTTTGGGTTGCGCGTCTACGTTTCCTGCATTTGCGTCTTCAGCTCTTGGGTTTTTTTTTTTTTTAACCAGTGCCTACTGTTCATGATCTCATAAACAGTACAATCAGATATATCAACAGTAGTGCTCTCGAGCCTTTGGCACATAGTAGCAAGTGAGTCCCATAGAGTTTTTCTCTTGTGGGAGTAAGAGTGACCTTCTATCTATAGTTTGGGTGGTAGGGTTAAGGAAGTGGAGGGTGGCACTAATGGCGGCAGAGCTTGAGGTTCTATGGCAGAAATTAAAGGTAACAGTAAAGGAAGAGGAAAGTGTGAGTTTAGGGAGAGACTGCGCTAAGGCGGCAAAAGAGATAGGAAGGAACTGTCTTGTTATGAAGGTGCTGTCACGACGTGGGGTTCTTCTTGACGCATTACGGAAGAATATTAGGATGTTGTGGAAGCCAAATAAGGAAGTTAGGATTTCGGTGATTGGAGAAGAGATGTTTCTAGCCGAGTTTGATGATGAACGGGATAAGAAGCGAGTACTCGAGATGCGACCTTGGCATTACGAAAAGCAACTGGTCTTACTCCAGGAATTTGAGGGTGATCACGACCTAAAGGATATTGTTCTTCGGAGGTGTCCTTTTTGGGTTCAAATGTATAACTTACCCCTAAAACATCGGACAAGGGAAACAGGGATGGCTATCTGGGCGACCATGGGGGAGGTTTTGGAAGTGGATGTGGCGGACAGCGGGGTCCAGTGGGGCATTTGCCTCCGGGTGAGGGTCATGATAGACGTGGCATGCAAGTTACTACGGGGAAAAAGATATACGATGATGAGGGGGAGGCGAGGTGGGTGCACTTCAAGTACGAGCGCCTACCAAATTTCTGCTATCGTTGCGGCCTCCTGGAGCACGATCTAAAGAAGTGTAAACTGAAGGGTGCAATTAACACAGAGGGCGATATAGGAGAGTTCCAATATGGCCCTTGGTTGAGAGGTGACTCGGTGAAGAGAGTGGGATAGGAAACATCTTACGTAACAAAGAATAGAGAAGGTGGTTCAAGATGGAGAGGGCCGGACGATGTAAAGCAAGGCTCGAAAGTCCAGACGTCGAGGTCTGAAGCGGTGGGGGATGACAAGGAAGCGGCGGAGTTGCAGAAGCTAGGGGAGAAGATTATGGAAAGCACGTCACAGGTATCGGGAGCTGGTGCATGGGTCAGCGTGGATCATCAGGAAGAGGGGATGGTCAGTACTAGCATAGGAAGTGAAAAAGAAAGTATGGCTATTTTGGTGAAAGAAGGAGAGGAAAGAATGCTGACTAATATCGGGGCTCTAGGAGGGGAAAAAGGAGAAAAGGAGTCTGATCAGACAGAGATCCCGAAATTCTGCTTTGAGCCCGTGATTGAGGTGCAAGAGGTTGGCAATTGTGTGGGCCCGGTTTTAAGTAAAGTTGAGGAGGGCCCAAAGGCCATGATATATGATATGGAGTCAGGGTGGGCGGCAGAAGCTTTGGGCCCAACTAGTGGGCATTGGAAAAGGCGAGCTCGTGAGGGAAAAGCCAATGGTAAAGAAAAGGCCATAAGTCCAGTGGGGAAAAAAAGAAACACGCATAACACATTTTTAGCACTAGATCAGAACACTTGTGAAGGGAAAAGAAGGAAAGTGGAAAAGAAAGCTGGAGGCGTGAATGAAAGTTCTACCTGTTCGGATGGCGGTGTGGCGGATGCTGCGAGGCAGCACCGCCGAGCCCAATGAGCGTTTTGGCTTGGAACTGCCGGGGCCTTGGGTCAGCCCCGGCGGTGCGCGCGCTCACCGATGAGGTGAAATATTCCGATCCGGTTTTGGTTTTTCTGTCGGAGACCAAAGCAAGTCATAAAAGGATGAAAGGGATTCAGAGGAAAATAAACTTCACTCAAGGGATTGTGGTGCCGAGTGATGGCCGGAGTGGGGGGCTAGCTTTGTTGTGGAAGGAGGGGGCCGATGTGAGTCTCAAAAGCTGCTCAAACGGCCACATCGATGTGGTGGTCCGTGAGGGCGTCGGCGCCCATCTGTGGCGGGCTACGGGGTTCTATGGTCACCCTGACGCAGGTATGAGATATATTTCTTGGAGATTACTTGAAACTCTAAAGAGGCAGTGTGATATGCCGTGGGTAGTTTTTGGGGATTTTAACGAAATTGTGCAATCTGATGAGAAATTGGGTTGGTTAGATAGGGATGCAAGACAGATGGAATTATTTAGAGAGTGTTTGTCTGGGTGTGGCCTTCGAGATTTGAGTTTTGTGGGTCAACGATTCACTTGGTGTAACGGTAGGTTGGGGGACCAGCGTACGTTGGTCAGATTGGACAGGTGTGTAGCTAATGAGGAGTGGAGGAAGCTGTTCCCTGCAACAAAAGTCTTCCACAAGGCAATGGCTTCCTCTGATCATTGTTTGCTTAACTTGTCCCTCAGGCAGAGGTCTAAAAGGAGGAGAAGTACGAAGCGGTTTATGTTTGAAGCCATGTGGACTAGAGAGGAGAGTTGTAGGGAGGTGATCGAAGCGGCTTGGGACCCCTTGAATGCGAATCCGGAGGTGCAGATTCGGGATAGAATAAAGTGCTGCCAGGACCAGTTACAGTCCTGGAACCATAGGGTGTTTGGTAATGTATACAGAGTTTTAAAACAGAAACAGAATCGGTTACAACAGTTGGAAGAGTTAAATTTGCTTCACGAAACTGCGGAGGAAATGCAAACACTGAAGAAGGAGATAAATGAGATTTTGATCCGGGAGGAAATGATGTGGAACCAGAGGTCGAGGGCTTTATGGATAAAGTGTGGGGACCGAAATACAAAGTTTTTCCACGCTACAGCAACAAACAGACGTCGGAAAAACAGAATTGACGGTCTGTTTGACTTGGGGGGTATGTGGAGGGAGGACAGTGAAGAGGTGGAAGACATAATTCTGAACTATTTTAAGGATATATACAGTACAACCTCTCCAATCGACTTCAGAGTTAGCCTTGGGGTGGTGGACAGAAGGGTCTCTGATGAAATGAATGATGACCTGCTCAGGGAATTCAGGGGAGAGGAGGTTTGGCGAGCGCTTAAGCAGATGCATCCCACAAAGGCCCCAGGCCCAGACGGTATGTCGCCTATATTTTTTCAAAAGTATTGGAAGACTGTTGGTCCTCAGGTTGTTGATTATGTGCTCCAGACCCTTAGAACAGGGGTTATGCCTAGTAGTTTAAATGACACTTATATATGCCTGATCCCTAAAGTTAATTGCCCCCAAAAAATATCGGAGTTTCGTCCTATAAGCCTCTGTAATGTAGTTTATAAACTTGTTTCAAAAGTTCTAGCTAACAGGCTGAAAAGAGTGCTCCCAGATATTATCAGCGATGCCCAAAGCGCTTTTGTCCCGGGAAGGCAGATTACGGACAATGTGCTGGTGGCGTTCGAAGTAATGCATTGCATAAACCAAAGGAGGAAAGGGAAAAAGGGGCTGATGGCGATAAAGCTGGATATGGGTAAGGCGTACGACCGAGTGGAATGGGCGTATTTGGAAGCTATGATGAGCAGGTTGGGTTTCCAAGAAAGGTGGATTTCCTTGATGATGATGTGTGTCTCTACGGTGTCATACTCTGTGCTTCTAAATGGAGAACCTAAAGGGAGGATAGTTCCTACGCGTGGTCTGAGGCAAAGGGATCCGATTTCTCCTTATCTGTTCCTGTTTTGTGCAGAGGGCCTATCAGCCATGCTGCATTTGACTGAGAATGGGGAAATTCCAAGAGGTATTGCAGTGTGTAGACGTGCTCCTCCAGTGTCTCATTTGCTTTTTGCGGATGACTGTATAGTGTTCTGTGATGCCTCTAAGGAGGAAGGGACTAGACTTTTGAATACCCTCGAGGTTTATGAAAGGGAGTCGGGACAGAAGCTCAATAGAGAGAAAACGTCTCTCTTCTTTAGTAAAAACACAAAGGAGGAGATAAAAGAAGAGGTGAAGGTTATGTTTGGGGCACAGGTGATCCAACAACATGAAAAATATTTAGGGCTGCCCCCTCTAGTGGGGAAAGGGAAAAAACAGGACTTCCATCGCATTCTTGATCAGGTTGGGCGGAGAATTGCTGGGTGGAAAGGTAGGATGTTGTCAGGGGCGGGCCGTGAATTTCTTATCAAGGCTGTTGCACAAGCCACCCCTATGTACACGATGAATTGTTTTTTGCTCCCTGATTCTTTATGCAGCGAGGTAAACGCGTTGATGAGAAATTTCTGGTAGGGTCAGCGGGATAAGGAAAGGAAACTAGCTTGGCTAGCTTGGGAGAAGATGTGCATCCCAAAGGCTGAAGGAAGGATGGGTTTCAAGGATCTCAAAGCGTTCAACTTGGCTTTGTTAGCCAAACAGGGGTGGAGACTCACCCAAGAGACAAACTCCCTGGTTCATCGTGTCCTTAAAGCTAGATATTTTCCAAATTCCAACTTCTTCGAGGCGCAGCTAGGAAATAATCCATCGTATACTTGGAGAAGTCTGGTGGCTGCTAGGGGGGTGCTAAATAATGGCCTTCGGTGGAATATTGGAAATGGGCGAAGAGTGCGGATTTGGGCTGACAGGTGGATTCCGACCCCAAGCTCGTTTAGGGTGGTAAGTCCTCGGCCACATAGTTTTGATGGGGAGTTTGTGGAGGACCTCTTAGATCATGATCGTGGGGAGTGGAACATTAGTCTAGTAAAGGATTGTTTTTTACCCCACGAGGCGGAGGAAATCTTAAGCATCCCAATCAGCCAAGATGGGCCGGATGATGTGTTGGTTTGGGCTTGGACAAAGAAGGGTGAAATCTCGGTAAAGAGTGCTTATCATGTAGCACATGGGTTTCTAAGGGTTGGTAAAGGTGGGGCGGTGGAAAGTGAGGAATCTAACAGGAGGAAAAAACGGGACTTTTGGAAGGCTGTCTGGGGATTAAAGTGTCCGGGTAAGGTCAGACATTTCTTGTGGAGGGCTTGTAGGAATATCATCCCTACAAATTTCAACCTTAGGCACCGAAAGGTGGCTGCTGGGGATGAGTGTGGGCTATGTGGGAAGGTGGAAACGGTGGGTCATGCATTATGGGAGTGTTGGATGGCAGTGGCTGTTTGGAGGGAAGCGAAGTTTCGCTTACCAACAGGCGGCTTCTCTACCCGGAATTTCATTGATGTGGTGTGGGGTTTTTGGGAGGAGCGAAAGGAGGGTGTGATGGAGCGGTTAGCGTGCATAGCTTGGGGTATTTGGAAGAATAGAAATGCAGTTAAGTTCGAAGGAAAAGGCAAGGAAGCGCGAAGAGTGTTTGAGGAGGCGTGTGCTCTTTTGGAGGAGTTTAGGGAGCTGTCAGGTGTCCCTAGCCCCCCTGCCCCTCCAAGAGCAGAAAAATGGAACCCTCCTCCGGATGGATGGTATAAAGTAAATGTAGACGGGGCGGTGTTTAGAGAGTTAGGTGGCTGTGGAATAGGGATTGTCATTAGAAATGAGAGGGGAGAGATCATGGGTGCGATGAGTAAAAAGATGGATGTTCCTCTTGGAGCGTTGGAAGTGGAGGCTAAGGCTTTCGAAGCGGGTCTGATGCTTGCTGGGGATCTCGGGTTGAAGCAGATTGTGCTGGAAGGCGATGCTCTTGGGGTGACTGAGGCGCTGAAGGGGAGTGGCTCTCCCCCAACCTCTATCCAGATGATTATTACTGGAATACAGAGGCGACTGAGCTCTGTCCAGCAGTGGAAAGTGAACCATGTTCATAGAGCATGCAATATGGTTGCCCACGTGTTGGCTAGGCATGCAAAGTTAGTTTGTGATAGTGTTATTTGGGTTGAGGATATCCCACCCATTATTGTTTTTCATGTAACCAAAGATGTTTCAGTTATGGACGAGAGTCCAGTTATCTATTGAAAGGCCTTTCGAGGCGTCTGTTTATCAAAAAAAAAAAAAAGAAGTTGATGTAAAAAACTCTTATTTTTAAGAATTATTTAGGGTTTGCAGGGTAGGGGTTCTGTTTATGGTATAGGCTTTTGGGGTTTGGTTTTTTTTTTTTTTTTTTTTTTTTTTTATTATTATGGTTTGGCTTAGGGTTTAGGTTTTTTGTAATGACATGGATGGTTTAATGAAACGGTTGAATTTTTAGAAGGCTTCGGTTAATGGGCAAATGGTGGGTTTTGGGAAATTGTAACCGGACTAATGCATGGTTGCCTACGTACCCCCTTTGATAGAAGGATCAGGTCATCATATAGTTCATTGATTTTTTATTTCCCTTAATTTTTGCCTAGGCTGCCCTTTCGGGTTTTCAACCTAGCAGACTCTCTCACCTTTTTTTTGTTTTACTCTCCTTTTGCATTGGTCGCCCTCTCGGATTTTCAACCTACCTTTTCTTTTCTTTCTTTTTTTTTTTTTCGTTGCTCTAATTTTTGCCTAGACCACCCTTTTAGGTTTTTAACCTAGCGAGCTTTTTTTTTTTTTTTTTTTTTTTGCAACTACCACTTCAAACATGATACTTCTTCAACTGATCCATGTTGGTTGGCTCAGTGCATGAGTTTGCATATAAGTCCATCAACCTTACTGCTTCACCAAAGTATGTTTGCTTGGTAATGTATGGGCCTACCCAATTCTGCTTGAACTTCCTATTTGCATCTTGAATTGGGGCTCAGTTTTCTTTCAACACCAGATCTCCTAACTTCAAATCTTTGATTCTCACTTTCTTATCAAAATCTTTCCTAAGTCTCCTTTGGTATCCCTGAATGTGATATAGGGCTTTAATCCTTTTTTTTTTTTTTTTTTTTTTTGCTTTTGTTTTTTGTTTTGGCTTGGTTTGCAACTACCACTTTAGACATGGTACTTCTTCAATTGATCCATGTTGGTTGGCTTAGTGAACGGGTTTGCATCTAAGTCCATCAACCTTACTGCCCCTCTAGAGTATATTTGCTTGGTAATGTATGAGCCTACCTAATTTTGCTTGAACTTCCTATTTGCATCTTGAACTGGACCTCGGATTTCTTTCAGCACTAGATCTCCTAAGTTCAAATCTCTGGTTCTCACTTTCTTATCAAAATCTTTCCTAAGTCTCCTTTGGTATGGGCTTTGAGCCTTTTCTCATCTAGCATGCATAACTAGTCATATTTGCTTTAAAACCAATCTACCTCGGAGATTTCACTTTCCAGTACTGTCCTCAGTGATCGGACACCCATTTCAATGGGAAGGACTACTTCCATCTCATACACCAACGAATAAGGAGTGGCTCCTATGGAAGATCGAATTGATGTTCTATACCCCCCATAGTGCATAAGGTAGTTGTAGATGTCAGTCCTTGTAATTCTTTGTGCTCTTCTTCAAGATTTGCCTTATATTTTTATTAGTAGCCTCAACTACTCCATTAGTCCGACAACGGTAAGGTGAAGACTTGTAGTGTTGAATATTGAACTGCCATAGTAGCTTCTTTGTTTCTCCCTTAAAATGAAACCCATTATCAGAGATAATCTCATGTGGTACCCCATATTTGCAGATGATGTTGGTCTGAATGAATAGAGCAACTTTCTTTGAATTAAGAACTTTGTATAAGGCAGCTTCTACCCATTTAGTGAAGTAATCTATGGCTACAAGTATGAATTCATGGCCATTAGATGCAGTCAGATGAATCGTCCTAATGATGTCTATCCCCCACGTAGAGAAGGGCCATGGTGATGTCATAGTATGTAATGGCATGGGCGGCATACGTTTTAGATCTCCATCTATTATCTTCCTTGACAACATGTGTGCATTTATATGTGGCCCATAACTTGATTCATGAACCTCTTCAATTATCTGTTGTGCCTACCTAGCTGTTACACAAAGGAGATGAATTCCATCGTATAATCTTCTGTAAAGCCTTTCACCACAAATAATGTAATTAGAGGACAACCTTCGGATGGTCAATTGGTAATTCTTATCTGCAGATGGTGGGTATGTCCCATCTTTGAGGTAATGTAGAATGTTTGAACATCACTCACCTTCCCCATTATTTCCCTCATCTTCTTCTGTTGTCATGTAGTAGGCTAGTTCTTATTTCTGTTCCAACACTCTAGGTCTAGCTTCATCTTCTTTGGGCCTATCCATCATGGATGACATGGTTGCTAAAGCATCTACAATTCAATTATGCATCCTTGGCACATATTGGTATTGGATCTTGCCGAATTTTGATGCCTATTTCTGAAGACATTCATGATAAGGCATAAGCCTTTCTTCCTTGAGCTTCCATTTATTTAGAATTTGAGAGATGATTAGAGCTACATCTTTGTAGACCTCCAACTCTTTCACTCCTAGGCCTAAAGCTGCTTATAGGCCCATAATGCAAGCTTCATATTCTGTGACATTGTTGGTGACAAGAAAGTTAAGTCTGCCAAAAAATGGAATATGTGTCCCTTTTGGTGAAATTAAGAGAGCTCCAATTCCACTTCCATTTTGATTTGTTACTCCATCAAAATACATCTTCCATGATTCTACCTCAATCCCCATGATGTCTTCATCCGGAAAGTCCCCTTGGATTTCTTTAGCTTCTTCTGGTGAACAATAGGCTAAGTGATTGGCAATTGCCTTTCTTTTCACAGATTTCTGAGTCACATACTTAATATTAAATTTTGAGAAAAAGCAAGACCCATTTACAATTTTCCCATCTTGTATGGGTTTTTCCATTAAGTACTTCAAAGTATCCATCTTTGCAATCAACAAAATCTTGTAAGCAAGCATGTAATGTCTAAGTTTTTGGGTTGCCCAAACAAATGCTACACATGTCTTCTCTAATGGTGAATACTTCTCTTCATAAGGTAGCATCTTTTTGTTGATGTAGTAAATTGCATTCTCCTTCCTAGTCCCTTCTAGGTATTGAGCATGTAGAGCCCCTATTGCTGTATCTGTAGAGGTGAGATACAACAACAATGGCTTTTTAGGTACTGGTGGGACAAATATTGGTGGTTGCATGTTGGTAATCTGTAGAGCCCCTTCACTATCATGTCATCAACATGAACTTCTACCTCTTTATGGATCAAATCATGCAACAAAGTAGTGGTTGCACGTTGGTAAGTAGCACCAGCGTTTTTAAGGCCAAATGGCATGACCTTGTAGCAGTATGTCCCCCATGGTGTGATAAAGGAGGATTTTTTTTCCATATTTTCTGGAGCCATCTTGATCGGGTTGTACCTTGAAAATCCATCCATAAACGATAGCAGAGCATGACCTGCTGTGTTGTCCACCAAGACATCAATGTAAGGCAAAGAGAAATCATCTTTCGGGCTAGCCTTGTTCAGATCTCGAAAATCTACACACATTTTGACCTTCCCATCTTTCTTTGGTATCGGAACCACATTAGCTAACCATTCTAGATAGTTGACTACTCTTAGGAATCTGTTAGGATGTGTGCCCTTAAATTCTATTGTATGATGCTATGTATGACTTAATGTTGTAATTAATAAAGTTGTTTTATTATAATCTAAAATAATGGTGACATGAATATTGGACATTATCATATAGTTCATGAGATGCATAGTATGTGATTTATGTGAAAAGTCACAAAAGATGTAAGTCATAAGTTCTTTGTAAACTCAGAATTATAATTCGTAGTCGGTAATGAAATTAGGCATTTCATCTGTAAAAACTATAACATATCAAATAAGATGATTTTTCTTGATCATGGAAGTGTGACTTCTAGTTGGTATATTGATATGTTTTAAGAGTTAAAACATATTAAACTGGACCGCTGTGAGATTTATTATTTTCCTAACGACTGTCAAATGAATAATAAATGTCACGATTTATATTTATACGAACTCTTATTTCTGAGAGGATAATAGACCTAATTAAATGTAGGTTGCTTTGATATATCATGAGTGAGATTTAAAGATACGATCAAAACCTCAGTATGTTGGGCAGCCACATTTAATGTTGATGGAACATATATTCTCAAGATGGAATTCATAGTCTCTTAACGGAGATACAAAATATTCCCTTGAGATAAATTTAATAGGTTTGGTTATTTAGACTATTAGGCCTAACCACTTTATTAAGGAGTTACAAAAGTATATGTTAGGACATATGTAGTTCATTTGTAAACATATGTTACTATTTTATGTAATTGGCTTATCCTTAGACAAAACGCACTTTACTTGTAATTGGGTAGATTTAGGATGAGTTTAACACTTCAAGAAACAGTGGTTCAAGGTTAAGTGTTGAAGCCGTCAAAGTCTGTCCAAGAAACAAGCTAGGAAGTGCAAGGTTTTAAAGCTCGACACATACCTCGACAGATGCATCTATCGAGCTTTAAAGAAGCTGTTTTGCCCGAGCCTCGACAGCTATCTCGACACCTCTCGACACCTCTATCTGTCGAGAATTAAAGAAAACAGATTTCCAGGTCTGTTTCAAGTCTAATCCGTGAGTGTGTCTTTGGGACTTCTTTTCTCCTAACACTAGACATATAAAAGGATTATTTTAAGGGCCGTCAAAAAAAGGAGATCACAAGATACAAGTTGCACATTCATTGAGAACTTGTTGTTCATGCAATTTGTGATCTGACAGAAAAAGTTCGTGCCCTAGTTCATCCTTGATGATTTGAAGAACTTTGCAGCCAACTCTCTCTCTCTCTAGTTGGTGTTTGAAGTCGCGTACTGGGATCCGCGCATCTGGTTAGTCACGTACTTGGGAGCCGTGCATTGAAAGGAGAAACTGTCACTACAGAACAAGTCCAATTGGGTATTGGGGTAAGAGTTCAACTGTAGGTTGGTGAGGTACTTGGGATTCCTTACTTGTAACTGCTTGTTATGATAATAGTAGAGTTTCGGGAGTGGTGACCTTAAATCACCCGGTGGGGTTTTTGCCGTAAGGTTTTCCCCATTCGTGATCAAATCACCGTGTTATTTATTTTCCGCTGCTTTACTTAGTTTTGGTGATTTGTTTGTGCTACCACGTGATATTGCATGTTAATTTGATTAATTAAGAACTTTGCTAATTAATTAATCTAAGTTATCACAAGGGGTCAATGCGTTTGTGGCCTGTCAGTATATATTTATGAAATTGGATTTCATAAATATATGATGAATAACATAGAGGATTAAACCAGGTACTCATCGATTAAGATGTAGTAATTTACAAAGTGGCAATTTACATTCATGACTTTGTATTACTACGAATATTTTATGAAGAGGTTGCATGTATAATAAAGTCTTAAGATATAATTTATAAATAAAGCTTAGAGTGCAACTATATTTCTATAGTGGTATTAAATATAGTTAATTATAACTTTGGACTTGTCAAGAGTTGACAAAAAAGCCCAAAACCCATTGGAGCTAATGTCCTATTGGTTCTTTTTGATCCCACTCCAAGCCACACACTAAAGCCCAATTGGAAAGTCTCAAAAAGCTAGCCTAATTAGATAACCAGTTAGATAGAAAGAAAGAAACATACAGAATTTTGAGTGAGTGACATCATTGTAAAATGGTGTGTATATAAGTGTGAGACACTCTCTTATTCTCCTTTTGAAAACTGATTGAGAGACCACACTTCTTGGGCGTAAAGTGGAATTGAAGTGAAGATTAAAAGTGTTCCTGAGTACTTCTGATCCTTTGTTTTGAATTTCATTGCACCAAGGTACGCTCTCTTGTTCTTGAATTTTAAAATTTGCATAGTATATGTTAACAATTGCGAATGAAGTAGATTCGTTAATTTTTCGTTGCGTATGTTTTGTATGCGATACAAACATGTATTTAACCAACAAAATCCAGCATTGTACTACTTCTCCACTTCTTCCTTGATCTTGAGAGTCCACTCTGACTTCATTCTTCTTAATTTCTACTTGACCGGCATCATGGTTGGATCTGTTGGAATGTAGTGCTGTACTATATCTATATCAATCCCAAGCATATCTTCATATGACAAGGCAAAGACCTCCTTGAACTCTATCAATAGTGCCACTAATGCATCTTTCTCTGAAGTAGTTGAGGTATTGCCCACTTGGATTAGTTTGGGCTCATCCTCAGTTCCCAAGTTAATGAGTTAGGTTTCTTCTTTTATAAGTTCTAGATATCCATGTTTTAATTCTTTATTATTAAGAGTTTTTATACCAATTTCCAAATTAGAAATCATATTAGAAGGAAAAAAGTTCTCAACAAACTTAAGAGACTTAACAGGCTCAACTAAAGCAAACTCAACTAGAAAACTATCACAAACAGACTTAACAAGAATAGAAATACTATAAAAAATAGACTCAATAAGCATAGAAACGATGTTCTTGGTAGGGATGACTAGCTTAGCGGTCTTGATCTTCTTGGCAAATACGACTGACTTGACGGTCTTGATCTTCCTTACAGAGTCCTCCATGGGGTGGGTGACTCCCTCTCATGCCCAATTCTTCAACTTGGTTGTGGCTTCCACAATGGCAGTGACTCCCAGTAAGCTTCTTCTTCCCTCAGCATCAGTACTACAGGATCTATATCCATATAATCTGTAGCTTTTTCTTCAATCTCCATGTTTGTAGGCTTGTTAGTCACAAAAGTACCCAGGCGCTCTATGTTATCCATCCATTCATCAAACAGGTTGTGCTTGCCTCTATTACCCAAGTAAGTGGGTTGAAGGAGATGCTCTGGCTCGCCTCCTTCTTCTCTCTCATTACTACATTCAACATTCTCAAGTGTCATGATTTTGAGACTGTGGACCATTAGTTTTTGGTCTAGTGTGGTCAATCTGGCATCTATGTTATCTTCCTTTACAGTATGTGGGGTTGGTAAACTTGGTTCTGAATCATAATACGACCCCAATTCTAGAACTTTTCTTCCATACTTGTCATACCTTGGGTCAGATCTTAAGCTAACATCAGTGATGTCACTCCATTCTAAATGGTGCCCATAGGGGTATTCTTCATGGTACACTCGATTGGCTTGTGCATTCTCTTCTCTTGCATTCTCTAACACATTCATCAATCTATATTAATCACTATCAGTATCACTCCATTTGATCATAATAGTCCACATCACTATCATATTCCTTGTAGAATAGGCCTGCATCTTCATCTTCTCTATCACTAGGGGGTTCACCCCAATTGTCACCACTGTACGGACTATCATAACTTTTGTTGCTGTTGTCTTCACTATTGGTGTCGCTGTCGTCATCATGTCCACTATCATTACTACTGCTGTCACAACTACTATCACTCTTGTCGTCGCTTTTATTTTCATCATTACTAGGGGCTACTCCCCCCTCCTCATCTTCGTTATGGGCTCTCAATTCATACGGGCTCTTCAATGCATGCTAACTAGCCTCCCAATACTCTTCCTCTTCGATATTACAAATCGGATCTCCAAGAAGTGTAGTCAGGACATTAGGATCCTTATAATTAGCCCAATCAGTAGGAACCCAAGTTGCATATTCTTTCTTCAATTCTGGAACCTTGTTGTGGCAATCAAGTAGTATCTTAAACCCAAACAATATTGCTCTTGTCATAGGATCAAATCTCGGTTCGGGGAAACCCTAATAACGTTGAATCTCTCCGGCTTTTACAAACTTTCCATTCAACGTAAGAGTATAGGGCTTTAGAGGTTCTAGAGGACAGGGGAGTCCTTTTGCTTTAGCTTTGGCTCGGGCCATCTTTCTCACTTCCATCTCCAACAAATCATCATTAGTGGGCTTGTGGCCTATCCTAAAACGTGGTGTGGCAGTAGGGGTCGTCGAATCCTTAACAGTTGGCTTTTTCACAATTTTTCCCAAATTTATCCCCAAAAGGTAAATCATTTTTCTCATCATTGCTACTACATTGTTGTTACCATAAGGAGCAAAGTCCATTGGGATCATCTTAATTTCTCCCTCCCCCTTTTCAGAATTAGGCCTTTCAATCACAAAGCCATCCAAGGTCAATGGCTCTTTCTTGGAATCAATAAAACAGGTTTAGGCATAGGCAATGCATCCCCATAGATGGTCACAATAGCTCCTTCATGTGGAAACCAAATCTTTTGATATAAGGAAGAAGGTACGGCCTTTGTGTCATGAATCCAGGGTCGCCCAAGGAGCATGTTGAAGCATAAGGCTATGTTAAGGACCTGAAAATCCACCTTCTTGACCATTGGTCTTATGGTAAGCTCTAATGTTATGGTCCTCAGTACCTCTCTTCTATTGTTGTCATTGTTAGGATGTGTGCCCTTAAATCCTATTGTATGATGCTATGTATGACATTAATATTGTGATTAATAAAGTTATTTTATTATTATCTAAAAATAATGATAACATGAATATTGAGACATTATCATATAGTCCATGAGATGCATAGTATGTGATTTATGTAAAAAGTCACAGAAGATATAAATCACAAGTTCTTTGTAAACTCAAAATTTTAGTTTGTAGTTGGTGATGAAATTGGACATTTCATTTGTGAAGATTATAACATATCAACTAAGAAGATTTGTCTTGATCATAAAAATAGAGATTTCTAGTTGGTATGTTGATATGTTTTAAAAGTTAAAACATATTGAACTGGATTGTAAGATTTATTATTCTCCTAACGATTGTCAAAGAATAATACATCTCACGACTTCTATTGACATAAATTCTTAATCCTGAGAGAATAATGGACTTGATCATGAAATGTAGGTTGCTTTAATATATCAAGAATGAGATCTAAAGTAACGATCAAAACGCCAGTATGTTGGGTAGCTTCATTTAGCGTTGAAAGAACATATATTCTCAAGATAGAATTCATAATCTTTTAATGGAGATATAAAATATTCCCTTGAGATAAGTTTAATGAGTTTGGTTATTCAAAGTGTTAGGCCTCATCACATTAGTAAGGAATTACTAAAGTATATATTAATGAAATTGGATCTCATAAATATATGATGAATAACATAAAGGATTAAACCAGGTACTCAAAGATTAAGATGTAGTAATCTACAAAGTGGCAGTCTACATTAATGACTTTGTATTATTACGAATATTTTATGAAGGGGTTGCATGTACAATAAATTCTTGGGATATAATTTATTAATAAGGCTTAGAATGCAATTATATTTATATAGTGGTATTAAATATAATTAATGGTAACATTGGACTTGTCAAGAGTTGGCAGAAAAGCCCAAGGCCTATTGGAGCTAGTATCTTATTTGTTCCTTTTTGGTCCCACTCCAAGCCATATACTAAAGCCCAATTGGAAATGCCCAAAAGGCTAGCCCAATTAGATAATCAATTATAAAGAGAGAAACATACAAAATATTTTAAAAAACATGAAATGGTTTTGTATGTGTGTGTTGGACACACTCTTATTCTCCTTTGAACTGATTAAGAGACCATACTTCTTGGGCATTAGTGAAATTGGAGTGAAAATTAAAAGTGTTCCCAAGTGCTTTTGATCTTTGTTTTGAAATTCACCGCTTCAAGGTATGTTTTCTTGTTTTTGAATTCTGAAATTGACATAGTGCATGTTATCAATTGCGAATGAAGTAGATCTGTTTATTTTTCGCTGCGTATGTTTTGTATACAATACAAACATGTATTTTTTCAACAGTTATATGCCCTCACATGTTGTTCAGTAGGCATAAAATCTTCAATATTGAGGCCCAGGCAGCTTGTAGTCTTCAAAGGACACAGATTTAAAGCGCTTCCATCATCTATCAAAAGTATCGGTATCCTCTTCCTCATGGAATCTACAATGATATGCAAAGGGTCGTTGTGGTGCTTCCCCTTCTTGGTGAGATCCATGTCAGAATAGGAGATGGTGAGTTCTGTATTTATGGATCCAACCATAGCATTTAAATCTTGTGTGGTTGTGGTTATAGGGACTTGGATTTGGTTGAGCAGGTTTACTAGGTTTTGGTGGAGTTTGTATGAGGCCATGAGTAAACCCTATTGGCATATGTTGGCTTGTGTCTTCTGTAGTTGCTTAAGGACTTTATCTTCCTCGGCAGGTGTTTGTTGGGTTGATCTATTCAAGGCTTCCACAGGGTTGTCGGTCTCCAAATGTGGGGGTTTGAAGTGTCTCCCCCCTTGTGATGTGAGCTATTTTTGTTGGGTCATTAAGGTCAATGTCTTAGGGTTTGAAGTGTCTCTCCCTGTTTATGGGTGTTTGGTTCTTTATTTGGGGTTTGAAGTGTCTCCCCCCATTTTGAGTGTTTGTTTGTTTATTTGGGGTTTGAAGTGCCTCCCTCCATTTGTGGGTGTTTGGTAATCCTCTAGTTCTGATTCATCATTCCATATGTCATATCTTGTGGTGATGGTATATGTCCTTTCCATTAATTCTTCCTATGTCATCATAAAGCACTCAGGTAGGTCATAGATCAAGTCACATAAATCTTCTTTATTTTCTTCTTTAGCCATCAAGGAATTAATCCTTAGTCCTTTCCCAAAATTGTGATTGGGTAAGGGATTATTAGTGATGCTAGGCCTTGTAGGCGGCATAATCACTTTGTTGTCTATTAGGTCTTTAATTGTATGACGAAGGGCAAAACAACGATCGATATCATGAGCAGGGCCTTGGTGGTAAACACATCAAGGTAAGGGATTTGGAATTGGTCTTGGGTCTAAGGGTTTCAGTAACCCTTTGGCTTTTAACTTGTCATACACTTAACTTATAGGCATATACAACTCATGAAATTCTCTCCTAGGTCTAGGCCCTTATGGTACTTGCATAGGTGCAATGGGTGCAATCAATTGGTAAGAATCATTTTTATGGATGTTGGCAATTTCTGCAAACTTTGATCCTACATTCTTTTTAAACCTTGGTAGGTCATTAGTTTTATGGTTCCATTGTTTAAAGCATCCTGAATTTGGGTTCCAGCAGCAATTAGAGCTTTAAAATTAGGAAAGTATTGAGCAAACAAATATTTATTATACACAGGTAACAAATTCTTTACAAGCATGGCTAACTATTCTTCCTCACTAGGCATACTCATCATTTGTGAGGCCTTAGCTCTCCACTTGGTGATGAAAGTGGAGAACGATTCCTTCGACTCTTGCTTGGTAGTTTTAAGATCTCTTCTTGTGATGTCCACTTTCGTATTGTACTTGTATTACTTGTGAAACTCTCGGCAGATCCCAACTTCTTACTCTTGCATCATCTAGGTTGAGGAAACACCTAAGAGCGGCTCCGGTTAGTGTGCTTTGGAACATTTGAGAAAGTACTTCCTTGGTCACACCTAAGGGCTGCATAGCCCTCATATACATCTTCAAATGGGACTTTGGGCAGCTGGTCCCATAAAACTTTTCTAGGGTTGGCATCTTGAACTTGGGTGGCAATCTTGCATTAGGGAACAGTAAGTGAGAAGCACATTCCATAAGGTCCTCCATTTTATGGGCTCTTCTAATCATCTCCTCCATTTTATTCATCCTCTCGTTGATCTTCTTCTTATTCTCTACGGCTTGCGAATCATGATTAGTCTTGTCCTTCTCTTGATTACTCTTCAAATTCTGGAATTGTTGCATCATACGGTGTATGTCTTCCCTTAGTTGAATCTAACTAGCTACCATAGTTTTGAGTAGCTCTTGGGTGTTTATGGGTTCCTTTGGGGTTGGGTGTTCTCCTTTTTCGGCCATAGTGTGGGGAGCTTCAAACTTCTGGTGGCTTGAACTACCTTGGAGGTTGAAGATGGGGTTGTGATGTTGTAGCAGTGGGGTTTCTTCTATGATTGATTGCTTCAATATGGTGATGGGAGTGACGGGCTTAGAACTGGAGCTACTAACTTGAGTGTCGGACTTAGATTTTCTTTGTAGCCTTCCTTCAGATCTTGACCAAATTCTCCCCTAATGACGGCTAGGTCGGGTTAATCAAAGCTAAGACCCCATCTACATCCATTAATCAACCAAAAAAAACACATACAACATGCAGTGCAATTTTAACTAGGACCGACCTAGGGATAGGTTCTAAGTCATTATGTTGTAGGGTGGGTTTGTTGTTTTATTGTTTTGTTGGATAAATACATGTTTATATCGCATACAAAATATACGCAATGGAAAAATAACGGATTTACTTCATTCATAAATGTTAACATGTTCTATGCAAGTTTTAGAATTTAAGAACAAGAATGTGTACCTTGGTGTGGTGAATTTCAAAAATGAAGATCAGAAACACTTGGAAACACTTTTAATCTTCACTCTAATTCCACTAACGCTCAAGAAGTGTGGTCTCTCAATCAGTTTTCCAAGGGAGAATGTCAAAGTGTCTAACACTTCTTACATACCATTTCACAATAGTGTTATATTTTCTTTTTCACCCAAAAAATTCTGTATATTTCTCCCTTTGTATCTAACTGATTATCTAATTAGGTTGGCCTTTTGGGTCTTTCCAATTGGGCTTAAGTGTGTGGCTTAGAGTGGGACCAAAAGAGACCAATAAGACGCTCCAATGGGCCTTAGGCTTTTCTGTCAACTCTTGACAAATCCAAAGTTACCATTTATAATATTTAATATCACTATATAAATATAGTTGCACTCTAGGCCTTATTTATAAATTATATCCCAATACTTTATTGTACATGCAACTCCTTTATAAAATATTCGTAGTAATACACAGTCATGAATATAGACTGCCACTTTGAAGATTACTACATCTTAATTTCTTGAGTATCCGGTTTAATCCTTTAAATTATTCATCATATATTTATGAAATCCAATTCCATAAATATGTACTTTAGTAACTCCTTACTATAGTCATTAGGCCTAATACTCTAAATAACCGAACCCATTAAATTTATCTCAAGGGAATATTTTGTATCTCCATTAAGAGATTATGAATTCTATCTTGAGAATATATGTTCCATTGACACAAATGTGATTTCCTAACATACTGAGATTTTGATCGTTTCTTTAGACCTCACTCTTGATATATCCAAGCAACCTACACTTCAGGTCTATTATCTTCTCAAGATTAAGAGTTTATGTAAATAGAAGTCGTGAGTTTATTATACATTTGACAGTCTTTAGGAGAATAGTAAATCTCACAGCGGTCCAGTTCAATATGTTTTAACTCTTAAAACATATCAACATACCAACTAGAAATCTCCATTTCCATGATCAATACAAATCATCTTAGTTGATATGTTATAGTTTTCGCAGATGAAATGCCCAATTTCATCACTAACTACGAAATAAAATTATGAGTTTACAATGAACTTGTGATTTATATCTTATGTGACTAAATCACATAAATCACATACTATGCATCTTATGAACTATATGATAATATCCAAATATTAATGTTACCATTATTTTTAGATAAAAAATAAAACAACTTTATTAAACACAACATAATGTCATACATAGCATCATACAATAGGATTTAAGAGCATTAATCCTAACATATTTCTTATACTTAGGACGTTACACCTTCCAACTTGTAATGTAATGAACATTGCGTTGGTCCAATTGGCATAGTTTATCTTTTACAGTCAATAGGAAATGATCTAGTGATTTTGGACTATGAGTTGGTGAGTCTACCACTGGGTACCCGAATCTAATGAAGACCGGTGATCCATAGTTACTACCACCACAAAATTGTTGAGAAGGGTTGCATACATATTGTTTGGATGGCACATATAATGACAGTTAGGAAAATATTTTAACAAACAATACATACAACAAAATATCATACAACATCCCATCAACCATAAATAAACAAACAACAACTATATCATGCAAGACCATGGGAAATGATGGTACATATTTGGTCACTGAAGTCTAATACGGAACTTAGCCCTCGACATATCCAGTAGAGTTGCCATTGTGAGAGACCTTGCCTAATGAGTGCCCCTCAAAAAAGAGAGATTTTTGTGGTGTGCTTTTTAGAGCACCTCTCTTTTTGGGTAAATGGTGTGGAGTCGCCACTTATTTTTTTTATGTACAAAAAATAAAAAATAAAACTAATATACAAATACATAATTGAATTGCTTCGTTTCATTGATTGAATAAAAAATACAAATTTGGAAATTTGAGCTTTACATGGCTTTGGGTCCTAGTTACAATCTACTAAAAATACATGTTTTTTTGTCCTAGTTACAATCTACTCAAAATAAATAAAGACAAGACTAGATCTACTTAACCAAAAATCTAAGTCTGGAGGCTAGGTTACAGAATGGGAAGGTGTTAGGCACCCATTCCACCCAGACAAAGTTCGGTCTTCGAGACTCTTGTAATCAATGTACAATTTTATGCATGTCATGAATGATATGTTGAACATGTGAAATAAAATAAAATCACACAAATTTATTTATGAATGAAATCTCTTCTTTGTTTTAAAAAAAATTTAGACCTGTTTTGATTGGTAAGAAAAATTGATTTTGATTTGTCAAAAATACCAAATCTGTTTTGTAGTATATAGAAAAAACGTGGTTTTTGGAGATAAAAATTCAGATCTGTTTTTATTACATAAAATAAAGTCTTTTGGTTTGTTAAAAATGCCAGATCTGTTTTTTTTAAGAACTAAAAAAATGGTTTTTTGGTTTGTAAAAGATCAGATCTATTTTATGATAATAAAAAATGTTCTTGATAACAGAAAAATCATATCTGTTTTCTTTTATATGTTAAAAAAATGAAAAGGATTTTTCTTTAAAAGTGAGTTTCACTCATAATTTAAATTTATGCAACAAACACAAACACAATCATGTTTAATCTTTTTCTTTATTTCAAGAATCTACATATGTTAAAAAAAAATAAAAATCAGAACTGTATCTAAGAAAGATATAAATAAGTTTTTTAATTGAGAAAAATTCAGATATACATCTTAATCGACATCTTAAAAAGATGCAGATTTGTTTGTATTTTGAGAAAAAAAAAATCAGATCTACATCTTATAAAGATGCCGATATGTTTTTATTTTAACAAAAAGTTACATCTACATCTTATAAAGATGCAGGTCTGTTTTTATTTTGAGAAAAAGTTAGATCTACATCTTATAAAGATGTAGATCTGTTTTTATTTTGAGAAAAAGAGTTGTTCACATGCAGATTATTGACATTCAAGAAATAGTTAAAACAATCATGCTTTAAACAAAATAATGATGAATCATTCATGTTATGGATAAAAATATCCATCAATATAAGGAAAAAAAAGCACAAGAAAGGTAGGGTGAAGGAAACAACCTTTTACATGAGCACTCTTCATTCTTAAAAGGATGTTTTAGATTCAAAGAAACTTATTAAGGTCTCTTTGAAACTTAAAAACCCTAATTCTTGTAGCAAAACTCAGAGAGGATCAAAGAATACCAGCAATTTGTAAGACTCAAAACGTATGCCTCTTAGAGTGTATAAAAGAAGGTACTGAATTATGAGACCCAGACTCTATTTATAGAGGCCAAAAATCTCTATAAAAAAAAAAGGCATGGACGATTAGGATGTGAATCCAGACTCATCCTTTTACAAAAAGGTTGAAAAGGGTGTGATTTATCATCACCCGAAGGCCATTGGGCCAAAGCCGACACGATGGCAATTCAGCACTTTCAAAGTGCCATTCGGCACTCCAAAAGTGCTGAATTGGTTTTTGGATGTCGAACGCACTTTTGAGTTTGGGTGCCATTTGAACTCTCTTTCTAGGGTTTTTTTACCGATCCTTGTATCTAGACGTATTTTCATCCCCCGTTCATGATTTTTTTTATCTCTTTTCTAGATAATTCAGGCTTTTTAAGAATAATTATCTTGAACAATTATCGTGTGGATAAATCCCTTAAAATAAAATCTTGATAAAGTTCAGATTATCCACAACTTTATTGTTATCTAATCATCCATTTTATTCCTATGCATGCATCCCTATTTTAAACACTAATTATCAACAAATCACAAAATTATTTAATTAATTTTAATTATTTGACCAATCAGAATTAATTTAAATTAATCGTGTGTGGTCAACTCTTCCTAGACACAATGCATATAGACCATGCAAACTTGATCATGCGATATCTTTCGATCCGATTGTTCTATTTAGAAACCGAACACACCATTGTGATCATTAGAATCTCAAGATCATTGTTATGATATGCAATGAATGAATTGATGCGTGCAATGTATGAACAAATTTATGCATGTGATGCAAAGACAAATGATGCATGTAATGTAAGAATGATTTTTAGGTACATGGATGGTTACTCCACTCATCTTCCTTAATTAAATCATGGGTGCAAAATTGAGTGTCTACACACATACTATGCATCTCATGGACTATATGACAATATCCAAATATTCATGTTACCATTATTTTTAATAATAATAAAACAATTTTATTAATCACAATATAATATCACACATAATGTTATACATAGCATCATACAATAGGATTTAAAGGACACATCCTAACAATCTCGACTAAAAGATTTCTATCGAGGTTTATAGTCGAAGCTCGACAAAAGCTCTACACAAGCTATTTCTGTCGAGACCTACAAAATCAGAACTTCTAGATATGATTTTTGGGCAAGCTTATGTATTTGTGTAGGGTTTCTTTTCTCACAACCCTAGACATATATAAAGCTTATTTTAAAGGTCGTCACACAAGTGAATACATGCAGAAAGTGACCTAGTTCGTTGTTCTCTCTGAAGAAAAATATTGCGTCTTTACACTAATGGTTTTGTGACCAAGGAGCTTCTTGATCTTCATTGTTGATAAATTGAAGAATTTTACAGCCAACAACCTCTTCAAGTTGCTGGAGTTAGTTACATACTGGGACCCGTGCACATTGGTTAGTCACGTACTGGGATTTGTGCATCAAGGGAAATATTGCCGCTCAATACAAGTCCAATTGGGTATTGGGGTCAGGGTTAAACTGTAGGTTAGTATGTCGGGATAGGCCAAAGGGTTTGGTAAGATTCCTTATACTTGTAACGGCTTGTAATTGATAATATTGGATTTTTAGGGGTAGAGACCTTAAAATCACCTAGTGGGGTTTTGCCTTAATGGTTTTCCCTATTCGTAAACAAATCACCTGTATTAAATTTATTTTTCGTTGCATTTAGTTTAGTTGGTGATTTGTTTATGCTGCCACACCATTGCATGAAATTTAATCTAATTAATTAACTTGGGTAATTAATTAATTAATTGTAAGGGGTTAATTCATTTTAACCCAAGAAGTAGTATCAAAGTTGTGTGATCCATTGACCCTTGTTTGTCATGGATAGAGGACAGTCTCTTATTATACCTCCTTTATTTGATGGCACTAACTATGCATACTGGAAAGTACGCATGAAAACTTTCTTGTAGTCTTTAGATGAAAAGGTTTGGCAAGTTGTGAAAATTGGATGGGAAAAGCCAAAGGAAGTGCCGGCTGATTGGGATGAGGCCAAGATCAAAGCGGAAAACTTTAAAAGTAGAGCATTGAATGTCATATTCAGTGCAGTGACCAATGAGAAGTTCAAGAAAATATCTTCAACTAAAACTGCAAAGGAAGTATGGACCATCCTCCGGACAACCTATGAAGGAACTAAGGCTGCCAAGGATTCAAAGCTCTAAAGGCTCACGACTAGCATTAAGGAGATAAAGATGGAGGAGGATGAGATGTTCGATGAGTTTTATGCCAAGCTAAAGGACATAGTGAACTCAGCATTCAATCTTGGTGATCATATTCCTGAGCCCAAGATTGTGAGAAAGGTGCTCAAATCTCTCCTTGAGAGGTTTCATGCCAAGAAAATAACGATTGAAGAATCAAAGGACATTGACACCATTCCTTTAACGGAGCTGATTGGCAACTTGGAAACTTATGAATTGGGTTTGACTAGACTTAGGAAAGGAACCACAAGTAAGAAATGGCATTAAAGGCCAAAAGTAATGAGATTCATGAGTCTTCAGATGATGAAGATTCCAAGATGAAGTCCTACATCACTAGGCAGTTCAAGAAGTTCATGAAGAATGCCAATGTGATAGGTTTGGACAAGGACTATAAGCAATCTAGTTCTTCTCAATTCAAAAGTCAAGACAGAGGGAAGAAGGATGCTAAGGATGTTGATCAGTATACTATTCCCTCTATACCAAAGAGTTTCAGATGTCAAGGTTTTGGATACATGAAACAAGAATGTCGAACATATCTCAAGTCGATTGGGAAAAGCAAGGCTCTTGCTGCTTCCTTGAGTGATACCGAGCTTGAGACTAAGTCAGATGACAGTGATGATGAGGAAATCTTGAGTGCTTTCACTACCACAATGGATCCTACTAAGGGGATCACAAAAGCAGTGGATGAAGAAGAGGACTTGGTGGAATCTAAGTTCAAGAAGATGGATGAATAGGATGACATTCATATAGCCTATGTAAAGTTATACAAGGTATCTGAAAAGTATGAGAAGTTGTATAGGCTATTTACTAAGAAGCCTAGTAAAGTGGAGCTGGAATGAAAGGGGCTATCCACAAAGGTTGATGAAGACAATCAAACCATTGGAGCACTGAGGTTTGTGAACAACTTCTTGGCTGAAAGAACCAAGAAGCTTGAAGCAGAATTGTTCTAAGTTCGAGCTTAGTTGGAGAGGACTTTCAGTGCCAAGTTGGATGAAATGCTGAACCTCTAAAATAAGCTTCTGACAGAACTGGCTTGGGGTATGAACTCTCTAACTCTTCTCATATTGCCTCCTCTAGTAAGACTATTTTTATCTCACTTGATAATAATGAAAATCTCGAGAAAAATGAAACTAAAACTGAGATAGCTAGTGAGAACAATCTAGACAAAGGCAAATCTATTCTAGGAGCACCTCCTAAGATAAAAAAGAAAGAGACTAGAAACCCTAAGAGCAATAAGGCTAAAATAAGAAGTCTTAACCAAAGAAACCGCATTTCTGTCGTCATTGTGGAGCTTCAGGACACACTTGTCCAAATCACTATAAGTGGTTAGCCACTCAACAGAGCAATAGTGTGTTACCATCTGGTGGTTAAGGTCAGATTCCACCATCTTTGGGTCCTCTTGGAGATCTTCTCAAGGCTCTAATGTACCTTTCAAACTTGAATGGTTTCTTAACCCTTACCTCTAGAACAAAGGTTCAACTTTAGGAAAGGATATTCCTCCAAAACCAAAGTTTGAAAAGAAAAAGGCTCAAAGTGATTCAGTCAATTTTTCTCTCTCTCCTTTTATGTTTTTTGCATTACTTGTTTGTTTTTCTTTCTTATTTTTGAGTCAGTCTAGTTTTATGCTTTGTACGTTTACATATTTTTGTTTGTTTGTTTTCAATTTTGTTTTATTTTTGTTTTACATAAAAATAAAAAAAATTGAAAAATCAGAAAAATACAAAAACAGTGTGTGTTTATATATATTGGTACTTGTGTACCTTGGATGGCCATTGAAACAAAGTTTTCTAAACTGTGTATCTCTTATAACTTAGATGGGCCTAAGCAAGTGAGTTTTGTGGCTTGTGTTTGTGATGAGTACAATTAAGATTATCTCTTATATCTTATGCTCATATAACTCTTTTTGACGAGAATGACTAGAAAATCTTAAGAAAAATGCATAAATAATCATCTCACCACTAAAGCCTGCCAATCATGTATAACATCTTTATGCTTCAGCATAGCAAAATTGGGATGTTAAACATACGTAATTAGGTATTTTCTTTTCTCTCTCTTATATGCCCATGCATGCTATGCTCAAAAAGAAAAATATGCAAAGAATAAAAGCAAAAAGATCAAAATGCTTTTAATATGATTGCAAGCGTGTTTCTAGGAGATGTGGGAGTTATAGGATGTACCTCAAAGGTGATAGTCCCCATCAAGCAGTTATGATTGTGTGTGAGTGTAATTGATTTTTTCTAGTCTCAAATATTCAAAATATGAGACACTTATGCACTCTTGCTATGTTTCACACTGCATGCAAACTCTTTGTTACGTTTGATACATGTGTAAGTACAATGTGATTTGGCCATCATAAGAGATACATGTGTTAATATATGCTCACTAAACTGTCTTAACTTGTTTTTAAAATATAAAATTGGTTAGACTTGTTCAGCCTATGTGTGTGATTTATTGGATCTTTGAATCCTTTGCATCTTGTTTGAGATGAGATTTAAGAGCAGAATTCGTGGCTTGGATGTTTGTTTGAGTAGTTTGTTTTTTGCATTCATCTCTATGTGTTTTTCCCTTCTTGAAAAACCTTCTTTCTTCAAGCTCGAGAGCTTCTCGACACATCATCGACAGATTCCTTTCTATCGAGCATTCTTCTTCAGGTCTCGACAGATTCTTGATCCATCGAGATTTTTGGGTTATCTCTCAATAGCTTCTTCGATAGTTTCTTCAATCCATCGAGAAAAATTTCTTGTGCTCTCTGTCTACTCGATAGATTCTCGACAAATCCTCGATCCATCGAGACCTTCCTTTAGTGTCAACAGATTCTCGACAAGTCCTCGATAGATTCTCTTCTATCAAGATATAGGGTACGTTTAGTCTACTGAATGTAGATTACATTACGAACAATAATTTTTAACACCGCGAATAGAAAACATTGCATTAGAATAACTATTACTATTCATAAGTTTGGTTGTTACATATGGAAAGCTTGTAAATGATGATGTATAAGGAAATTTTATATTTTTGGAAATATATTAATTTTAAAACCTATTATATGCACTAAGTAATAGCTATTACATCCATTTTAAAGAGGAATAGCGATTCTTCAATTTAAAGAATAGTTATTCTAATATAATAACTAATCCATGTAATTAAGATGCAACCAAATGACTGAATTTTGATTACACATGAATAACTATTTCATTACAAGAGCTATTACAGCATACCAAACGTACCCTTAGTGCTCGACAGATTCTCGATAGAAATCTCGATCCATCAAGCTGCATTTTCTATATATAGCTGAGGCGCAATTCAGTTTTCACTTCTCTCCTTTTCTCTTGGTAGATCTCTCTTCTCTCTCATCTCAAACCCTTTTTTCTCACTAAAATCCTTTCACCCAAGTGTTTTTTAGCCTAATCCAAGCTAGATCACTTGGTAAATCTCCTCAAACCCTTCTTCTCAATATCTTTTCATGCATTCATGCATTTAGACCTAGGTTTTGTTGTTTTTTTTTTTTTTTTAATGAAGATTTTATGGGTTTTTGAGAATTTTGTGAATATTGTGGGTTGGATTTTGTGAATTTCAACATCATATGCTCATGCATTGCATTCCATTTGCATTATAGCTATGTTTCATGCATAATTAGATGTGTGTGCTTCATTATTGATATGAGTGCTGCTAGGATTGGATTGGGTGTCACCGATGATGTCTTTACTTTTACATGTTACATGTTCACGCATTTTTCATGTATACGTCCTTTTCTTTCTTTCTATTCTAAACTTGTGTTGTGTTTCTATTCTCTCTCTCTCTCTCTCTCTCTCTCTCTCTCTCTCTCTCTCTCTCTCGAATAGAACCTCCTTATGGAACCAAACAGAAAAAGCTTGTTCCAACTCGAAATCCTTGTAAAGGTTCTGGGTTCTTCTGCTCTTCCTACTGTTCCCTTTCACATCTGGTTCCATGATGAGAAGGCCAAGATGGACTTCTTTGAGAACTTCCAGGACCGTGGCGTTCATCCAGAATGCCAGGTAATTCTGTCGAATTTTGCCTACATTCTGCTCCCTGAAGTCATTCGAACTCGAGATTGGGAATCTCTACTTGAAAAACCCATGAGGTGTCCCATCGTGTTTATTCAGGAGTTTTACTCCAATATACACGGCATCGATAGTGTTATGCCTCAGTTTGTTACTACATTCAAAGGTACATGTATCATAGTTACTCTAGATCTTATATTCGAGGTATTACACATCCCTAGGGTAGCGCATCCTGACACCCTGGCTGTGAGCGTCTTTAAACCGTGTTTAAGGACGACCTTCTTTCTCACTTCTGTGACAAACCCTCTCTTTAGGGTGGTGCTCTAAACACCCCTTGCTCGAGCTTTGCTAAAGGCCCTCGCTTTCTAAACATGGTGATGACATTTGATCTTACTCCTTTGTCACACTATAACTCCATTACCAAGCCTCGTGCTCAAATTCTTTTGTCTCTTATGAAGGGTCTTTCCATAGACTTTCCCTCTCACTTTATAGCATCTATTATCGATGTCTATAGAGACACTGTTACTCGTGATAAGCTCATCTTTCCTTCGACTATCATGCGGAACCTAATGCACTTCTCCATTCCTATTACTCTCTTTACTTTCTTTACCATCATGGATGCCATTAGTGCTGGTTCTATCCGGGGGAGTGAGGCTCAGCTTCAGTTGAAGTGGCCACATGTGAAGACAACCGATCCTGCAACTCTTGCTGTTCCACCTTCTTCTACTCTGACTTATTCCCCTCCTTCCTCTCCCACAGCTGGTGGTGTGACCCTTGAGGCCATCATGGAGCAGCTTTAGTGGATGCATGCTGACTATAATGGTCATTTAGACTCTCTCACTGATGAGATGTGTCAAATGAATACTAGAGTTGGACGCATTGCTCGTTGACAGGCTCTCATGGCTGGTCTTGCTCCTTCTCCCTCTTCTTCTCTTAAGGCCTCTCCTGATGATGAGGATGATGCAGATGATGATGCTGCTAGCTCTTCCGGTGGTGACAAGATGACTATCTCTTAGTAACTTGCCATTTGTCATTCGTGACCAAAAGAGGGAGTGAATTTGGGTTTGAGAGTAATCTTGTACTTAGGGGGAGAGTTAGTGTAGGTTATTTTTGTTAGGGGGAGTGTGTATATCTTTTTGAGGGATGTAGTGAGGGCTTTATGTATTTTTTTTTCTTTTATTACATTAGCCTCCTGTACACCGGTCTTGTGACCATTTTATTAAATACTTTGTACTTTATTTTCATATATATGATGATGATGTATGTTTTTCTTCACCTATCTTTACATGTGTTGTTTCTTTTCTCTCTTTATTTATACACATGTTTCTTTATGTATGTAATCTTTATTTCTATTTCACACATGATGCCTTGATGAGTCTTGTTTAAGTGTTTCAGAAAGACAAGTTGTAAAAGTCTATATTGCCAGGATTTCTCTTCTTGCAAAGTTTTTCAAGAGTTTGTAGTAGGGATAGATTTATTCTATAATACAACAAGTGGTTATGAGTTTAGTGATTTAAGACTTCTCTCATGATTATTTGTTTTGTTGTGGTTTAGTCACGAATTGCCAAAGGGGGTGATTGTTAGGGACATACTTTATGTAATTGGCTAATCATTTGACAAAATGCATCTTACTTGTAATTTGGTAGATCTAGGATGGGTTTAATACTTCAAGAAACATGTTGTTCAAGTCAAGTGTTAAACCCATGAAGATCTGACCAAGAAACAAGTGAAGAAAAGTTGTTCATTAAATCTCGATAGCAATCTCGATAGAAAGACTTCTATCAAGGTTTATAATCGAAGCTTGACAGAAGCTCGACACAAGCTGTTGCTGTCGAGACTTACAAAATTAGAACTTTTAGATCTGATTTTCAGGCCAAGCTTATGTATTTGTGTAGGGTTTCTTTTTTTACAACCCTAGACATATATAAGGCTTATTTTAAAGGTTATCACACAAATGAATAGATGCAGAAAGTGACCTAGTTTATTGTTCTCTTTGAAAGAAGATACTGCATCTTTACGCCAAGGGTTTTGTGATTAAGGAGCTTTCTGATCTTCATTGTTGATGAACTAAAGAACTTACCTCTTCAAGTTGCTGGAGTTAGTCACGTACTGGGATTCGTGCACATTTGTTAGTCACGTATTGGGATTCGTGCACATTGGGAAAGATTGTCGTTACAATACAAGTCCAATTAGGTATTGGGGTAAGGGTTCAACTATAGGTTGGTATTTTAGGATAGGCCAAAGGGTATGGTAAGATTCTTTATACTTGTAACTGCTTGTGATTGATAATAGTGGATTTTTGGAGTGGTGACCTTAAAAATCATCCAGTGGGGTTTTGCCTCAATGGTTTTCCCCATTTATAAACAAATCACACGTATCAAATTTATTTTTCGCTACATTTAGATTAGTTGGTGATTTGTTTGTGTCGCCACGCCATTGCATGAAATTTGATCTAATTAATTTACTTGGGTAATTAATTAATTAATTGCAAGGGGTCAATTCATTTTAACCTAACAACCACCACCACCACTAATTGTCTCATAAATCAAACAACCATCCCCACAAATATCACCACCACCATCACCATTAAGCACAACCATCACCAACACCATCAAACACACAACCATCACCAACACCATCAAACACACAACCATCACCAACACCACCTCTCTCAAAACCCAACTCCACCACCACCATCAAACCCAAAACCCATCACCACCACACCATCAAAACCCATCACCCAACCACCACCACCACCACCACCTCTATCAAAAACCAACACCATCACCATCAAACCCAAAATCCATCACCACCACCACCATCAAAACTCATCACCACCATCACCCAACCACACCACCTCTATCAAAACCCATCACCACCATTGTCAAACCCAAAACCCATCACCACCACCATCATCAAAACCCATCACCCAACCACCACCACAAGTCTTCGGAAAACCCAAATCAAATCAAAAAATCATTGCAAAACATAACTAAAAAACCTCATCACCCAAATTTGAAGAAAAATAAAAAACCCCAAATCTAAAATAAAAAAACCCAAATATGAATCTCAGAGTCACAGTGGACAACGTGGAGGTCGATGGCCTGGTGTGGCGAGGTTGGCGGCAAGACAGCCGACGGTGAATTTGTGAGAGAGAGAGAGAGAGAGGGGCTGAGAAGACGGAGAGAGGACTGAGAGAAAGGGAGAGTAAAACATGTGAGGGTGAGAGATATGTGAGAGGGGAGAGAATAAAAAATATTTTTTTAGCATTTCTATCCGTACCGTTCCAAATTTGGAACTTGAAATAGTACTGTTCATCTATGCCAAATGGTTTGGCATTTAGAATACCTCATGTGAATGCTTTTTTGGTGTGTGGCGTGCCAAATGCCAAATAATTGGCATTTGGTGCTCTTAAGCTTAGGGAGACAAAGGGGCAGAACTGTTGATGACCAGTGACGACTTAAGAATTTATGAGATTGTTCTTAGAAATGATTTGAATGAAAGTGATGAGGAAAAAAAGGACCGTATATTGGTGGCTTGTGGACTAGCTAGCAAGACTTGTTAATCCAGCAAGACGTCGGAATGCTTCATAAGCGTACCAACGTGCTAAGTAGCTCAGTTGACATTTAAGGTGCCTTTCTGGAAACCATGTGAAGACAAGAAATTCTTTCATACCTCAAGCTGAATTTGCTTACAAGAATTTTCTAAACATAACCATAAAGAAGACACCATTTAGAGCAGCTTATGGACTCAAACCTCAACATGTTAGAGATGTAGTGATATAGTGCCACTACCACAAAAAGGCCATTGTTGACCATCTTTGAAAAGTTCACGAGGAAGGAAGGACTGTTCTCAAGACTATTAATGAAGCTCATGCCACATCAGCAAACCAACATCGACGTACTAGTGCATTTGAGTCATGAAAGATTTTCTAAAGGAACTTACCACAAGTTCAAGTGAAGGAAATTCGAACCACGTAAGGTATTGAAGAAGATTAGCTCAAATGATTATTTGCTTGAATTACATCCAGATTTGCAAATCAGCCCAATCTTTAACATTTCTGATTTAAACTCAATTGATGGGCTTGATAGGGACGCGGAAGCTATTGAAAAACAAATCAAACCGCCACCAAAAGTGCAAAAAGATGTTATTGAAGATGTGCATGATGTCAAAGAGGCTAACAAGGAGAGATAACCAATATAGGTGCTACTTAGTAAATTGGTTGGGTAAGCCAACGAGAAAAAGTACATCGATTGCAGAAGAGGAGTTGAGGAAAATTGATCCTGAGTTGAATGCAAAAACAATCGGGGTCTTTTTGTCATAGCTGAATTTTTTAAACCTAGAAGGACTGATGTAGGAGCATCTAACCACAAAACAAAGAAGGTCCAACAATTTATCTTGTCTGGCCAAAAGTTTTGATAAGACTAGTCATTCATTCTTCTATGTTCTGTTTTATTTATTATCATGTCTTTAGTATTTTAAAAGGTCATCTGTTTAGTATATGGCCTTTAATAAAGTTGGATGGTTAAGATTAAGTTATTAGATGCAAGGTGAAGGGCTAAGATTCTAGGCTTACTAGAGGCTATTATAAACGGCCTCTATCATTGTAGGCTACCTTTTCTTATCTATTTCATGAAATTTCAGATTTGAATATTTCTTGAGCTCTTTGCGCCTATAAATTGACATTACAGCTCCTCAATAACTTGAAATTTATACAAAATTCAAGTAAGGAAAACAAATCTAAGCAGTTTATTATTCTAATTTATACCATCTTACAACAAAATAACTACTTACAATTTGCTTATGTTTGTCACGCTTGGCAAGGACTGAAATTTTGAACCTTCTCCAAATAAATCACTAATTTGTCTGAATAGAGTTGCATCATAAATTACTGTCAGGCTCTTCAGAAATAAATACTATAAATTGAAAATCACATGAATGTATCTTAGAAGTTAAGAAACTCAAGAACTATTAACTTAGAAGGCAGAACTCACAGCTCGGGTAAATAACTCAAGGCAGAAATGCTAGGAGGAATGGGCCCCTAAAGACCACTTGCTTGGATCTATCTGTTAACAACACAGCTCAAATGGATTGAGATCAGACCTGAATCCTTTACTTAAAAAAGATATACAAGATCGAACAAAATACAAACCCGAAAGATTACCTTTCAATGAAAATATTAAAACTACTGTTAGCACTAAGAATGTTGCAGTCACCAAAAGGAAAGTTTAGACCTTTCAATTGTTAAGTGATTAGGCTTATCAGTGAGAATTTAAAGATTAACAATCAAATATGCTTTGAAAAATTAAATAAAATAAGAGAAAGAAACACTGATAGATACTCCAAGTTAAGCAAAGCAAATTTCCAAGCTCAGGGAACAATTCCAGAAAACTGATTGCTCTCCATGCTCCTGAATATACTTTTAAAGGTCATAGCTAGAGTAAATGAAAAAATGACATTGTTTTATTGTCTAATTGATTGGTGAGAAAGAAAGATAGCTCATACATTATTCTAAAAGAGGTAACATTTCCCAGGTAGGTTGGAATTGGTCCTGATAAGTTGTTCGTAGAGATGGATTGGCAGTGAATTCAATTAAATCAGTAAGAATGAGCAGTTGTTGACTAACCTGGACTTGAACTCAGAAGTCACTTATAGATATTCCAACTGCATAGAACCCCATTCATGTGGTATATTACCACTAAGGTAGTTAAGCATTGAGATCACTACAATCGAGAGGAAACTGTTCAAAGAAACTTAAATATAGTGTTCAGATTGGGTAGATCGCTAGAGCTGGTGAAGTATACCAGCAAGACCCTGCCCTCTAAGAAATCTATAAGACACGGATTTTTACTGGAGAAAAAAATTTAATGCAATTTGAATATTCAGACCTGCAATAGAAACCTTCAAACTAAAATATACTAGAATAAGTTATCTTCACATATTTATGCCTGAAGAAAAAAAAATAAAAGAGAAATAAAATATTTACTAGCTCAAAAGTAAACCAGAATCCAACATGTGAAACTTCTGAAATACGTACTTGGAGAGCTCTTCACAATGCCAAGGCATACTATGTCCAGAACCTATATCTTGGCATAAGGTTATATATATATATATATATATATATATATATAAAGATTGAATTCTTGTGATTGCTTTGACAAATATGATTTGTTTGGCCTAAACCAAATTCTCTTTTACTTGGTACCACACAGGCACTAAAATCATCGAAAACAAGAAAGTACAACAAGGCCCATACCATAACTTAAGGGTGTCAATTTGTTGTATGGTTTTAGAGTCATAGAAAAGTACTCTAGAAATAAAAGTTAATCTAAGCTAAGCGAAAGTGTAAAACTGTAAAGATTTAAAAAAAAAAAAAAAAAAAAAAAAAAAAAAAAAAACCAATTAACTATTAAAGAAATTCGTAAATACAGGAAACCGCAGATAAAATTTGTCAAAGCTTATGCTAACCGCATAGCTCACATGGTAAATAAAGCACTTAAGCTTCTAACTTCCTTCAGAGATTGAGCAAACAATTTAAATAGTGGCAATATAGAATGAATAAATGCATTCCCTGTTATTTCAAATTTGTAGGGAGTTCCGTTCAAATCCTGCACATTTATAAATAAATTAAAAAAAAATAGTTCAGAATTCTATTATTTCAGGATCAATGCTAGATAACATCTCACCAAATGCCAGCCATGGTCCAGGTACTAAAGATGAAGGATTGATCAAAGCTGATATAATTCCTCTCCCCAGCATATCCAACAACAGGGAGGCCACTATCAATATGATAGCTATATGCCTACAGCAAAGATTGTATCAAAAAGAAATCAGAAAACTAATATCCATAAATGAGGTGTACGGTGTGCGGTTGTCGGCCCATCATAGATAGGCCACAAAAGTGTACGGTGTACTGTTACTAGCCCATTACTTGTGGGCCCAAATGGTATAATGTGCACGGTAGGTTTTGCTGAGAACTATTTCAAGCCTCGAACTTGCTATTATTCTAGTGCATTCTAGAATACCTCAGTATTGCCTTGGGGAATGTCGCTACTAAGCACTATTCGGCGTTTAGCACTATTTCCAATGTCCAAGCTCCTGTTCCCAAAGTGGGGTCTACCCCTATGAAGAATAATCAAAACAGACCCCACCCACATGAGTAATCATTGGAAAGTAATCATCGCTGACCCACTATGGAAAGGCTATAAATAGGAAGAAAACATAGAAAAGAGGGGGTTAGACAATAGAGAGTAAAGAATTAGAGGATAGAGGGAGAACAAGTGAGGAAGCCCAGGAAGAAGGGTGTTCAATCAAGGTAGTCACCCATTTTTGTGAAGTCTTAATCTAGCTTGAGGAACTTACCATTGTAGGATACCTAAAAACCCACAATAACAAATAAATTGTGAGCCCAATCACATAGAATGCCCGTTAATAGGATGCACACAATGGGTGCCGTCTATGGGAATCTCCTACTTGGCTATAGTTCCACTGAGGTTCACTTGACTGAACATGTCTTATCATCACTCGGCAAGCTATGCCGATAGTGGGTCTAGGGGCTCATCTTGAAGTTCAAGTTGGCGAGAGATGAGGTATAAAAGGAATGAAGATCAAACACGAACGGGACAGGGAATGCACTGGCTCGAGAGAGGGATCGTCGTAGATGTACAAGTCAGCGTCCGAAGTCCTCAAGCAAGAGCATTATGACAGGAGAGATCTAGAATTAGAGCGCCTGCGTAGACTAGTTAGGGATCTGGAATTGGAGGTACAGGGTAGGCGTTGAAGAAGGATCCGTGGTAAGTCTCCTGAAGGGTCTGTAAGTGTTGGGGATATTCATGGAGAAGCGTCCCGCCAATCTGGTTCCCGCCAATTAAGGGAAAGATCAAGGGATTTCGCTAACAGGGAGTCGATTTCCCCCAAATGGCATAAATATTGGAGTGCTGCAATGGAAACCATGAGCTGTGCGCTACTTAGGGCGGCCCGGTCACCTTTCTCAGACAAGATTGAACATGCACAAATGCCGAGGAGATTTAGCAGACCACCGTTCATTTCGTATGATGGAAAGGCAAATCCCGTCGAACATGTCAGTCATTATATTCAAATGATGTCTCTCTACAATCAAAATGACGCGCTCATGTGTAAAGTATTTCCCTCTAATCTTGGGCCTATTGCTTTAAGGTGTTTTAATGGGTTAAGGAAGGGATCAATTCATGATTTTGGACAGCTAATTCAAGAGTTTGGTGCTCGGTTTATGATGTGTAGTCGAGCACCACAGCTCGTGGATGTGTTGCTCTCTATGAAGATGGGAGTTAGGGAAACTCTTCGGAGCTATGCTAATAGATATTGGGAGTTGTATAATAAGATTGGTGGGGGTAATGAGAAGGTGGCTGCTAGCACCTTCAAACTGGGTCTACCGGAGGACTCAGAGTTACGGTAGTCGTTGACTATGAGGCCTCCCGAGAGCATGCGACAACTTATGAAACATATTGAGGAGTATAAAAGGCTGGAAGATGATTAGCAACAAAGTAAAGGTAAAGCACCTTCCACGTCACAATACACAAAGGAGTCTCGGCTAAGGGGCTTTCAACCAAGGGCAAGGAGAGCATTGAGAATTCAAGAGCCCAATGCTTATACCAAGGAAATCAATGTCACGTTTGAGGAGCCCGAGCATAAGATTCTGGAACGAATCAAGAATGAACCTTACTTTCGGTGGCTGAGCAAAATGGGGGGGTAACCCAAAAAGAAGGAATCAAAACCTATATTGCACTTACCATTGAGACAAGGGGCACACCAACGAGCAATGCAGGGTATTTAAAGATTATTTGGAGCAACTAATAAAATCTGGGCATCTAAGGGAGTTTAGCATGAATCCCTGGAATGGCGTCATCGAACAGGCCTTAAGATCACGGAGGAAGGCACTTCCACTCCCGTTGGGTGTGATCAAAGTTATCCATGCAGCTTCAATGGGCACCAGTGTGAGCCAACAGAGGGGGGGGTTAACCATAGTGTCATAAAGAGTAATCAGGAAAACGCTCGACCTGGAAAGAAAGTGAAGCTTACCCGAGAGTCAATTGCATTTGACGATGATGATTTAGAAGGAACAACCCAACCACATGATGATGCGCTCGTGGTTATTGCCCGATTAAATGGTTTTATAGTCAAAAGGGTGTTGGCAGAATAGGGAAGTGGAGTCGAGGTAATGTATCCTGAATTCTTCAAAGGGTTGGGATTGAAGGCAAAGGATCTATCTAAATACAATACCCCTTTAATGGGATTTGATGGTAGAATGGTGATTCTAGATGGACAAATTTTGCTTCCTGTGAATATAGAGAGGAAAGAGGTGATGGTAAATTTTATCATGGTCAATTCATTTTCTCCGTACACAGAAATAATCGACAGACCATGGATTCACGCAATGGGAGCAATCCTGTCCACTTTTCATGTTAAGGTGAAGTTTCATACCGACCATGGTGTCGCCGTGGTGAGGGGAGACCAGCAAGTGGCAAGGCAATGTCTAGTGGTAGCCATGAACCGACAAATCAAGCAGAAAAAGTCTACCGAGCAGGATCCTTTGTAGCAATTATAGGAGCCCCCAAAGGGTAAGGGAACTGATAGTGCCGAAGATCTAATTAAAGTAAGTATACTTCCAAATGAGAATAAGAGCTTCTATATAGGAACTAGTATGAAGCATGAAGATAGGGTGAATATATTATTACTGTTAGTTCAAAACCTGGACATTTTTGCTTGGAGCCCCTATGACGTGCCTGGCATGGACCGGGAGTTCATTACCCACAAAATTAAAGTGGACCCGTTGTTCCCCCTGAAGAAGCAAAAACCTAGGAGATCAGCTAAGCAACACGTAGAGGCTGTAAAGCAAGAGGTTGCAAGATTGAAATTGGCAGGGGCAATCAAAGAAGTCTATTTCCCAAAATGGTTATCCAATATTGTGGTGGTGAAGAAGAAAAATGGAAAAAGGAGAGTCTGCGTGGACTTTACTGACCTCAATCGAGCTTATCCTAAGTATCCGTTTATGGTGCCGAAGATCGATCAATTGGTGGATGCCACTTGTGGACACCCAAGGATGAGTTTTTTGGATGCTTTTCAGATTGCATTAGCTGCCAAGGACCAGGATAAAATTTCGTTCATATCTCTTGAGGTAAATTACCACTAGACGGTAATGTCTTTCGGTCTAAAGAATGCAAGGGCCACTTATCAAAGGATGATGACTAGAATGTTCAAAAAGAAGATTGGGAGCACGGCAGAGGTGTATATCGATGACATGGTAGAAGAGTGAAGAAAATCATAGGCATGTTCACGATTTAATTGAAATATTTGAAATACTCAGGCGGCACAAGTTGCGTCTCAACGCTGAAAAGTGTGTCTTCAGCATGGGGGCTGGCAAATTTCTCAGGTATATGATCACCCACCAGGAAATAGAGGTGAATTTCGCTCAAATAAATGTCATAGAGCGGCTCAAACCACCGAGTAACCCAAAGAAGGTACAAGTATTGACCAGGATATTAGCTGTCTTAAACCGATTTGTTTTGGAGTTCGCTGATCGATGTCGTCCCTTGTACCCATTGCTGAAAAAATAGAGAGGTTTTCAGTGGACCGAGGAGTGTGAGGGGCTTTTTAGGACTTGAAGAAATACCTAGTGAGTGCACCAATATTGTCTTCCCTAGAGGTTGGTGAGGATTTTTTATGTATTTAGCAGTATTTGAGCACACAGTAAGCGTAGTATTATTGAAAGATCAAGGAGGAGTCCAAAAACTAATTTACTACATTAGTAAAACCTTGGTCGATGCAGAGACAAGGTATTTACCTTTAGAAAAGCTGGCATTAGCATTAGTGCATGCAACTAGGAAGTTACCCCATTATTTTCAAGCCCATATGGTGTATGTGTTGACCAAGTACCCACTACAGTCCTTGTTTTAGAGGTTCGACTTCCCAGGCCAGATAGCCAAGTGAGGGACCAGGCTTGGGTTATTTGATATTTGGTAAAGACCTAGAAGCTCGATTAAAGGCCAAGTACTTGCCGGCTTCATCGAAAATTTTACTCCTCGAGGGGACCAGGGGATTGTGTGTAGTGTGGAAGCTTGACGTTAGAGGGTGTTTGTGGCTAGTGCAATGGGAGCGGGGGCTAGTATCGTTATAATATCACCAAAAGGGGTAAAAGTGGAACATTCATTCAGGTTGGGCTTTTGGGTATCTAACAATAAGGCTGAATATGAGGCACTTTTTATGGGTTTGAGGGCCGTGCTTGGCCTGGGAGTGGCCGACCTGGAGATGTATTCAAATTATCAGCTGGTGGTCAATTAAGTTGAGGAAAGTTTTGAAGCCAAAGATTCTTAGATGGTTGATTACTTGAAGCTCGTGAAGCAAATGATGAGCAAGTTTCAAAAAATGAAGTTAGTTAAAATTTCCCAAGGGCAGAACAGGCATGCAGATTCCTTAGCAACTTTGGCATCACCACTAGCTGATGAGGTACCTCTGTTGATTAGGGTAGAGTTGGTGAATGAACCCAGTATTAACCTAAAAGTGAATGTCTCGGATATTGTGTTATCTGAGCCCAGCTGGATGGACCTGATCATTGAGTTTTTAGCTAAAGACTGTTTACCGAGTGAACGCAAAGAAGCTAACAAAGTGCGTATAATTGCTACTCATTTCTGATTTTTCGAAGACCGCAAATTGTATCGAAGATCTTTTGGGGGACCTTACTTGTTGTGCCTCTATCCTGCCAAAGTTAATGAGCTTTTAACCGAGCTCCATGAAGGGGTCTGTGGCAACCATGTTGGAGGTCAGTCATTGGCCCACTGAGAAATTACACAAAGATTTTGGTGGCCCTGGATGTAGAGAGACATTGTTGAGTATGTTAGAAGATACGAGCAATGTCAGAAGCACGCCCTGTCAATACACCAACCAGAAGGATGTTTGAATCCTATCAGTAATCCATGGCCTTTTACTCAGTGGGGGCTAAACATTATTGGCCTATTCCCCTGAGCTACAGAGAATAGAAGGTTTGTCTTGGTGGATATGGATTATTTCACTAAATGAGTTGAGGTCAAAGTGCTAGCTAACATTCAGGATGTAGATGTCAAGAAGTTTGTCTGGAAGAACATAGTAATGAGGTTTGGAGTCGGTGTCAGACAATGGGTTACGATTTGACAATAAAGCTTTTCACAAGTATTGTAGTGACCATGGCATAAAGAATAGGTATTCAACCTCAGCATATCCCTAGAGCAATGGCTAAGCCGAGGCTACAAACTAAGTAATTGTTAATGGATTGAAGAAGAGGATGAAAATAACAAAGGGAAGATGGAATGAGGAGTTGTCGAACGTGTTATGGGCATATTGAACAACACCACGGAGATAAACAGGCAAGACTCCTTATTCCTTAACATACGGAGTGAAGGCAATTATACCAATAGAGATAAGTCTATATAGCACAAGGACATCGAATTTTTCCCCAGTCACGAATGAGGAATCAATGGTAAGACAATTGGATTCACTAGAGAAGCGCCAGGGAACAACAACTATCCGCTTAGTGGATTACCAACAGAAGCTGGCTCAATGGTATAATAAGGATGTGAAGAAGAGAGAGTTCGATGTTGGTGACCTTATGCTGTGCAGAGCTGTAAGGAGTGCTCGAGAAATCAATGCTAGGAAGCTAGCTCCAAACTGGGAAGGACCATACAAAGTCACTGCCATAGCTAGAGCCGGAGCATACTATCTAGTGGACATGGAGGAAAGACCACTACCCTGGCCATGGAATGTACAAAAATTGAAAAAATATTATTATTAAGTATGTAAAGCTTAGGTGGTCAGTATGTAC
Organism: Castanopsis chinensis; assembly: GCA_032878915.1. Taxonomy (NCBI): domain Eukaryota; kingdom Viridiplantae; phylum Streptophyta; class Magnoliopsida; order Fagales; family Fagaceae; genus Castanopsis; species Castanopsis chinensis. Next base: position 11,875,458 of record JAVQMG010000115.1, on the reverse strand, counting down.
TGTACTTAGCATGTAGATTGTAATGAATGTGTAGTATATGAATTTTGCCACTCAGGACTGCTTACTTCTCTAAGAACAAAAGCCTTGGCTCGGCCTGACCCTGGTTACTAACTAGGTGAAAACCTTACATGAAATTTTCTAAGGACAGAAGCTTTAGCTCAGCCTAACCCCGGTTACCAACTAGGTGGAAACCTTACACTAAATTTTCTAAGGACAGAAGTCTTGGCTCGGCCTAACCCTGATCACCAACCAGGTGGAAAACTTACCCTAAATTCTCAAGGATTCGACCCCAAACGCTATTTGAAGGAAAATCATGCTTAGCAAATTGAGTAAGTTAAATGAAGCAATGGCATGTGAACCTTCTGGAGAATAAAGATGGCAAGGTAATAAAGGAAGAGAAAGAATAGCAAACTAATGAAATGCAATTGTATCATCACCAAAACAAGGTAACCTCAATTGTAAATTTAAAGTGTTATCATCAAAACTATGGCGATTTTAAGTCTAAAGTATTGACACCACACCCCACTGGCCTGGGAAGCATGACAAGTAATAAGGAAAGTAGTAGGGGTAATATCAAAAACCTTAAATAAAGGCTAATAGCAAACAAGCAGATAAAAAAGTTAAACTATTGATTCTTGGGTTGATCGGATACACGAGATACGACACCTTTAGTAGACTAGAAATCAAGATTTGGGATAGGTTGAGGTGCTTGCCCTTGATCAACATTGGGATCACTTGAGATTTCAAGATCAATGAGCTTGGCATGGGCATCAATCTCCTCAACCAGCACCCTTATACTTTGGCTGTCTTCATCCTTGGCACGGACAAGATTCTGAACAGGGGGAAGTGGAGGCTTTGGATAGGGGATTTGTTCAGCATTTCTAAAAGGGGAATCTTCAGGCACACTATAGCTGATACAGCTGCAAACCACCCCTAGCCGAAACCGAACCTTTGTGATTGGAACATGATCAACTTGCTGGAGTTCTTGACATTCGTGAACCCCATGTTGTAGAATTTGTCCTTGCTCTTTGTCACAACCATTTTCAGTTTAGCTATTTCCTTGTCTTGGGATGAGATCACACTCTTGACACTGGCCATTCTTAGCTCCATCTCCCCTAACTTGGTCTACAGTTCTGCAACCTTATGCTCGGATAAAGCACGAGCCTTTTCAGCATCTCTAGCCCTCTTCACGACAGCCTCCAATGTCATACCCTTCTCGCGCATGGTGGCCTCCACTACTTCTTTAAGAGTTTCCTCTACTGAGCTCTTCACCCTGTCCTCCATCATAAAGGCCAACTGGGCAGCCTATTTAAGTGATAGAAAATTAAAAAAAAATAAAATAAAAAATAATGTCTAAGAAATGATGTAGATAACTAAAAAGAATAAGAGCCTAGTTGTTACTGCAATGGTATGCCATTGTAGCCTAAGTGCCACTATTCTGTTGTTGTTGTTTGGAAAATATTACACATCATTCAGCAACTAAAGAGCGTGCCCCAAGCTCCGAGCAATACAACCACCTTGCCCATTCACCTAGTTCCGTATGCTGGACGCTACCGAGAGAGGTTGATCCCTGATGATAGGCCAAGAATGTATTAACCCCTTGTAATGAATTAATTGATTAATTAACCAAGTTTATTAATTAATCAAATTAACATGCAAACACGTGGTAGCACAAATAAATCACCAATTAACAAAAGTATGCAGCAGAAAATAAATTGACATGGTGATTTGTTTACAAATGGGGAAAACCTCCGAGACAAAAACCCCATCGGGTGATTTTAAGGTCACAACTCCCGAGAATTCATTATTATCACAACAAGCAGTTACAAGTAAAGGACTCCTAGTACTTTATACCAACCTACAGTTGAACCTTTACCCCAATACCCAATTAGACTTATTTTGTAATGACAATCTCTCTTTTCAATGCACGGCTCACAGTACATAACTAACCAATTGTGCGAATCCCAATACGTGAATTCAATCACCAACTAGAGAAGATTGTTCGCTACAAAGTTCTTCAGTTCATCACACGATGAAGATTTAGAAGCTCTTTGGTCACAAAACCCTACGGTGCACAAACACAATAGCTTCTTCACAAGAAATATGAATTAGGATAAATTTTGTCTCTAGTTACAATTTGCATGAACAAACTTTGTTCCACACTTGTGCAACTTGTGTCTTGATTGTGCCACCTTTGACGGCCCTTAAAATAATCCTTTTATGCCTAGGGTTGTGAGAAAAGAAAGCCCAAATATACAATCACAGATTGAATGAAAAACAGACCAAAAATTCTGAGTTTCATAAACCTCAACAAATACCTTAGTTGTCGAGCAACTATCGAGCCACGGACTAAGACAGCTCTTTTAATCATCGATAGATACTAGCTGTCGAGTTTTAATATACAACACTTTTCACACTTGAATCTTGGATAAACTTATATGGCTTCAAGACTTGGACTTGAAACAAGGTTTCTTGAAGTATTAAACACATCCTAGATCTACTCAATTAAAAGTAAAGTGCGTTTTATCAAAGGATTATCTAATTACATAAAGTAGTGACATAAGTTCCTAACATTGAATCAAAATATGTCCTAACAATCTCCTCCTTTGGCAATCCATGAAAAAACCATAACAAACAAATGAACATATGCGAGAAGTCATAAATCACTCAACTCATACTCACTTGTTAAGTACAATAAAATCTATCCTAATACAAACTCTTGAAAAACTTTGCAAGAAGAGAGTTCACGGCAAGGAAGACTTTGACAATTTGTATTTCTAAAACACTTAAACAAAACTTATCAAGGCATTTTTGTGTGAAATGAAAATAAAATATTGCATACAATATATAAGAAGCATGTGCATAAAGATAGAAAAGAAACAACATATGGAGAGATAGTTGAAAGAACTGTAATAAAAACCTCACAAAGTGTATATATTAACAAGTACAAGATTTGCTATCACAATATGATCACAAGATCTAGGGTACATGAACAATGTATCTAAAAATAGAGAGAAAGAAAAAGATACATAAAATCCTCTCTACATCCCTCAAAATCAAAACTCCCTCTCACTAAAATCTCCTATACTAACACTTCCCCTGTGAGTATGACTATTCTCATATCCAAAACTACTTTCCCTTTTTGTCACGAGTGACAAAGGGTAAGAGTATCAACTAGACATCTTGTCAGCATTGGAAGAGCTAGCATCACCATCATCCTTATCATCGAAAGTAGTAGCATCATCAATATCCTCCTCATCCTCAAAAGCCTCTAGAGTAGGTGGAGGAGACGCAACAAAGCCACCCATGACCGCTTGATGTCGTGCAATACGACCAACAGGGGTGTTCACCTGACACAACTCATCACTAAGAGTGTCGAGGCGAGCATCCATGTGCTGAAGCTACGCCATAATATCCTCGAAAGTCACACAGCTCGTAGAAGAAGAGGGAACGGATGTGGATGGAGCTGAAGGAGCTAGAGGAACTGTCGATTCGGACTGCCTCGAACGTAGCTACTCCTTGCTCCATTTAACAGTAGCAGTGTCTATGGCACATATTATGGAAGTGGTTGAACGCGGGAAAGGGAACAAAGAAATGGCTTAAAATCCTCGTGATAGCAGAAAGGAAGATGAGCTTATCATGGGTCGTCGTATCCCTATACACATCTATGATAAAGAGAATGAAGTAAGAAGGAAAATCTATACTAAGATGCTCAAGAAGGGAAAGCAAAAACTGAGCACGGGGCTCTGTGATAGAGTTATAGTAAGATAGGGGATGAAGAATAAAAGTCATAACCATGTTCAAATACCGAGGGCTTTTAGCAAAGCCTAAACATTAAGTGAACTAATGCTCACCCCAATCTGAAGGATGCTTACAAAAAGCTGATATAAGCTCGCCTTTAGACATAGTCTTAAGACGCTCACAACTAGGGTAGTCAGGATGCGCTATCCTAAGGACATAGAGCACGTCAAATACAATATCTAGGGTGACCACAATGTGCTTGCCTCGAACGTGAGTGGAAAACTGAGGTACTAAATAATCGAATCCATGCATATTAGAGTAGAACTCCTAGATCAGCACGGATGGACATGTGACCGGGATGTCACACAGTGACTCTCAACCCCTACTGTGAATAACAGTTGGTAGGTCAGTGTCAGAGAAGTCCAATAGAATGACTTGGCGTTCTGAATGAATGCCACGTCTAGAAAAGTTCTTCGAAAAGTCCTTGCGGGCTTTATCATCACGGAACCGAATATGAGAGAAAGTAGGGTCAGAAGAAGTGGATGCCCCAGAATGTAGAGGGTTTCGAGATGGAACAGATTTACGTTTAGGTGCCATAGAAGCAAACTAACGCAAACAGAAGAGAGAGAGGGAGAAAGAGACAATCAGAAAACTCCCAAGCAGTTCAAATATATCCAAATATATTGAAAAGAAAGAACGTATGCATGGGGATGCATGAACATGTGACATGCAATAGAGAAAGCATATTGGGCTCAGCCTAATCCAATCCTACCAGCATACAAATAGATAACATATATAAAACATATCTAAATGCATGAAAATATAGTTATAATGCACATGAGATGCAATGTATGAAGCTTTTATGATCGAATCTTCAAAACCCATCCCAAAATTTTGCAAAAACCTCTTTGATTTTAAAAAACCCCAAAATTTTCAATAATCCCAAAAACTTAAGTTAAAAATCATGAGATGCATGAATATGAGGGATTTAGACACTTAACAAGTGAAGAAAACTTGATTAAGGTTGAAGAATCCTTGAGGAAAAGGTTTGGGGTGAGAAAGAGAGGTTTTGGGAGGTGAAAAGGCGAAAGGAATCGAGAGAGATCGAGACAAATGAAGCCCGAATTGCGTTGGCCCTATATATAGAAGCTCAGTAATTCTCGATAGATCGAGAGGTGTCGAAAGGTGTTGAGCTCTAAAAGGGTTGACAGTTGCAGCTATCGAACAGATACCTAGAGTTGTTGACAGGCCACAAACGCGTTGACCCCTTGTGATAACTTAGATTAATTAATTAGCCCAGTTATTAATTAATCAAATTAACATGCAATATCACGTGGCAGCACAAACAAATCACCAAAACTAAGTTATGCAGCGGAAATAAAATGACACGGTGATTTGTTTACGAATGGGGAAAACCTGACAGCAAAAACCCCACCGAGTGATTTAAGGTCACCACTCCCGAAACTCTACTATTATCACAACAAGCAGTTACAAGCAAGGAATCCCAGTACCTTACCAACCTACAGTTGAACTCTTACCCCAATACCCAATTGGACTTGTTCTGTAGTGACAGTTTCTCCTTTCAATGCACGGCTCCCAAGTACGTGACTAACCAGATGCGCGGATCCCAGTACGCGACTTCAAACACCAACTAGAGAGAGAAAATTGTTGGCTGCAAAGTTCTTCAAATCATCAGAGATGAACTAGGGCACGAACTTTGTCTTTTAGATCACAAATTGCATGAACAAGAAGTTCTGAATGAATGTGCAACTTGCCTCATCTTGACGGCCCTTAAAATAATCCTTTTATATGTCTAGGGTTAGGAGAAAAGAAGTCCCAAAGACACATTCACGGATTGGACTTGAAACAGAACTGAAAATCTGTTTTCTTTAATTCTCGACAGATAGAGGTGTCGAGGATCTGTCGAGAAGCTATCGAGGCTTGGGGTAAAACAGCTTCTTAAAGCTCGATAGATGCATGTGTCGAGGTAGGTGTCGAGCTTTAAAAACTTGCACTTCCTTGCTTGTTTCTTGGACAGACTTTGATGGCTTCAACGCTGGATCTTGAAACACTGTTTCTTGAAGTGTTAAACACATCCTAAATCTACCCAAATACAAGTAAAGTGCGTTTTGTCTAAGGATAAGCCAATTACATAAAATAGCGACATATGCTAACAACTTGAACTACATATGTCCTAACAGTTGTCCACAGTAAAATAAGCTCGATGGATTGAGGAGCTATCAAGAAACTATCGAGGAGACAGGAACTTTCTCGATGGATCGAAAAGCTATTGAGATTGCAAAAAGAAAAAGCTGAGGAGCTTGATAGATAAGCTAGGTGTCGAGAGGTATCGAGGAGTTGTCGATAGCGCTTAAAACAATTTTTTGAAGAAGAAAAAAACACAGATATGAATGCAATCAAACATGCAACTCAATCAAGGATCCAAACAACATTTTGATCTCTCAAAAACATCTCTTAACAAAAATTGTTAAGCACATAGATCCCAAAACACACACACACTAAACAAGTCTAACCAATTTTATATTTCAAAAACAAGTCAAGACAGTTTAGTGAGCACACATTAACACATGTAAACCTTGTGATAGCCAAATCACATTGTACCCGCACATGTATCAAAACTAACAAAGAATATTCCATGTTATGTGTGAGAAACATTGCAAGATTGCATAAATATCTCTATGTTATGATAATTTGAGATATGAGTAAATCAATTTAACTCACACATGATCATAACTGTTTGTTGGGGACTATCACCTTCGAGGTACGTCCTATAACTCTCACGTCTCCTATAATACACGCTTGCAATCATATATAAAGTATTTTGATCTTTTTACTTTTATTTTTTTTCTTTGCATATTTTTTTTATTAAGTATATCATGCATGGGCATACAAGAGAGAGAGAAGAAATACCCAATTATATTAAGCTCTTTGACATTGCACTTTTGCTATACCAAAGCCTACAGATATCATTTCATGATTAGCGGGCAACAACGGTAAGATGGTTATTTATGCATTTCTCTTAGGATTTTTTAGTCCTTCCCATCATAAAGAGTGATATGAATGTTAAGTACAAGAAATTACTTAACCTTACTCATTACAAACACGATCCACAAAACTCACTTGCTTAGTTGTGCATAGAGATGGTCATCTAAGCTACAAAAGATACAAATTTTAGAAAATTTTGTTTCATTGGCTAATCAAGGTACACAAGTACCAAAGTACACAAACACACACTATTTTTGTATTTTTCAATTTTTTTTTATTTTATGAAAACAAAATAAATTAAAACTGAACATAAGTAAACAAAAACATGTTAAACAAAATACAGCAATGCATAATACTGGACTGACATAAAACAGTAAAGCAAAGCACACAAGCATTGCATAACCAAAAACAAGAAAGGGAGAGAGAGAAAAAAAGTGACAAAATCAATTGGAGCTCTTTTCCTTCCACACCTTGGAAGAACCTTTCCGTTTAGCAAAGCCATGAATCGGCGGTGAGAGGGAAAAATTAAAATCGTTCAAGTTCAAAAGGAACATGAGGGCTTTGAGAAAATCTCTAAGAGGAGCAAAAGAGGATGGAAACTGATTCTGCTTTCCCGATGCAATTATGTCATTGCTCTGTTGAGTGGCTAACCACTTATAGCAATTAGGTCGAGTATGATCGGCTGCTCCACAATAATGACAGAAATGCTGCTTCTTTTGTTTAGGTTCTTCTGTTTAGGCTTTTGAGAGTTAGCCTTCTTAACCCTAGGATTTTTAGCTTCTTTCTTATCCTGCTTAGGGGGTGCTTCTAAGATAGATTTACCCTTATTTATGTTCTCACTAGCTACATAAGTTTTGACATTAGTGTTCTCAATATCAACATTATTACTAGGAGGAACAAAAATAGTAGTATTAGTAGAAGCAATATTAAAGGAAGAGAAATCATACCCTAAACCAGTTCAATTGGAAGCAGATTTCTGAAGATTGAGCATCTCATCGAGCTTAGCACTTGAAGTACTTTCCAGCTGAGCTCTGATTTGGAACAATTCTACCTCAAGCTTCTTGGTCTTCTCAGCTAGGAAGTTGTTCTCAAACGTTAGTGCTCCTATAGTCTGATTGGCTTCATCAAATTTTGTGGAAAGTTCTTCACGTTCAAGCTCCACATCACTGAGCTTCTTGGTGGTCAGCCTATACAACTTTTCATGTTTCTCTAAGACCTTGTATAGCTTTGCATAGGCAGTATGGATGTCACCTTGCTCATCTATCTTCTCAAATTTTGACTCCACCAAGTTTTTTTCTTCTTCCACATCTTTTGAAATTCCTTCAGTAGAATTGACAATGGCAGTGAAGGCATTCAGGATTCCGTCATCCTCATTTTTGAAATCATCCTCAGGTTCACTATCACTTAATGTAGTAGCAAACGCCTTGTTCTTCCCAATGGTCTTGAGATATGTGGGGCACTCTTGTTTCATGTGTCCAAAGCCTTAACACCCAAAGCACTTAGGTTCTAAGGAAACAGTGTACTGACCGCCATCCCTTGAATCCTTCTTCCCTTTGTCTTGGCTCTTGAACTAAGAAAAACTGGATTGCCTACGATCCTTGTTGAAGCCCTTTGCATTGGCATTCTTCATGAACTTCTTGAACTGCTGAATAAAGCATTCAATGCCCTGCTGTTGAAGTTTGCTGCCTTGATCTTAGCATCATCCCAATCGGCCGACGCTTCCTTTGGCTTGGTCCAGCCAATCCTACAGCTTACCACACCTTTTCATCTAGAAACTGCAAGAAAGCTATCATGCATACTTTCCAGTATGCATAGTTAGTACCTCCAAACAATGGAGGTATAATAAAAGATTGTCCTCTATCCATGACAAACAGGGATCAATAGATCACACACAAAGATTAATCCTAATCAGAGTATGCCCGCTCTGAGTTTCATAAATCTCGACAGATACCCTAGCTGTTGAGTCATGGGCTAAAATAGCTTTTTTAATCCTCGATAGATACTAACTGTCGAGCTTTAATGAATAACACTTTTCACACTTGAATCTTAGATAGACTTGTACAACTTCAATACTTAGACCTGAAACAAGATTTCTTGAAGTATTGAACACATCCTAGATCCACCCAATTAAAAGTAAAGTGCATTTTGTCAAAGGATTAGCCAATTGCATAAAATAGTGACATATGTTCATAACATTGAATCACATATGTCCTGACACCCGAGCATAAAATCGCTTTGCCATCTAGCAGCAGGAGGCGCCGAAAAGGATGATATATTGAACCCACTTCCATAGTAGTCTAGGGGCCTGGACCGAACTCCCTAATGAGTAGTGGGGTAGTAGGTAGGGCAGGTAGGACCCGGGAAGGTGTCTGCCCTTGTCAATTAGAAGGCTCATTTATGTCCCAGGGCCTCTTTCGACCATAGGGAGCTAGGGGAGGAAGGGCTTGTTGTTGATGGCTGGCCATCAGCTAGGCAGGAATCGATTGGCCATCATTGTCCTTCTAAAATCCATCTCAAGATCAGGGTTCTCGATTTTGGTTCCTTTGGAAGAAGAGTCTACAAATTCAATCACCACTTGCCCTTTCAACCCAAGCTTCTTCTTGTGGGTCCTCAACTGAGGTCTCTTTGTTTGGTTCTTCAACGGGGATGTGCTCGACCAAACCGTGGAACACTGTATTAGCTAAACCGTCCCTTACTGGTAACAGTGAGCCCTCCCTTATTTTTCGAGGGCTGAGTGCTCGAGTCTTGCTGAGAGTTAATCCCTTAGGAAGGAAACCATGTAACAGAACATTAAGATAGGAAAGGAGAGGACTACCCACAGTTAACATCTAACCGAGATCTTGAAAGCTTGTGTATGCGGGGGTGCAGCCGAGGATAAGATGGGACATTCGTAGTTAACGGTCGAAGTGCATGAAAATCTCAAATCGAAATACGAAGTTGAGGTCCTACATGTGTATGGCACTAGGGTCCTGTCTAAATCACTTGGAATTTGCACCAACAAAGAAAACAATCAGTGTTTTGTAGAAGACAATGGTTATAGCGAATAAGTAATAAAACGTCAGTAATACAGGGAGTAAGTTAAAGAAAATGGGGTACCGACCAACATCCTAAGATGAGGTCAAGCAAATTAATTCATTGGCAAGCCAATTGCCGCTTACTCGGACAAACTCTCTTATTGAGTTTCTATTTGAATCAGGGAGACACGATATCAACCGTACCCTTGTGTCCCTGACTTTGAGCTAATACCCCGACCGTATGTTACCACACAGATTGTACATGAAGTTAATACTGTGTTGGTTGAGGTGTAGACCACACAATTCATTAAGCATACTTACACTACTCACTACTCAGAAAAAGACTGGTGGAAGTTGATCAGGGTAAAGGCCGTAAAATCTAAGGGTCCTAAATATTAATGAGTCTACGGGAAATCTTACCCCACCCTCTAAAATTGCCATCAATAGGAAGAATACTACATGAGGGCGCCTCTCATTGGCTATGTTGTCCTCACGACAATATACAATATCTATGTCAAAAGGAATGGCAAACATTGCCCTAAAATGGCTAAAGCTGCCCCGGTCCTAAGGAGATGCGAGAAACCCATTCTAGAACACTAAATAAAGGGAAGGAAAACTTAAAAACAAGGTAGAGATTGAATAACTTACAATAAGAATGCTAAGGGAGACTTGCTGGAGAAGGAATTTGTGCTTAATGAATTAAGGCGCTTAAAGATAGAGGATGAGAAAAGTGATCTGAGTAGGGGAAAGTTCTAATTTATAGGGAGAAAAAGACTAAAGGAGCATTAAATGAGCGTTTAAGCAGAAACACTCCTGATTCCTTTTTTCATAACCATTGCATGCGTGGCCTCGGTACACAAACCGTTAGGTCATGATGGCCATTCAATGAGATAGCCTATCACCATGATTACCCATAAAGTAAATGTTGTCTTGTCTGTAATTAATAACCAATGATTTGTATCCTCGAGGAGTGAGCATCGGTGTGACAAGAGTCCTTGAACATTCCTTGAGAGCAGGGAACGAATCAAGGGGGGCTATTGTACAATGTGCGGTCATCAGCCCATCATAGATAGGCCCCAAAAGTGCACGATGTATGGTTACTAGCCCATTACTTATGGGCCCAGATGGTATAATGTGCATGGTAGGTTTTGCCAAGAACTGTTTCAGGCCTCAGAGCTGCTATAATTTGACTACATTCCGGAATACCTTAGGAGTTCCTTGGGGAATGTTGCTGCTAAGCACTATTCAGCGTCTAGCGCTAGTTCCAATATCCAAGCTCTTGTTCCCAATCCTTGTCAACAATAATCAAAACGGGCCCCACCCACACGAGTATCTTCGAAAAGTAATAATTGTTGACCCATTATGGAAAGGCTATAAATAGGAAGAAAGCATAGGAAAGAGGGGTTAGACAATAGAGGGTAGCGAACTAGAGAATAGAGAGCGAACAAGTGAGGAAGCCCCAGAAGAAGGGTATTCGGTCAAGGTAGTCACCCATTTTTGCGAAGTCTTAATTTGGCTTAAGGAACTTACCATTGTAGGATACCCAAAAACCCACAACAAAAAATAAATTGTGAGCCCAATCATGCAAAAGGCCCATTAACTGAGAATAGGGCGCACACATGAGGTATCAGAAAATTTGGTCACACATATATCCAATGAAACATGTGAGTGAAGGAAAGAAATCAAACTTAACAAAATAATCACCTTATGTATAGAAAGAAAGCCATAATCCACAAATATGCTTCAGTTACCCCTTCCAGCTCACACCTACGCCATTACATATCATTATCGAACTCCTTCACTTAGCACTATACTTAATCACATGGAGTAGACATTGAAAAGGCATGCACTTATACCATATTTGCGATCACAGGTTTTTGTTTCATATTAAAAAGTATTTAGATTTGAAAGTTGCAGCACAAAAATAGTAGTATTCCATACCACACAAAAAAAAAAAAAAAAAAAAAAAAAAAAAAAAAAAGAAGAAGAAGATCAATGAACAAATGTATGAACTTTTTTGCCATATGCACTTGATTTGTACATTATCCTTGATGTATACTTCCTGCATACTCAGGTTACACCCTTCTTCTTTTTAGAATATATTTTTATTACTTATAAATAAACAAAGCAAATAAATAAATAAATAAATAATGTTGCATACTTGAAGCTGAGAAGGAAAATTTCTCCCCATGAGCAATGAAATATTTAATTAGGAATGAGTAGAAAAGGCATGGAAAAGGAGAGCACTGTTATGTTGTTCTAGCATAAGGGAAATCCCTTGAAAATACTAAACAAGTAGCATTAGAAAAAGAAAAGTTGATCAACATATGTGCATCTAACTTCCATTAGTTATCTTGCCATTTATCCATAGAAAACCAAAGATACACAAAATAGGAGGACAAGAGAATTGGATAAACATTTTATGCCATCATTGCTAAAAGGAACAACTATAGAATCAATTCAACTCAGAATTACATATAAAGTTACACACAAAAAACAAGCAAGCTATGAATATAAAAAGCAAATTCAAATATTTAAACTACTTGGCTTGAAATTGTTAAAAAACCAGAACAACATGAGTTCCATGGAAATCAATCCATTCAAGCATTTTATAATTGATGAAAAAACAATTAAATCTTTTATGTCATTTCATGATCTCCATATGAACAATTTCCATAAAAAAGGAGAGAAAATCCAAACAACACCATGGTTTGCTTTCCAACAAAGGTAGGATTATGTCTGAATAATTCACATTTTTTCAATAAAAAAAAAAAAGTATCTTTCAGTTATCCCATCTAGCTCACACCTATGCCACTATATATCATTATTGAACTCCCTCACTTAGGATATATTGAACTCCCTCACTTAGCAGGGTACTTAATCACATGGAGTACATATTGAAAAAGCACACACTTATAGCATATTTGTGACTATAGAGTTTTGTCTCACATTAATAAGTACCTAAATTTGAAAGTTGTAGTATAAAAACAATAGTATTCCACACCTCAAAAAAAGACCAATGAATACTCAATAAAGATATTGTTGCAATTTGGCTAGGATATTTGATAAATTTTATGGAAAGCGCACTACAAACCAAGTTAAATAAGAAATCTAAAAGGAGTTAATTAAGTTAAATATGAAACATACCTTGCTACTTCTAACTTGAATACCATTATGCTTAATGGGCCCAAAATTGTTGAAAACCACTTCAAGTTGTTCAACAGTTGCATTCATAGGCAGATTTGGTACAAATATGGCATAAGTCTTAGTTGGACATGTACAATCATAGATATTAGAAGAAAAAAGGTGGGTATGAAAAGGGAAGTTTGTATAACATCTCAAATTGAACACCATTCCAGGTATCAATAAATAAGATCACAAGAAGAAATTAACACCTGCATGATCATCAATCTTTTCCCTGGTATTGTTGCTACTAGGAGTTGTAGCATCAGGTGCTACAGATGCATAGGATGGTGTAGCAAGTTTAACAGGTGGAACCCTTGATTGGAATGGAGCACTATTTTCCTTCAATAATTGTACCTGGAATAAGCACAACAAAATGCAATAAAATATGTTTAGTGATAACAATATCTAGAGAACTACATAAGTATAGATTTACTTACCACTGATGCAAAAGTTTTCTTTGGGACATCCTCGGACTTCTTTGAAAGATCCTTAGACTTTTAGGAAGATCCTCGGTGTTAGGATATATGTGATTCATGTTAGGAACATATGTCATCATGTATTGGCTAATCCTTTGACAAAGCACTTTACTTGTATTTGGGTAGATTTAGGATGTGTTTAATACTTCAAAGAACAAGAGTTCAAGTCTAGTATTGAAGCCATGCAAATCTGTCCAAGAAACAAATGCAAAAGTGTTGATTCATTAAAGCTCAATAGATAGCTCAATAGATAGCTATCTATCAAGGCTCTACAAATACTATCTATCGAGGTATCTATCAAGAATTATGAAATTCAGATTTTCAGATCTTATTTTCGATCCATGCTTTTGTATTTGTGTAAGGTTTCTTTTCTCACAACCCTAGACATATATAAGGCTTATTTTAAAAGCTGTCACATAAGAGAATACAAGGAGAACATATGAAAAAGGTGACTGATGCCTTATTCTTTCCAAAAGAAGCTACTGCATCTTTGCGCCTTAGGGTTTTATAACCAAGTGCTTCTTGATATTCATTGTTGATAAAGTGAAGAACTTTCCAGCTAATATTCTTCTTCCTCAAGTTGGTGAGTGAGTCACATACTGGGATTCGTACAAAGGAGTCAGTCACGTACTGAGATCCGTGCATCAAAAGGGTGGTGTTCATATATTGAAGAGTTTAGAGGTTCTAAAGTGGTAGAAGGTTTCTGTTGTAAGTTCATCTATGGGTATTGTAGAGTCTAGGGACAAAGGTTTTGTATTAGATCTAAAACTTCTCTTTACTATAGTGAATTGCTTTTCAGGAAGGTTTCCCCCCAAGTTTTTTGCCTTGAAACTAATTTGTTTCATTGGTTTTACTAGGTCATCATATCTTGTCTTATTTACTTTTCCACTGTGGATGATAATTGACTTGATATTGATGTTTGTTTGTTTTAACAAATTTTATACATAATAAATCTAGTTAATAACTTGTGTTTAAAGCTTGTTAATGCTATTAAACAGGGTCTAAATTTCCCAACAAGTGGTATCAGAGCAGGTACACTCTGATTGGATTAATTTCTTGAGTGTGATCCATGACCCCCGTTGTCATGGATAGTGGACAATCTCTTTTGATTCCTCCTTTATTTGATGGCACTAATTATGCGTACTGGAAAGTTTGTATGAAAATTTTTTTGCAAGCTTTAGGTGAACAGGTGTGGCAAGCTATTGAAGTTGGCTGGATTAAGCCAAAGGAAGCGATGGTGGATTGGGATGAAGCAACAGTCATAGCGGCAAATTTCAACAGTAGGGCCTTGAATGCTTTGTTTTGTGGGGTGACCAATGAGGAATTCAAGAAAATATCATCCACAAAAGTTGCTAAGGAAGCATGGACCGTTCTTAAGACCACCTATAAAGATACCAAAGCAGTAAAGACCGTGAAGCTTCAACGACTCACTAGTAGTACTGAAGAAATAAGGATGGAGGAGGATGAGTCCTTTGATGAGTTTTAAGCTAAACTCAAGAATATTGTGAATTCTGCCTTCAACCTTGGAGAATCTATCTCAGAATCCAAAATTGTTAGGAAAACCCTTAGGTCCTTAACTAAAAGATTCCATGCCAAGATCACTATTATGAAGAAGTGAAGGACATTGATAAAATTCCTTTGACTGAGCTTGTAGCAAACCTTCAAACCTATGAGATGGGATTAGGCTCAATGGGAAAAGATGGAAAGAGTAAAAACTTGGCTCTTAAGGGTACAGAGGAAGAGATTGAGGACTCTGAAGATGAAGATGAAGATGACAATGAGGATAAGGATCTAACATTCATAACTGATAAAATTATCAAGCTTCCTCAATTTAGGAAAAAGGATAAGGGAAAACCTTCTTGCAAATCTAAATCCTCTAGGAAGGGTAAGAATGAGAAACCCCTTATCCAACGCCATGAGTGCAAAGGTTTTGATCATATAAGGATAGAGTGCCCAAACTACCTTACGAAGGAAAAAACCAAATAGTCAAAAGATAAAGGGTTGGTTGCTACTTGGAGTGACACTGAGAATGACTCTTCTGATGAGTATGTGAATGAATGTGGTTAAGTTATGGCCTTTGTTGCCTCAACCAATAAGATGATGGTGGAGAGTGTTAGTGACAGTGAGGATTCTTCTGATGATGAAGTACCTAAGTAGTTGACCCTTCAGGAAGTCTATAATAAACTATGCACTGAATTCATAAAATCTGAAAAGACTTTTCATCTTTGTAGAAAAGAGCTTAATGAGGTAAAAACTAAAAAAACTGATCTGTTACTCAAGCTAGATGAGACTACAAGGTTAGTTGAGACTCTTGTTATGGAGAACGCCTTATTAGAAGAGAAAGTCAAGAATTTCACAATTAAGCTTAGTCAAGCTAGAACTTAAATAGAGAAGATGTCTAGTGCAAAGCTTGATGAGGTATTGAGTGCTTAAAATCCTAGTTCTAATAAGACTAGCTTAGGATATGATGTTTCCTCCAACCCCTCCTCTTCCATGGCTTTTCGATCAAGGACTATCATTGTGCCTCAATCTGAGAAAGGTGACAAAGGTATGAAATCCAAAACTGATTTGGCTAATTCTAAATCATTTGTTAGACCTCATGTTTGTCACCATTGTGGTGTTTCTGGACACATTTGTCCTAATTGCTTTAAGTTGTATCCTCAAAAGCAAGTGTCTAATTAGTCACAAGTTTCCTCTCAAGGCCCTATACATTTGTTTGGAGAGTTATTAAAAGTCTTAAGCTTTTTCACTCAATTTCAAACGAATTCTAATTCTTCTATGTTCTTTGGTAGACATACTAGGATACGTGCCTTTTCATCTTCACGGCCAAAGACCCGTGCTGTGTGGGTGAGAAAGGAGCCTAAGACTTAATTGTCTTTTTCTATTGTCCTTTGCTTTAATTCTTTCTTTCTAAAGTATGACTTTTTTGCTTGATTTCTTATCTGCTTTTGGAATCATGCTTTCATGCATTTGCATCTTTCTTTCATGCTTTCATGTTATTTGTCTATTGTTGGTTGGTTGTTTAGTTTTTGTTTTGCCTTGTTTCAAAAAAAAAAAAAAGGAATAATCAGAAAAATACAAAAATAGTATGTGTTCTGTGTACACTAGTACTTGTGTACCTTGAATGGCCAATGAAACAAAGTTTTCTTAACTTAACTTTGTATCTCTTATAGCTTAGATTAGCATCTATATGCATAACTAAGTAAGTGAGCTTTGTGGTTCTTTGTTTGTGATAAATAAGATTAAGTAATATCTTATACTTAATACTCGTATCACTCTTTTTTGATAGGAATGACTAAAAAATCCTAAGAGAAATGCATAAATAACCATTTCACCATTGTTGCCCGCCAATCAAGAAATGATATTTGTATGCTTTAGTATTGCAAAAGTGCAAGTCAAAAAGCTTAACATAATTAGGTATTTTTTTTCTCTCTCTTGTATGCTCGTGCATGATATGCTTAATAAAAGAAAAATATGCATAGAAAAATAAAAGCACAAATATCAAAATGCTTCAAAACATGATTGCAAGTGTGTATTCTAAGAGATGTGGGAGTTATAGGATGTACCTCGAAAGTAATAGTCCCCATCAAACAGTTATGATCTTGTGTGAGTTAAATTGATTTACTCATATCTCAAATCGTCATAACATAGAAACACTTATGCAATCTTCTGATGTTTTCATGTACAACACGCAATATTCTTTGTTACTTTTGATACATGTGCAGGTACAAAGTGGTTTGACCATCACAAGGTTTACATATACTAATGTATACTCACTAAACTGTCTTAACTTGTTTTTGAAATATAAAATTGGTTAGACTTGTTTAGTGTGTGTGGGTGTTTTGGATCTAAATGCATGACATTTTTCTTCAATGAGAGATGATTTTGAGAGCTTCAAATGCTAATTGGATCTTTGGTTAAGTAGCATGCTTAATTGCATTCATATCTGTGTTTTTCTATTCTTTGAAAAACTGTTTTTAAGCAATCTGGATAGCTCCTCGATAGCTCTCAACAACTAGACTATCTACCGAGCTCTTCAGCTTCTTTTTATCGCAATCTTGATAGTTTCTAGACAGCTTCTCAATCCATTGAGAAAGTTTTCATCTGCTTGATAGATCCTCGACAGACTCTAGATCCATCGAGGTTGGCTCAATAGCATCTCGAGAGCTCTTGATCCATCGAGATCCTCTTGCATGCATTGTTTTTTCACATGTTTTGCATGTTTCTATTATCTTGTCATCCATAGCATCTTGTTTCATTACATTCATACATTTATATAGATTCCTTGTGCCCCTTTAATCATCTTTGATCATTTTTTTTTCTCGGGTGAAGCTTTCTAGCTTCTTATACCCTTTGTCAATCACGACAAAAAGGGGGAGAAATTGTGGAGAATTTGTGATTTCTTTTTTAAGATTCTACAAGTTATGGGGAGAAATACATGCCCTTGTAAGGGGGAATTGTGTTTCATCATGTTAGAGGGAGTGTTTACCTCTTTGTTGTTGTAGGAGCTTCTTTTAGCTTCTTCTTCTTGTACACTGGTCTTATGACCATGTTTACATACATTGTGCCTATCTTTGATATATATATATATATATATGATGATGTATGTCTTCTTCACATACTTTTACATGTGTTGTTTTTTTTCTATCTTTATACACATGTTTCTTTATTGTATGCAATCTTTTATTTCTGTCTCACACTAAGAGGCCTTGATGAGTTTTGTTTAAGTGTTTCAAAAATACAGGTTGTCAAAATCTTCTTACCATGAACTCTCTTCTTGTAAAGTTATTCAGGAGTTTGTGTTATGATAGATTTTATTGTACTTAACAAGTGAATATAAGTTGAGTGATTTATGACTTCTCTTATATGTTCATTTGTTTGTTGTGGTTTTGTAACGGATTTCTAAAGGGAGAGATTGTTAGGACATATGTGATTCATGTTAGGAACATATGTCATCTTGTATTGACTAATCCTTTGACAAAACACACTTTACTAGTATTTGAGAAGATCTAAGATGTGTTTAATACTTCAAAGAACAAGAGTTCAAGTCTATTATTGAAGCCATGCAAATCTGTCTAAGAAACAAGTGCAAAAGTGCTGATTCATTAAGGCTCAACAGATAGATATCTATCTAGACTCAACAGATACTATCTATTGAGGCTCGACAGATACTATCTATCAAGGTATCTATCGAGAATTACAAAATCCAGATTTTCAGATTTGATTTTCAACCCATGCTTATGTGTTTGTGTAAGGTTTCTTTTCTCATAATCCTAATCATATATAAGGCTTATTTTAAAGGTTGTCACATAAGAGAATACAAGGAAAACATATGAAAAAGGTGACTGATGTCTTATTCTCTCTGAAAGAAGCTATTGCATCTTTGCACCTTAAGGTTTTATAACCAAGTGCTTCTTCATCTTCATTGTTGATAAAGTGAAGAACTTTACAGCAAATATTATTCTTCCTCAAGTTGGTGAGTAAGTCACGTACTGAAATTCGTGCAAAGGAATTAGTCATGTACTGGGATTCGTGCAAAGGAGTTAGTCACGTACTGGGATCCGTGCATCAAAAGGGTGGCGTTCATATATTGAAAACTTCAGAGATTTAGAAGCGGTAGAAAGTTTCTGCTGTAAGTTCATCTACAGGGATTGTAAAGTCTAGGGACAAAGGTTTTGTACTAGATTTGAAACTTCTCTTTATTATAGTGAATTGCTTTTCTTGAAGGTTTCCTTTCAAGTTTTTTACTGTGAAACTAGTTTGTTTCATTAGTTTTCCTAAGTCATCATATCTTGTCTTATTTACTTTTCCACTATGCGTGATAATTGACTTGATATTGATGTTTGTTTGTTTTAATAAGTTTTATACATAATAAATCTAATTAACAACTTGGGTTTAAAACTTGTTAATTCGATTAATAGGGGTCTAAATTTCCCAACACTTAGCTTTCTTTGAAAGATCAACAACCCTTTTTTCACTAAGGGGCATCTTCCCATTGGCCAATGATGTTTGATTTGACACAGAAATAGTAGTTCAGATCAAAGAAAATAATAAATCCTTTATAAATTCAAAAATAAGATACCTTTGCCCAAATAGCTAACATATAGGTGAATCTTAAGTCAAACATAACTGCAACTAGCACATTTTGTGTTGTCCCCCCCCCCCCCTTTCGACCATGAAACCTTCCTTGGATTTGAAATGGAACAAATGCACAGACATGAGTTCCATCAATTTATCCCACACAATCCTACTGATGACCAATATTAAGTAATGTTCATTTCAAAAATCACCTAACAAATAAAAGAACAATAAACAAAATTTGCAAATTTTACCTTAAAATAGGGATAAAGCCTTCTACTATTCCTTATCTCTAGGGGTGTAGAGTTGTCAAGTAATCTAGCAACATGCCTATATAATTACAAAAAAGCTTTAAGGACAATTTTAAAATATCAATGAGTTGTCTCAACCAATCTATGGAACTTGGCAGCAACGACTCGAAACCTAACATTACTATAACAGGCATGTAGATATTCTCACGTACCAAGTTTCTCTCACGAAGAATTCTACATAATTCATAGAAAGCTACAGGTAGGGCTGTCCAAAGACCCGACCAACCCGACCCACCTACCGCCACCAATTGAACCTGACCTGCAGCCGACCAATCTGACTTCCCCCGGCAGTCGGCGATGGGTTTGTTCCTCAAAAACCCAAGTTTGGCGGGTTAGAGATCGGTTTCCCTTCTCCAGAATCCTATCAAACCGATCTGACCGAGCAACAAGATTTCCAGCAACATATGGTAGAGCCGGTGAGATCTAGACCATTTTCGTCAAGATCTCAACAAGATTTCGCCGGATCTAGCTGAGATCTTGCAGAAAATGGTCTAGACTAGGCTGGATCTGGAGAAACTTCAAAGATTTTGGCCAAATTTTTTCCATTTTAACGCCGAATTTTCACCGTTTTTTGGGTCTTCGATGCCGACCGACCGCCTACCGCCCGCTGATGGTCTGATCCACCCGATCTAAGTACTCTGGCAGTCGACTGCGGGTGCATTTTTTTGCCACCTGATTCCTGCGGGTCAGTTCCGGGTTGGGCACAGACCTGACCCGAGCCAACCTGTGGACAACCGTAGCTACAGGTCTCATTCTTATCATAAAACTACAACGTGCATCACCTCAATGACGAATATCACCCTCTCTTTTATAGTCCTAATTCACATGAGGTTGCCTAATTATAAATCTCCTAGACCTAATATCTTCTAATATTATAGCTCCCACGACAAGGACAGATGCAACTATGGCAAGAACTGCTGCTCGGATTTTTTGGTTATCCATCTACATAACAAAACCAAGATAATGGGGTCTTTTTTTAACTTTTCTTTAGCCACACAAAACTAAAACAAAATATAGAAAAAAGTCAAAAAACTAACCATACAACCAAAAAGTAGAGGCTAGCCCAATGAAGAAGATGCATTTTTATTCTTTTAGTCAGATTGCATGTTACAATTGTTTGCATAACGTAAAATAAAATAAGGGATGGTGAGTGGTTGTAGATTTTTACTTTTTTTTTTTTATGATTGACTACATGATGAGTAGTTATTAGTTGGTGTAGCTTAAAACACATATATTAGAATACTCTTTCAACTTGATAACTCAGCAAGTTGAGGTATAAAAATGCTTTGCCGGATCCTGTTGCTTTATTGTCAAGTAGCCCTAAACTAAGAAGTAATTAATTAACCACTAATTATGGTTGTATAAAAGATAAACAATTGATTAACTCAGATCCACATGATTGATATGACCTATTTTGGATTATTTTAGCTAATGCTTTGGTTGGTATAAAATATAAAAAACAGCCTTCAATCCAAGGAACAAAGTGCAAACATGGCCTTAAAGGGAATCAAACATTGAATTCATATCAGATCTGCTACTTCAAATTTTAACAAGGAATCTTAGATCTCAAACATATATCATAAAATAGTATACAATAATTTCATCACAAAATATCATAATGCCACACATAAATTAAACCCCCAAAAAAAAACCCAGATCTAAAAATCATAAACCCTAACTCATATCAAACAACCAATGTCAAAATCATCAAAAAAATAAATAAATCTTACACGACCAAATCAATACCGAAAAACCCATATGAAAAATGATAAGAAATCAAATATGTGCAAAAATAATTCATCCAAAATAAAATCTGAAACTTTGAGGTATTTTTCCAGCAAAGAGTAGAAATCGAACCTAAGAAAAACTAGAGAAAGGTTAGACATGAAGAAAAAAGAAAAGAAAATGAGAAATCTAATCTAAAAAGGCAAAAAAGTACTTGGTTTTGCCGACAATGGGCGGCTCTGGCAGAAGCTGAAGTTGGAGCTGGCCGGTGGTGCCTTGGACCTTGGAGTCAGAGATTCGCCGAAGAGGGGAACAGAGGTGGCTGGGTTTTTTTGGAGAGAAATTTGAGAGGGTGGTTGGGTTTTTTTGGAGAGAAATATGAAAGGGAGAGTTTAAGCGCGAAAGGAATCGTGGGAATGATAAGCATCCGCTATGAAGGAGTGAGGAAATGTCAAATGTTTTACCAAAAATCTAAGCGTAAAATATTTTACATAAATTTGCTTAGGTTAATTTGGTTGATTGAAAATATTTTATTTCTGACCAAATATTTTACTGCAAAATAAACATCGTAAAATTGGAAAATATTTTTCTAAAACTATTTTACATAGAAACAAACAGAGCATAGATTGAAAAAACTCGCCTCAGCGACATGCCTACAAGCGTTGCACGCGCAACTTTCCACCCAAAATGAAATGCTGATTTTCAAAAAACAAATACTCATTTTCAATATCTCATTTTTTGTATTGGTATTTTAAATTTTAGTACTACTTTTCTTTTTAGATTTTCCTCTATTTTAAGTTGTACTAGAGTAACTTGTAGCGAAGCCATTTTCACCTGGGATTATAACTCCATATTATGTTATTTTATGTGTAACATATGACTTATCAATTTACAGATATAGATTAATGTGAATACTTAACTGTTGTTTTAGTGGAAGTTTGTTTCCATGTGATAATTATCAAACAAAAAGTTTTAGATTAATATTAAAATCTTATTTAACTAAAATTTTGAAAGATATGTAGCTTGCAACATTAATAATGAGATTATCATGTAATAACTTCAAAATAAGAAAACTTGTAGAAAAAAATTGTAAGACTTTATGTATTTACATGGGTTTGTGTGTTTTTGTTTTTTCAACATATTAAGTTATCTTTTTCTTAGATTTTATATAATTTAAAATTCATAATGACCACTCATGAAAAAGTTTTAAGAACTACCACCAGTGTGGCTTGCTATGATTGGGTGGTTTTGGATGTGGGTTTTGGTTGGTTTTCTTTATATTTGTGGTTTTCTTGGTGGCCATAGCCACCTTTCTCCACTGTAAATTTCTAAAATTAGTGATTAGTTTTTTTTATTTGGATTTAGGTTTTATATTTATGTTTTGTAATGGGTTGTTGATTTGATCTGGGTTTTGTGAAGGCTTGCGATGGTGGTTGGGTGATGGTGGGTTACGATTTTGGTGGTGGTGGTGGATTTTCTGATGGTGTTGGGTTGCAATTTTGGCTTTCACTATGGTGGAGGGTTGTGGGGGTGTGGTTGGCTACCTGATTTGCAATATGTGTGTGTGTGTGTGTGTGTGTGTTTGCTTGCTGGGGGAAAGACTGGATATTGTCATTTATTTTACTAAAAAAGAGTTTCCATCTTAGTTGCAATGTTTTATCAAATTCCAAAAAAAATAATAATAAAAAAGCGTAGATGTGCCCGTTATTATTATTATAATTATTTATTAAATTTTATAAAAGCAATGAAATCATATACAATATAATAAAAGTTTGGCTTAGAAGCCGTGATTGCGCCAAGTGGTGGCACCAAATTGCAGAAATTTTTGTAGATTTTTTTTTTTTTAAATAGATATATTTTTCTTCTCCTATAATTTCTAAGTGGATAAAAATCATAATTTTTTTAATAAAACTAGAAAAGTAGTGTAGTACACGTTTATGATTTTAAGTTCTCTTATAATTTCTAAGTTGATGAAACTCATAATTTGATTACATTCCAAATTCTATCTTAATTTGATTACAATCCAAATTCTTCATCTAATCTTTTATGAAAAAATCTTCATTAAAAAAAAAAAAAAAACTTGCAACATGTACACTTTCAAGTTGAAAAAAATAATTAATTAAAAAAAAATTGGTTGTCCCGAATTGCAAGAAATTTATAGATAAAATCAAATAAATAAATACTAAGCCCTATGTATATCACTGTATCCCACTTGAATTTGATCACAATTGAAATACTAATCCAAGTCAAATACTACCTCCAAAACTAATTAGATAAAGTGTGAATACAAAAACTTCTAATTAAAATGAATTACAAGGATCAAAAATACTAATTTGATAAAGCCTAAGACACCTAAACAATGAGGAGAACACGCATAAAAAAGGAGAAGATAATTTTATTACAATTGAAACACTATTTGCATCAAATACCTTATAGATAAAATCAAAAAATAAATAAATATTAAGCCCTATGTTTATCACTATATCCTACTTGAATTTGATCACAATTGAAATACTAATCCGAGTCAAATACTACCTCCAAAACTAATTAGATAAAGCGTGAATACAAAAACTTCTAATTAAAATGAATTACAAGGATCAGCAAAGAAAATTTGATAAAGCCTAAGACACCTAAGCAAAAAGGAGAATACACATAGAAAAGGAGAAGATAATTTGATTACAATTGAAACACTATTTGCATCAAGTACCTCTTCTGAGATCTTTTTTCTTTTTTTCTTTTTTTACACTTTACATGCACTTGATTTGTCTTTCAAATATGCATATTGTTAAATTTATGACTATCAAGATCTGTAGATTGAACCAACAAAAGACAATGAATCACTATTCTTGCAAATAGATTATATAAGCAATGAACAATTGAAAGTAATCAATAGGATTGCCTCGTGCACATATTTTTTTATTTAGAAATAATTAAAAAAAAAAAATTTCTATGTAATTTTGTACACTATTGAATTTTTAAAAAGAGGATTGCCTAGTTCACATATTTTGATTTCACTTCACCATTGGTAGAAATTCCAAACAATGATACATACCTTCATACATATGAAGCAGTAACTCAATTTATGATATATGCATGGACCATGTGGCATAGTAATTAAAAACTCATTATTCATTTCTTTATAATAATTATCTATTTTGTTATTGTTTTTCAAATAAAATATGATGAAGCACGAAAATCAATAGTCTGAAATACTTCAGGCTACGGTAATGGCTGTGAATCCTGGAAAAAAAAAAAACCTATCAAAGGTAACCAATGTAACCCGGCCAAAGAACCTCTGACAGTTAAGTCAGTTTTCTCTTTAGGATACAAGGAAAGAAAATAGTGAATGGTCTGGACTTACCTTGGGTGAATAGGATTTACTCCTTTTATAGAGAGTTAAATGTGGGTCTACTTGTTTGGATCCACTACCGTTGTGGGTAATGTTTCTGGTTGATAAAGAAAATGGGCTATATGGAGCGTTGAATAT
The DNA here is from genome assembly GCA_032878915.1 of Castanopsis chinensis. Lineage (NCBI taxonomy): Eukaryota > Viridiplantae > Streptophyta > Magnoliopsida > Fagales > Fagaceae > Castanopsis > Castanopsis chinensis. The sequence continues at coordinate 11,850,434 of JAVQMG010000115.1, read as the reverse complement.
GGAATTCCTTCCACAAAACTCACCAAGTATAATTTGATTGTCCATGTACGAGTCATCCATAGATCATCTCATTTATAGAGAACTCTCTACATTATATAACTCAGTCATCAATGGACGAGTACTATTGGATGAGTTGTTGTAATTCATGTTGTGCTTTGGATGATGAAACAAGGACGAGTTACACTTAGTGTTGATCCCCATCAGTTGCCCTCGTGTCGTCGTGTTGTCTGTCAATCAATCCAAAAAAAAAAAAATATTTTCAAATTTTCAAATTTTTGAATTTTTGAATTTCGTATTTCATTGTTGACACATGGCGCGATCTTGAGGTTTATTAATCACCCCGTTTAGTCCTTTAAGAAAAGCGTCACATGTTTTCTTTTTTTTGGTCACGTCGTTTCCTATAACCAGCTTCATTGCCTATAAATAGTAGAACATCTCCATTGGTGGATACTGTCCTTCAGCTCCTCTTAAGGCCTTGCTAGCGTAGTAGACGGGCTTTTGTATCTTCCGCTCTTCTGTAATCAAGGTTGAGCATACTGCATGGGGAGACACTGCTAGATAAAGATAGAATTCCTCTCCTGGTTTGGATAGGCTCAGTAGCAGGGTTGAAGCGAAATAAGTCTTCAAAGGCTCGTTAACACTCGTCTGTCCATTCTAATGCTTTCCTTCATACTCGGAAAAACGGCAAACACTTGTCAGTGGCTTTTGAAACAAACTTGTTAAGGGCTGCCACTCATCCAGTGAGGCTCTAGACTTCTTTAATATTCTTTGGAGGTTCCATGTTCAAGATTACCTGGATCTTATCAGGGTTTGCCTCAATCCCTCTTTGTGAAACCATAAAACCAAGGAATTTTCCTAATGCAACTCTAAAAGTGCATTTGCTTGGGTTTAGCTTCATCTTATATCGTCTAAGTATATCAAAGGTCTCTTGAAGATCTTTCAGATGCTGCATCTCTTTCGCACTTTTCACCAGCATATCATCCACATATACTTCAACATTTCGTCCAATCTGTGGACAAAACATATTGTTGACTAACCTCTGGTAGGTAGCTCCTGCATTTTTCAACCTAAATGACATAACTTTATAACAAAACAAACCTTGACTTATGATGAAGGATGTTTTCTCTTGGTCTGTCTCATCCATCTTGATCTAGTTATACCTTGAAAATGCATCCATAAAACTCAACAGTTGGTGTCCAGCTATTGAATCCACCAACTGGTCCATGCGTGGAAGATGATAACTATCTTTAGAGCATGCCTTGTTTAAATCTGTGAAATCCACACATATCCTCCACTTGCCATTAGCCTTCTTGACCATCACTAAATTAGCAAGCCAATCAAGGTAAAAGACTTTGCAAATGAATTCCATGGTGATTAACTTTTGAACTTCTTCTTTGATGGTATTATCTCGTTCTGGGGCAAACACTCTCTTTTTCTGACGAACAGGCTTGTAAGACGAAGATACATTTAGATGATGAGTAATCACATTTGGGTCAATCCCAGGTATGCCTTCATGACTCCAAGCGAAAACATCTGTACTTCTTTTGAGAAATCCAACAAGATCTTACTTTGTCTTCTCCTCCAAACTCGTCCCAATCCTAGTTGACTTCTCTGGGTTGGACTCGTCTAATGGTATATCCTCCAATACTTCAATTGGTTCAGCCAACGCTCTTCTTTTTTCAATATTCATTGTCTGCATTTGCTCGTCAATGGCAAGCGTTGCTAAGTAACACTCTCTAGTAGCTAACCGATCTCCTTTCACTTCTCTGATGCCATACTTTGTTGGGAACTTGACAGACAAGTGGTAAGTGGATGTTGCAGCTCTTCAACTATTAAGAGTTGGTCATCCAATGATGGCATTATATGAAGATGAACAATCCATAATAAGGAAATTTACTTTGTTATTGATTTGTCGTGGATAAGAGCCGACTACAACTAGTAGGGAAATCGTACCTACTAGTAAAACCTTCATTCCTCCAAATTCGATCAATGGTACATTCACTGGACGAAGTAGCTCCTTGTTAATCCTCATTTGTTGAAAGGCTAGATAATAAAAAATGTCTGTTGAGCTCCCATTATCTATTAACACCCTTCTAGTTGTATAATTTGCAATCGCCAAACTGATGACAATCACGTCATCATGAGGATGGTGTAATCGTTTGGCGTCTTTGTCTATGAAAACAATGGCTGGCTTGTCTTCTCTAATCATCCTTGATGGTCGTCGAACATTCTGAACTTCCCGTAGATAAGTCTTCCTAGCTCTAAACAAGCTTACTATTAACATGCCCCCTACAATAATCTTATTTCTCCAAACGATGGACGTATTGGTTCCTTTGCCTTGCCCTTCATTAGTTGTCTCTCGTCCTTATGATCTCATTTAAGAAATTTTTTTCAATTTTCGTTGTTTGATGAGAACTTCAATTTGTTGCTTCAAATCATATCACTTGTCTGTATTATGCCCATGGTTGCGATGAAAACGACAAGACTAGCTTTTATTCCGCTTAGTAGGATCTCCCTTCATTCTTTCTAGACACTTTAAGGATGGATCATCTTTTATTTGCAACAACACCCGATCAAGTGAAGTGTTCAGAGGAGTATAGTTAGAGTATCGTCCTGAAGAAGACCCTTCTTGCCATTGCGATGTCTTTTTTCTCAATTTTAGCTTTCTTTGGATGAGGATCTTTCTCCGAATGGTGCACATAACCACTTTCTAACCTTTCCCCTTTCTTTTTCTTCTTGGCAATGATGGCATCTTCTGCGTTCATGAAACTTTGGGCTGAACGTATCAACTCAGCCATCGTCTGTGGCTCATTACCCTACAACTTATGAATAAATAAGTTTGAATTGACTCTATTGTGGAAAGCTGTAAAGAGAATTTTTTTCATCCATCTCGTCCACCAATAAGGCTTCTCTGTTAAAACAGCTAATGAAAGTGCATAAACTCTCATTTTCTCCTTGCTTTATGCTCAACAGGCTAGACGAGGAACGCTTTTGCTTTTGTCCCCTTATAAAGTTGTTGAAGAACAACTTACTTAACTCTTGGAAGGAAGTTATGGTGTTTGGTGGTAGTTTACTAAACCATACTCTAGCTAGACCTTTCAAAGTTGTAGGAAAAGCTCTACACATAATTTCATCTAGAACACTTTAAAGATGCATGGTTTTCTTGAATGTGGCAATGTAATCACAAGGGTCACGAGTCCCATCATACGAATCCAAGGTTGGCATTTTGAACTTGGAAGGCAAAGGACGACTAGTGATGGACATAGCAAAGGGGGAATCTGTCCTGTGGATGAGATCATCCACATGGTTGACTCTTCTCATGGAATCCTTCATTTCTTCCATAGCTCTCTTCATCTAATCCATCTCTCTCTCCAAATGTGATACCCTTTGAGTAACAGTGCCCTTGGATTGGTCCCCTTCAACATTGTTCTCAACACCTTCACATCTTGAGTTTTGGCCTCATTCTCCACCATGCTATTGACATTGCCTGTTAACTTCTCTAGTTAACTCTTGATTTTGTTACATCAATTCTACCATCGCTGCCGCCATTGACTGTAACTATTGCTGGAAGATCATGGGAGGTGGTGGTGCATGATTTGGGTGACTAGAGGCTTTTTTGCTCTCATGGTGTCCTGAACTAGTAGCCATTGACCTAGTCCGAAACATGCAACCTTTTTGTCTTGGAAAACAGAAAATTTGATAAAACTCTCTTGTTTTCCCACAGATAGCGCCAACTAATAAAGCACAAAAATCAGTAAGCTGAAATATTTTGGGCTACGGTAATGTCTGTGAATCCTAAAAAGAAAGAAAGAAGTGTCAAAGATGACCGGTGTGACCCGGCCACGGACCTTCCGACAGTTAAGTCAGTTTTCTCTCTAGGACATAAGGAAAGAAAATAGTGAATGGTCTGAACTTACCTTAGTCAAATAGGAATTACTCATTTTATAGAGAGTTAGACGTCGGTCTACTTGTTTGGATCCACTACCATCGTGGATAATGTTGGGGGTTGATAAAGAAGATGGGCTATATGGAGCGTTGTATATGGAATTCTTTCCACGTATTATGCAATGTCTCGTATTCTCTATTATGTGAACATAATGGAGGATTTTCCACAAAACTCACTAAGTATAATTTGGTCGTCCATAGATCATCTCGTCTATAGAGAACTCTCTAAGTTATATAACTCAGTCATCAATGGACGAGTACTATTGGGTGAGTTGATGTAATTTATGCTGTGCTTTGGACTACAACACAAGGACAAGTAACACTTAATGTTGATCCCATCTATACACACACACACACACACACACACACACACACACATTATAAGAGCATAGGCCTTTAACTAACAAATGTTTTAATAAAATAGTTGTTTGGAAATAGTTTATTTAAGCTCAAAACGTGCCTCAAATCCGACATGCCACGTGGTGACAATGTTTTAGTCGTCCCGCCAGTGCACCAAAAATAAAAAATCAGTGAAACAAAAAACAATCTCCCTCCCTTTCTCACTATTTCTTTCAATCTTCCTCTGCAAGTTTTTATTTTATATTAATATACTAAACAAAACAAAACCCCTTTTTTCCTCTTCTTCCATTTTACGCTTCAGATTCGTATTTAAACTCTCATTGCACACTCCTTCACTTCATTTCCTCAAAGAGAAATTCGTTTCACTCATGGAAAGCAATTCTCTGTCCAGTGCGTTTCCTTCGGCTTCGATCCCGTCAATGTAAAAAAGGTCTTTCTCTTTCTCTCTGAAAATTGAAAGTTTTTATTTATTTATTTATAGATTATTTTTGACGTTGCTGTTATTTAATGGATAAAAATCTTGCAATTATCTTAGGTTCAATGTAAACTTGTATATGGCGACGGAGTAGATGTTTGTGAGTACAACCAAAGTTGTACTCATGTAATTGTCGATAAGATTGTTTATGTAAGTCCTATTCTGCTGTTTCTTGTCACTTAATTTGGACTTTGATTATTATTGTTGTTTAGGTTGAAATATACTTTTTGTTCCTTAACTTTGGTTTTCAAGTTTTGTCACTCAATTTGGCACATCAAAATTTGTATAGATAGGTATTATTTTCTTTGCTTATTCCATTATAGAGACATAAAAATTCACAACTTTTTTAGTAACTTATTTTATTGACAAGTAGTGATTGGTGCAAACGTTAAGAGAGAGATCACCAGTTGTGAAACTTTGAGAGAGAGATCACCAGCTGCTCTCCTCGCCGTCCCTCGGCATACCTCGTTGCTCTGCTATGCTCTGCTCTCCTCGATGCGTGGGCCGGTGATGGCTTCGAAGATGGGTGAGGAGGATGATGAATCGGGTCGCCGATGGTGCGTGGGGTCGACGGTGAGGATGATGGATGAATGTAGCTGGGCTTCGAAGATGGGTGAGAAGGACGATGAATCGGGTCGGCGATGGTGAAACAGCAAAGAAATAGAAAGATGGGTGAGGAATAAAAGAGAGAATGACTGTGAAACGCAAGAGGAATATAAGAAATAGAAAGGAAGTAGAGAAATTTCATTTTTGCATGTTTGATTTTTGTTTTCTTGTGCTGCGAGAGTTTTGTAAAAGTTTCTTTTCTCTTGTCTGCTTTCACAGCTCTGGTTTCGATTCAAAATCAATTAAAAATCGCTTTCAAATTTTTTATTTCTATATTTTTTGCTCTGCAGCTAAGACTTCTTGGCTTATCTCTCTGATTTTTATCTCTCAGATTTTTCTTATTTTATTTTAATTCTGAATTAAGAAAAAAAACACATGCTTAGTGGTTTAATGGCAGCACTAACGGCAGCTGTAACAAAGTCCTACATTGACAAAAATTGAAAGTTAGAGGACTGAATTGACAAAACTGAAAGTTAGAGGACCAAAATAAAAAAATGTGAAAATTAAGGGGTCAGTATTGCTTTTTTGCCTTATTTTTATTATACACCAATTGTAGCATGTCACATTTCAACAGTTGTTAAACAAAGAGTACCCAAGGGCATTGGTTAAGGTTGAATTTTTTGTTGTAATCAATTGACTTTTGATACAGGGGGGTCAAGCCACTTTAGCTTAAAGGATATTTTTTTATTAGTTTTTTGTTACTCAGGACCCCTTTTTAGCGTTATGAACAAATACACAAGGGCATCTGTTAACATACTCATTGTAAAATAATTGCATACCTAGTAGATGCAGTGGTAATGTGGCAAGATAAAAAGCTGATGTGATCTAGAATAAGTTTAATGTCTCATGAATGGAAAAAATTGATACCTTTTAACATCATAAAGTATAAAATTGTAACTTTTTAATTTTAAGAAATAAGAACTAAACTTGGATCAAACTTTAGGGATGAAAAGTACATTTCAATCTATAGTTAATTTCAAAATTCTGTTTTATTATTTAATTTATATTTTGTTGTTGAATTGTTTAGGATAATCCTGTATGTATTGTGGCTCAAAATGATGGTAAGACTTTTGTGATAGCATTATGGGTTGAGCATACCTTTGAAATTAGAATGCCCGTTGATGCCAATTCAGTATGTTTCTTATCAATTTCTCTTCGTATATCTGCAAAAAGACTGAATTTATATGTTACTTACAAAAAAAAAAAAAAAAAAAAAAAAGGAGACTGAAGTTATATATTGCAATAACTTAAAAGCATTATGGGCTACTTTTAAATTTTTTTTTTTATCCTCCTTATATTATGATTGATTTTGCACCTTTCTCTTTAGATGTAAGACAATTGCACGTAGTTGAATCTCCCCTGGCTAATGGTGGGAAATTTCAATGAGGTTCTGAGTGGAGAGGACAAGTTTGGGGGAAGTCAAGTAAATCTCAATAGGGCTATGGATTTTAAGGTATGCCTGGATGCGTGTAGGTTTATGGATTTGGGTTTTGCAGGGCCTAAGTTTATGTGGTCCAATAAGAGGCAAATTACGAATCTAATTCTTGAGAGGATTGATAGGTGTTTTGCTAATTCATTATGGAGAATCCTATACCCTAAGGCTGTTGTAACCCATTTACCCAAAACCTTCTCGGATCACCATCCGGTTCTGATTGAATTAAGTAGACCTAACCCAAACGAATTGAGCAAACTATTTCATTTTAGACTATGTGGATTACTCATCCTGATTTTCCCAAAGTTGTTAGAAAAGCTTGGCTTGAGAATAATTCCCTTCCTGTGGCCATCTCGAATTTCACCACGTAAGCAAGGGAATGGAACCATAAGGTGTTTAGGAATTTGTTTACCAGGAAGAGAAGAGTGTTGGCCAAGGTTGGTGGTGTCTAAAAAGCGCTAGCTAAAAACCCCAATGAATTTCTTATTCACTTTGAAAAGCAACTTATTTAAGAGTATTCTTCAATCTTGCTTCAAGAAGAAGAATTTTGGGCCCTAAAGTCAAGACTAAATGCAGCCACATTTGGGGATCGTAATACCTCTTACTTTCATGTCTCCACGATTACTAGGAGCCATAGAAACAAAATAAGATGTCTCAAGGATGATAGAGGGGAGTGGATTGCTGATGAGAAAGGTGTAAAGCAGCATATTCTTGCTGGATTTTAGAAACTTTATACCACGGGATTGGAGAAGGCCCCTATTGTCTCGCTAATTTCCAACTTTTCCTCTTGCTACCTCACAGATGAAGAGCAAGCCTAGGTTGGTAGGGAAGTTACTGAGGAGGATGTCAAAGAAGGGGTGTGGGCCTTAAAACCTTTCAAGGCACCAAGTCCAGATGGATTACATGCCGTGTTCTTCCAGCACTTTTAGGGTGATGTTGGGAATTTAGTGTGCTCAGAGGTATTCCCTATTTTCAACGGTGGGACTATTCCTGAATATCTAAATGATATGCTTATCACCCTAATTCCAAAATTTTAGTACCCGGATATCCTAAACAATTACAGACCTATTAGCCTCTGTAACACTGTTTATAAAGTGGTCCCAAAGATCATAGTTGGGAGGATTAGACCCTTGATCAGCAAGCTGGTTTCTCCTGTCCAGGCAGCATTTGTTCCTGGTAGAAAGGGAATAGACAATGTGGTGATTGCACAGGAGATGTTCTATGCTTTAGATAGGAAAAAAGGGAAACAAGGATACATGGCCATTAAGGTAGACTTGGAGAAAGCATACGATAGGATGGAGTGGAGCTTCATTCATAAAGTGCTTCAAGTCTTCAAATTTTCACAGAACCTTATTCGGGTGAAAATTAGTTGTGTTACCACTACAAGAATGTCAATCTTGTTTAATGGAGGTGCATTGGAACCTTCTACACCGACAAGGGGACTCAGGTAGGGGGACCCTCTTTCCCCATACTTATTCATAATGTGTATGGAGTATCTTGGACACTTAATTGAGCAGAAATGTAATGAGGGTGCTTGGAAGCCTTTAAAAGCATCTCGGGAAAATATTGGCATCTCCCATTTAGTTTTGGATGATCTATTATTGTTTGCCAAGATTGATGAGGAAGCTTGTGAGACGATTTCAGAGATATTGCGGAATTTTTGCAATGAATCTAGGCAGAAGGTTAATCTTGAAAAATCCAGGGTCTATTTCTCCCCTAATGTTAAGGCAGAAGTTAGAGATGAAGTGTGTGAAAGACTAGGGATCCGAGCCACATCAATGATTGGGAAACATCTTGGTTTCCCAATCAAACACAGAGGAGCTGCCAGAAATCAATTGAACTTCATTGTAGAAAGAGCAATGACTAAATTGGCAGGATGGAAAATCCAATTCCTATCCTTTGCTGGAAGGCCGATGTTGGTGAAATCAACTATGGCAGCTATTCCTAACTACGTGATGCAAGGAAGGGTTTTGCCTGTACACTTATTTGAAAAATTGGATAAAGTAAATAGAGATTTCCTATGGGGTACCACCAATGAAAAGAGGAGGATGCACTTAGTTGGATGGAATAAAATCATAAATACCAAGGAAAAAGGGGGTCTTGGAACTCAAGAAGCCAGGGCAAAGAACATTGCTTTGTTGGCCAAGTTGAATTGGACGATGAACCATGAGAAAGATGCATTATGGTCTAAGGTAATCTTGAGAAAATATTGCTCTTTAGATAGGAGGAGTGTTAGAGATCTGGATAAGCTCCCTACTTCTCCTATTTGGACAGCAATTAAGCTTGAATTCCAAACCTTTGTTAAAGGTATTAGCTGGGGTATAGGAGATAGAACCAGGATTAAAGTGTGGTTTGACTGTTGGATTAGAGGAGAATCCTTAAAGGAACTTGTGGAAGGCCCTTTGACAAGGCAAGAGTGTGACATGGTGGTTGTTGATATGATCAATGGCCGAGGGCAAGGATGGAACTGGGGTGCTATTTCATTCGAGTTACCTCCTAGCATCAAAGAAAAAATTAGAGCTGTACCATGTCAGAGGTTTGGAAGGGCAGATGACACCATCCTTTGGAAATACTTTAAGGATGGTGAATTCTTGGTCAAATCAGCTTATGATATTGTTAATCCTCACCCCCCCCCCCCCCCCCGGCCTGATCAAGATCTTCAATTTCAAGGGCAATGGATTTGGAAATTGGATATGTTGCCAAAGATTGTACACTTCCTTTGGCTATGTCTGCACAACAGTGTACCAGTTAGGGAGGTGTTAGCGGCAAGAGGGATAAGTTGTGATGGAAGGTGCCCACTGTGCAAAGATCATGCTGAGACAATTAGTCATCTACTAAAGGAGTGTGTTGATGCTCGGGAATTCTGGCACAGGCTGCAAGTTCCCCCTTCTTTGATTGGTTCCTTTAACTGTGATCTTCATGACTGGTTCAGAGTCAATTTCCAAAGCAAGGAAAGCCACCCTTCCTCAATACCTTGAAAGTTTTTATTTCCTTTTGCTATTTGGAATCTCTGGAAGCATAGAAATAAGGTCGTCTTTGAAAATACCAACTTTCAACCCAACCTACACGAGCAATGTGTTAGTCAAGCGTTGGAGTATTTTTTCTGTGTGGGAACGATCAAGCTGCAGCGGAGTAAGGTGGCCATTCCTGTGAAATGGAACAAGCCACCAGCTGGTTGGTATAAGCTAAATACTAATGGTGCATCTATGGACAACCCAGGGAGTGTTGAGGGAGGCGGACTGATTAGAGACAGCTCAGGGAATTGGGTGAAAGGATTCTCTAGGTCCATTGGAAGAGCAACTAGTAGGTAGCAGAGTTTGGGTATTTCGTGATGGTCTAATCCTAGCTAGCCAACTGGATATTCAGCAATTGGAAATAGAGTTAGATGCAAAAGTTGTCGTTGACTTGATTAATTCTAGCAATCCCTCTAATACAACTTATTCTTCTCTGCTGGTGGACTGCAGGTTGTTGCAAAGCAGGCTGCCTCGTGCCAGGGTGAAGCATGTGTTTTGGGAAGCTAATTATTGTGCTGATGTTCTAGCAAAGTATGGTTGTAATCTTGATGTAGAATTTTTTATTTTTGATGTTCCCCTATCCTTTGTTACTGCTTTAGTCAGTTCTGATGTAAATGGGGTTAACTATTGTAGGCTTACAGCCGTAAACCTAACTATTTTGGCTTCGTAATTTATTTATATCATCCTTTTAACCAAAAAAAAATACACATAATCCAAAAAATCATGCAAAAAAGTCACATGACTATTAAGTAGGTCATGTAATGTACATGTGGATAGCCTTTTGAGTTGTCACGTAATGTGTTGGAGGAACTTTCCTCCAAATTGGTTTAGAGGAAAATTGTTCTTAATATATTTTATTTTATTGAAATAAGGTTTTTGTTACAAATTATTTACTCTAAGTTGGTATCTAAAAATTATACATAAATCATATTATTAATTAATGTATATTTGTTAGATTGAGAATACATATGCTTAAAGCCAAAATTGATATAAATAAAAATCTAGTGCATCACACGAGTTACAACTTAGGTACTGAATGTGATTATGTTGGTTGTGGGGTTGGTACCCACGTAGATTGTTGTAATCCTCCACTTCAAGAGGTCCCAGAGGATGACTGGTTTTGTCTCAAGTGTAGTGGAAGCAGACACAGTACAAACTCTGCTAAGAGAAAGAAGAAAGGGTCTCTTTATTGAAAAGGAAATGGTTTTTGATATCTTGCTTGTAACCCTTAGCAACCGCATCAGTGGTTGCAAAGTTTCGCAAAATACAAAAAGTACTTAATTTACATATTTTGACCAAAAAAACACCCATATCAGTGGTATAAAATTGTGTATAAATGCACAAGTGCTACATTATTTGAATATTAAAAAAAGATGGACTGATGTGGGTGTTTTGTAAAAATGATAATGTAAAATAGAAAAAGTAAGATTTTTGTGTAAAATAGGTGGAATCTTTTAAAAGAGCAGATGCAGTTGCTCTAGAAAAGGTATCGAGATCAATTTTGTATGTCTAGTTGTGGTAATAGAAGTAGAATTTATTTTAAATGATCCTAGATGATTGTAATGTACTATTAGAAATTCCTTACAATATTAATATGGTAGGGCTATTTAAATATTAAACCCATGGAAATCAATCTGACTTAGGGACCTATAATGTAAATATTAATTGTTCTAAGAGCATTCACACCAGTGGGTGTAAAAGCTTCTAAAATAAAAATAACTACCAATTTTACACATTTTGAGCAAAAAAAACACCCACATCAGTGGGTGTAAAAATGACTAAAATTGTGAAAACCCATCCACGAGCTACAGTAACCGTGTATATTAACACGGCTACTGTAGCTCGTTTATCCCATTATTCTATATTTTTCGTTCACTCCATTTTTTCTCTCTCCTTTCCGTGCTCAACAAACCAGTTAAAACTCAACTTTTTCTTTTTCCTCAGATGCACAAAAACACACCCTCACACAAACACATCCACACACACAGAGATACACTTGCCTAAAAAAAAAAAACAGAGCTACACAAACAAAATCGGAGCTCAGATCGGAGCTCTGTGCAAGGATCGGAGCTCTGTGCACAGATCGGAACTCGGATCGGAGTTCTGTGCACTGATCGGAGCTCGGAGCTTGATGCTTGTGGATCGGAGAGGGGGATTTGAGAGTGAGAGAGAGAGAGAGATGGGTAGACAGAGAAAGAACAACAAACAAAAATGGAAAAATAGAGAGAGGCGCGTATATATATATATATCAGTTAGTTAGAGAAATAATAAAAAAATGTGAGGAAATTGATTATTTAATTGAAAGATGTGTAAAATAGATGAATTGATGTGGGTGTTTTATAAAATTATATGTGTAAAATAGAAAAAGTAGGCTTTTAATGTAAAATAGATAGAAAATTTTAAACGAACTGGTGTAAATGCTCTAAAGACTCTAAACAAGTGCATTTCTTGTATTATGTATTACTAAAATCGTTTCTTACTATGAATAATTATTGGATCTGGATTGAGAAAATTTTCACCTCTATGGGAGGGGTCTTCCCTCCTCTCACATGTGCTTGTCAAGAAATTTTTTTATTTTATTTTATTTTTTAAATCTATTTTATTGTTCAATTTTAATATATTATTGAAAAAAAAATTATTCAATTTATATACTTTTTCTTATTAATCCATCCATTATAAGAACATATATATTTTTTATGCCATCATAGCTAGTATTGTTACTATAAATTTTTTTTACAAGTTTTGTATCCAAACTAGTTTGAAAAAATTTCCTTCAAACATGACGATTTATAAAATTTTTCATAAGTTTTATTTTAAGAAGTCATATAACTCGTTAAAAAACTATATATAACTAAAAAAGTACATATAGATAGTCTTTTAACCTCCAAGTTGTGGGTTGGAGGAAGTTTTTTCCAAATCAATTTAGAGGTAACCCTTTCCCATACCCAGGCCCCATCCCTCCAAAGTTTCATTCAACAAACTTGAGTTAAGTGGCCCTCTCTAGTCATGACATTAAGATTTAAGAGCCGGGCTGTTTTAAGAAACTATGGGCCAACCCAAAGTGCCTGCCCTCCTTCCTGCTAAAAGAGTAAAAACTTATTCGGGCTTTGTACTGAGTATTTTTTTTGGTTTATTAACAATAAGTGACCAATTCATTCTTTTATCTCTTTGTTTTTTTTATCTATACTACTTATTAAAATAGAATCTTTGGTGTCCCTTTTTCATTTGGTAGCAAAAAATAATTCTTTTGTTTAGGGTAAATTTGCTTTTTCCTAAAGGACAAATGAAGGAAACATAAGTAAATTCACCAACTACATATTGATAAGAAAATGTTCATTTTCATTATTCTTCCCACAGAAACAAAAGAGTTTAGGTCTTGCTATATATCCACGTGATAATCACTCCAATAGAATCCAAGAAATTAAACTGTTCACTTGGTTTCACAAAGTCCACCGACATTAGTTTATATAAAGAATTTAATGATGAGATTTAACCATGTATCTTCCACATAGGGGAAACATGTTTGCCTATGTCTATTAGTAAGTTTAGCACATTCTTGAACCAATATTTGGAGGTACGAGTCACCATCAGTAAAGTTTAGCACATTATATTTCATGAACATTTCTCTTCCCTGGTCTAATGACTAAAGTGTTAGAATTTAAGTGATAGCTCAGTAGTAATAGTATTTTTTTGTCGTATTTTTGAAGTTCAACCCTTATTTCTCTTCTCTATCACTATTTGTATTATGTCAGAGGATATCATTCTTTCTATTCATATTTGATATATGACTAACAGATTAATATAGTAGTTGACAGTTTTTCGATGACAACTTAGATTGATCAATTGGTATGGATGCAGTCCAAAATTCAAAATATTTACTTATTTAAAGTTCACCCCGAGTAATTTATTCAATATTTTTTTGAGTAGTGATTACCATACTTACTAGTAAGGACGGACCTAGGTGGGGCCTTGGGTCCCCTTGGGTCCAAATTTTTTTTTTTTTTTTTTATAGTTATTATATATCTTATTTTTGTAGTTGGACTCCCTTCCAAAACCTTAGGCCCTCTTTTTTTCTCAATAAGCCTATTTAACTTCACCCAATAACAACTATCCAACCCAAAAACTTAATAAAAACATTCACAATGGTGATTGTATTTTAGCCAAAAAGAAAAACTATTTTACCACCAAAGAACCAAAAAATCATGTGTTGTAAGAGAAGCTAAAGCTAAATTTTTTGCAACTACAGTAAAATGGTATAAATACCAATTGACTGTAGTAAGTTATTAAAAATAAAATACAATATTGTATTAAGATTATATCTTTTCCTTCAATTAAAAAAAACTCAAATTCTTATTCTTCTTTTATTATTTTAATGAGTTGTTTATATTATTTTAAATGAAATGATAAAAAAAATAGAACATTTAATATTGGGTGTATTGTAAGGTGAGGTGGTAAAATAGATAAAATAGCTTTTTAAATGTTAAAAACTAAAATTTTTAGCAATATCACTACGATACTCTAACTTCAAAAAAAATTTCTAGCCAGTTTAGTATTAAAAAAATATTATTTTGTTTTTGTTTTTGTTTTTGTCTTTGATGGTAAATGATTGCATCTTAATGTATTTAGAAATAATAATTTTGTATATTTATAATTTTTTAATACTATATAGATGCTTATTTGAAGGTTTTTTTTTTCCTTTATACTCTAACCCTGCTAGCTTAAAATCTGGAATGTGTCCATGCTTACTAGAATATATATCTTTGGGAAAATTACACTTTACCCACCTGTGATTTGCTCGAAAAACACTTTACCTACCTGTGGTTTAAAAATTGATACTTTACCCACTTGAAGTTAGCTCCGTTTGCCTCCCGTTACCCACCTCTGTTAAAAAAATGGGTAAATTTGTATTTTTGTTACCTTTTTATGTCACTTTCCTCTCAAAACATAAAAAACAAAAAAAAAAAATCAAGGAAAAAGAAGATCTAAAATCTAGGTTTTGTAAAATTAAAACTTAACTTTTACATCTTCTTTTCATATATCAATTTTTAGATTTCTATTTTAACACACTAAAAAAAAGTGTTTGCAAAAATCACCCAATTAAAATTAAGCCAAATGGGTCGCAAAAGAATGCAAAATCATTTCATAAAAACTACAAAAGCAAATTACCTTCCACTGCCGATGAATGTGTCGGAAGTAGCTTTATTCTCGTTCCAAACGATGATTTTTATCTCTACACAACCTTCAATTAATTCCAATTTAAATTTGTGGTTGAATGTCGGATTCTTACCACCATCTATATACAAATAAAACCAAAAAACCGTAAAAAAAAAATCTTTGATTTTGAATTCAGATCCGACAGAGAATTTGGTCCAAACCAGTACAAGTTTTAGTGCAATTCTTGGCACCTAACAACTGCACCAAACCAAAAACGACATTGAACAAGAGTGACATACATGGAGATAGATGTGATTGGGTATTATTTTTGTTGTCGTTGTGGTTGTTACCTTCATTAGAGTTTAAAGCTATAAGAAGGAAGGTATTGAAGAAGGGCCATAGAAACTATTACTAGTGACCTCAAGAATTTGGTTTTGAATGCCAGAAATCGACATGATGGATATGAATTCAGCAGCTATTTTGTTGGAATTTGATAAACCCTCGTATAGTATTACTGCAGCTATTTTGCCAGGGGTCAACTTTTTGTTTGCTAACACTTTTTTTTTTAATGTGTTAAAATAGAAGACTTAAATGTTAGAAGGTGGAAAGAAAATGTAAAAGTTAAGTTTTAATTTTTAGAAAACCTAGGTTTTAGATTTTCTTTTTCCTTTGATTTTTTAGTTTTTTATGTTTCGAGAGGAGGGAGACATAAAAAGGTAATAAAAATACTAATTTATCTTTATTTTTAACAGAAGTGGGTAACGGGAGATAAACAGAGCTAACTTCAGATAGGTAAAGTGTCAATTTTTAAACTACAGATAGGCAAAGTGTTTTTCGAACAAACCACAAGTAAGTAAAGTGTAATATTTCCTATATCTTTTTGTACGCACTGTTACTATTCACATATCTTATCGTGGATATCTAAAATAAATAAATAAATATGTATGTAGAGGACACTATTGTGAGTGTAACAACAATTTTTCTAGCTTAAGCTTGTGTACTTTTTACCGGTAAAGTACAAGTCTACAACACAATGGCAGTGGTCGGCTACATGTTCTTCTTCCACCTTAGTCCTATGCTCCCCATCTTTACCACTTCTATATATTTTACAAGCTTCAAAGTCCAAACATTGTACTTTTTGGTACAGATGGAAGAGGCCAAAAAAAAAAAAAACCATCCCTTATTAATATCCATCTGGATCCTACTCACAAGTAAATTAGTCTTTTCTGCAGTCCATGGTCAGTCCTACAAATTTGTAAATGTAATATTTCTTGTAGGACATCTGTGAACCATTTACACCTAACTTGCATTAAAAATGCAAGTAAACCATATTAGTATTTAAACACGATCCTACTCATTCATTAAGGAGAGTAGGGTTTTATCTACAAATTTGTAATGTTATTTCTTGTAGGATATCCGTGAACTACTTACACCAAATTTGCTCTAAAAATGTAAGTAAACCAAATTAGTATTTAAACACGATCCTACTCATTCATTAAGGAGAGTAGGTCTACAAATTTGTAATCTTATTTCTTGTAGTACATCTGTGAACCATTTAAAATGCAAGTAAACCAAATTAGTATTCAAACACAATCCTACTCATTCACAAAGGAGTGTGCTATATTACTTTTTATTATTTTCTTAAAACCGATGAATTTGACAAATTTTAAAGGTCATCCTTTTATATAATTCCAACTTGGTAAAACCAGGACCTTTGACATGAGGATCATTCAAAATAGGATGCAAAAGGTTGAGACTCAAAGCATTTACATCTGGTCTCTTAAATGCCATATATTGATATATTTTACCATTAAAATACAAAAACACTCCATTTCCAGGTCTTGTATCCTAAAAAAATTTACAATTGTGCTACAGTACCATCACAAATTTGTGACCATTCTGTAGCACAATTGTAAAAATAAAATATTCTTTTTTATTTAGGCTTTTTGTCTCCCTCTCTCTTTACTCATACTCTCTTTTCTTTATTTTATCTCTGTCTCCCTCTTCTCTACTTGTTGGCATTGGGGGGGGTGGGGGGGGGGGGGGGGTTTAGGGGCTTTGCTATCATGGGTGATGGATTTCTACATCAGTGTGGAGATTGGCATTAGAGACCTGCATTTGGTTTCTTTTGGTTTTTCTAGCCCCTCTCTCTGTTCCAATAGTCACATTCCAATTAGTTTCTTTGAGATCGGCATGGTGGCTAGGCTGGTAGCGCAGTTGAGATCGGCGTTGTGGCATGGAGGTCAATGTGGTGGAGATCGGTGTGGAGACCAATGTGAAGACCGGCGTGGAGATCAGCATAAAGACCGGTGTTTGGTGGGTTTGGTGATTCTGTCCTTTGATTCTCACTGTGGCTGTGATTGGTGTTTGGATTGGTTGGTTGGGTTGCTATGGGTTTTTTGGGTTTTTAGGGGGTACTTGATGGGTTTTGTTTTTTTGTTTTTTGAGTTTTTTGTTCTGATGGGATTTTGATGGGCAAAGGGCAGTGGTGGGCATGGTGGTGGGGTGATGGTGATTGTTTGGTTGTTGAAAAAATGAGGGAGAGGCAAGGGAAAAATGAGAAATAGATAGATCATTTGTTTATTATTTTATTGTATAATTTATGTTATTTTAATTTGTTGTATTGTAAATTAAAAGTTGAAATGTTGAATGTATTATAAAATAGTATAGTACAATAAATAAAATAATTTTTAAAATAATAAAATAAAATAATCTAAAAATACCAAATGTGAATACTCTCATATCTCAATATATTGATCCCAATTCTCAACGACTACAACCCAAAAAAATAAAAATAAAAAATAAAACCCCAAAAAACAAATTAACCTCAACTACTCAAAAAAAAAAACATATTCTTTGTACTTATCCTCTGTTTTACGTAGGAACAAATTAAATTAGCAAGTAAATATGAATGGAATTTGTCAGATTTTTTTGATGGCTATGTGGTTTTGACAAGACCCTAGCTAAAGCCATTAAGAACCAAATTCTGATTTCTGAGAGAGACAGAGAGAGAGAACCACATGATAGCATCACATGCTATTACTGACATCATCATATCTGGCCACGACTACCCTCTTTCCAATGTTCCCAACATTCAAACATCACGTGTGATTTCTCCCAAAACCCCTATTCTCCTTTCTTTACCAATATCAAACCCACACACCCACCAAGTTTACTAATCTATCCTCAAGTTTTCTTCTTTGGATGCTTGTGTTTACAAAACATGGGGTATTACTGTCACTCTACATAAGGAATAATTGCAGAATGTGTAAACTCACAGTACTAATTTTTTGGATTAGAATTTAAAAAAAAAAAAAAGATGCTTCAAGTCCAAAGCCTCTGACCATAGAATAAAGTAAAAACAAAAATTGTTATCCTCGTGAGCAACACCTTTTCTTTCGCCACAAGATATTCTTGAAAAGGGAACTGCAAAATTTAAACAGTGCAGCAATCGTATACATTAACCTATTAAAAGCAAAAAATAGTATTATTTTGTCAGAGACGTACAATTGAAAATTACTGAAAATTAATACTGGCTCCAATTCCCCCTATTGCCAATTTGCCAGAGTTTAAAAAAAAAAAAAATGAAAGATGAAGACGTGCGAGGCATGTTTCAGTTTTATACACTTTCCCATCATTTTGAGGCCCTTCCAGGCTTTCACCATTTTTAAGTCCTAGTTTAAATCTTTTTTTTTTTTTTTTAAATTCTACTGCTAGTCTTTCTTTTTTTGATGTATTCATAGTCTTTTAGTATAATCAGAAGCTGTGCATGTATTAGGCAAGCAGAGCTAAAAATACATTACATACAGCTGGTGTTTGCCTCTGTTTAAAATCGGAATTATTGACAGAGAGTTCATACAGAAATCTTCCAGTTTGACAAAAATTTTCTAGTGAAAGTGGGGTTGTGGCTGTGAGACATACAACAATGCTGCTAGCAGAGAAGTGGGCTGTCATTATTAGAACATGGGGTGTTTTGCATTTCATTATTCATCTCTGTGGAAAACAAGTTAAGAGAAACGTGGACAGACAAAAAAAAAACACACACAATTTTTCATGACATTAAACTTAAGTAGAGTATATTTTATTGTGAAAACTTAAGAAGCTTACAAAAAGTATAAGATATTTTCGTTGATTAATAACTACACTGGTGTTTGTGGATTCTCCATTGATTGGTCATAATAATTAATAATTTAACCTCCCAGATAAAACGTCATACCACTTGAAAATCGAGCTACAGATGAGAATTATCATAAGTCTATCTCAAGCTAATTATATGTTGCAACAAAGTAGAATCGATTAAGTACAAGGTGCAATGCTCATCGGTAATAGAGGATTATCATATTATTATAGCAAGGCCCTCTCTATGTACCAAACCGCTTGAGTTCTATAGTTTACTCATGAATGGAAATTTTTTTTATTAGAACTTGCTTTAAAAAGTCCTAAAAAGAAAAGGAGCAAACATAATCATTCAGTAGCGTGGAAGCATAATGTCCAGAGTCCGATTCGTAAAAGAGGGCTTAAATCACTTGCAATGGAAGAAAAGTTACAAAAGTTTAGGGCTAAAGATAGCTACTATTTGAGTGAATTGTAAGATTAGATTAAAGCCCCCTTTTTCTGGACTAATTTTCTGGACTAAGCAAAATGATATGGATAAAGCAATATAAAAAAAATTAAAAGAACTCAACTTAATTTGTACAAATGTCTTAAATTCCTCAATAAAATAATTTCAACACATATTAGGCGAATTAATGTATTGATACATTGGCTAAGTTTTTGTTACCCAATTTTTTAACCATGCTAATTTTGTTAACTCACCGACTATGGCGGAGAACTTGCTAATTTTTTACAAGACCAAGTTTTATTGTAATAGACTTATTCATAGTCAATATTATTTCAGTGCTAGTTTACCAAAAAAAATTTTAAAAAAATATCTTTTTAATTGAAGATGGAGAAGCCGCAAGGCCCGCGACTACATTCTCTCCCTCCACAATTCCCTCTCTCATTTTCAAAACATTTAAACATGTCAGGGTCTTGCTACTTTGCACTTTGATATTGCTTAGCATAAGTATTTGCTTTCATTAACCAAGCAACTCAGACAATTTTAGGATGTTTTTTATATACATATGGGTTTTGGGCTAAATATTGCAAAAAATAAAGTTTTTTATTGTTATAAGCGCTGTTCAAAGTTATTTAGGGAACTGAGGAGAGAGAGTGAATTTCGGCAACAGTGTTGTCGAAATTCTAAGAAAAGTAGGAGAGAGAAAGAGAAAAAGGAGGTGAGATAAATTTTGTAATTTCAGTAACAGTATTACCAAAATTGCTTCTACACAGCTCCTGCCTGGTCAGTGAGAGTGCGCGAGTTTCCGAAGTCAAAAAATAAAAGGATTTTTGGCAATCCCATTACCAAAAATGGAGGGAAGAATAATAAAAAAAAAAGATGCTACGTCCACAACATTTTTATAACAAATCACAGGTGGTTAGTTGTTATTGGTTCAAATTTGAACCTAATACTAAGATTACTTTTTTGCCCCAATAATAACAACCAGTAACAACCTCCCACTTAGGATTTGTTGTGAAAATGTTGTGGACATATTATTTCTAAAAAAAAAAAAGATTTTTGGCAATCTCATTGTCGAAAATAGAGGAAAGAATTAAAAAAAGAAAGATTTTTGGCAATCCCATTGTTGAAAATGGAAGAAAGAATTTTTTTTTTTTTTTTTTTTTTAATTCTTCCCTCCATTTTCGGCAATGGGATTGCCAAATTTTTTTTTTTTTTAAGAAATGATATGCCCACAATATTTTCATAACATTTTCACAACAAATCCTAAGTGGCAGGTTGTTACTGATTGTTATTATTGGGACAAAAAAGTAATCTTTGTATTAGGTTCAAATTTGAACCAATAACAACTAATCACCTGTGATTTGTTGTAAAAATATTATGAACGTAGCATTTTTTTTTTATTCTTCCCTCCATTTTCGGCAATGGGATTGCCAAAAATCCTTTTTTTTTTTTTTTTTTTGACTTCAAACACTCACGCACACTCTCACTAACCGAGCAAGGGCTGGGCAGTAGCAATTTCGGTAACACTGTTACCGAAATTACAAAATTTCTCTCACCTTCTTTTTCTCTTTCTCTCTCTTACTTTTCTTAGAATTTCGGCAACAGTTTCTCTTTCTCTCTTACTTTTTTTAGAATTTCGACAATACTGTTACCGAAATTTACTCTCTCTTTAATTCTTTAAATAACTTTGAACAGTATTTATGACAATAAAAAAAAATTCTATTTTTTATAATATTTAGTCAAAAAATTAAAAAAATATGTAATATTATTTAAAATGTAATAAAAAATTTGTTAAAACTAAACCACCAACCACCCATTTAACGCTTTAAATTTACCTTTAAAAAATTCAATATTTTCTGGCAACAATGGCATACCCTTTAGCGAAGTGACAGCTGGGATCAGTAACACAATCATGCAACCTTTTCATGCTCAGAAAACACAGGCTTTTCCCTTTGAACCGAAGCCATGCCCTAAAAACCAATTTGACATTATTAGTCTTGGGAGGTTGAAACCCTCATTGATTTCTTCCAACAACCCCCTTTAAAGGCCTCATGAATTATTCTAGGACCTAGGCAAGAGAATCCTAGATAATAAAAAAGATCATAAAATATTGTCCAAGGCTTAGACACAAATTAATAGCCCTTCCCTTCTATACCATCCTGAGCATAATTATTTTGGATTCTTGTACACTGCTTACTCATTTTTACCTATTTTAACCATTTTAGTGTTGGCAAACAGTGCATTAAGGAAGCAAACCCAAAGCAGTTATGATGTCAAAGCAAAGATTGATTTGACATCTCCTTTCCAAACCCATATGTATTCTTGTATTGAGTGTAAGATTAGACCTTTCCCTTGTTTGCGTATTAGCCAGAGTACCAGACCTGAAAATCGAAGAAAAAAAATACTGACAAACCCTTTTCCTCCATGGGTGACTTCACTAATGTCCTTTGAGCAGTTTCCACCAGTGGAATCCTGCCACGACTTCGTAAGATGCACGCAAAGCCATAATATCAAGAATCAAAAGGGTGCTCCCATTAATAACAATGGCAATTGCTCTTTCTTTTCCAGTTTCACTACGATTCTTTCACCGTATTAAACTATAACCAATGGAGCGCAAGAAGCAATACTTTTCAATAACCAATGGAGCGCAAGAAGCAATACTTTTGGTGGAGGTAGAAAACAAAATTAAATCTAGTGGAATGTCAGAAATGTCAGTTTCTTGGATAAGTTAACCAGAGAAAAATTAAATGAGACCACATAGGACATTAGAGAGAAGCCAGGGCCATCTTCTGTTTCTCTCACTTTCTGTCACTCTCTGAGCCACAACATTTACAACAACAATAGTGTTCCACCATCTTTCCAACACACAGTTGCTAACCGTTAATGGCCCAGATTTTTTTTATGGTCCAAAGTTGTTTCCCAAATAATAAATATGAAAGCAAAGCGAAAAGAAAAAAGAAAAAAAAAGAAAAAGAAAATGACATTCAAATTTAAGCTAAATAAAGCATACGCTGCTGCATAACCAAAAGTAGATAATTCGGTACTGAAAAATTCTGTACACGTAGTAGAAAAGGAAAAAAAGAAAAAGGGTGACAAAATTTTCCGGCCAGTCCTAAATTTACCTTTTTTTGTACAAACAGAAAAAATGGACCAGACATTAATCCCAATACCGGTGTAACATCTCAAAGAACTTAGAATTTTCTACCCCCCACCAATCCAATCAGCAACTCAATGCCTCATACTTCACAGTAATTGGGCGGTTAAATCCAACTTGTGAAAGCAAATTCCCAACCACAGCAAGGTCCCGGCAAAACACCCCTTGGAAAACTGAATTATTCTTTTCTGATTCCAATTTTGACTCTTGGGCTTGCTGGACTTGGATTGCCACAGCTACTTGTGCTTGTGCTACTTGTAATGCAGCTGCGGCTTTCTTTCTTTGCTTTTCAGCTGCTTCCTCATCCATAATGGTAGACATTACACTGGTATAACCCTTTTGGAGCAATCTGTACAGCAACAAAGCAGACATCTTTGATCGGTCTTTAACTGAATCAAGATCGCCATCACTAGCAAGTTCACACCTTTCAACAAAGTTTGTGGCTTTATCTGGCTTGTGCTTCAAACACAGCAACAGATGTGCTCTCTCTAACTCAGACCTTGAACACCCACGTCTCAAACCAATTAATGCATAATAATCCACATTCCCAGTCTCCCCAGAAGCAACTCTTTGCTTAAGTTCTTGAATCTTTGTAGTAAGTGCACACAGCTTCCCAGGAATCTCTGTGTACCTCATGTTGTGTCTCTTCCAAGCTGGCCCTGGAAGCTTCCTATCCCTCAAAACTGAATTGTACAAAAGCTTAAGATGTTCTAAATCATGCAAACAATCCGGCAAGCATCGAATTGTTTCTAATAGAGATGCTCTTGTATCAAGAGCTTGAATGCAAGCTGGGTCTAATGCCAAAGTCTTATTACAATCAGCTATAGACTCAGCAATTCTACCAGCTGCTCTGTATGCTGAGGCCCGGTGCACGTAGCATTCAGCTAAGAACCCTTGTGGGGCACCACGGCGACCATCAACGATCTTGGTGAAGTGGCGGATGGCCTCAGAGTAGAGGCCAGCATCAAGGGCTGCAAGCGCAGCCGTCTTGCGGCGTAAGAGGAGCTTAATTTGGGCAAGGAGTTGGTTCACACTCTCCGGATCAATTGGGTTAAACGGGGGCGTTCTGGGAGCATTGGTGATTGTGATATCACCGGAAACAGGCACATTGGAGAAGGAAAAACTGTCATCAGACCAGCAAATGCTCTCGCGGCGGAATGCCGCCGAGGCAAGGCGCTTGCCGGTCTGAAGAAGAGCCATTGCATCCTCCATTAGGCCTAGATGGCAACAAGCTTGCCCAAGAATCAAGTACCTGTGATTAACAATTGCGTATAGACCAAGTTACTATCAAATTCAAAAGGTGTTTCAATGATCTAAATTTTCAATCAATAGAATTATTTTCACAATTTCTACGCCAAAATGTTTTGTACACATCTCATCCACATACAGTGAATATCAGTGATATAAATTAACAATGTGTCCATTAAAAAAAGGGTATACAAGAAGCATCTTTCCATTTTATTTATTTAGCATGGTGGTTAACAGTCTTGGAAACTTAAATTAAGCGCAACAGCTACTATTACGAGATATAGTAATATTAAAAATCGCCAGCGAATATTTACCATGTTTATTTTTTATTTCGAGAAAGTTATCGTGTTTAATTAGTTGTCATTTTTCTTTTTTGGGTTCACGAAGTTCTCTGGACAAATTTGTAACATTCAACCACAAACTCTTTTTATAAAAAGTTCTCGAAACCCATTAAAAAAACGCATCCTATTAAGGAAATTTTAGAACATTGCATATGAATGAAGAAAAAGCCAGAGATATTGGCTTTATTGATAACAATATTAAAGTCCATTAAAGGTTCAAAAAGCTAGAAATTTTCATAATAGCCGGCTGTTCATTTACTCAAACCAATAGTTACGTTTCAATATTATATACCGAATAGTAATCATAAAAAGAAGAACCAAAACAAAAGGACAGTTTCAAAAATTATAACAAATAGAAAAAGAGAAGAATATTACCTCCATTGCCCTTCCTTGTCGCAATTTTTACTGAGTCCAGCCATGACTTTCTTCTTCAAGTCCGAGACAGAAAAGCACTTGAAACTCGGGTCCCGACCAGGTGAGTAAGAGGACGAGTTACCAGACCCAAGAAGCTTGACTCGCTCCCTTGAAAGATGCTGAGACGAGCTCTCAGATGAGAGAGAGCCCGAGTCATCACTAGCCATTTTAAAACTAGGAATATAGTCTTGTAGCATATCTGCCACGTCCTTGAACCGCCTCAGATATAGCAAAGCCCTAGCCTTGAGTTCCAAAGCTTGCTCAAACCTCGGAGACAGAGCTAAAGCCGAGTCTAAAAGGCTCAGTGCTGAAGCTATCTCGCTTTGTTCTTGGGACCCCATTAGATTGCGAGCATCTTTAATGTACTTCTCCACCATCTATATATTAGTGCATGTAAAAAGACATGGTTACCTTATAGTAAAAATGCAAAAAGACCCGACAAAGACTTAAACTTTAAAAGAGATCAGAAGCAGTGTGTGTGTTTGAGTAGTCAAATTTTTAGTTTTTCTTTGGTTTACCTTTCTGTTAGTAAGCCACCAATGTTTCTTTTCGCTACTAGTTAGGCCTGGAGAAGTAACAGCCATTGTTGCTCTTCTTGTTATTGTTTTTGTAGAAGAAAAAGACAAAGAAGAAGAAGAATGAATCCCTTCTCTTTCTTTTTTCTCTGATGGGGAATATCACATTTTTCTCTTTGCTCTAGTAAAGGAGAGAGAGAGATACATAGGGGAAAAAAATAAGAGAAAGAGAGGGAAAAGAAAATTTTGGAAGAGAGAAGTGAGGTAGTGAGGAAGATATGAAAGAGAGTGAGAGAAGAAAGGGGGATTTAAAATGAGCGTTGAAGATTTTCAAGACTTACAAATAAATAAGGGAGGTGATGGAGAGAACAAAGGGGGCTAAATAAAAGATAAATTGCCAGCTTTGACCCTCACTGAAAGCTTTCATCCTTCAACTTCATAGCTGGCACCACACCATATAGATTCTCTCTCTCTCTCTCTCTCTCTCTCTCTACCAAGTTATGCTGCCTATCAGGCTAGGCCTCTATGGGACTATTAGTTTATTACAGTTATTTTTTTGGTAATAAGTCTATTACATTATTAATTACCAAAAATAAAATTAGCTTCCCACAAATTATAAATGTATACAATATTTTGTGGCATTATTAATGCAAATTATTGTGATAGGTATATCATAAAAATGAGGTTAATAATAACTTAAAATATTTATTTATTTTATGTTGAAGTGATACCAATTATGTATATATAAAAAATGCTTAAAATATTACAAATTTGACTATGTATTCAATATATACGACAATAAATATAATTAGTGAATTTCTGCCACCAAATAAATAAATATTTGTAAAATTTGTAGTATAGGTAACATCACATTTATAATTATTACGTATTTGAGCATTTTGTATTATCATCTGTAATAGTTTATAAGGAAAAAAGTTTATAAACTACAAAGTTATTAGTATCTCTAATTTCACTCTATATTTGTTATGTGTTGGAATATTTTGTGTTACCATTTGCAATAGTTTTTTGAAAAAAAAGGTTTCTATCTTTTTTGTTTTTTTATACAAGATGAAATTTTACTCTAGCCTAATCTAAGTGTATATGTATGTGAAACTTCCTCCTAGAGACTTGAACCCCGACCCTTGCCCCCACACCTCACAAGTATCTATACTTGTAAAGTGACCACCGTATCAAGAGTGCGCAGTGGTAAAAAGGTTTCTATCTTTAAAATTTGTAATAATAATAATATTAGTCAATATTTATTATGTACTGAACATTTTCTATTAACATTCGTAATAGCTTTATAAGGAAAAAAAAATGTTATTACCTTCGAAGCCAATAGATAAAATCATATTTTTAGTTATATATGTGGCTTTTTTTTTTTTTTTTGAGAATTTCATGTGGATGATTTTAGAACATAATTTGGCAAAAAATTTAGGTGGAACCTTGAGTTATTACTAACAGAAAGAGCACACGTGTCTCTATCATATGCAATACCTACTAAACCATGCTTAAGTGATTGCATATAATCAATTTAGGTGAGTCATGTTTATTGCATATGGATACTATGTTGTTGGATATAACACTTCAATTAAGTTTGTAGCAAAACATCAATATATATAGAAAAAAGAAATACCTTATATGAGAGAACATGAAGTTTTGCCATGTGACACATTCTTTGCAAAGAGAATTAAAATACTCTTAAGTGCCACATCAGAGTTAAGAACAAGTGAAATATTGACTTTCTGTTTTATTTAGTTTAATGTTTCAAGACTTTTCAAATAAAAAACAGAGATTATTTGTTTATTTTGGTTCAATGTTTTAAGATTTTCCCTCCTTCTCACATACACACAAAGCTCTTTGCATTTCAATTCACCATTTTCACCTTCGGCACTTTTACTCTACTCTTCTATATATACGTACCCATAGTCCTTTATGTCATCCTATGTCAAACATACAAATAAAAAACGATGTTATTTACATTCAATATTTCAACACCTACCTAGCTCTAGTATTGGCGTTCCATCTAATCCTAACCTGTACAAGTAGGCTACAATTAGGGAAGGGGGCTCACATTTTATATTGAGTGACAGTGATAATTAATAACCTAATGTTAAGGTCGAATGTTGTGGACTTGTAGGTTTTCTAAAGGTTATGATTGTCTATGGGTGTTTGGGATGTTGATATGTGAAAGTCATAAATGTATTTTTTTAGAATTAAGAAAAAATAGAAAAACACGTTTCTATATAAACTTTTATTCAATAATATTTTTTCAAAGTTGTTATTTGTTTATTTATTATTATTTCTTACTACTTAAGTAATTATAATAGATATGATGATATGTGTGTGCAATTTATAATTATTGCTTCTTATAACAAACTCATTACTAACAAAGTTTTATAAAAATTACGCTATAATATATAGACAACATTTTTCAAAACTAATTTCTATTAAACATTAGGTAACATATTAGTTGTCCATAATTTTATCAATAGCCCACGTAATGGGGAGGAGATTCCTTCAAATTTTAATATTTTCTATATTAATTTCAGAGAAAAGAAATGTTACTTCTATCAAAACAGGTTTAATCAATACTAATTAAAAAAGCAAAAGTGTGAAATAAGTTTTGTCCTAACATTATTGAATTAAAAAATGAGTGGAAAAACACAGGGTCAGATAAGTGACCGGGTGCATCAGGTGAGTTTCATGATTTTGACCGGAAATAGGAGGTTAGGCATCACGGGTCCTTGGGGTTCAACTACCGGAAGGGAGGGAGAGAGAGAGAGAGAGAGAGAGAGAGAAGAAAGGACGCCAGCAAATTGCCCGAAAAGTAAGTAATAGAAAGGAAGAGAGTTGTGTTGTTGTGTTGAAACTTGAAAGCTGAAAGAAAAATTTCCCGGTTATTTATTTCAGGTAAAGTTGAAAATACAGCTTTACCCCCTTGATTGATTGATTGAGATTTGAGATTCTTTTTAAAGGTTTGGTCAATTTATTACCTTCACTCATTAATGTCATTAACCTAATGGAGCAAAGAGTTTGCAGATAAATTAAGTGATCATTGATTACCATCGGGCATTGACCACAGTGAGTATAGTTAATATATCATGTATCATCATTATTATTAAGATTTACTTTATGATCTTAGCTAGGCTAATTGCTATGTTCTTATTGTAGAATTTAAATTAATTTCTTGGTATTGTTTTTAATAAAGTTAGGTGGCTGATTAAATAAGGTGTACTTTATATCTGTTTTCATAACTGATCATGATTGATACTGTATTTTCTTTCAAGTGTGAATATACATTCATATCATGCTGTAATTGATCTTTGTCCAGGTGAAAACTGAGATAAATATTGTTGGATATTCAGACACCGCAATTATGTAATTGAACTTGTGTTTCCATGAGGTTGTACACGATTAATTACAATTGGGTGAAAACTAAGATAAATATTGTCGTTGAGGAATAGTATTCAGTAAACTATAATTGAAGTGTGGAACAATGCAAAATACGGCCAATCTTTTGCAACTTGCAGTCCTCTGGACAAATCTTTGGTAAAGGGCAATAATGGAACCAAAGATGCTTGGAACTGTGATGTATGAGGTAAACCATGGATTTTTGTTTCAATAGGATTAGAAGGGATACTTTAGAGCTTTTAGGGTAGCTCTATTGTTGAGTTTCTAAAATCAAAGTTCACTCATTTCAAATTGAATAAAATATAATTTTAGAATTTATTTTTAAGAGTCTCAACCCATTCTAATAAGAAATCCAATATATTATGTATAATTATTCAGTGTACCAAATATTTGTCTTTAAATGTGAGTTTTAGCTAATTCAACTCATAAAATTTTTTATCTTTAAATAAGAAATGTAGAATTTAATTCCCACCTCACCTAAAATTATTTGACGTCTTGAATTTGATAATAGAAAACAATCGTTATGATTAGGACAATAAGGTCATTAAAGAGGACACGAAAGTGAATAAAGAAACGAAGAAGGATGAATTAGCAAAATGGAGTAAGCATATTTATATGCGGGGAGAGATGGACTGATCTCTCGCAAGCCACAAGAATCATGCTTTTTCCTTTTGGGGTTTGCTTTGCTTTTTATTTCACCCACATTGATTAATGAATGCACATGAATATGGATAGATGGCCAGATGGGTTTGTCTTAAAGGCTCTCTAACCTCCCTTTCCACTGCCCCACACAAAAACCCTACATTTTTTTTCAATTTATAATATAATAAAAAGGAACAGTTCCTACAATCTCATGCATACCCAAACACTCTCTTGCCACGTCACCTCCTTCATCTAGCCTATCTCCACGTGTCATTTTTGTATGTTGGGTCCCACATATTAGAAGAACTACTCCGTTGTCCAGATCAGCAACAACTTTTTGCCTTTTTGGACAATGCAATTTTTTGGTATTAGAGAATTAATAAGGAGTTGTTTGGCAGATGCTTTTTAACAACAGTTTTCAATAGAGATGACAATTGTTACTTGACTCGTTAGTATTCGGCCTGATCCAACCATAATGGGTCAGATTTTACCCAACCCAATAAACAGCAGGGTCGAGTCTGGGTGTTTAAAATAAAACCCAAAGCAGTCTAGGTCGGGTACGTTTTTTTGCAATACTCGCCCGAACCCAGAGCCAACCCCGACCCGCTTAGTTTAGCTAAAATTACAACAAAAACCTAACTATATATATACCCTTATACCTAACCCTAACTCTCACTCTTTAGCAGCCACCCCTCACGCCTCACCCTTACATAGTACCCACTCTCACTCTCAAGTCTCAAGCCCTCCCTCAAAGTAGTCAAGCCCTCCCTCAAAACAGTCAAGCCCTCTCTCAAGTAATCAAGCACCACGCAATTCACCCAAACCTCCACAGCCACAACCAAGATCCAAGAAAAAAAATTCTTCACCAATGAATCATCCCAAATCCTTGCCGACAAGTTGAAACTCTCATTAATCACAAAAATCTCCACAACCACGGTAAACCACCCCTCACCCATTATAGACCCACAATGGGTTGGGTTTTTTTTTTTTGTGTTTTGTTGGGGGGATTTTCAAATTTCTAATTTTCCTTATGGGTATGCAAAATTTTTGGGATTTGTTGGATTTTTGGTATGGATTGGTTTGTTAGATCGTGGTGTCCGTTTGGATTTTTGGGATTTGTTGGGTTCAGTTTTTTTTTTTTTTTTTTTGTTGCTTTTAATTTCATAAATTAGAATTCGAAACATAGATTCCAATTTGGAATATATGGTAGTCTTAATTTCAATGGATGGTAAACTTTTTTTTTTTTTTTCCCTAGACATGACTAGATGGATTAGGCCTCAAATTGAGCCCAAATTTGGCATGGCTAGATGGGGCCTGTGGGGGCCCGACAGGGTGGGTTTGAGGGTTAAAAAAACCCATTTAATAAATGAGGTGAGTTTGGGTAACATAGGTAGGCCCACGGGTCGAGTTCAGGCACAAAGAAACCTGCCCTGAACCAGACTCATTGTCATTCCTAGTTTTCAGTGTTTAAGCACTAAAACATGTATTTCCAATTTTCCACAATACTTTTTAACCCATACATATTTCCACAATAATTAAACAACGATACTAGAGATTTTTAACAAAACGGCCCTAAGCCATTTGTGGGCACCCAAATAAGGCAACTGGGCCTGAAATATGTTTGGGCTCACAATCTATTTGTATTGTGAGGTTTTTGTGTTTCCTACAATGGGGTGGCTCTGTGCTCGGCAGCCCAAATGCCCCATTTCTCCTTCTCCTTCCTCATTTTCTCCTCAATTTTTCTAGCCTCCTTCCATTGATCCCCCCTTCCTTATTTATAGTTATAGCTTGCGAGATTGCCATGATCATTTTTTTAGTTCAGTGGATGGGAAGGTCCAATACCATTTCATCTAAGTGGATGTTTAATTATAAGTGAAAGGAAACGATGATGGCAGTAGAACTTGGTTCCATCGCCATGTCTGTTTCCCGGCGGGAGCGTTCCCAAAGCGACGGATGGGTGGTCCAGTACCGACAATCATAGTTGGAGGTTAGGCGGTGGGAAGTGGACGATAGTGGCCTCAGAACCTGTACAGTCTGTAGACCTGATGCCCGGCGATACCTAGATATGCCGTGCATATAAACGTGAATTAGGACCTGGGGACGTGTTCACCGGAGCGACAAGGTTTATCCGTATCAAGCATACCACGGGTGGTTTCGCTCCTGAATTACGAACGCTCAGTGAGTGTGTTAGGCCGGTCCGAGATGAGCCCGTTGGCCTGATCAATGTTAGGTCCCTCAACGGACAATCATTCTTGTGGGCCTTTGGACAAATGGTCTTGAAAAAGGTGATGCTCGTACGTGGGCCTCTAGGTAAATGGGCTTGGGGAAGGTGATGCCCGTACAATAGCCCCCTTTGATTCATGCATGGTCCTCGGTGATGAATCAAGGTTTACAAGGCCAAGGGTCGGTGAAATTACCAGTTATCTTTCATATGCGCGGCTAGGGCAACTTCCGCGGATTTTTCAAAAAGTAGTGCCGTGACAGGCTATCACTTCTGTAATTATGACCCGTCGGTTGGCGAACCGTCAGAAGGCAACAGGTCGATGGTTCGTAAGCTGTGCCTACGCGTGTGAGCTTTCTCTCACTCCTACCCTCATTAAATGCCCTCGCGCTTATGTATTCCCCTTTTCAAGTCCTCATTTCACTTTTTGCACTTTCTCAATACCTCCTTTGCCGAGCATTTCATTCGTGAAAAATACTCCAGTTCTCCATTTTCAAGGGTCCCCAAGTAAGTTCTCTCTTTCTTCCCTTTTTGATTTTCTTCCTGCATTATAATTTCAGGGATGGGTTTTTCTCACCTTTTGACCCCTGGGGCGGCCTTGGCCAGTTTTAGAAAGACCTTTGGTATCCCCAAGGATGTAGATGTCGCATACTGTAACGAGGGCGACATTGCTCTCGAGAGGGCAATAGGCCAAAACGTCATCTTTATCCCGTTGATGTCCGTATTAAAGGGCGGTGTTAGGTTCCCCATAGACCCCTTCATCATAAGTACCCTAGGGTTCTATGGCCTGTGTCCTGACCAGCTTGGTTTTATGGCCTAACGACCAAGCTGGAGGAGACGGAGCTTGAGCTGGCTAAGGCGAATAGTCTGAACTTGACTCAGGCCGATCAAATCACCTTTTTGAAGGACGCCTTCCAAGCTTGTGAAGACAAGTGGTACAACGAGGGTTTCACAGAGGCGGAGAACTCGGTGGAACCCATTGTCTAACAAGCTCGGCACCACGGCTTTGGTGAGGGTTGGTCGGCTGCCCTTCAAGCTGCAGGAGTACTAGAGGGCTCCCTTTTGTGGGACCCTAAGCGGACTCCCTATCCTGCCAATCCTCAGCCCGTGCAGAGCCAGACGGGCGCCGAGGATGAGGACACGCCAAGTTTGAGGGATCTCGTGCAGGCGATTGACTTTCACGTGGAAATGGTGGATTTGGAAGCCATGAGTAACGCCCCTGCTGGAGGCGATGGTGTGCTGAACCAGACTCCCCCCACTTCTCAGCTTGCCGAAGAAGGTCCCAAACAGCTTCTTGCCCAGACTCTCCCTTCTGACCCCAAAGTGTGAGGACGTGATGAAGATGAAGCCCCCTTTTTAAAATTTTATTTAAGTTTGTTTTATTTTATTTTTATCAAGAGCCTAGATCGCCGGGATGTGGCGATGAGACAATTGAGTTACTGCTTTGACATTTTTAATTTTTATTATCATGATTTGGATGCATGCGCTTCATTTTGCCTTTCACAATTCTTTTACACACCTAAGCCCGCTCAGAAATTGTAGTGTTCGTGTACGATCATGATCGGTCCTTAGAAAATGATTATGCCTTAGGCAAGCTTAGACGTATGGGGATAATTAGGCCACTGGAGGGCTTGTTCCTTTAGAAGTCAACTAGGTTTTATGTGATAATTGTGCCTCAGACCGGCTTGGGTGATAGCACCTTAAGTTTTCCGTTTATTCGGTGATAGGATCTGAACCAACTAGGCTTTCGTCATTGGGAGAACCAGTTGAGGCCTCCACCTGCCTAGTGATAGGAATCGATCCAAGGACAAGTTTTCTGTTAGAAAATAGTGATAAGGTTTCTACCTGCCCGGTGATAGGATCGAATTGAGGTCAGGTTTCTGTCCTCTAGAAAATAGTAATAAGGTTTCCACCTTCCCGGTAATAGGAATCGAGCCGATGA
The DNA here is from genome assembly GCA_032878915.1 of Castanopsis chinensis. Lineage (NCBI taxonomy): Eukaryota > Viridiplantae > Streptophyta > Magnoliopsida > Fagales > Fagaceae > Castanopsis > Castanopsis chinensis. The sequence continues at coordinate 11,816,996 of JAVQMG010000115.1, read as the reverse complement.
CAGGCTTCTGTCCTTGTGAATAGTGACAAGGTCTCTACCTGCCCGGCGATAGGAATCGAGCTGAAGACAGGTTTCTGTCCTTAGAAAAAGTGATAAGGTTTCCACCTGCCCGGTGATAGGGATCAAACCGAGGTCAGGTTTCTGTCCTTAGAGGATAGTTATTTATTCTCATGATCCCGTTTACACTTATCGATCAAAAATAAGAGAATGTAGTTTCACGTGAAAATACGAACAGGCATTATATTGACACGTGCTGACTCTAGGTTACACCTTTTGGAACGTGGCCGGTCAGTGATAAAACTTTTTAAGATTACAAACATTCCAAGGATAGCGCAATGGTTTCTCATTCAGATCTTCCAAATAGTATGCTCTCGTGCCAGCAATGGCCGTTACTCTGTATGGCCCTTCCTAGGACGGGGCCAATTTCCCCGCACTAAGGTCCCGAGTGTTCCCCACAACTTTTCGTAGAACCAAATCTCCGGCGGCAAATTCTCTTTTCCTCACGCTTTTGTTGTACCTTTAGGCGAGCTTCTGCTGGTATTGTGCCAACCATATTGTCGCTGCTTCACGACGTTCTTCCAATAGATTTAGCCAGTCTAACATTAATTTGTTGTTCTCGGTCGGGGTGAATTCAGCTACCCAGGTACTACACAGGTTTATCTCGGCTGAGATGACGGCCTCCGTTCCGAAAGCCAAAGAAAAAGGCGTTTCTCCCGTGGATCTCCTCGATGTTTTCTGGTACGCCTAAAGGACACTCGGTAGCTCCTCAGCCTATCTTCCTTTGGCGCCGTCCAGCCTTCTCTTTAGTCCGTTGACGATAGCCTTATTCGTGGCTTCGGCTTGGCCGTTGCTTTGCGGGTAAAGTACCGGTTTCGGATGCCGAGGTTGCTGCAAAATTCACGGAAGGTCCTGTTGTCGAATTGCAGCCCGTTATCCGACACGAATGACTCTGGCACCCCGAATCTTGTTATGATGTTCTTCCATATAAATTTTTTAACGTCTACATCCCGGATGTTCGCTAGTGCCTCTACTTTTGCCCATTTGGTGAAATAGTTCACCACAACCAACACAAATCTTCGGTTACCGGTTGCTCGGGGAAAAGGCCCGACTATGTCCAACCCCCACTGAGCGAAGGGCCATGGGCTGCTGACGAGATTTAGGTTCCCTGCAGGCTAATGGATCATTGATGTATGTTTTTGGCATTGTTCGCATCTTCGTGCATATTCAAAGGCGTCTTTCTGCATTCGCAACCACCAAAATCCTTGAGTCATTACCCGGTGGGCCAATGATCATCCACCAACGTGGCTACTACATAGGCCGTCATGGAGCTCGGCTAGAAGGCCTTCTATCAGGTTGGGGTGCAAACATTGTAAGTATGGTCCCCCAAAAGACCTCCGATAAAGCTTCCCACTCGGAGATAGCCAGTACCGAGGAGCATTCCGCGGCACTTTGGCTGCTTCTTTTTCATCCTTCGGAACTCGATCCTCAGCTAAAAACTCGATTATCGGATCCATCCAACACCTCTCGGTGGCCGTGGTTTGCAATACCTCCATTTTTGCCTTGATGCTCGGCTTCTTTATAAGTTCTACCCTGACTAGCCGTGGGAGTTCACTGTCTATCGGGGATGATAATGTCGCTAGGGAGTCAGTGTGGCAGTTCTGCCCTCTCGGGATTTGCTCTACCTTCGCGCTCGAGAAATGGCCTAAAGCCTACTTTACCACCCGCAGGTATTCAGCCATCCGTGGGTTTTTGGCCTCGAAACTTCCCAGCACTTGGTTCACAATGAGCCAAGAATCTGAGTATACCTCCACCTCCATAGCCCCCAAGTCCGTGACGATTCTTAACCCGGCCAATAGCGCCTCGTACTCGACTTCGTTATTAGATGCCCTAAAGCCCAATCTGAATGATTGTTCCAACCTTATACCTTCCGGGGTATTGACCACAATCCCAGCCCCCGCTCCAGCCGTGTTGGACGCACCATCCACGAATACCTTCCACGGCTTAACCTCCACCAGGCAAACAACATCCAGACTCTTCGGCGAGAATTCAGCAATAAAGTCTGCGAGTACCTGTCCCTTTACAGAGTTCCTCGGCCTATACTTGATGTTAAAAGAGCCTAGCCAGGTCCCCCATTTAGCTATCCTCCCAATGAAGTCTAATCTTCTCAGTAGTGACTGAAGTGGGTATTCGGTTAGAACATAAACGGTGCAGGCCTGAAAGTAGTGGGGTAGTTTTTGAGTGGAATGCACTAGAGCCAACACCAACTTCTCCAGTGGTAAATGCCTCGTCTCAGCGTCTACAAATTTTTTGCTTACGTAGTAGATTGGCAATTGCACACCATTATCCTTCAAAAATACCGCGCTGGCCGCATGCTCAGATACCGAGGGGTACATGTAAAGGTCCTCCCCAGGTTCTGGTGCCATCAGTGTTGGGGCTTGCCCAAGATATTCTTTTAGGTCATAAAAAGCTTTATCGCACTCCTCGTCCCACTAGAAACCCTTCCACTTCTTTAAAAGCTGGTAAAAAGGGTGACACCGATCAGCGAACTTGGATATAAACCGGTTGAGGGCAGCTAACATGTCGGTTAACTTCTGGACCTCTTTCGGATTGCTCGGTGGTTTAAGGCGTCTCACGGCTTCTATTTGCTCCCGATTGACCTCGATACCCCGCTTCGAGACTAAATATCCCAGGAACTTGCCGGAGCCCACGCCAAAAGTGCACTTGTCGGCGTTGAGGCGAAGACGGTGTCGCCACAGTACTTCTTTTAGGTCGCCGACATGTTGTCCTTCCTGTTTGCTTTTTATCACCATGTCGTCAATGTACACCTCAACCGTTCGCCCAATCTTATCCTTGAACATCCTCATCATTATCCGTTGGTAAGTGGCCCCCATATTCTTTAGTCCAAACGGCATTACCGTATAATCGTAATTGGCATCAGGCGTTATAAACACAGTTTTTTTCCTGATCCTCGGTGGACAATGCAATCTGGTGGCAACCCTGAAAAGCGTCTAGAAAACTCAATTTGGGGTGCCCATATGTAGCATCAACCAGCTGATCAATTCTCGGTATAGGAAATGGATCCTTTGGACATGCTCGGTTTAAATCAGTAAAATCGACGCAAACCCTCCACTTGCCGTTCTTTTTTCTTACCACCATGGTGTTGGCAAGCCATACAGGGAAGAAGATTTTCTTTATAGCCCCCGCTTCCGTCAATTTCCCCACTTCTTGCCTCACGGCCTCGACATGCTCTTTCGCCGATCTCCCCGGTTTTTACTTTCTAGGAGGATATAAAGGATCCCTGTTGAGCTTATGAACTATAAACTCGGGGTTGATTCCCGGCACCTCATATGGACTCTAAGCGAACACATCCATATTCTACATGAGAAAAAGCAATAGCTCCACCCTCTCTTCGCCCCTTAAGTCCGCCCCTATCTGAAAATGCCTATCACCTTCTGGCAAGATCCCCACCCTCAGCATGTCCTTGGCACAGTTAACCCCTGCTTCCACTTGGGGTTGCTGTAATTGCTATAAGGTCGTCTCTTGGACGAGCTTTGTCTACTCGTCCCCCTTGTTTGCGGCAGCCACTAGGCACTGCCTTGCCGCTTGCTAGCTGCCTCTTATTACCGCGATTCCGCCTTCTGTGCGGAACTCAACCTTCATGTGCAGTGTGGAAGGCAAAACCCCTATGTTGTGAATCTAGGGCCTTCCAAGGATTGCAGTGTACGGTGAGTAAGATGCGACCACTATGAATGTTACAGTCACCTCCTTTTCTTCCATGCTGACGGGGAGCGAAATTTGCCCTTCCGGGACCACCACGTGGCCATCGAACCCCATTAGTGGTGCGTCATACTTGGATAAATCCTCTTTCCTTAGTCTGAGCTCCCTGTACAGGTCGGGGTACATCACATCTGCCCCACTCCCCTGATCTATCATTATTCTTTTCACTACGAACCCTCTTATACGGGCCGTGACCAACAAGGCATCGCCGTGTGGCTGGATGGTGCCATTCAAGTCATCGTCATTGAAAGCAATGGGCTGGTTGGCGCCCCTTATCTTCTTTTTAGGACATTCGCCCGTGCTTCCTTCTGCCGACGTCACAGATAAGGCCTCCTTTATCAGGAATTCCCTCGGATCTGCATGGATGACCTCTATTATTCCCAAAGGAGGCAGAAGGGGATTCCCGCGTGTACGATCATTCTTCTCGGCATCGTGGATTCTTGTAGCTACGAATTCTTTAAGATGTCCGGTATTCACCAACTGCTCTAGGTGGTCCTTCAGCACCCTACATTGCTCGGTAGTGTGGCCCTTATCCTATTCCCGGGCCGAGCTCTTGAATCCTTAGATCCCTCCTGGGTCTGGATTGGAAGCTTCCGTTCCGAGGGTAATTTATCACCAGAGCCTTTCCCTTATTCTGTAACCGGTCATCCTCCAACCGCTTATACTTTTTGATGCGTCTTATCAACTACCTCATATCCTCGGGTGGTTTCCTCGTCAAAGATTCCCTCGGTCCCGATCCGTCAGGCAATCCCATGCGAAAAGTACTCGCCGCGATCTTCTCGTTACCTCCGCCGATCTCATTATATAGCTCCCAGTACCGGCTAGCGTAGCTGCGAAGAGTTTCCCCATCCCCCATTTTCATTGACAATAACGCATCCACGGGCTGAGGAACCCGACTGCACGTCATGAATCGGACACCGAACTCCTGTATCAACTTCGAGAAGCTGTAGATCGATCCATTCTTTAACCCGTTAAACCACCTCAGAGCTGTGGGACCGAGGCTTGAAGGGAAGACTTTACATATTAACGCGTCATTATGGGCGTGTAAAGATATCATCTGGATGTAGTTGCTTACGTGTTCCACTGGGTTTGTCTTTCTCATGTAGGAATTGAACGGTGGGCGCCTGAATCTGCCCGGCATAAGGGCGCTCTCGATGTCCCTTGAAAATGGGGACCTAGCAGCTTGGCGCAGTGCCCTGCTCATGGGGTCCATGGCCGGGTTTTAAGGTCACCCCTCATTTGGGGAGGTCAAATCACGGTCCGCATATTCCCGTGATCACTCGCGATGCCGATGAGAACCGGACTGTTGGGATCCTGCTGCACGATGGGCCTCTATACTGACAGATCTTTCTCTGCGTCCTCCGTGATCCCTTCTTCACCGTCAGACCCTTGCTTCTAACTCCAAATCTCTTACCAACCCGCGCAGATGCTCAAGCTCCCGATCCTTCTATCCGAGCTCTTGGTTCTCTCTTTCGCGGCGGCTACGCCTCGAGGCGTCAAATACTACCTGAAGTGTCTGGAAAGATCCTTCCCCAAGCCCGGACTCCTCTGCCTCATTTTGCCGCTTGTCCTTGTGTCTCTTCTGTCTCCTTTCTCGCCATGCTGACCCTCGTGATGACCCGTCAGAACCGCTCTCAGGATAACTTCCTAATCTACTCCCTGACATTCTCCCAAGGTGTCTTGCAAAAAACCACCGCTACGTAGGAGATTCCTACAGACGGCGCCAATTGTGGGCACCCAAATACGGCAACTGGGTCTGAAATATGTTTGGGCTCACAATTTATTTGTATTGTGGGGTTTTTGTGTTTCCTACAATAGGGTGGCTCTGTGCTCGGCAGCCCAAATGCCCCATTTCTCCTTCTTCTTCCTCTTTTTCTCCTCAATTTTTCCAGCCCCTTTCCATTGATCCCTCCTTCCCTATTTATAGTTACAGCTTGTGGGATTGCCATGATCATTTTTTTAGTTCAGTGGATAGGGAGGTCCAATACCATTTCATCTAAATGGATGTTTAATTATAAGTGAAAGGAAACGATGATGGCATTGGAACTTGGTTCCACCGCCATGCCTGTTTCCCGGCGGGAGCGTTCCCAAAGCGACGGATGGGTGGTCCAGTACCGACAATCGTAGTTGGAGATTAGGAGGTGGGAAGAGGACAATAGTGGCCTCAGAACCTGTACAATCTGTAGGCCTGATGCCCAGCGATACCCAGATATGCCGTGCATATAAACGTGGATTAGGACCTGGGGACGTGTTAACCGGAGCGACAAGGTTTATCCCTGCCGAGCATACCACAGGTGGTTTCGCTCCTGAATTACGGACACTCGATGTGTGTGTTAGGTCGGTCCGGGATGAGCCTATTGGCCTGATCAGTGTTAGGTCCCTAAGCGGACAATCATTCTTGTGGGCCTCTGGACAAATGGTCCTGGGAAAGGTGATGCTCATACGTGGGCCTCTGGGTAAATGGGCTTGGGGAAGGTGATGCCCGTACACCATTATTTAATGTGTGACTACTGCCGAATGTATAGTGTACTATTATAGGATCAATGATTTAAGTGTTGCATATGATGTATGGCCAAGTTTTAAACAAACGAAATTTTGAACATAGGGAAAAGAAAGGCATTCCCTAAAATAAATAGTTTGAAAATTTAATAAAAGAGTGTTCATTAATTTCTTAATTATTTTTCTTTATTAAATTAACATTTGTTGCTTTTCATATACAATTATAGGAACACAAAAAAGAAAAAAAAAATGAAAAACAAATCCATTTACTTTGGAAGTTTGCATTATTGTCTTCAACAATTTTCTCTCAAACATTTTTGATTAATAATCAACTACTGATATTTTATCTATTTTATTAGCACCTAAATGAACAAAGTTGTTTGCTGTTAAATGAGTTAGGTTGAAGCCTAAGTTTAGATTCAACAATTAAACAATTTGAGATTAATTAAATATAATAATCTATTTGTGAAAAAACTTTTGAGTATAAGGCTCAATTAAAGTATTATACTATTATATGTTTAATGATGTTTAAGCTATACTTATATAGTGATCTTGAGATTAGATTATGTAGTTTTGTATATAATTTTATAAGATATCAAATTATTATTTGTAATTTATTGATAATATAAATGGTCTATTTTCTAGTAAAATTGTATGTAATTTTTAACAAAACAAGGTTGGTGAATCTAATTTTTATGAGTTCATAAACAAAAACCACTCAATCTAATTAAATCAAGTAATATAATTTCAATTATAATTTGAATATTACTTATTAGCTTTTTGAGGAAGTCAAAAATTGTAGTTGTTGTGTTCACTACATATGACTATATGAGAAAGCAATAAAGTTAATTAAGTAGTTCGTAAATAACTTATTCGATAAGAAAATAAGTCAAGGTTGAACATAAATGTAATCACATTTCCTTTTGAGCTCGAGATTGACTCATACTTGAAATAAAATTAAATGAATAATTTTGAATTTTTAATACAGGCTTAAGTTCAACTCACTTACAAACCTAATTCCCGTTAGGGTAGTTGACATTTGATCAATTTAATTTCATTAATTATCACATTATATATCTCGGGACATTACACAAGATATCATACTATTGCTGCAACCTCATCTTGCAGCAATTACATTATTTCATGGAGAAACTTTATTAAGCAACAAACTCATGTTTGTCACATACTTCAACAAGGCGACATAAGCCGAATTTGTTCCCGCTCCCCCCGCCCCCCCCAAAAAAAATTCTCCGGAGGGCATGATATAGAGAAGTTTATTGTACCCCCATGAAGAGATTTGACACGATGAGTGCAATGTTTACTACATATATAACGAAACGTAAACAACATGTATTGCTTTTTCTCAGTGAAATTATAAATGTTTGAAAGCAACCATTCCTTGTTAACCCACTCTGTATTTCTTTGGCCCTTAGTCCTTACCCACCTCAAATTCTAGTGTAGCCCCCATTATTGAATAATGAAAATGATATACTCTTTATAGGACACAGGTCCTATTAATGTAGCTTATGTTTATTTTGTTCTTGTTCCCATAGGGTCGGGACCAATGGACCCATTGACAAGCCATGGTTTACAGGGGGTTGGTTTCTTCCAGAAACATTTGCGAAACTCCCTGTACAGCTAAGTATTCCAGGTTGTAAAAACTGGGACCCTAATTTTGAATTAGCTAGGCAACTCATTTTCTAGGTGGAAATCATCAATGGCATGAAGCTCTGGCATGGCCTAGAGGCTTGAGGGTCCACGTTGATGGAGCTTTGTGAACAATATTTTAACAATTCCAACTTTCAAGAACTTCTTAGATATGTCTCATTTATATGTTATTTGAGTTTCTAGCTTTACATTTCATTACAGTTTGAAACATTTTCCTCACTCTTGACTCTTTTTTATTTATGTTTTCATCTGAATGGTGGGGGATATAGGTTTATCACTTTTCTTGGGTAGATGTCTAATGAAGTCTATGCTTTGTTTATGCATGAAAATAGACCAGCAATTTCAAGTATAGCATGGAGAAAAACAAATCATATACCCATTTTTCTTATGCACAAAACATGTGGTGTGTGAGTGTGTCTACCACTTTCAGATTTGAAATGACAATTCTTACAATGGGGGCATTAAACCTGCTTATCTGATCAAACTGCTTACCTGTAAAGTAACTATCCCAATCTTAGGCATTGCTCCATAGAAACATATTCATTGGTGCTGCTTTTTTCTGCATTCTATTGGATCTGCCTCCCTTCGTTGCATTCCTTCTTATTATTGCCAATTGTTTGTTTGCGCGTACAGTGTACTGAGCAGACAACTTATTTATGCAACCGAACTAACAAGTTTTTGTTTTATTTATTTATTTTTCCTTTTCGTAATCTTGCAGCATGTATGTATTTGAGGTGTAAATAGTTCCAATTGACTTCAAATAAAGCGAAGTAAATATATACATATACCCAGTTGTGGCGGACAAAAAGTAGAACAGGAAATAAAGTAGGAGTGAATCGTACTTCTGTTTGCTCACATAATTAATTTTTAGTGGAAAGTTTTCTTGCATTTTCTAGTATTTGGTACAATATTGGAAAACACAAGTAGATGAAAACATTACGTGGTATGGATAAAAAATCTAATTAAGAATATAATGGTTTCCAAAACGTTTATATGCCTAATTGAATTAAAAATCGAGGCGTGCTATGGGTCTAGTAAAACCTTGTCATGTGGGGAAAAAAAAGACCTCTCCAAAGCTCGTTTGTAAAAAATTTGGTAAATATTGTTTTTGCACTTTTTTTTTTTTTAATTTTAAATTTTTTACTTTCTGATCTACTATATAAGTAGCACTTGCGATTTACACCTTCATTTGTTTGAAGATTTTCTTGTTTTTATTCTCTGCTTTCTTCTACTCACTCTGCGGTATGTTCTAAAAAATTTTATTGAAATTTTTCTTGAAGTTTTTTATTTTTTATTTTATTTTTTTATTGTTTTCTCTTTTGCTGTCCTCTCTTCTGCTCTGTGAACTACAAAACCCTAACTATGGTTCCCTCTACATTCTCTATTATTATTATTATTATTATTATTTCAAATATAAGAATACTACTCACTTTTGTTATGTCTTCTTTTGTCATTTATTATATATAAAAAAAGCTGTTTATTAATTTTGTTATAAAAAATGTATAAGAATTTCAAAAATACTTAATCATTGTATCTTTTCAAAATTTCTAAATAGACCTTAGATGTTTCTATTGAAAATATCAAAAGATGTCAATTGAATTACAAATTTGTTTTGGTGGAAAATTTTCTTGCATTTTCTAGTGTTCGGTACAATTGAAAACACAAGTAAATGAAAACATTATGTGGTATGGATAACAAATCTAATTAAGAATATAATGTTTTCCAAAATATTTGTATACCTAACATGTCAACACGAATGAACACTAACCAACCTTGATTTTTTTTCCCAAGTGACTTTTTTCTTCAAATCAATTGTTTTGTTCACTTAATATTTTCTGTTTGATGTTTATTTTTGTGAATGAAGGTTTTTGTTTATATAATTACTTTGAATTGCATTAAATATTAATGAAAATTTCAAAGTGATTCAATTAATAGAACATGGTTTTGGTTTATTTTCTAGATATTAATTAAGCATATGGAAATGAGTTAATTTTTTTTTAAAACGAGTCATTTTATTAAAAAAATTCTAATATAATTCATTTGTTAAACAAGGTTTTAATCAATTGACATATTTTGATATTTCCAATAGAGACGTTTAGAATTTAAAACCCCTCTCCCATATTGTAACTATTAAATTATTGACTAAAAAAAATGTTTATATAACAAAAAAGTATTAAACTAAAAAGAGAAATACTCAACAAAACTTTTCATTTTTTTTTTTAGAGTATCTTATGCTAGGTGATGTTCAATTATGATTGCTCTATCTACCGATTAACATGATTGAAATGAAAGCTATTTATTTCTAATTCAGTCTTTTAAATTTATAAAAGTTACAATATTAGTAAAGGACTGGCTTGGTTCGAAATTGATCAGACATTCCCACCTAATAATGAAAATTGTAATAAATTGGGTTAGTTATTGTTGTATTCATATTCCTCATCAATAATTCTGATCTACCACCCATCATTTAAAATTTTGTAAAGAGAAATTATAGGATACCCTTCAAGTCGCTAGGGTGGCAAATAGTTACAACGAGATCCATATTTAATGGTGGAATCACCATCATCATAAAGAATCTCTCTTCGCCAATCTTAGGGTTTGTTTGAGGTCTGTTTATTCTGCTGAAATTAAAAACTTTTTACTAAAAGTACCATAGATAAAGGTAAAAGCTAGCTGAAATAGTACAGTGAGATCCATGAACTAGTAGCAAAAATAAGCTGAATAGTAATATAAGTTAGCTTTTTAAGCTCGAGTCAAATACACACTTAGTATTGTTAAATAGGAAATGGATTGTTAAATTTAATTATTACTCAATTAGTATTTGATTATATAATTTTAGTTAATGGGAAGAGCTCCCATTTTCTAAGACACGTTTGTATTCAAGGGGCAATATGTGACGTGAAGACCTAAAGATTCTCTTATCAAAAAAATTACACACACATATAGATAAGGTTCTTATATCTTTGCTTTGCACTTTGTTTGTGTGTGTGTGTATTTATATATATATATATATATATATATATATATATATATATAAAAGCTATCCCTCTCTCTCTTTTTTTTTTTTTTTTTTTGAAGGCATAATTAAGCAAAATAATAACAATAACAGTGCCTAAATGGCTTGGTTTTAACCAATCATATATGTTTCTTTTAACTTCATCCAATGTGACTCTTCTTCCCAAAGTTTGTATAAAACCTCTCTGCAAAAAGCTCAGGGAAGCTCTGAGGGGTGCACGTGTCTGGTGATTAAATTTCACGTGGGAATGGTGACCCATGTGCAAGGACGTGCAGCTTTGTTTAAGTGCTGTGCTTATTAGCTCAAAATGGCCAACAGGTCCAGCTTAATTTGGGTGGTCCTTTGCTCAAAAGTTTCTAATTATTAACCCCAAATTTTGCAGGGAGTTTTTTATTCTTAAAAGCTAATTGTTCTCTAGAAAAGGATAAAAATTTAGAGTGGGTTATCTTATAATAAATCTTTGTTTTAAATGAGATCTTATTTGCCAAAACCTTATCCTCTTTTTTGAAATAAGTTTGCACATGGCAAAAAAGTATTGGGAATAAAAACTTTTAGCACCTTTGGCATGGCAAAGCGGGTTATAATTTTTTGATCCAATTTGAAAAATACTCAACCTGAACTTGATTATTTTGACCCGAAGCAAAAATAGGTTAACTCGTAACCTGACCTATGTTTATTTTTGTGAGTCAACCTGACTCGACCCGCAACCCGACCCGTGACCCAAACCATTTTTTAGAACTTTTTTTTTAGTAAAAAAATAATAAAATTAAGGCAATATTGATTTAATTGTTTGTTGTGAACTTTAAGGAAACAATTGAGACATTTTCATTACTACATGCAAATGAATTGAAAAATAAATGGTTAAGTATTTTGTAATGAGTAAAGATTTTTAGATATCAAATACCAAAGTACATGCCAAGATAATCTGTTTACAGTAGAGTAAAAAATATAGATTTAAAATTGTAGACATGTGTGAGAAACATTCATAAGTGTGAAAATAGTGAAGCCAAAGTATCAAATTAGCATAAATTATGACTGCTTAGACCTATAATTTAACAATTTATGTCCAAAAATAAACGGTTTTTCAAAATAAATTATGATATTTCCTAGAGTGTATGTTGTTTAATAATGATATAATATCCGTAAAAGAGACTATGTATAAATAAGTAAAAAAACAAACTTTAATGCATATTCTCAAATTGAAATAAAGTGCTAATCATAATTGATAATAGATTATAAAATTAATTTTCAAGACTATGAATTTCTTATATGTTTTTATTTTTTGTCAAATGAGTTATCTAATAAGTCATTTGTAATTTTGTTTTATATTTTAGGATGTTGATATTGTGCAGAAATAAAACTTGTGTATTTGTTTTACTAATCTTTGTATTAAAACTATTGAATAATTAATAAATTTAATATAGTTTATTCTTGATATATGTGGTAAATTCAAAGTAATGCATTTTATATCAAGTAATTTGTTACATGACTTTTTAAATGGCAAATAAAAGTTGTTTTCTTTATTATTTTTTTTTTTGGAAAAAATCATGTGAAACTACAGGTCGACCCGACTCGACCTGACTTGCAACCCAATTGATCCAAACCTGTTTTTAACCCACTTAAAATGACTTGTTTTGACCAACTACTCGTTTAACTCACAACCCGACCTGACCTGCCTGTTTTACCATGTCTGAGCACCTACGCAAGATTTGAGTTTGAACCAGAATTTTGATAGACACACTTATTCTGAAGAATCACGGTTAGTGTTTATCCATCACCATAAGAAAAATTTAGGAATACAACAAAGTAGTAAATCCAAAAATAATAGATGCTTAATTTCAATATTTTAAAACTTACTACTAAGATGAAATTGATTAATTAAAAAACATGTAAATTGTCTAGCTCTCCCAACTGCATGATTCGTGATACAATTGTATAAAGGAAAAACTTTTAAAAAAATGTTAAAAATTGTGTAAGAATAAGAATTTGATTGGTGAACTAGAAGATTATGATCAATTGATCCAGAAAAATTAATGCTTTGGAGTAATAAATTACTATATATGTTAACCTAACCATGAGCTGTGTATACAAATGTGGGCCAAATACTTCCACGTTTTCTTCAATTGAAAGTTAGATAGCATTAGATTTTAACAAAACAAAGACTATCCATTATTGATTATCCAATTTAGCTTATTCATTTTTCAAATGTCTCAACCACATCGGTTAAAAAATTAGGTCAACTCAACACCATCACGTCGGAATTGTTAATTGAACCCATTACTGAATGTAAAAAGGCCATCCAAATGAAATGATGCATAAAATTGACATTTTATTTAGAACTTGATGAAAGGCAGACAATTTACCAATGTGAAAAGAGCTAACCGAGCCTTTGTATTTTCAGTCTACTCAGTACTCACGGGGGTTTTGACAAAGCCACCGGCACAAGAGTCAACTAAGAATTCAGAGCCATTGACAATTCCATGCATTCATACTATGCCTGTGAAAGAATCCAAACATTTTTGACCACATGCAATGGGTTTCATGCAAGCTCCTTGAAAGAAAGGGTGTTTCTGTTTCATAAAGTCAACTCTTAATTTCATGTGCCGTTTTGATTTTGATTTTGATTTTGATTTTTTTTTGGTCTAGGAAAACATAAATGGCTTTGATTTTTGGCATTGCTGACCTGCCACCATATATAGTGGAATTTATCCCCTATATTCCACATTTGCCAACCTGATTAAAGCTAAAACTGATGCAAATTAAGGTAAAAAATAGGTACAATGGTCTTGCAATAATTGGAATTAGTGATGTATAGAAAGTGGTATAATGAAAGCTTTATAGCAAAGTTTTGCATCCAGAGTCCACAGAGGTCAGAGCTTTCTTTGGATTTTTTCTTCGAGCCCACCCCCACTGAAATCAGCCTTTGCTAAAGTTTTCTCTTTAAATAATTACCAAATCAGAAAGATAAATTCTTTGCTCTACTCCCTGTGTTTTCCTTTTGTAGACGAGAAAAAGAAAAAGAAAAATTGGAAGACTCTTATTATAGGACTATCAAGATAGAATAAAGATGTTAAAGAAGAACCTGACAAATGGGAAAGGTCAAATTAAAGCAAGGGTATTAATTTTGCTTTAGCACTGCCAGATATGCATGGGATTGTAATATGTAGCTGCTTCATACACGTCACACGTGACAAGAGCACCAAACTATCTTATAGTTTTTAGGTAAAACTTAGGTGCACTACGGTGCAATATATTAAGTTTATCAACTAAATTTAAAAACATACTTTTGTTGACTAATTATAAAATACAAATCATGTCTATCAATTAAATTTAAGCACATAGTTGTAATGATTAATACAATATAAATAATGTTTTCTTTTCCATGAATAATTAAATTCAATACAACTAAGTGCAATGGTGTAACTACAGCCAAGACCCCCCCATTTTTTTTATATTAAATTCTTTATATTACCTATAACCATTGAACATTTTTTAAGATATAGCCTATAAAAATAGGGTTGGGCCCCATGCCTCTCCCCCTCCCCCCACCCCCCAATAAAAATTTCTAGTTCCGCCCTTAACCAAGTGTTTATATATATTGGGAAACCTAAAATACTTTACCTAAGGTACTACTCCTAAGTATTATCTATAGTGTTCTCCCTCGATAAGTTTAATGACACAACAAGTTTAATAAATTTTTATGTACTAAAGTTATAGATTATGATTGATATATAATAAAAATGATATTAGTAATAGTTCAATAAGAAAATAACATTGCACTAATCATTGTATGCCACCTTAGTAAGCTGTGAAACTTTTTTGTGTGTATAACATTTTTCCCCCTTTATTTCTTTTGAGCGTCAAATGATGGGTATATTTAGATTTATAAACGAGCTAGGCTGAACTGAGTATTAGAAATTTAAGGTTGTTCATTTAATTTTATTTCAAACATGAGTTGAGCTCGAATTCATTACTAAACTAGATTATTTTTCTAAGCTTAGTTCATCTTCTTATTGAACAAAATTGAGATTGTTCAAGAGTTACTCGAGTTAAGTAGACAGAACAAGTTTTGTTTATGAACTTATACAAAATAAGTTCACCAACATTGTGTTGTTAGAAGTTTTACTACAAAATGGACTTCCATAGTATCACTAAATTATAGATAATAATTTGATATTTTATGAACTTATTTACAAATTTACAGAATCCAATATCAAGCCTATATATATAGATATACTTTTATACATGCATACATATAAACATGTAATGTATTCTTAACTCGTGCATCATACTTACAATATTGTTCACGAGCACATTATTATGTTTCAACTCCATTTGTTTAGTAATTGAGCCTAAGGTTAGCTTGATTCATTTTTCTATATAAACAACCATAAACAAACATTTTTCCTAGTCTGAGTCTAAAGTATTCATAAACATATGGAGTTTATTTTTGTTTGAGAGGAGAAAAGTGTACTATGCCTTCGTGCACATAAAGATAGATATCATATTTAGGACCAACATGTGGAGTCTATTTTGTGTAAGAGGAGAGTAGTAAACTGCATACACTAAATAATTTCACTTAATTAAAATTCTTTATTCTAGGAGAATATTAGGTAGTAATTGTTGTATGTATAGGTTTATATAAGGATAGGTTGTAATAATGATGTTTGAGTTTGGAGAATATTGTTTCAAAAAGTGAAAATTCAAGTTTTGAAATTTTCTAAGTGAAAATTTGAAATACAGCATTTTCGATCGGTCGAAACTTGGGCTCGATCGATCGAAATAGTAAAAAAGTAATCCTGGAGTTTTTGGATGTCTTAATTATTGTTTGATTCCTGTTCAAAAAGAGCACTTGATAGGTCAAAATTTCGATCGATCAAAAATTGTGAAACAAAATTTTCTATAGAATTTTCTAGTGATTGTTTAAAAAGGTTGAAGAGGTTTTAAGTTTTGTGAATGGTTTTACGAAACATTTTAACTCTTCATACGTGTTTTTTGATGAAATAACCCTATGAGTATAAATAAAGGCTTATGTTCACTTGAAAAAATAACTAAATAGTAAGTTAAAGAGAAACACAAGAAATCTTGTGATCATTTTTCAGAATTGCTATCTGTAGAACC
Organism: Castanopsis chinensis; assembly: GCA_032878915.1. NCBI lineage: Eukaryota > Viridiplantae > Streptophyta > Magnoliopsida > Fagales > Fagaceae > Castanopsis > Castanopsis chinensis. The sequence goes on along the minus strand of JAVQMG010000115.1, from coordinate 11,800,915 downwards.
TAACATCTTGGTTGTATTATGGAGACAAATTTGTGATAACCCTTGACTAACAATAGTATAGGTGGCAAATATTGTCTAAAGAAAACGATATAGTGTCTCGAAATTATCTATTTTCTGTTTGTCTTTTGTATTAACCTTATTCTTCCATTATTATTTTGTGTAATATCCCCAATAGTAATCGTAGTAAATTTTAAGTTAAATTAGTACCATGTGTTAATCATATTTGATTAATAACAAGTCTTAAGTAAAAAATTGTTAAAAAAGTATCTTTATTAGTTATACCGATGTGAAATATTTCTCCCCCACCTCTCTTCTACTCAAACCAAAGATATAGTTTCTAAGGAGATTCTTAAAAAACCAGGATAATGATTAGAAAACAAGAATGAAATTGGATGGTCATCCTTCATGACCCAAGCCATAGGTAAGCAAACCAAAGAACTTGTGGATGTTTAGGTTGAGGAATGGACTTTCAGAAATCATATCATTTGGCTGTTTTTTTCAGAGGCCATCATCGACTCTTCTAGTTCATATATAAATGTCAAAATTAGTCCCATACTTTTGCTCTATAATTTCAATGTCTGGCACTTGCATGCCTGCTTCTATTATCACTTATCAGAGTATGATGCACATGGCACATGATTGAGTGTTGGGCTAGCCAAGAATTATAGCCTAGGCCGTGGTACTTGGCCCTTTCCTATTTGGGTCAATGATAATATTCCATTTTGCAAATGTAAAAACTGTTTTTGTTTCTCTCTGGGAAAAAAAGATTCAAGATCTTAAGAATGCCATGGGCATATCCAATTCTCCATATCAAATGCTTTGATTGATTTACAGCTTAGACTATAGAAAATTTATGTTATGTGATGTTGTACTCCTTAAACAACTTCCTACTACTTTCACGTGCAATTGATGAATAAGATATAGCAAAGAGTCATGAAGGAGACAAAAATAAAATAGACAAGTCTATGATGCAAGGAAGTCCATATTAATCCTTCCTAGTCACTTTGGTCCTTACATCTACAAGAAACTTAATGCATTGCCTAGAATGGTTGTGTGTTTGGGACCATGAAATGCTACGACAGCCATATTAGGCCAAGGGAACGAGAAATTGAAAGTTATACTAATGGCTGTAAGAAAGTTTTTCTGTACCTAAATTTCAAACGCATATGGAGTGAATAAACAACTGGTCCATTGCACTATTGATAACTCGCTCGAGTAGCCCTATTGTTATGTGTTTAACAGAACAGCCATGGCTATCAATATCATTGGAACTTCTGACAAAAAGATATCTCTGTACATATTTCATTCATTAGAAGAGATAAGAGACTCCTAGAAAATTAATATAAAATTTGTGAGATTGAGGATCAAAGATACTGGTAAATAATCTAATAATCAAAGGTGGTTTTTGTTCCAATTTATTATTTTTGTAAGTCCTATAGGTAGTGCAAAATTTTGTATTGGTTGGGCCTTGTTAATCCTATATGCAACAAGGAAGGCCCAAGGGTCCAGTTAAATATTATCCGTCCTCATGTTCATAGTAGTCCCTTCTAACTCAGAAGCACAAGGGCTACGACAATGGGCTGTGAAATAGATTTTCCCAGGTCTGTTAGGGCCTCCATGGAGCACAACTTCAAACCTATAATAGGAGCAAGTAATAAAGAACCCTTCAATTTGAACGTTACACAATAATTTTCGTTTTCTCATTCATAAATTTGAGAAAAGCTAGTATGTGGCTGAAAAAACAAAGTATTGGCTTTGCACAGGCTATTCGAGTTTAATTTGATGGTCCCTCTCAGAATCTCTACGATGCATGCTATTAAGTTGCCGGAAAATCGAAGTATTGGCTTGGTACTGTGGTACAAACTATTCCCACCAATGCAATGTCAAGGTTTGATGTTCTCAAAATTGTTCTAGGAAGTAGATGGATGCTGCTATTTACTGGTATGTAGAATGTACGTACGCCTCCAGTACAAAGACATCAATTATGGAGAGTGGAGACCTACGATGCATCTTCAGCAAGACAACAATATACAATTGTATATTTGTATATCAACAAAGGATTTACGAAGTACACAAAAAATAACCAAAAATGGAGCTGCAATACATTTAGGAATTCAACCATTGACGTGTAGAAAGTTTCAAATGGTAGCAGCCTCTGTACGTAAATCAATTTTAAACAGTTGTATTGTCAAAATTGGCCTTTGTACAACCTCAATCCTTTGATTCCTTCACAACATAACACCGCATTAAGGAAAAGATTAATATCTTCCATTCCAAAAAAGTGATGACAACAAGTGCCACCAAGCCTTAGAGAAGATCAAAGTGTCCACCTCCAAATGATGAACACAATAACAAGTGTCAAAATCAAGCCTGCATATTTAATCCAATTATCAACACGATGCCGCCTCTCAATCAGCCTCAATACAGAATTTGAAAGCCCCACTGTGTTAAGAACATCCAGTGCTTTCCGATGTGCAATCTGAACAGAGGAAAAAGTATATTAGAAGAAGTACTTATTAGCATCAGGAGCTACATTCATGTCAAATAATCACAAATCCTATTTGTTGAGGAGATGAGCTATCCCAACAATTTAGACCTCGGTTAACTTTTAGGTATTTTAACTTGGTCCAAAATGATAAAAGAACATACTACTTAAAAATTAAGCAAAATAATTGGGAAATCCATTTTTTTTTTCTTTATCTTTTTGATACAGAGAAACCCAAATTTCTGATGCAGCATATCCAAAGATGCCAAATTACTAATTAAAATCTCTAATCATTTACGGCTTTATCCAAGAAAAAAACCCAGTGGGACCAATACCTACTATAACTTTTGTCTAAATGTTTATACAAAGATTATCAGAGAAACATTACGACAGTCTACAGGCACAATCATAAAGCATGCCAACTCTGAAATCTTATGTTTTGAATAGAGGAGAGAAAGAGGGGGTGGGGGGCCTCAGAATGACTGCCTTCAAAACCTTTGATGAATGTAAAAATAACTTACATGAAGAATTTAAATCTATTAACTTAAGAAAAAAAAATTCAAAACAACCAGCACGACCAAACAAAAAGGCTGCTGCAGCTGAATCTACTGTATCAATTACCATCAGACCATAGATAAGTGAACACAAAAATATATTTGAATTGCCAAAAAAGTATTGACCCATTTGGTAAAATTAATCAATTAATTAACCAAGTAAATTAATTAAATTCAATTACATGCAATAAGCGTGGTAGCACAAACAAATCACCAACTAAGTTAAATGCAGCGGAAAATAGATTTGACACAAGTGATTTGTTTACGAATGGAAAAAACCACCAAGGCAAAATCCCACCGGGTAAATTTAAGGTCACCACTTCCGAAAATCCACTATTATCAAAACAAGCGATTACAAGTAAAAAAATCCTAGTATCAATACTAACCTACAATTGAACCCTTACCCCAATACTCAATTGGACTTGCAATATAGTAACAATCTCTCATTTCAATGCAAGACTCCTAGTACGTGACTAACCAATTGATGCACGGATCCAAGTACATGACTAACTCAACAACAATCCTTTGATTGTTATAATTCATTTGGAGTAGCTTCACATAGAAATACCAATAAGATCTTCAATATTGGTGCAAGAAACTTTGCTTGGTTACAGAACCCAAAGGCGTACAAGAAACACAACAAGAACTCTTTCTTCTGTAGGAGAAGGCTAGGGTTTAAAAAAAGAAAACTTTATGAAACTCTCTAAGGTTAAGTTTTTCTTTTTCCACCTCCATTAAATAAGAGCTTAATGGGCTCTCCTATTCCAAATAGGTTTATACAAACCTTGGGCTTTCTTAGTCCAATAAGAATTATACAAAACCCACAAATTTTGGGTTTTCCTAGTCCTATAAGGATTATACAAACTCATAAACAAATAGCTTTGTAGAATAAAAACATTGCTGGCTATAATCTGAATCCCGTGAGATTGATAGATCGAGACATGTGTCGAACTTTAATGAATCTTGATAGATCGAGCTTCTGTCAAGGAGGTATCGAGACCTGTAGATTGTACTTTTTTTTAACAATTCTTGAGTAATCTTCATGTCTTTAATGTAACCACTTGTAATGATCATCTTGAACCTACTTAAATTTACCTAAAAATAAGTAAAGTGTTTTTTGTCAAAGGATATGCCAATTACATAAAAATATGTCCCTAACAATGTCTCAATTTGGCAATCTGTCACAAAACCACAAGAGTAAATTGAATGTCCTAGAATACATTCTACTCAAAATTACAGAAGAAATAAACCTAGTCTAAAAGATCTGAACCTTGGAAGTTGTTGCAAGAAGAAAGTTCGAAATCTTGACTTGGCTTTAACTTGTCTTTCTTAAAAGGCACTAAACAAAACACATCAAGGTACTATGTGGAAAATAATGACAAGTTAAATAAACAAGAAACATGTGTATAAAGAGAGAAAAGAAACAACACATGTGAGATAAAGAGTGAAACACATACATCATCATCAAATATAGAAATAACACATGATGTATGTAAATGATTACAAAACCAAAAGATACACAACACAAAAATATATCAATACCAATGTGTATCAAATTAACTCTCCCTCTAAGTTAGTTACATAAAAAACTTTCTTCCCTTTAACATGAAATTCTCCCCCTAAGTCTATTACTCCCTTTGAGGAATGACATTTAATTCTCAAATTTCGCCCCCTTTTTGACTTGATTGTCAAAGGGCATAAAAAGACAAAAGACTTGACCGGAGATAGACAAAAAAACAAACATAGAAGGAACGAGGAGAGCAAGAAACCATAAACCTACAAGAAAAAGAAAATGGAAACACTGCAGGAAGAGGTTCAGGAAAGAAAGAAAAGATAGAACAATACATGGCAATGTTATAATGACCATAGAATGCAATGCATGAGCATATAAGATCAAATAAACAGAACCCATCCCAAAAATTTTAGCAAGACAAAAAAAAAAAAAAAAAAAAAAAAACCAAAAATTTTCCTTAAAAAGAATGAAACCTAGGTCTAAATGCATGAGAGAATAGAGAAAGAAAAAATAGGAATCAATAGCAAAAGGATCTTGATAGATCGAAGTATCTGTCGAGAAGAAGCCTAGAAACCTCAATGGATCGAGAATCTGTTGAGAATATATCGGCCAAATAGAAAGTTGCTCAATGGGTCGAAGAAGCTATCAAGATTCTATTGAGAAGAAACCCAGACAGCCGCTGTCAAGCAACCTCCAAAAAATGAGTCTGCATCAGATTCTAATCATCCCAACCCTGCTGGTATAGGCTGTAGATGTTTCAAATGTCAAGGCTTTGGGGACATATTGCTTCTGATTGTCTAAATCGCAAGATAGTTTCTCTGGTGGTAGGAGATGTGGAGATAGAAGATGAAGATGAATTAGTACTGGTTGTTCACAAACTTGCTATTTACAATGAGGAGGTGGTCTCTGCTGACCAAGGAAAGACGCTTGTTCTTCAAAGAAGTCTCAAGGTAGCCTATACAGAAGATGAATGGATTCGAAACAATATATTCCATACTAGATGCACTTCTCATGGAAAAAGTTTGTGACGTTATCGTTGATGAAGGAAGTTGTGAGAATGTTGTCGCAATAACCACAGTGGAAAATTTGAAGCTAGAAACTAAAAATCATCATCAGCAGCACAAATTCTAGTGGCTTCGCAAAGACAATGAGGTAAAAGTGAATAAGAGGTGCTTAATTAAGTTTTCTATTAGTAAGAATTATAATGATGTAGTAAATTGTGATGTAGTACACATGGATGCATGTCATTTATTACTTGTGAGACCATGGCAGTATGATAGGAAGACTAGTTAAAATAACTTTGGCTCCATTAAGAATGATCCATGTTCCCAAGCCTTCACTTGGGGAAGGAAGCATCTTATTGACTAGAACTAAGGTGGAGAGAGCATTGATAGAATATGGTAAGGGGTTTGCTATTATGGTTAGAGAAAAGAAGGATCCGGCTAATATTCCCCTTTTGTTGATACCCGTTCTTGAGGAATTTGGTGATGTCATTCCTAATGAAATTCCTTTCGGTCTTCCACCTATAAGAGATATGCAACATTGCATTGATCTTGTGTCAAGTTCTATTTTGCCTAATAATTTAGCTAATAGAATAAATCCAAAAGAGCATAGAGAGTTGCAGCGGCAGGTTGAAGAGTTGATAGCAAAAGGCCTTGTAAGAGAGAATATGAGTCTTTGTGTTGTTCTAGCCCTCCTTGTTCCCAAAAAGGATGGTTCATGGTGTATGTGTATTGAGAGTAGAGCAGTAAACCATTTTATGGAGCTATAGTTTTCTCAAAGATTGATCTGCGCAATGTTATCATCAAATTCGAATGAGGCCAGGTGATGAATGGAAAACAGTTTTCAAAACTAGAGAAGAGCAATATGAGTGGATAGTGATGCCTTTCGGACTCTCTAATGCTCCTAGTACTTTTATGCGCTTAATGAATCATGTCTTTAAGCCATTCATTGGTCACTTTGTTGTTATGTATTTTGATGACATCTTAGTTTACAACAAGTCTCACCAAGAGCATATGGAGCATCTTCATGAGGTGATTCAAACTCTTCGTGGCAAAAGTTTTATGTGAATTTGAAGAAATGTTATTTTTTAATTGACAGTCTTGTGTTCTTAGGCTATGTTGTTTCAAGTGGTGGAATCAAGATGGATCTAAGCAAAATTGAGGCTATACTTAGTTGGTCCATGCCAAAGTCTCTCCATGATGTTAGAAGTTTTCATGGGCTTGCTTCCTTTTATCAGCGTTTTATCAAAAACTTCAGCAGCCTTATTGCCCCTGTTACTAAATGTTTGAAAGGAGGAAAGTTTCAGTGGAATGAAGAAGCCCAAAAGAGTTTTGTGCTGCTCAAGAAGAAAGTGGCAGAAACTTCGATTTTGGTACTTCTTAAGTTCAACAAATTGTTCGAAGTTGATTGCGTTGGTTCAGGTGTGGGAATTGGTGTTGTGCTCAGCTAAGGGCGTAAGCTTATTGCTTTCCTTAGTGAGAAACTGAATGAAAGCAAAAAAAGTATTCTACTTATGATAAATAATTCTAAACCATTATTCATGCCTTGGATCATTGGAGTCATTATTTCCTTCCAAATGAGTTTTTATTTCATTCTGATCATGAAGCTTTGAAGTGTTTGAATAGTCAGTAGAAACTTAATAGTTAGCATACTAGATGGGTTGAATTTCTTCAATCCTAGACTTTTTCTATCAAACACAAGCCTGGAAAGCTGAATCAAGTGGTAGATGTTTTGAGTAGAAGACATTCTTTGCTAAATACTATGGAGGTGTAGGTGTTAGGTTTTGAAGTTCTCAAGGAGCTATATTACAATGATTCAGACTTTGGCGATGTGTGGAAAAATTGTTCTAAAGCTATTGTTAATCATTTCTTGAAGCAAGAACGTTTTTTTATTTCAAAGACAACAGACTGTGCATTCCTCAATATTCTTTACAAAGAGCAATTATTCAAGAAGCTCATGGAGGAAGTCTTGCTGGACACTTTGGAAGAGACAAAACTCCGACTCTTGTGCGAAAAAATTTCTGTTGGCTCAAGTTGACTCATGATGTTATGTATCTTGTAAGAAGTTGCAGAACCTACCAAATTGCTAAGATTCACAGTCAGAACACCGAGTTGTACACACCATTACCAGTTCCCAAGGCTCCATGGGAGGATGTCAGCTTAGATTTTGTTTTGGGTTTGCCTCAAACTCAAAGAAACAAGGATTGTAATTCTATCATGGTGGTGGTTGATCGATTTTCAAAGATGGCTCATTTTGTTCCTTGTAACAAAACTACAGATGTATCTTCTATTGCTGATTTGTATTTCAAAGAAATAGTCAACCTTCACAGTGTTCTAAAAACTATCACTTTTAATCATGATTTGAAGTTTGTAAGTCCTTTTTGGTGTACTCTTTGGAGGAAGCTTGGAACTACACTACAATTTAGCTCTTCTTAGCATCCACAAACAAAAGGGCAAACTGAAGTTGTGAATCGAAGTTTGGGAAATCTCTTAAGAAGCTTTGTGGGGAAGAACATTAAATAGTGGGATCTTCTTTTGGCCCAAGCAGAGTTTGCTTATAATCGACCCACCAGCCAAACCACTGGTCATAGTCCTTTTGAAGTAGTTTATGGCTTTTATTATATAGGACCACTTGAATTGACACCACTTTCTATTACCAAGAATTTCATTGGTGATGCTGACGAAAGGGTGAAGGAAATACAGAAATTGCATGAACAAGTCCAACATAAGATTGGAAAGCAAAATGAGAAGTATTGCAAGCAAGCAAATGAGCATTGAAAACTAGCAACTTTCAAGGAAGGTGACTTGGTTAGGATTCATCTTAGGAAAGAAATATTTCCCTCCAAAAGATCTTCTAAGTTGAAACCTAGAGCAGATGGACCTTTTAAGGTGTTGCAATGAATTGGTGAGAATGCTTAAAATATTGAGCTGCTTGGAGATTATGGTGTTTTAGCAACCTTCAATGTTTCCAGATCTTTCTCCGTACTATGAAGCTCAAGAAGACCAAGTGGACTTGGGGGCAAGTCCTTTTCAAGCAGGGAAGTATAACACCAGAGTGTCCCAAGATCCAACAAGCCCAATTTGATGTCAATTAGACCCAAAAACTTTCCTTAAAGATCATAATAACAATCCACTATTTTTAAAACATTTTTATTATTATTAATTAAGTCAAATAGTCTCTATATCTTTTATTCAAAAAAAAAAAAAGCCAAATAGTATTTATTTAGTGTCTCCAAGGATAAATTAGTCTTTATTTCTCCTAGGTAGACAAGTATTTTATTGTGTTTCTAAAATTCCTAAGAGTTATATCTGATTTTATTCAAGTTAAGTGAATGTATTTATTATTATTTTCGTTTTCCTATGCTTGGGAGGTTGTTCTAAGCTCTATTTAAGCCTTTGGCTAAATCAAATAAAATTTAAAGTGTATTTTCAGAATTAAAAAAATCTTGTGTTTTTCAGAAGATGGATTTCTTCTAAATCATCTCTTATCTCTTGGGTGAATTCCTTTGGGTGGCGAGTGTATCTCTTGGGTGGTTTTAATTTGTATCCCATAGAGTGGTGAACCAAAACAGTTATGTATCATTAGCTAAGTTCCTTTGGGTGTGCTATCTGTATCCTTTTGGGTTTATTTAGGCGGTGTGAGTGTTCTTATTTCTTATCTCATAAAACTAGAAAATACAAAATATATTCATTCAGTCTATTTCCATTTATTATATCGGTTAAGTTTGGGTTGCCCCATACGAATTCGGTATTATTTCCTAACCAAAAGAATGAATTACATACAGCTCTTCCAAGCAATTTTGCCCTCTCTTTGGCTTCCATCACCCTTTTCTGATTCCTTAAGAAATACTTATCCAAACTTTGTTTTAAAGATTCAGCCTCTTTTGTTACTTGTTCCACTTTTCTACATAATAATAGAAGAAGAAGAAAGAATTGCATTGCTTCTAATCAAGATAAAAGATCATTCAATTGCATCAACATTACCTACAATGGTGAAACAACAACAACAACTAATGGATCATTAATAGATTAGTCTAGGTTGGCCACTGCACAACAATAGGTGAAATCTACGGGTCATTACAATCCACCCTGCTCCTATGTCTCCTTACATGTAGGGGCCATATCCCTCATGGTTTTGTCCTCCCCCAAAGCACATAGCAGTGAGGGAAAAAGTCTTTACACAATTAAGGGAAGTTATTCCTTATAAGCACGACCCCATGTGCTTCCCTAGGTGATGCGGGATTCCATTGATTACAAGACCCCTTTTAGCTCTGTAATGACACCACCCCAACTGTGTAAATATTATCTAGGGCCCATACCCCTCATAGTGTTGTTCTCCCCCAAAGCGGACAAAATCTACACAGTTGGGGTGGGGTCATTACAATAAAGGCTCAAGAAAAATTTAAATCCAATGTTGGAAGTGCAAAGATGAAAAGGTAATTAAAACATACAATGTTGTAAAGGTCAATTATGCACATACTTAATATGTGTCAAATTAAAATATTAGCAAATTTGAGTATGAGAATAATTATCTCTCTCTCTCCTTTTTGATAGGAAAAGGAAAAAAAAAAAAAGAAAAGAAGAGGATTTAGTAGCTGAAGAAACATCAAACCTATTTCTAAGTAGTTTATTACAACAATAATTTGTTTTGATTGAAAACGATAGTTCTGGTGAGTCCAAAGCAATGACAACGGTGGAGTATTCGAGAGCATCTCTAGTCCTCAATTATACCTTCTTCAAATTCTGGTATATTTCTAATAACGTATTGCCTCCTCCTCCTCCTCCTCCTCCTCCTCCTCTTCCTCCTCCTTGTTGCTTCCACTTTCATACCCACTCAACAGAGTCAGAAAATAGATGGTGTTGAACTGGGATATGCATATGCTGCTTTCTTTCCAGTAGTCATATGGACCATGGTTCAATCAATGGTATGGTAATTACTGGGCTCGTTGTCCTTTCTGTCTCTCTAGATATCAATTAGCATCCCTAATAATTGAGTCCAGCATGCTTTTAGGGAGGCAAATAGCACTGCTGATGCTTTGGCTAGTTTGGGAAGGACCTAAGTCCTAGATTTGATGTTTTTCCCTCCCTCATTTTTGTTTTGGGGTTTTTTGTAATTGTTTTGTGGTGTCTTGTAATGGATAATTCAGTGATGACTTGCACTCACCTTGTTCCGCTTTCTTACCTTAATATAAATCTGTATTTATCCAAAGCAAATCACAAATGGAAATCACAAATGGTGAGGAACCTAAAAACAAGAACATGGTTAATTAAATGGAAACTAGGCTAATTGGAAATCATAAATGGTGAGGGACCTAAAACCAAGTACATGGTTAATACCATTGAAATTATGTCCATACTAGCCCAAAGGATTCCCTTCCATTTAAATCTTCTAATTTTCTCCAAATTTTTAAGGGTGTGGGGATCTAAATCCCGAATGTCCCTGTTGGAAACACTAGGAAGTACAAACAAGTTAAGCACTTAAGCTACAAAACTCTTGGAAATAGTTTCCAATTTTAATGATGTGTTGCATTAAAAAAAAATCCCATGCTCTTAAAAAAAATTGCAAATCCACAAAATTGAATAAATGTTGATGAAGCAAGATTTCACTTTGTTAGTATGTTCCTCGTTAATAAGATGGACGACCTGGAGATCCTGTATAAGAGAAAGCACTATGTGGATAATGGCACTGGTTTGGGGCCTACTAAGGACTCTTCGATACTTAAATTAGCTAAAACTCTTTAGACAAATAAGTAATCTGTAGAGCGATTTATATGTGTATGTTTGTATATCCCATTTACTTGGCTTTCTTGGCTTTATATAGCCTCTGTGTGAATAAATGCTCTGTGTAACATTGTACTACAGCTAGAGGAGTTATGGCTCAATGATGACCACTTAATCCCAGCATTTTAATGTCAGTGATGGTTATTTAAATACACATTATTGGACGGTAGTAACAGCTTCGTGCTCATTTATCTCTCAATCATTGAATGATGTCTGGAGTTAATGCACTTACGTTCGTCTATACTCTTACTCATCAATATTATGGATGGTTTGCAAGTACGGATAACCGTTTATATGCTACTCGTCAAATGTAATGTGTCTCACATTTTGAATAAAAACTAGAAATAACGAATTTGAAAGATTTAACGGGAAAATCTTATAATGTTAGTTGTTAGAGAATGTTTATACACCATGTCATCGTAAATCAATAATGTGCACAACAAATTAATGACATGACCATAGTCATGCATGTTATATACTAAGCTCACTCAAAATATTACAATAGGAGCACAATTGAAACAATCGGCTTCAACATCAGAGCCAAATTACAATCACAATATTAGAAAAAAATTGGGGAAATTTTTTCAAATGTAGGAACATATTGGTATATCCTTTCCTCTTCATACAAATACAAAGCAATCTTAAAGTTTCCGCTCTTCTTTGTTATTTTTTTTCCTATATTCCTTCTTGTAGACCATTAGTTCCTTCAATCTGTACTTTGAAAAGCCTACTGCAATAGTTGAAAATAATGAGTGCTGATGAGCATCTAGAAATATTCTCTACTACCATGCCCATGACCATGACCATGATACAATTGCCATAACAAAAAATGGCACCCTGGGTGTCCTCCCACGAAGAAATTTAAGACTTGATAACACCAAGTTTTGCTTCTTGGATTGACACTGAGTGTTTGGTATCACCAATATGAAGACTATGTAAACCCATTGGAATTCTTCGAATTCCAGACTTATCCACAACACTAAGGTATTTGCACACATGTATATTAATCATGACTCGCCGTTGAGCCCTAGCTGGGACTTGTACTTTCTCAAAGGCTACCAATTGTTTGTGTGGAACCCAATGCCCAGCAGGCGGTGTAGAAAATACAAGCAAAGTGTGAGAGCCATCCCTAGAGCCTTTGTTTCTCACATCTACTTGCACTCCTATTGAGAGCCTGTTACATTTTGCATGGGTCACCCTGATTGCCTTACCAGATGTGGTTGTGTTACCACGAGCATGGCGACCATCAAGGGGAATAGAAATCACAGTTGGAGCACTAGCTATGGTGTGAACATATTTTGTGTAGCTAATTCCGTACCCAAATGGGTACACTACTGGACCTTTGTAAAATCTGTAGGTTCTTCCAGGGTAGCCTGTGGATTGGCTTGACCTCATTGCCATGGTTGTCATAGGCAAATTTTTTAGATAATCTTGTGGGTACCATGTCATAGGCAACTTGCCCCCTGCAAAGCACAGAAAGGTTAGTTGTTGTTTTTGGGGGAAGGCCAACCTGAGCAGCCCATAGAATCAAAAAATAATGGGAAAATTACATAAACCTTGTAGTTTAGGGTGTTATTTTTGAAACTATTAGATTTAAGTCTGTCTCAATTGTTACTATTTTTTTTATTTTTATAATTCGATAATTTAGAAAGAGAGGATTTGAACTTCGATATCTCCGTTAGAAACCCCAGGAGTAGTTCTTAAATAAAAAATAGTGCCAAGTGCCAATTAGTTGAAGTACAAGACTCTTGGCTTAAGTTGTTACTTTTAATTTTAAAACTACAAAGTTTAATTTGTTACCCCTAAAGTTTAGGATTTAAATGTGGTTTTCCACAAAAAAGGGAATTGCATTTTGTCAAGGAAAAGCAAACCTGGGTTATATGCTCCAAACAAGATATCAGCAATGGCAGCTCCTCCGGCTTGGCCTGGGTAACCGGTCCATAAGATGGCAGGAATGCGTGGATCATTCTTAGCAAAAGCCACATCAATAGGCCCACCAGACATCAACACCAATATAGTTGGACCCTTTGAGGCTGCAGCTACCTTAGATACAAGCTCTTGTTGGCGCCCTGGTAAAACAAGCCCAGCTCTATCCTTGAATTCTGCCTCAATCGTTTGGTCAAGCCCAACCACCAAAATTGATGCGTCTGCTTGACTAGCAGCGTTAACCGCTGCACCGAAGAGCTTTTTGTCGGCACAAGTTACGTCGGCACAACCCTGTTGGTGAATTGTCTTTATGTATCTCCCAATTCCTTGTAGGGGACTGGTGTATTCACATGCAACACCTAGTAAAACAATAACAGCAATCAAGCCTTAGTCAAATTTTGAATAGGATTAGTTAGGACAATATATGCACCTAAATTTGGGTCTTAGCGAACACACAATATATTGACCCATGCCCAAATTAGTGTCCCAAGAAAATGAGAGGTGGACTTTGGTTTTTGGATAGCACTTACAAAAGGCTTAAAAGGAAGGCAGAGTAAATGAAGAAAAAGAATACAAAAGTTTACCAGCATAGTTGCCAATCATTGTATTTGTGACATTGGAGTTAGGCCCAATAATAGCGACAGTACGGTAACGCCGAGTGGATAAAGGCAGTGAAGGCCCACGATTCTTGAGAAGAACGATGCCTTGTCTGGCTGATTCAAGGGCGAGCTCTTGGTGAGCCGGGGTGCACACATCTTTTGGGCCAAGGTTCCCAAATGGATGCTTGGACGGTTCTCCATCAAACATCCCAAGTCTCACTTGGACATTGAGTGTGTTGGCTAAAGCAGTGTTGACATCTTTCTCATTCAACAAGCCTTTTTTAACTGCATCCTCAGTGTGCACAGCCAGGAAAGGCCCGCAGTCCAAATCTAAACCTGAAAACATGACCAAAATATTCCTTCAAGCCAAATTTTATTTAACTTATCTATTTAGGTACATTTTTAAAATTCATTTATTTCACTTAGTATCAGGGATGGAACCAAGATTCAAACTTAAGAGGGGTCAAAGCTTAAAATAATTTCTTTTTTTTTTTTATGAAAATTAAAACTAATATCTATTTCATATTTAATAAAATACTACATATAAAATAAGTATTTCTTAAACATTTGATATTATAAAAATGTCAATAAAATATAACATATAAAATAAGTATTTCTTAAACATTTCAACACAATTATCAAAATGGAACTCGATGATATTTCAGAAGAGATCCAAAAATATATATTTAAGTGCAAATATTAATTTTTCAAATTAAATGTGTATACCAGTTTTTTTATTTTATTTTATTTTAATCGGGGCCTATTAAGACCAAAATTTAAAATTTCCACACACACACACACACACATATATATCCTACTCTCTTTTTTTTGGGTGGGGGGGGAAGGACTGTAGGTCCGTCACTGCTTAGTATCATATATTTTGTTTACCAAACCTAAGTTCTAAAAAGAGAATGGTTGTAGTCGGTTGATAGATAACATAAAATTTAGTCACTATTATTATCGAAAGATCTGTTACGAGAATATACGTTGAAGTCTTGTTTTGTGGCCTACTCTAGCTTAGTATAGTGTAAATTATTGCATTTATGTACAATTTTTTTTATTATATAAGATAAAAATTTCACATTAGTATAATTTAAGTATATGTGCGTGTGTAAAACTCCCTCTTAGAGATTTGAATCTCGGCTCTTGTCCTTGCCCTTGTCCTTGCACTTTACAAACATAAATGAGAGAGTAACTCGGATCCAATTCTTTTAATTTGAAGAATCAGGCAATATTAATTGATATGCTCTAGAACGTTGTCAAGCTTATGGTCTTTAAAAAAGTTAATTGAACACAAATGGTTATCTTAATAAAGTGAGGAAAGAAATCGAATTGGTTAACAGTAAAGTTCCCGTTTATCGAGACGATTTTTATGCCTATGGTTTGGGTCCTCTGTACTTCTTCTTCTTATGGGTTGTTATGTAATGAATGGTCTCTATAAAGTCCCACAATTTAAGGGGCTATTTGTGTATTCTAAATAGCAATTTTTAGTATTTAAATAACATCATATATATTTTTATATATTTTTTTACTCACACATATTTTTAAAAAATACAGACAGCGTTACTAGAACAATATTAACAATTGGGCTAAATGTTTTTATAGTTGATTTCATTTCTTTGGTAAAATACTTTTGCATCATTTTATGTTTTACTTTATGTTTCATCGATCACAACTTGCCACGTCTTTATTTAAATTTTTTTGTAAAATAGCCAAGGTTTAAAATGGAAAAAAAAAAAAAAAAAAAAACTCATGACAAATTGTTATTGATGAATTATAAAATGAAATACAAAAGATGATACACATTTGTATGTAAAATAGGACAAACTATTGATTTATTTAGCGTATGGTGTATGGATAAGCTTCTAGGGCAAAAATGTTGACTATTATAAAAGTGTTTAAAACCTGCTTTAATGGCATCAGCAGCTGCTTCTTCTGGTGTCGATGTATAATGTTGCTGATCATAATAAACCCTCACTGAATCACAATCTGAAACAATGTACCTGCGGGTCCACAAGGAAAAAAAAAAAATTTTCAAACAGTTAATACACATAAGACGTGTTATTAAAGATTAGACCATGATTGGATGATGCAATGGTTGAAGTCATCTGATCATGCAGTGATAAAGAAGATTATAAGATCACGTCAAATGATACAACTCGTGCCACAATTGTCTATGTGATAGATGGTGAGAAGTGAAAAAAAAAATTATAAATTCATATAAAAATAATAGACAATCAGTCACAATCTGTAATAAACTTACCCGTCAAGACCCCAAACACCACGTACTGTTTTCTTTAGGAGATTAGGGTCAGCACAGGTAGGCACACCATTGACCTGATTGTAAGAACACATAACACTCGCTACCTTGCCTTCCTTCACACACATTTTGAATGGCACATCGAATGTGTCCACAATGTCCTGCTTGCTAACCTGCATGCAATTGTGGCCCATGTGGGATGTCACTTCCATTATCATTTTTTTTGGTACTGAGTATGGATAGGATATCAGAAAGTTATGAAACATATAATGGAGCAACGACCAGACAATATGATAAATAATAGAGAACAGATAGAAAGACGAGCTGTAAAAACTACAAAGGAGAGGGTGTGCTTGGATAGAAATAGAACAAGGCCACACTAGTGGGATATTCAATTATAAGTGCTGAGATTATGCAGCCTTGCAGCTCATGCTACCCATTCTTTGTCTAAATATTACTTTAATGGAGGACCACATTATAGAAAATTGCATGTGCTAATAAAATAGTGGGTCATTGAGAAATCTCACTCATTTCATATATTATAAATGAACTTATCAAATCTTAAAATGATGAGTCAGAAAAATAATGCATCAAGAAATCAAAAGGTTGACATTTATAATTCACTAGTGTACATTTGTCAATATTAGTAGCGTGATACAGAATGAAAATTTTTACAACCTTTTTTCATTCATTGTTGTTATTGTTATTACGTGTGTATTTGGGATTGCTTAAAAAGTTAGTTTTTATTTTTTATTTTTTTATTTAGTTTATTTTTGTTATTATTTATAGGTCATATTGCATTTTTTGATATTATTCATAATTTCACTGTATTATCTTAACTACATTTTAAATTTATTTACAATATTTTTAGCAAAAAAATTTTAGATATAGCTAAATAAACTGTTTTCAAACAAACATTAAGTGATATGATTAATGTTAATAAATATATGTCAATAATAATTCGATGCAAAAATAATATCATTTCAATCATAATTTTCTTATTGTTAAAAATGGTCTCGTATTATCATTTTTATGTATCTTTTAAAATTTTAAGTATAGGAAAGGAATTCAAACATTTGAAAAAAAAAAAAAAAAAAGGATTCTATATTTGAATTAAAGACTATTGATTTTACTCGTATTTAAATTACTTGCAACATATGATTTCTTCTATCATTTGCAAACAATAAAGAAAAAAAAATTACAGACATGATCAAAGAAAGAATTAAGATGGTCCCAGATTCTGATGCCATAAATTTCAAAGAGTGGACCACCAACACTGACCCTTGCAATTGTAGCTGCAACAACCGTTGCTCCTGCTATTGACAGAGATGATCATATATAATTGATCAATCAAATCAAGCGGTCTGAAACTAATAATCACACCCACGTGTAGTAACTTAAAATACACAGCTCCATAAATTAGATTACCTTAGCGTTAAAGTGATAGCGATCAACTCCGTTCCAATTATCGAGGTCATAGGCCGTGAAGTGTTTGCAACACGCCGCAACTTTCAACCGGTTACCGTCATTTCCCTGCAGGCCTCTAACATAACTGGCTGCATATTTACCGACTAGCACGGGGTCTTCACCGGGAGTCTCCTGTCCGCGGCCCCACCTTGGGTCTCTGAATATGTTCACATTTGGGCTCCAATACGTGAGTCCAGCTACACCACCATTGTACATTGCTCTTGCCTCGTCTGACACTACCTGGGAGTGGGACACCGACTATTTCTTTAGAATTTTTGTAGCTTTAATTTGCTTTTAAAATGGCTAATTTGCCTACCTTTTTGTTGCCAATGGGCAAACTGAAACACAAGCAGACTTGGAAAAATAATATATAAACAAATATACATAAATACTCCGACACTTTAACAATAAATTTTACAACTTTTTTTTT
The DNA here is from genome assembly GCA_032878915.1 of Castanopsis chinensis. Classification (NCBI taxonomy): domain Eukaryota; kingdom Viridiplantae; phylum Streptophyta; class Magnoliopsida; order Fagales; family Fagaceae; genus Castanopsis; species Castanopsis chinensis. The sequence goes on along the minus strand of JAVQMG010000115.1, from coordinate 11,782,899 downwards.
TAAAGAATATATATATATATATATATATAATTGTTATTATGAATGGTGCAGTGTAAAAGTGTTATTATGTTAATATTATTACATCAATCAGAATCTGTCATTTTAATAATTATAAGAAAAATTTTAAAAATTTATGGTGTATTTAAAGTTTAAACTTATCAACAATATTGTCCATGATTTTTTTATAAATTTTATTATTATTTATGATTTATCATTGATTCTCGTTCATACCTTAATAATTATGAAAAAATGAAAAAGATTACGATATTTCAACGATTCAAACAATAATGACTATCTTTGAAACCTGCCAGCTGCTTGATTGGAAAGGAAAGGATAAAGTGAATGTACTAAGCTTTATTGAGTACCACTAATTTTTATCTAAATTGAGCAATAAATTAAAGCTTAAGTATGAGTAGAAAGACATGAATAATTGTCTTTTAGTAACACGCTTCTACATTATTTTTATGTACTTTTAAGATAAGAAAGAAGTCATAGAATAAATAGAAATAGGATTATATGTTCAATCTAAACAAGTTGAAATAAACATTCTTTTTTTTTTTAAAAGTGAACGCTACTCTTACTTCTTCCCTTCCAATGTGGGTTGGAGTTTACACTTAACACATGAAAAGGATTATGATCAAGAATAATAAGTACATCCCATTGTGTAACCCATTGTTAAAGTGACCAATTTTCTATAGTATTAATAATAAACTATTTCATTTGTATCAAAAAAATAATAATAAACTATTTCATCAAGCTTAAATAAACAAAACTAACATACACCAACAAAAAGAGGTTATTCATTAGCCAAAAGCTGAACTAGATAAGATTACCGGTATAACCTTTGTGTAAAAAAATAATAATAATTATAGTCAGAAAATTAGCAATTGGTCATTTTTCTTTTTAAAAGGAAGTATTCTTACCCGTCCGATTGATTCCCACAAGGATGCATTGAAAGAAGCAGCGGTGGTGATTACTTGAGGGAAGCTAGTGGCCCCAGGAAAGTCCCCACCAAACTTAGTTCCTGGACCCACATTTGAAACACCATGTAGAGCCTCAGACCACCACTCATAGCCTTTGATTCCCAGCCGTGGCACAGCTGCAGCATTGTTCACTAGCAGCTTTACCTTCTCTTGCAGTGTCAACCTTCCAATAAGGTCTTTCACTCTGTCTTCTACTTCTAAGGACGCAAGGCAAAATGGCAAGCCCTTCGTCTTTGCATCTTTTGGGTCACAAGCAAATGGCTCACGAGCCTCGATGGTGTAAAAAGAAGCACCCAATAATAATAGGAAGAGAAGGAAGGTAACAGAGAGTGGTGAGGGCATGGCGGTGGAAGCCATTTAATTATGTATAAGAAGAATATTGTTTGTGCGAGGGTACAAGCAAATGGTGGTGAAAGAGTGTGGTATATATAGGTGATACAATGGCATTGATGATATAAGAGTATTTTTTATGTGTTAAAGAAAAAGCATAGTGGATGGTGAGATGTAAAACATTGTGATAAACTCTTTGAGAATATATAGGCTGAAAGGTGGCAAATGTTAATTGGTTCAATTTTTACTACAATGAACATTGGTCGTATACCGTACGTGTCCAAGAGACTGTTGGTCCAACTTCAAATTGTATGAGACAGTGTTAGGATGATCAGGTGGAGGTAGATCATCTGATTGACTTCCATGAAATACTGAAAACTCCCATAAATGCTTATCTGTTAAATTTCTTCTCTATGTCTGGCAAGCATTTACAATTTTGGGGAACAAGAGAAAAATCAGGTGGTCGGAAGGGAAGATCTTTGAAATTTTTTGGTATATACTAAGAGAAAAACTATCTAAATTCATCATATATCTTTATATTGAGTATAAATTTTAAAAATTTAACTGTTAGATTACATGTTCTTATTACATTCTTAATACTTGCAAAATTTCAAGAAGATTAAAGATCAATTGCTATATCATTAAAAAAATGTTACAATTTCAAGTTTTTGTGATCTAAAATTGTATATAAAACATAAGTTAATTGATTAAATAGTAAATAAGGAACATGAAATTTAATGGTTAGATTCTCAAAATTCACACCTAAAAAAGAATTGTACGAGGAGTTTGAAGAGTTTGATGGTTTTATCTTACCTTGTAGTAGAATCTGTCTAGGCCAAAAACTATTATTTGTACATTTTTACCCAAAAAAAAAAAAATTTAAAGAATTATACTTAAAAAAATTAATTAAAAATTAAAAGAAAAAAAAAAAAAAAACTAGTCCACACGCACCTATGACACATTTACCTTAACACTACTAAAAAAAAATCTTAAAACTACGAGAGACCCTCATGTCCATGAAAGAAATCACAAGTTATCAAGAGTTAATGATAAATTGCCCGATCCGTAGACCTTAGGAAGGAACAAAATTACACAAATACCTGCAAGTGGCAAGTATTAGGTACCGGGTAGCTTCGCTTGGAAGGGAGGGCATTGGTCAGAATTCAGAAACATACTCTAAAGTCGAACCCATAAAGGATTGTGTGGTGAACCCAACGACATGCATGATTGCATTACCGAAAGGCTAGATAGTTAAGAACCAACCAAGCAACAGCCTTCGAAGTTTGATCACTTTGAGAAATAACTACGGAACTATCATTTTGGTTCGTGCACTGTCGAATCTCTTCTTTTTTTTTCCCCTTGGTCAAGAGGAATTTAATTAAAAAAAATTAAGCGCATTTGCATTCGGAATGCTAATTGCTATATGTTGCTTTTAATTAGCATTTGTCTCTCAAAAAACTCCCACATCCAGAATTGCAAAAGTAAATAATTGTAAATTTGTTAACAATCTTGCTACAGTGCCATTCTACATGTAGAATGGCACTGTAGCAAGATTATATAATTTTAAATAATATTTTATTCTCTCTCATATGTATTACGTTTCTCTCTCTCTCTCTCTCTCTCTCTCTCTCTCATTTTTCTTTACATTCCTTCTCGGCGTGGGTATTGTTCTATTCTCTCCTCTCCTCAAACCTGAAACCCTTGTGTGGTGGTGGTAGCAACAGAGGTAGGAGTGGTTTAGGTCGGTGATTGATGGTGGCGGCATGGGTTGTTATTGATGGTGGCAGTGTGGATTTGGGTCGGTGTTCAATGGCAACGACATGGGTCTGGGTCGGTGGTCAATGGCGAAGTAGGTCTGGGTTGGTGGTTTTAGGGTAGTCTATGATGGTGGGTTAATTTGGGTTTATGTGGGTTTGCTTGGTTTGGGTTGATCTGGGTTGTGGGGTGATTTGTAATGGGGTTCAGTGGTGTGAGTGTAGGGTTTTGATTTGTGGGAGTGAGTTTTGGGTCATGGTGGTGTAGTGGCGGCATGGGGCCGTGGTTGTGGCTGGGTATTGATCTTGCGTAGGGCTGTGGTTATGGAGACAATGCTAGTGGAGGCATGGAGATCAACTTCCGATGGGTTTTGATGGGGGTTAAGTTGGATCGGAGTGTGGCAAAGGTGGTGGTGATGGGTGGTTGAGAGAGAACAGTGGGTTTGCTTGGTCATGTGGATCGAGGTGTGTTGTTGATGGTGGATCAGTGGGTTTTTTTTTTTTTTGGGTTTTTGATAAACTGTGTTGATGGTGGATCAATGAGTTTTTTTTTTTTTTTTTTTGATAAACTGTGTTGGGGTTTTGAGTTTTCATGGTGGTGATGGAGGTGATGAGAGAGAGAGAGAGAGAGAGAGAGAGAGAGAAATTAGAGAGAGACATAAATATATTTTATTGTGTAAATATATTATTTTAATGTATTGTATAAATAAAAGTTGGAATGTTAGGTGTTTTGGAAAATGGTATAGTATAAATGATAAAGTGAGTTTTGAGATGGTAAAATAGAATTTTTTGTAAATTCTGGATGCGAATGCTTTAAAGGTTACAAAGTTTCAGGTATGGAATACCCAAAACATCCAAAAATAAATGATACAAAATAGAGGAAGGAGGGGGTGTGAATACAAAACAAAACTATCACTACTAGAGATCATTCATTTGCCAAAATTTCTATGCATAATACTCTTTGCAAAAAATGCGGTTGTTGTGAGTTTCCTCAAATGACTAGAAGAGGGACCTGCGTTCAAAGATCAAAGCCTTACAAAAGATCAAAGCATTACAAAAGTGAGATAAATTAAATAAGCTGTCATATGATGTAAGAATTGTGTCCACAACTTTTACATCAAGCTCATGAGACCATCATGAAGGCCCCAAAGTTTAGCAATCTTAATTAAAATGAGTAATCCCTATACTTCTAGAGAAACCTCTAATCCAAGCACTAATGGAATTTCTAATGAGCTCGTTTGCACTTGCTCTTTTGCAACAACATATCAGAAGGCATAATAAGTATCAAATTATCGAAATGAGCTAGCACCGAATTGTAAGGGGTAACCCAAACTTAACCGACATGATAAATGGAAATAGGCTGGATGAATATATTTTTTATTTACTTGTTTTATGGGATAAGAAAAACACTCAATAATTTAAAGGATAGATAAGCTCACCACCAAAGTAAACCCAAACGTATACATATAACACCACCCAAAGGAATTTAAATAAGGATGCAAAACTATTTTGGCTCACCACTCTATGGGATATAGATTAACACCACCCCAGAGATACAGAAACCAATACTCACCACTCAAAGGAATCCACCCCAAGGGATAAGAGATAGTTTAGAAGAAATCCATCTTCTGAAAAACACTAGGGTTTTTTTTTTTTTTCTTTAATTCTGAAAATACACTCTATATTTTTTATTTGATTCAGCCAAAGGCTTAAATAGAGCTTGAAACAATCCCTCAAGCATAAGAAAACAAAAATAGTAATAAATACATTCACTTAATTTGACCAAAGATAGATACGACTCATAGAAACTTAAAAACACAATAAATTACTTGTTGGCCCAGGAAAAATAAAATATAAAGTCTAATTCATCTTAGGAGACACTAAATAAAGACAAATTGACTTAATTAATAATAAAAAATGTTTTAAAATAATGGGTTGTTATTCTGACCTTCAAGGAAAGCTTTTTGGGCCAGATTTTCATCAGATTGGCCTTGCTAGAACTTGGGACACTCCGGTTGGAATTTGGGACACTTTGGTGTCAAGAGGAACAAAACATAATGGCTGAATGTTAGAAAAACAACATTAAATACTCTTTGACTCCTTGGAGATAATGACTTCAAATATCTTTTGAATTGTTAGGCAAATAATGGCTTTATTTGTTGGGCTTGAAAATCAACATGGTTGAGCTTAAGAAACTAATTGGATTGGGCTGTAGGCTTATTCAGATACCCCTCATGCCACTATGTTTGTAACTGCCACTTTACTCTCGTGTCATGAGCAATCTCAAACAAGGAAATCATAGAACTTATTCTAATAGCTATTGCTCCTAAATTAAAGTAAAAGTTACTGTGTCTTATTCAGAACATGTTAATGAATATAATTGATTGACTTCAACTATGTCATAAATGAAATATTTAAATTGTATTTTTGTGGTTGGTGACATCAGTTTGTAAACGCCATGTAAAATTATAGTATCCATAGCATTATTATTATTATTATTATTATTATTATTATTATTATTATTATTATTATTATTATTATTATTATTATTACGACTAAATTCTATGTTCCACATGGTATAATCATGAAATATGTTATTATTGGTTCTGTAAGGACACAATTTGTACCTAAGCCCAACAAGAGGAAGGGTCTCGGCCCAAAAAGCCCAATACAATAAATCTATAGAGAGTGGGCTAGAAATCTTGTTTTAATGAGCTTCAATGACAATAATAGTAGCCCAGGATTACAAAATGAGAAGGATGGATTAGTTTGTATGATGAAAGCTGTCCTCGAACTCAAGCCGAGGAGTAGATTATTATATTTCTTATTTCTTGAAGATTGATTACAGATATTCAGTCTACAATGTTTTCTCATCCTTTTTCTCGATCCCTCCTTTCCCCGGGACCTTCTTCCCTCTTATACTTCCTCCTTCCTCCTTCCCCCCATTTCTGCTCTCTACGTGTAGGTCTAGACTGCTAATGTTGATACTTGTTCCATCAGCCCCTTCCGGAAGTCTTTAAGTAATAGCTGTAAGGCTGAAAATCACTGTTCAGATATCACTTCCACATTAATGCGGCTAGAGATTTAGGTACAGAGCATTCAATGCGGTGGTAGCAGCTTTCTCTTAGATATTTCACAACTGTCTCTGCTCTCTATGCCCCTGTAAAACATATCTTCATACACGAGACCTCTTAAAAGATCATTCTGGACAAAATGACGTACCATCTGATCCTTATTTCGCTTAGCTGAGGAGATACTCCTCCTCGGATTACTTTCCTTAGCTTCTTCTGCCACAATTTGCTCTTGTGTTTCTAGGCCTGACATCTTTATTGCTATCAATCCGTCCTCAAACAAGTAAACGACCTCGGACAAAGCCCATGACCCAAAAATGCACCTTGGGCCTTTTATACCCACAGGTTCAATGACTCCAAAATAAAATTTATACATACATCATATATATTTTATTGAAGTCAAAGCAAAATCAAAATTCAAATCCATTACGAATCAGTTTCCAAGTGCTAACTATTTTTGCCCTAAGTGTCCAATTTATTTTTCTAAATTTTGATCCCAAGTCACTCATTAATAATATTCAATACGGAAAAAATGAAATAATCAATCCCTAGATAAGACTATCCATCATCACTATTATTGAATGTTCTCGTCCATAAAAACAAATTACAAAGTTTCTGCTATTTTTCGACACACTCATTAAAAATGAGTATTTCCAAAATTTCTAACGATTTATATAATTGCATTTTTTTAATTCCTTGATTTATATTGCAACAAAAAAAATGGTCTACTAACATTTACCTAACGTTTTTTATTGTTTTGTTTTTTGGTTTTCCAAGAGGATTAGAAACAAAAATGTGTTTATATTAGGGGCTGATAATTTAAATTTATATAAAAAAAATACAAATACAAATACAAATAACAAAAGAATATTGATTTTCACACTTTTGCATGGGTACTTGGAGTGTAACAAATATTGTATTCTGTACGTGCGGTCACGTTGGGTAATGCCTAATGCGGAAGAAAAAAAAAAAGACGCTGCTATTCAGTATCCACTTCTGCATGTGGTTCGTTTGTATATGCTTGGTTTCTTTATACATTACACAACTCAACGTGTTTTTTTTGGGAAGGTGCCCTATATTGTGCAGCAGAAAGTTTGTCTGCTTGATGCTAATGTGTAATGTACTTTCCTTTTCCATCTTTCTTATCCTATTCCACTTCTCAATATTACCACTACCATTAAAATATACACTCAATTAATAAGAAAAATCTGCTACGTATTGTCATTTGCACAATTCCTTTGAATTCTGTTTCGAAAAACATTTTGGTTTAATTATGTATTTTGATACTGGAATATATTGATGTATTTTTTTTTTAACTTTATTGCTCTACACATACATATATAATTATAAAGTTTATAATTTGTCTTATATTAATTAAATTTATGAAAGATTTAAAACATTAAAACAAATATAGTTTGAGATATTTTGAATTTTGATGGAATGGCTAATAAAGTTTGAAATTTTAATCGAGAATTATTAAGTGAGTTGTATAAATCTATGCATTGATATACAAAGGAGGTGGAATCGAGTGAACCTTCTTCACTCACACATTGTAAATCACACAAGTGCATGATGCTTGCATAATGTGAGTGGCTTGCTGCATAGAGCATGCTCATAAGGTGTTTACTAGTTAGAAAGAGCCCAAGGCAACGACAGCTACTCAAAGACAAGGCATTCTGCATTCTTCATTCTGATTAAGCAAGATAATTGCTATAGTTTGTAACTTGCTTAAGCATTCTACAAAAGCGTTACATGTATTTCAAGGATATGAAAATTAATTAATTTCATATCTTTGATTAATAGTGCTACTTACATTAAAGCAGCGTTTGGATAGCATTGATGCGCGTCCAGCATTTGCGTTTTCTGTTTTTGCTTTTTTTGACCAGCGCCTCAATCAAGCAAATGAACAGTAACCTGCGCATGAACAGTAACTTTTTAAATATTTTTTATTGTTTTTAATTTTTAGTTTTCAGCAAAATAAGCGGTATCTAAACTAACCCTAAGAGTATGAAATTAATTAACTTTAATTAACTTAGGTATAGCGAGCATTCTTCACTTCGCCTAACCTATCTTATTTTCACAAATTTTCCCTAATTTGAATAGGTTACAAAGCGAGGATTAGTTTTTCCAGCACCGTTCCATCTTGCTCGTCCCAATAAATACACGAGCAAAATATAGAGAGTTTAATGAGTAGAAGCCCAAAAGCAAAAGCGCTGACTGATGGGCAGTGATGCCAGTGCCCATTTGCGTGTATATGTGTGTTATCCATCTTTGCCCATTAAAGAACCGACCTATGAAGCACTACTATAGTTGTCCTACACGGTACGTTGCAGTCCCTTTCATTTCATCATAAAACAAACCTATCCGCCATAAAATACTTCCTCAAATGCACCTGTTTGCCCCTAATAATAGCTTCCATTTGCAACTTTATCCAAATACAGATTGTGCTTGTTTGAAAGATTTGATTAGTATACATATGAATCCAACATAAAAGACATTAATATTGTAAATATGTGATTTACAACATGTTTTTGTTGGCTTTAATTTCATGTTAAATTTGATTGTATTTTGTTCAATCATTTCCCTGTATGTTTGTGGGATCTAATGTAAGGGTTGAGTGTAAGAATTTTGTGAAAAATTGTAAAGACAATGAAGTTCACGATTGGCTCGCGAGTGAACGACCCACGAAATGCCACATGAGAAGCACACGCTGAAAATTGAAAGGACTTATGCCATACTGGTTTTCGTGAGTCATTTTGCGACTTGGCTAACTCGAGAGTGACCTGTGAAACTCTCTGCCTGAATGATTTTAAAGAGCGCTTTCTCCATTTCTTTACACATACTATATAAGCCTACATTATCCACGAAATTGTAAGGAGACCATCAGAGAAAAAACCCTAGCAATAGACTCAAGAGTTAGAAATTGTAAACCCAAAATCATCTATACAAATTCTCTTAGTTTTCCTCTACTCTTACCTCTCCAATTACAAATCCTTGAGAGGTTTTTAGCTCAAACACTTACCTCACCCAATATGAGTGTTAAGAGAAGTTTTGGTGCATGCGAGAAGCATTAGAACCATAGATTGTCGGATGCAATTTGAAGCTAATTGCACGATCTAGATAACTAGTAAAAACATAGCTCGGTGAAGTCCGTTGGTAATTGGAATTTGGAGAGTTCAAGTACATTAGGTAGATTAGGCTTGGAAGGTCGTTTTGATATCCTTGTACTCCAACTTTATTCACTAGTGAATTGATTCGGCTTAGAGGGCCACGAAGAAGTTTTTCGTCGAGCACTTCGGTTTGCTCTTCGATAACACCTCTCGGTGTTATTTTGTGTTTGTATCTCTCTTCCCTTATTCTTTATGCTTTACATTTATTGTTTATTGTGTTTGCATCAAAGAAAAACCCCTAGCAATACACTTGAGAGCTAGAGATTGTAAACCCACGATCATCTATACAAATTTTCTTAGTTTTCACTACTCCTACCTCTCTAATTACAAATCCTTGAGAGGTTCTTAGCCCAAACACTTACCTCATACAATTTGAGTGTTAAGAGAAGTTTTGGTGGGTGTGGGAAGCATTAGAAGAAGCCATAGAATGTCGGATGCAATTTGAAGCTAATTGCGAGATCCGAATAACTAGTAAAGACATGGTTCGGTGAAATCCGTTCGTAACTAGAACTTGGAGAGTTCAAGTACATTAGGTAAATTAGGCTTGAAGGGTATTTTTGATATCCTTATACTTCAATTTTATTCACTAGTGAGTCAATTCGGCTTAGAGGGCCACAAAGAGGTTTTTCGCCGAGCAATTTGGTTTGCACTTCAATAACACATTTCAGTGTTATCTTGTGCTTGTATCTCTCTTTCTTTACTCTTTATGCTTTACATTTATTGTTTATTGTATTTGCATATGCTATAGAGTAGTTCCAGCCTTATTGCGTTACACTTACTCTTGTTTTGCACTTAGCTATTTAGGGTAAAAACAATTTAACTGTTTATTTAAAATTGGGGTCTAAATAAGCAATAGTGTTTCACACTATTTGAGCTTTCAAATATGACAAGCTTTTCTAGATGAATAACATCCATTACATAAAGAAAGATACAACAATTTTATGTATCAAAATGGCATAAACAAGAAGCATTGGTTATAAGACTCAACATTATTCTACTTAATGGTTAAACAACAAATTAAAAAATAACAAATTTTTCTCCAATGTTTCAAAATAACAAGATCCAATGGTTCTTAACTGGGTTTTATGGATGGCCGGAGGCACAACAGAAAGAGAGATCTTGGAGATTGTTGGAACACTTGAAAACCTTTGTGGAGGGACCTTGGATGGTTATAGGGGACTTTAATGCTTTTTTACATGTTTCAGAAAAGAAAAGTAGACGGCCACCACAAATGTCACAAGTTGATGCATTTAGGGGAGCTTTGGAGTCTTGCCAACTTCAAGACCTTGGATTTAAGGGGTATCCATTTACATGGAATAACAAGAGACCAGGCGAAGCAAATACAAAAATCAGATTGGACAGAGGTGTGGCCAATGAAGCTTGGCTAAGGAAGTTCTCTTTGAGCAGAGTTACACATTTATCAGCCCATGCATCGGATCACCTTCCACTATTGTTGCAGGTACAATCTTTTAACCATCAAAGGCAGAGAAGGGAGAAAAGTTTCAAGTTTGAGGAGTCTTGGCTGTTGAATGCTGATTTTGAGGCCACGGTTAGAGAGGCATGGGGTAGAGACAATATTGCTCCCCACGGCCTTGAGTCCATCAAGCAAAAAATTCAAATGTGTGGATCAGAATTATTGAGGTGGGGTGCAACATGGACTGATCCGGATGTTGAAGCCATAAGAGAGATTCAAAAACGATTGGACAGATTGAATGAGGAAGAAATTTCTGAAACCAGCAAGGCTGAGTTTTTAGCCTTAAGCAAAAGGATGGATGAGCTTCTCCAAAAACAAGAAATTTATTGGGCTCAATGGTCTAGAGTTTCTTGGTTGAAGCATGGTGATAAAAATACAAAATTTTTCCACTCTAAAGCTACACAAAGAAGGAGGAAGAATCACATTAGGGGTATTAAACATGCTTAAGGGCAGTGGGTTGAGGAAATAGAGGATGTGGTGGAGGTAGCCTCAGATTATTTTCACACTTTATTTCATGCAGGTACTGGCAATCAGATGGAGGAGTGTTTGAATGCTATTCATACAAGGGTGACTGAAGATATGAAGGTGCTCTTATCTAGTGAATTTACTGAGGATGAAGTCAGGGTAGCTTTATTTCAGATGGGACCTACCAAGGCTCCAGGACCCGACAGTATGAATGCCATTTTCTATCAAAAATTCTGGCACATAGTTGGTGATGATGTTGTTTTTGCTGTCTTGGATTTTTTAAATCATGGAAATATGTTACCGAAATAAATCACACAAATATTGTTCTTATTCCTAAAGTGAAAGACCTAGAAAATGTCTGATTTTAGGCCAATAAGTTTATGTAATATGATTTACAAAATTATTTCCAAGGTGTTGGCAAACAGATTGAAACAGGTACTCCCACATATTATCTCACCCACACAGAGTGCTTTTGTTCCAGGAAGATTGATTACAGACAATATTTTGGTGGCTTATGAAACACTACATACAATGCATGCTAGGAAGAAGGGCAAGAAAGGGTCCGTGGCATTGAAGCTAGATGTTAGCAAGGCTTATGACCGGGTGGAATGGCAATTTCTTTAGGGGATTATGGAGAAAATGGGTTTTCCAACACAATGGGTAGAGAGGGTGATGAGTTGTGTCACCACAGCATCTTTCTCTATTTTAGTGAATGGAAAACCTTATGGTATGGTACACCCCTCACGGGGAATACGACAAGGAGACCCATTGTCACTGTATCTTTTTCTGTTATGTGTAGAAGGCTTTACAACTTTGTTGGCAAAAGTAGAATTGGAAGGGAGGATAAAAGGGGTATCTATTTGCAGAGGAGCTCCTAAGGTTACTAATTTATTATTTGCAGATGATTCTCTGTTGTTTTGTCAGGCCATACAGAATGAAGGGGAGACTATTGTGGAGATTCTCCAAACATATGCAAACGCTTCAGGCCAAAGCATAAATTTGGAGAAGTCCTCTGTTTATTTTAGCACCAACACAACTAGAGCTCAGAAGCAGTAGATGTTGCAGATTTTGGGTGTCAAGGAGGTGATGAAATTTGAATCTTACTTAGGGCTGCCAACTTTGATTGGAAGGGCTAAGTACCACACCTTTTCTTATTTAAAAGACAGAATATGGAAGAAGCTGCAAGGATGGAAAGGAATGATGTTATCTAGAGCTGGGAAAGAAATTCTCATCAAGGCAGTTGCTCAATCAATACCGACATACACTATGAGTGTTTTCCAACTTCCTATGAAATTATGTGATGAACTAGATAGTTTATGTGCCAAATTTTGGTGGGGTCAAGTAGGCAATGAAAGAAAAATTCATTGGACAAACTGGGACAAGCTTTCAACTTCAAAGATGGAGGGTGGTATGGGGTTTAGAGATTTGAGAGATTTTAATTTAGCAATGTTGGCTAAACAAGGGTGGAGAATGATTCAAGGCAATGACTCACTGTTATACAAGTGCTTCAAAGCAAGGTATTTCCCTCGGTCCTCTTTTCTTAATGCTAAAGAATCACCTGGGTGTTCTTATGTGTGGAGGAGTTTGATGGCTGCAATTCCCATCCTTAGATCAGGTTATTGTTGGAGGGTGGGTAATGGGGCTTCAATTAGTGTTTTAAGGGATAAATGGATTCCCAATTACCCCACAAATAAAGTTCTTCATCCAACTAATGAGCTGATTGATGAGATGGCTGTTTCAGATTTAATTAATTTGGATTTGCATGAATGGAGAAGTGATGTGATCATGACTTTGTTCCATAAAGAAGATGCTGATGCCATTACCAAAATTCAACTTAGTAGAAGGGTTGTTCCAGATTCAATCAGTTGGTTGCATAATAAAAATGGGAAGTTCACTGTCAAGTCAGCATACAAGATAGCAAGAAGAATGAGAGGTAATGGGAACTGGGTTGAATCTTCAGGGGGCTGTGTTGGAAAATTTGTTTGGCTGGTCCTGTGGAAGCTTGGTATTCCAAATAAAATAAAAATCTTTGGGTGGAGGGCATGTAATGATATTCTACCTACACGGATCAATCTAGTGAAGCGAAGAATAATTAATGAAGACAAATGTCCTATCTGTACAAGGGAGGCGGAGACAGCTATTCACGTGTTTTGGGGCTGTGCTGCTGTAACAGATGTGTAGGCTGGGAGTATAATCAAATTACAGAAGGTAGGTTCAGGTTTTTGTGATGTCTTGCAGCTGGTGGAGTATCTTGTGGATCGGCTCTCAACTGAAGAAATGGAGCTATTTTGGGTGCAAAGTTGGTTCATATGGAACCAACGGAATAGTGTACTGTATGGAGGACAGCTGAAGAATCCGTCTAATCTGAACAGGAGAGCAAAGGATTTTTTGCAGGATTTTAAGCAAGCCCAAGTGCACTTGACAGTGAGTCCAATGGAGCAACCAAGCGGTGAAGTCTGGCAGCCACCTCCTTCAATGGTATATAAGCTAAACTTTGATGCAGCAATATTTTCAGGAATGGTGAAATCTGGTTTTGGAGCAATAATTCGAAATGAGAGGGGTGAAGTTATGGCTAGTATGTCTGCTATTGGGGCGATGGTTGAAACAAGCGAGGAAGCTAAACTTTTGGCATGTCGAAGATCTCTTGAATTTGCTGTGGATGCTGGATTCACTAGAGTAGTGATTGAGGGAGATAATACCAATGTTATGCAAGCTATTTCTTCAGTAGTGGCTAACTATTCATTCCTAGGCAATGTGGTTGATGATATTCGCCATTTAATGTCTGGTTTACAGTGGGTTAAAACTAGTAAGATTAAGAGGGGAGGGAATAAAGTCGCGCATATTCTTGTGCAACATGCTAGAAATTTAAAATCTGATTTGTATTGGTTAGAGGATTCTCCCCCACATGCTGTGGAAGCTTTGTATCAGGATTCGTTATTATTATAATTAAATGAAGTCAGTTTCGTTCTCAAAAAAATAATAATAATAATAATATACGAGCACAAACAGCATAAGTTACGATAGAATAACAAATTAAAGTAAGGATAACATTCTCCTTTAAACCATTAAATAAGTTACGAAAAATTGTGTATTCTCGTATACTGTAAAGAACTATATTATAATTCTAGGTAAGATAAGAACTTTTTTTATCACTCTTCTTTTATAGCAAAATGCTTTTAGACTTCCTAAACTTTTATGGCGTTGCACACTTGCACTTTGACCTCACTATTTTTTTAATCAATTTGGTAATCAAACTTTAATGGCGTGCTCATTGCTTTGAGACATGCATACAACATCTTCATGGATTCAAAGATATATAAGAAGTATAGATGGATTTTGGTTTTGATTTGTTATAATAGTAGCCAAGTTCAATTAAGTACAAAATGTAACAAGTGAAACTATGAAACCCTTCCTAAAAATGGATCCCATAAACAGTAAAACATTGAACTTAACTAGTGTTGAAGCTAACCCCCACGAGGGTTGTTTTTTTACTGAACCACGAGGGTATGTGAGTGACAGGCTTAGTTGGGGTATGATGTAAGCTCAAAGATCTTAGCTTCAATATCGCACACTATCAATCCATGAAATTTTCATTGTATCTCATGGATAAGAAGTGAAACTATTTAGCCAAATGATATATAGACACCTGAAACAAAGAGGCATGTAGCCTAAAGCAAAGCAATTTTTTCTCCACATAACATGTAACACAACCAACACACAAGCTAATTAGTCCTAATGAGAAAGCATCTACCACTGAATTACCCATCTATTCTTAATAGAATTTACATTTTAAAAAGTAAAAGAAACAAAAAATTCTATTTAACAGTAAGGTATTCCTTTTGGTAACAGAATATTATCCTCTTTACTCCTTTCATGTTGTTTCTCTCTCTACTCTACCCGCTTCCTTGACTTCGATAGATAATATGTGATATATCATTAACAGTAAGCCCTACTTTAGTAAGAGTTATCCATTCCTTGCATGCACACAACTTTTCTCCTTAATTATTTCTTCTTGCCCTTTAGAGCCTTTGCTTTCTTTTTATTTCATGCCTTGCCCCTTCTCTTGGCTATAAGTCGGGCTAGTTTGAAGTTTGAACCATCTTTGTGTGATTGTGTCTAAGTAGACTATATAATATATATTAGCTAGCATCTCTTTCCACATCATTTCCTATAATTTCCTCCTCAGCATTCATTAGAAAGTAGCAAATAGAACATGATGATGCGAAAAATCACCAAGTTAAGGAAGGTCTCACTGGATGGACGATCCCGTAGTTGATCGTGTCTTTGATGAAAACCTACAAAAAAAGCTTGGGAAAGAAGTGTAATACACAGGTGTGATGTTTGCCAAAAACACTCCGATGCTTAAGTTAGAAAGGAAGAAAATGATTTAGAGAGAAAAAAAGACTTGGAGTGGTTTTTGGATGAGTATATGTGTGTACCTTTTGATTCCATTTTCCCTCCCTTTTATAGTTGTTTCCTCCCTTAATGGATAATGAATGTTTGTATTTATGTTCAACGGCTATTGTCTTATCAATGGGAGTCCTAAGATGCATAGCTCATTTGTTACCGTTGCTCTGTCAGTTACGTTTTATCATCAATACGCGTAATAAATGTGTAATGCTCGTTTGGATTGTCATTAACATGGAATGACGAACCCATGTTATTTTTTTGACTCATCAGCTCCCTCCCTGTTTGTATCTTCACCTTTGAGATGAGATAAGAACATAAACGTCTATCACTTCGTGTTCTATGTTTGGCGCATTTATTGCAATTTGATGTCTTGTCTGCCATGCAACACATGTAAGATTAGGATGTCTCCCTTGTGTCAGTTTGTCTCGATTTTTCTGTGCACAATCTCCTATATCTTCTACATTTTTTCCCTCCGTTTATTTTTTTCATTTTCACTCCACCTTTTCTTTTCGTGTCATTTTGTTTGCTCGGAGCTCTTTTTCCTTTTTTGAGTATTTCTTCACCAACTCCCTTTACTTCTGGTAAGTTTCTTTGAGCTCCCTTCTTCATTTTTGTATTCTTATGGTAGATTATTCCTTAGTTTGGTTGGATTGCCCTTCTGTTTCTTTCTTCTTTGCTCGTTTGTGTGGCCAGCTTGAGTTTGTAGGTAGGAAACATCCTAGGGTTGGGTCCTTCATAGGGCAAGACTATTCTTATAGGCCCGCCTTGCTCTTCCTTTTTCCCTTGATTCATCATTCAATAGGGGTTACTCAATCCTTGTTAATGCCGAGTGAGGAGGTTAGGTCTAGTAAACTTGAAACGAGTTTGTCTTCGTTTGAGGGTCGTAGGGCCTTCAAAGTCACTTCTCCTTATACTCCTCATAAGGCCTGGGGTATACATTGTTCTCTTAAAGATAAGGACGAGAAGAGGATTAGGGATAGGTTTCAAATCCCTCCACCTGTAAATATTAGGATCCTTAACAGTGACAATAGGGCCTGTCACTCATATGCTGACGAAGTATGCTTTTATGAGGCTGACTTCGTCAATGGGCTCCATTTTCTTGTCCACCCTTTCACCAGAGAGCTTTTCTTCCTTTTGCAACTTGCCCTAACCTAGTTAGTGCCAAACTCATGGAGGATAGACGAATTTTTGCACTTCTATCATCTAAGAAAATCCCAGGATCCAAGTGATTGGGAGTTTAAACCCTGGGGTAGGAGTTCGAGATTGGTTCTTGATTCTCCCTGGTCTCTTCAAAATTGGAAGACCACTTTTTTCTTCGTCTCTGGTGACGGTTAGGAGTTCACCCCGGGTGAGGACGTAGATGATGCTCCTTAGTTGCTTCATAGCTAGGGAACTCCTATGTCCGGTGCGTCTTTATATTTCTTTTCTTTGTATGCATATAGTTTTTTATGAGTGGACGTGGTACTAACAATTGTGCACTTGTTGTTCACAACTTCTATTCGTCCTCACTTGAAGAAGAGGTACCACACTCGCGTTGAGAGAGTTAGGGAGTACCATGAGACAGTTAGAGACTTTGATGAGCTTATCTCTCCCCAGTCTCTCTTTCTCCATTTCCTTGGTCCTGAGCCTTCCAACCACATCCGAAAGAATATTAAGATTGTTAAGAAGAGTAAGCGAACTAACCTTTTCTCTTTCTTTATGTTATTTTTTGTTCAGAGTCATTGTCCCTTCACTTTTTGTTTCAGGGATGACGATTAGGTTCAATAAGGCAAAACTGGCCGAAGTTCAGGAGAAGAAGGCTAGGGCTGGCCTAACTAGTAGCCTTCTGACAAGAAAACGCCAGAGGGATGCGGAGGCACCTAAGGACGATCCCATGATGACTTTGCTCATTGCTATGTCTATCCCCCTATGTCTAGCCTCACTTATTTCCTCTCTAGAGTTAATTGCCTCTACTAGTGGTGTTTCCAAAGCCAAAAGAAGGACAAGGCTTTCCCGGGTTCTTTCTAGGATGATGCAGGAGCAACAGTGCTAAAGGCCCATGAGGTGATATCAGTCGACGATCTTTCTCCTTTAGGGGTGAGATCGCCACATGAGTTGATGTCGTCTTATGTGCATAAGGTTATGCAGGTACGAACTGTGAAGGAAGGCCTTCTTCTCTTTTATCTATGATTTGCTTTCTCATACTTCTTTCTCTTCTTTACAGGTGTTAGGTGAATCCCTGTGCATTTTAGGGAAATACTTGGATTATGAAGGAAAGTTGGTTGAGGCTCAATCCAAGACCAATTCTCTTTCAACCGAGAACAAGTCATTGAAGGACCAGATCACTGCTCTTATTAACGAAGCCAAGAAGGAGAAGGATCGTATAATGATTCTGGAGAAGATCATTGATACCGAGAAGGCTTTCTTAAAGTTGAAAGATAAGCAAATAGACAAGGCTCTTTCGAAGGTTTAGAAGGCAGGGACAGTGGAGAAGTTCAAGGTTTCTGATAAGTTCTCGGACAAGTTGTGTGACTACTACGTGGAGGGTTTTGAACTCTTCAGAAAATACCTGGCCAAGCATCATCCAAAGTTGGACTTCGCCGATCTTGATATGGAAGCTGTTGAAAAAGAGGTGTTATCTGATCGTCAATCTATAGAAGGGATTGGAGAAGGTGGTGAAATGGCAGTTGCTAACAAAGTTGTTCGTGTTGATCTGCCATCTTCTACATTGCCTTAGAAATTTTTTTTTGTAAGATAAAAACACTGTTATTTTTGGGGCTCGTTGTTTTGAGCACGTCCACTTGCTTTTTCTTTTGAACAATTTCTTGGGCTCGTCTGTACAAGCATATAATTTATGAATGTTTTATCCTTTAATTGGTTTGGCAACTGTTTTTATGACGTTGCTACCACGTGTTGATTAAATCATGCCTGGGTGGTGATTTGGGTTATTTGTCAACAACTCCAACTTTTCCCAAGTCTTACGGCTTCTCTTTAAGTTATGTATGAATGACGGTGTTGTTATGAATTAACAGCTCTTCTTAAGTCATGTATGAATGACAGTTTAGTTACATACGAATAATTTCATTTCAAGTAATGTATAAATGACGATCTTATTATGTATTGATAACTTTATTTTAAGTCATGTATGAATGACGATATTGCTATGTATTAATAACTTTATTCTAAGTCATGTATGAATGACGATCTTGTTATGTATTAATAACATTATTTTGAGTCATGTATGAATGACAATTTTGTTGTGTATTAATAACTTTATTCTAAATCATGTATGAATGACGATCGTGTTGTGTATCAATAACATTATTTCGAGTTATGTATGAATGACGATCTTGTTATGTATGAATATCATTGTTTTGAGCATGTATAAATGACAATCTTGTTATGTATTAATAACTTTATTTCATGCAGGAGTGGTGTTTTTTAATACATATTAATACTTTTCAACGACATGTATTAATGACAATTTGGCCAATAGTTCGTAATGGAAAAATCTACTACGTATAATTCCTGAATAGTATTTCTGCATATGTTTTATTGATAGAGAGACAAAACATTCCTTCGTTTATGTAAAGCAGATAATAATAAAAAAGAGGAAAATAAAATCAAACAATGTAAACATTTTGTAATACTTGGGGATTGTTCTTACTAGTTGATGATGCAAAGAAAATTAGTAGGTTGGATGCTTCGGATTTCCAAGGTCTACTGATTGTGCTGATGGCCTGAAAAAGAAAGAAAAGTGATCAAAGGTGATCGAGGCTGCTGACCAATAACCCTCCGATGACAAAGTTAGTTTTTCTCTCTAAAATTTTTGAGTTCCAACTTTTCAAGAATTGTTAAAAACAAACCTTTGCTTGGTCTGAACGAGTGTTTATATAGTTTCCCAAAAACAGTTATTGGATTCACAACTTCCCCTGCTTCTCAGGAGGTCAGAGAATTAAGGGTTACTTCTACAACCGCCATGGGAGTTACATTCCATCCTTCTGTAACTGTTATCGATGGTTAAACTCCTCATTGGAGGGCTCAGTAGCAAATCTAGGTATTGCTTGTGCCTTGGAAGCTTAATCCACGGTCACTTGAGGGCGGGAATTATATTTGGTAATTTTCCAAGTGTTGTGGGTCTTCCAAGCACTTTCCTATGGACAACCTTTGGTATGAACGACCATGGAAGGCTTGTCGTATTTATGACATCGTAGCCTCATCCTAGTGCTTTCCTATGGACGATCATTGGTATGGACGGCCATGGAAGAAACCACAAGGACGAGGACCACTGATATGGATGACCGTGGATGGTCTGGAGTAAATCATCTTTCACAAACCATCAGTTGCCCCCTCGTCCAGGGGTCATCCAGTACATCATCAAGATTTTGGGACGAGCTTTCCAAGAAGATTACCATTTTTGTATACATATATATAATTCTTTTCTTTCATTTTCCTCTTTCTCTTTTTTTTTTTAAAAAAAAAACGCACCACGTGTCATGCTTTCGTAAGTTACTGGTCGTGTCGATTTGTTTCCTCGAGGCATATGCCACGTGTTGCCTTCTGGTTGGCATCGTCGTTTGGAATACCGGGACTTTTCCACATATAAATAGTAGTTTTGTTCAAGGTGTCCAAGGAATTTACTAACTTGCTGGACACCAATTATGCAGCGAGGTTCAAAGATTTCAGAATGGATGCTATAGAAAACTTCCCTGAGGTTGACTTTAGCATTATCAAACTTAACATTGGTGCTGCTACAAGCTCCCTACTCCAAACAAGCTCAGATGATGCTAATGTTGAGGATGACGCAACCACCCAGCCTACTCAAGACGACCCTAAAATCGGAGATGCTTCTCAGTGAAACTTTATATCTGAAAAAGTTACTTTCTTCTTATTTTCCAAAAGGTCCATTGTTTAGGGCCATCTGAATTTTATGTTAAGTACATTTTACTCGCCCAAAGTATTTGAGACGAGTCTTCAAACAATAGGTTTTTACTTTGAGGGTTTTTGGACGATGGTCGTCTACCCTCCAAAACTGGTTGATGAATGCTTTCTTCATAACTTGCGTATTATTGTATGGACGAGTGTGTTGGTATATTTACTTTGCACTATTTTTGTTCCTAGCTCTTTAGGAGTTTACCCACCTTTCCTGTTGAAGGGTCGTCCGTGTGTTTTCTCTATGGGCGACCCATTTGTACGTAGGCGACTCATCATGCAAATTTTACAAGTGTAATTCGTCCTACAAGATAAATAATTTGCATTCATCTTTCGTCAAGACATTTTCAACGTCTCACTCGTCCAGCACACATGGGCCTCCTGGCTAGACGTTCGTCCATAAGCTTAAATGCTTACCATGTGCTTTTCCTCGTCCACTGCTCGAACTTTATGCCTATTTTTTCATCTTTTCTTTGGACGAGCATAGGTTTTCATCCTTTTCTTTGGACGAGCGTAGGCTCTTCCGTCTGTTTTTAGACGAATATGCCTTAATTTTCCGTTGCTTTATCCTCATTTTGAGGAAAGCTTATGAACGTTATATCCCTACATCCAAAGATTATTCATTCGTCTTAGGCTTTTGCTTTTTTGTGGATACTATTATAGAGGTTAGATTTATGCATTAGATACAGTAGAAATCCAAACCATATTATTATATAAACATCGTCCACATATATGACACGTGCTTAAAAGCCAGTGCCTTAAGAAAATACTTGAGAAAGTACTTAAATGTATACAACCTTGCCTTTCACAAATTTGCCTGTAGGCAATGCAAAAGTTTAAGAACTAGTGCACTTTTATTTTGAAAACACATGATAGTAGTAATAAGAGCATATAACAGTAAACATGAAAAAACATGTAGATCATAGTGGTGACTTCATCCATAGCTGTACCCTT
Organism: Castanopsis chinensis; assembly: GCA_032878915.1. Lineage (NCBI taxonomy): Eukaryota > Viridiplantae > Streptophyta > Magnoliopsida > Fagales > Fagaceae > Castanopsis > Castanopsis chinensis. The sequence goes on along the minus strand of JAVQMG010000115.1, from coordinate 11,761,377 downwards.
GTCTTTGGGGAATGTCGTCCAAGTTTATTACTAATAGTATCTTCTCAGGTGCTCCACGTTTTAGAGATACTCTAACTTTCGTCCGTCCAGAGCTTCCATGTAGTACGACCCCTGCCTCTTGCAATTGATTACCCTATAGGGTCCTTCCCAATTGGGTCCTAATTTTCCATGAGCTAGATTCCTAGTTGCCAAGGAGACTCTTTTGAGGACAAGATCCCTAATGTTGAAGTGCCTGGGTTTTACCATGGCATCATGCTATCTAGCCTTAAGATTTTTATATCTTGATGTCCTTTGCTCCACATCCATCCTTACCTCATCAATGAGATCGAGGTCAAGACGAAGTTTTTCCTTATTTTCTTTCTCCTGATACTTCATCACTTGATGGTTAGCCATATGAACTTCTGCAAGTATGACTGCTTCATTTCCGTAGGCTAGCTTGAAGGACGAGTGAGACGCTGAAAATGTCTTGACGAAAGATGAATACAAATTATTTATCTTGTAGGACGAATTACACTTGTAAAATTTGCATGATGAGTCACCCACATACAAATGGGTCGTCCATAGAGAAAACACACGGATGACCTTTCAATAGGGGAAGTGGGTAAACTCCTAAAGAGCTAGGAACGAAAATAGTGCAAAGTAAATATACCAACACACTCGTCCATACAATAATACGCAAGTTATGAAGAAAGCATTCGTCAACTAGTTTTAGAGGGTAGACGACCATCGTCCAAAAACCCTCAAAGTAAAAACCTATTGTTTGAAAACTCGTCTCAAATACTTTGAGTGAGTTAAAGGTACTTAACATAAAATTCAGATGGCCCTAAACAATGAACCTTTTGAAAAATAAGAAGAAAGTAATTTTTTTAGATATAAAGTTTCACTAAGAAGCATCTCCGGTTTTAGGGTCATCTTGAGAAGGCTGGGTGGTGGCGTCATCCTCAACATTAGCATCGTCTGAGCCTGTCTGGAGTAGGGAGCTTGTAGCAGCACCAATGTTGAGTTTGATAGTGCTAAAGTCAACCCCAGGGAAGTTTTCTATAGCATCCATTCTAAAATCTTCGAACCCCGCTGCATAATTGGTATCCAGCAAATTAGTAAATTCCTTGGACACCTTGAACTTCTCAACAGCATCGTCTTTGGCCTTCTTGAGAAGGAAACTCAGCTCATCGTTCTTCTTTTGAAGAAGGTCAATACGTTCGTCCTTCTTGGCAGCGTCAGACTTCAACTCCCCCACCAAAATGTTCAACCCTTTAACCTCGTCCTTGGCTTGATTTGCCACCTTGGCCCAAGTTTTGCAGTCACCTTTAATCTTTTCAATTCTTTTTTCAAGAAGGATCCTTTTCTTGTTCATCTCCGTGGCTTGTCTGGACGCAGCTATAAACTTCGACATTACCTGCGTGGATGATAAAAAGGTTCATGAGAGAAAAATGGTGATAGATAAAATTGCTAAAGCAAGGCGAGACAAAGGTGCTTACCTTAAAAAGATCGTGAACGCCAGAGTGCTTAAACTCCCTCAAAGACATGTTGTAGCACGCAACCATGTCCTCACCCGTTATAGCCTTTTGAAACCATTCCCAAGCTAAGTCCTCATTCTCCAATAAGTTCATAGGAATCCTTTAGGGAGGTTCGGACGAGATGGAAGCATGGGCTTTAGACGAAGTAACGTCAACGGGCATAGACGGGTCAACATCAACAACTGTGACGGACGGCAGAGAGGAAGGAGGGTCAGACTTGGCAATTTCAGGCCATCAACACAATTAGAAAACCTTGGAAATCTGAAGCATCCGTGGACAAGGTAGTTCTTGGCCGTCCAAGGTCTTCAGGTAGTATGATCATTCTCTAGAGTAGCGAATGACTTGGTAGGATCTTCCCATGCTAAGCCTAGCTTCCCTTGGGAAGAGTCCTTTTTTGCCTACGAGACTTTCTTAAAGACGAGATCACCTATGTTGAATCTTCTCACATTCACCTTCTTGTTTTAGTAACTGGCGATTGCTCTCCTGTACTTTTCCATCCTCTTCGAAGTTTCGTCTCTCACCTCGTCGATCAGATCCGAATTATTGTTGAGTTCTTGGTGGTTCCTCTGCTCTTCGTACGCTTTGACCTAGATGTTTATCAATTCTACTTCCACTAGTATGACAGCTTCAGTTCCAAATGTCAATCTGAATGGTATTTCTCTCGTTGGCACTCCTGTGGTCGTCCTGTATGCCTATAAAACTTTAGGTAGTTCTTTTGGCCATGCACTTTTTGCCCCCTCAAGCCGAGTTTTGATAATTTTGAGTAGGCTTCTACTCATCACTTTTGTTTTACCATTAGCTTAAGGGTGTCTTAGAGAAGAGTAGCGGTTTTTTATGCCTAGATCTTGGCAAAATTTTCAAAAATTAAGATTGTCAAACTGCTTCCCATTGTCTGATATGATTATGTTTGGAATGACGAATCTGCAAATTATGGTCTTCCATACAAAGCTGGTGATCTTAGCTTCTATAATCGTTGCTATTGGCTCAGCTTCCACCCACTTCGTGAAGTAATCGATAGTAATGATGAGAAACTTGTACTACTTCTTTCCTATAAGGTGTGGTCCGGTCCCATTATGTCAATCAGCCATTGGGCGAAAGGCCATGGAGCGGTTATTGGTGTCATTGGCTCACCTGGTCGCATTTGGACTTTCGCAAAGTGTTGGCATTGGTTGCATACTTTAACGAGGTCATAGGCATCCTTCTATAGCATTGGCTAGTAGTAACCTACTCTAAGTGCTTTTCCTGCCAAAGAACTTGCTTCTGTGTGGTACTGCATATTCCTCTGTGTATCTCTCGAAGTACGTAGTTGGCTTCTTCCTTGCTAACACTACGGAGATAGGGGAGGGACTTTCCTTGTATGTATAAGGTGTCGTTAACAATGACAAAGCTAGCAGCTTTGATCTGTACCTTCTATGCTTCATTCCTATCTTCTGGGAGTTGACCTTCTTTCAAGTAGTGAATGATGGAAGTCATTTATTCGTCCTGTTCTTATATCTTCATCACCTATTCTCCCTCAGTGCTAAGTCGTCCCCTTGTTTCCATGCATAACTCTAGAGATATGCCGTGTTCGTTTGACAAGGCTAAACGTGCTAAGAAATTAGCTTTAGTATTCTTTGCAGGGATTTGCTGGAACTCGACACTGTCAAGGTGTTGTTGGAGTTCCTTGACGATCTTTGAATACTTCTGCACTCTTTCTTCCTTCGCTTCATAGTCTCCTTTTATCTGGCCAATTGCAAGCTGAGAATCGGCTTGGACGATAAGGTTCTTGGCTTCGAGGAATCTTGCTAGACTCAATCCTATTAGAAGTGCTTCATACTTAGCTTCATTGATAGTTACTGGGAACTGTAATCTGACTGCGTACTTCAGGATTTCTCCTTCTGGTGATATGAGGACCACCCTTGCTCCTCTGGCCTTCTTGGTGTCAGGCCCATCTATTTGGACCATCCATGTCTTTCTTTGAGGCTCTTCTTCTTCTTGAGGGTAAGTGAATTCTGCAATAAAATTAGCAAGGACCTGGGCTTTGATTGTGACCCGAGGTCGATATTCTATGTTGAACTAGCCAAGCTCTATAGCCCATTAAACAAGGCGCCCCACTGCGTCTATCTTATTCATCGTCTATCTTATCAGTTGTTCTGTCATGACGACGATGGGATGTGCCTGAAAGTACTGGCGCAATTTTTTGGAAGCAACTACTAGGAAGAAAGTGATCTTTTATAACCTTAGGTAAGTCGCTTCAACTTCCTGAAATGCTTGGCTAGTGTAGTATACTAGCCTCTACATGTCTTCCTCTTCTCTGTTGTATTAATACTGCCAAATAGAGTTGCAGCTTCTCTCTTATTACTGAAGGGCTTAACAATAGCTGCTGTGTTAGGAAATCTTTTAACTTCATCAAGGCTTCCTCACATTCATCTGTCCACTAAAAGGCCTTCTTCAAGACCTTGAAGAAGGGTAGTCACTTGTCTGTTGCTCGAGAGACGAATCTATTCAATGCAACAACTTTTCCTGTTAAGCTTTGTACATCCTTTACTGTTTCAGGGGACTTTACCTCCATTATCGCCCTTATCTTGTCTAAATTAGCATCTATGCCCTGTTGAGATACCATGAATTCCAAGAATTTCTCTGATGAGACAGTAAAGACACACTTTGTAGGGTTTAGTTTCATCTTATACTTGCGTAGCGTGTTGAAGGTTTCCCTCAGGTCATCCAAGTGGTCCACTTCATCATTGCTCTTCACCAACATATCATCTATATACACTTCCATATTTCATCCTATCTAATAAGAAAACATTCAGTTCACCAACCTCTGGTATGTGGCCCCAAAATTCTTCAATTCGAAAGAAATCACCTTGTAACAGTATAACCCTTAACTAGTGTTAAATGCGGTCTTCTCTTGATCTTTCTTGTCCATCATGATCTGATTTTAGCTAGAAAAGGCATCCATAAAGCTTAAAAGCTTATGTCTAGCAATTGAATCCACCAGTTGGTCAATCCTAGGCAAGGGGAAGCTATCTTTCAGGCATGCCTTGTTGAGATCTGTAAAGTCGACACACATCCTCCACTTACCGTTGTTCTTCTCTACCATCACTACGTTGGCTAGCCACTTAGGGTAGAACACTTCCCTTATGAAGCCTACCTTTAGGAGTTTCTTAACCTCCTCTGCTACTGCCTTTAGGAGTTTCTTAACCTCCTCTGCTACTGCCTTATTGCATTTAGGCGCAAATATTCTTCATCTTTGTTGCACTGGTTTGCACTCCAGATTAAGATTGAGACGATGCTGGATGACTCCTTTATCAATTCTTGGCATACCCTCGTGCTTCCAAGTGAAAACGTCTTGGTTCTCTCTCAAGAAGTTTGTTATCTTCATATTCTCTAAGGCTGAAAGTGTTGAACCTATTTGTAAGACTTTGGATGGATCCCGAGGGACGACCTTAATTTCTTGTGGCACTTCTAACGGTTCAGGGACGCCTATCATCCACGTGTGATTTTCTCCTAATGCTAAGGCAGCTTGATAGCATTCTCCTGCAAGAACTTGGTGTCCTCTGATTTCCCCTATGCTATGGGCTGTAGGGAATTTAACCTTTAGGTAATAGGTTGATGTCGCTGCTTTCAACTTGTTGAGCGTTGGTCATCCAAGGATGACGTTATATGTTGATGGGCAATCTACTACGAGGAAATCAATCTCCTTGGAGACTTGTGCTGGATAAGTGCCTGCAATTATGGTTAGCTTAACAACACCTTTGGAAATAACCATGTCCCCGATGAAACTTACCAATGGGGAAGTGAATGGTCGTAACCTTTTATTGTTCAGCTTCATTTGTTGGAAGGCTGGCAGATAGATGATATCTACTAAGCTTCCATTGTCTATCAGTATCTGATGCATGTTGAATTCTTCCATTCTAAGCATTATAACTAGCGTATCGTCATGAAGCTGTCTAATACCATGAGCGTCTTTCTCTAAAAAGACGATATTCGGTTCACCGTATCTAGGCATTTTTGAAGGAGGGAACTGCGAGTGTACACTGTTTACTTCTCTTGTGCACACCTTCTTCATTGATTTGGAGGATCCTTCTGCTATCAATCCTTCTAAGATCATCCTTATTTCTCCTATGGGTGGTTTGTTGCCCCTTGTCTTTGGCTTCTTTACCTTCTCCAACCCCCTCTGTTGTCTTCTATATGGCTCCATTCTTCATGCAAACTTTTACAATTTTCCCTAACAAATTAATTTTCTACTTGGTCCTTCAGATGCCGGCATTCATTAGTGCGATGCCCATGGTCTTGGTGGAATTTACAATGCTTGCTTTTGTCTCTTACTTCTGCTGAAGCGTGAATGGGTCTAGGCCATTGCAGCAAAGGTTCATCCTTTATCTGCATTAGTACATGCTCGATAGGCATCACTAGAGGAGTGAAACTAGTAAACTTAAGTCTTCGATTTGGAAGGTTTTTCTTTTTTGGATGCATGCTCAGCACCCTATGTTTCCTTCTTCCTATCAGGTTTGTGACTGGTTCCTTCATCTCTTTTCCTTTTAGTCATCACTCCTTTAGCTCTTACTGCATCCTCTACATTCATATAATTCTGGGCCTTGTGAAGTAACTCTGCTACTATTTTCGGTGGACTCTTGATGATTGAGAAGAAGAAATCTCCTGGTAGCAATCTTGCTTGGAAGGTTGTCAAGATCACTTGGACTTCCGCTTCGTCCACCTGCAACAACTCTTTGTTGAAGTGTGTCACGTATTGTCTCAATGATTCTCCCTTTGCCTGGCATATGTTGAGAAGATACCCAGTTGGCTTCTTGTGTCATTATCTACCAATGAAATGACGAACGATGCCTTTGCTATGCTGATCAAAGTTCGCAATGGTACTTGAGGGCAGTTTGCCAAACCACACCACAGTTGTGCTCTTCAGGGTTGTTGGGAAGGCCTTGCACATTACTTTGTCTGAGGTCATCTGCAAAAGTATCAAAGTCTTGAACAACTCAATGTGATCCAAGGGATCTCTTGAGCCATCAAAGGACTCCAATTGGGGAAGACGAAACTTTGGTGGAAGTGGACAGTTCAAAACTTCTGTGGTGAATGGTGAATCCGTCCTTCAAATCATTCCATCTAAGTTCTCCAAGGCTTTTTCTTTAACCGCATTCCTGAGTTCGTCTATCTCCCTCCTCATGTTATGAAGCTCACTCTCCATTCTGGACAAGTTTTCTTCTGACGTTTTCATCCTCCTATTCGCCTAGCTATCTGATCCTTCCTCATTATGGTTTCCTTCGATCCTCTAATGCTCTTCTTCATTCTGGTTCTCCATGAGCTGCTGTCGTTCCTCATTCTAGGATTCAAGGGCTCTCTCTATCTGGCAAGTCACTTCTTCCAAGTTGGCTATTAGGTCTTGGATTTGCTGTGCAACTTGTTCAACATCCATCTTGTGCTATGAGGTTCTCTTTTGTCACTTAGGGAGGATGGCTTTGAATGATTAGTGCTTCCCACAGACGATGTCAAACTAATGATGTGAAAAATCACCAAGTTGAGGACCTCGTCTCAATGGATGGTTGATCCCGTAACTGATCGTGTCTCTAGTGAATACCTGCAAGAAAGCTTGGGAAAGAAATGTAATACACTGGTGTGGTGTTTGCCAAAAACACTTTGATGCTTAAGTCAGAAAGGAAGTAAATGATTTAGAGAGAAAAAATGACTTGGAGTGGTTTTTGGGTGAGTATTTGCATGTACCTTTTGATTCTGTTATTCCTCCCTTTTATAGTTGTTTCCTCCCTTTATGGAAAATGAATGTCTGTATTTATCTTTAACAGCTATTGTGTTATCAATGAGAGTCCTAAGGCGCACAACTCATTTGTTACTACTGCTCTATCAGTTACGTTTTATCATCAATATGCGTAATAAATGTGTAACACTCGTTTGGATCGTTATTAACATGGAATGACGATCCCATGTTATTATTTTTTTTTTTTGACTCATTAGAACCTATCTCTTTCCAAATTAGTTATCAAAACATCTTCTCTTTTTTTCTTTTTTTTTTTTATGTTTCTAAAAAAAAAAATCTTTTTTTAATTATTTTTTTATAATTCAATAGTTACAATAAAATAAGAAATATTTGAATCTTGGATGTATTGGAAACACCAAATTCTAGGAGATTTCCATCAATTAAATTACAAGACTCTTGACAATTATCGTATATCATTGATTAATATTTTTTTTCCTTGTTATTTCATTAGAATGCATAACGTTTGATCTGAATGTAATTAAATGAAATTATTAAGACTTAGTTGTATTGATATAGATTGTCTTAAAAGTTAAAATTAGTGTGCCTGTCTCTTTCTATTGCAAAGAAAAAAAAAGTTAAAATTGGTTATTGAATAATTCTAGTAATTTTTTTTTTTTTTTTTGAGAAGAAAATAATTATAGTATTAAAGGCTCAAAGTCCTTTGGGACTTGCTTTGATTGATTGCTTTCATTACTCATTGGAGTGAAGGAGGAGGTTTTTACTTGTTTGCACTTAGCACTAGCTTAAAGTTGGTTAAAAATCACATTGAGATTGATGGTGGTAGTTAGGACAATAATGATTAATGAAAGGTAATGACGAGTGGTAAGATGGTAATCATAAATGATAAGCTGGAGATGCACCAGAAAATCACCAAACGGTATCATTAAAGCTGTGGACCCTTTGATATATGAAACAGAATTAATTGGGTGAGAATGAAAACAAATAGCAACAAGCAAAATAGGATCAACGTACTTGTCCCAGACTGACATATATGCTTTCCAGCGAACCATTAATCCTCTTCTTATCCATTGGCTCCCAAGTTGAAAGAGAGAGGTCAAAAAGAACCATCATATACCAAGCTTTAGTTCTCTCCTGTATGAGACAAAATGGAACTAATTGGCTAAATGCTTGCAGTGTGTGAGATAAGTTGGTTGAAAATTACTAGTTGCTCGTGTGTTCCATAGAACAACCCAACTGAAAAACAAAATAATTGTCCCCCATAGAGCGTTCTTAGTTCCAAAAGCATTTTGAATTTTCAAATTGACATTGAGTTCATGAAATTAAAGATACAAAAATTTGAATGTCAATGTCAGAAGAAGAAGAATTATTTTCTGTGTAGTTTGTTTTTAATGGTAACCATAAAATTCACTATGTTTATGAATTATGTCTTAAGTAAATGAGCAATTATTAGCGGAAATCAACGCAAGTTATCAAATGTAGCCAATCCCATTATTACCGTATCTGACTCTAATTATCAACCAGCTTTAATATTGAGACTTTCTAAGAAAACAATTTCTCAATATCTTCCAAGCAATCACCCCCCTTATACCATGAAAGAAATCAAATATTAGGGGAAAAATATTGCATATTTTCTTGCCTATATGATGTGATTACATCTCCCTTTATAATACAAAAAGTCTTACATCTGCACATAGTAAGAATTGTAAAAATATACAATCAATTATAAAAGAGTGATTATTGGAAGAGATAATGTGATTGCTTCTTTAGAGGGCTCTAATAGTAACGGAGGTTAACAAAGACCAGATTTGGTATTAGGGGAGTGATTGCTTTGAATATATTGTGTGAATGTTTCTTTAGAAAATCCCAATATTAAAGATGGTTAACTAGATTCAACTATGTTAATAATGGGATTAGTTCGATTTCGTATCTTACTTTGATTTTTTTTTTTTTTTTAAGGAAGAGAGATTCATTAAAAACTAACCAAGAAAACTAACCAAGAAAACCTACTATTTGAGGACGACTCCTCTCATAGTACATGCCAATTTGATTATAATACAGAAGTATAGAAATGTCCACAAGCGGACTTTCAAACACACAAAAGATATATGATATTTGGTCTTACTTTGATTTTCGCTTATGGTAATGTCATTACTATTTTCATCTAAAATATATGATATGGATACGCTCAGTAGAGAAGGTCACGTCGTCTACTCAATTCATTAAGAAACCAAGTCACTTACACAGCCCAATCACAACAAAGTAATGCCTAATAGGTTCAACCCTTATAACATCAGACCATCAAATGACCTATTTGACATCAACCTACAATAATGATCTCAACATGAGAAATCAATAAAGGCACAAACTAAAATTATGCCCCAAGATCAGCACCAACGGATACAAGCCAAGCCATTTGACACTAAAATTGAAGAAAATGGTTCTCTATCAATAACCACTTAGAACAACCTTAGGAAAATGACAAGAGAAGATACACAGAAGCAAATCCCTTAAAAAAATATTTTCTTTTCTTTTACGAAGAAAGCTTGATCTCTAATTGAAGCATCAGATTATCAATGTCATTTTGCTGACTCTTTTTGTTGGAATCTATTTTCCAAGTCACCTACCTAATAAGGGAAATTTGTACAGCCATTACTGCAATGTATTCCCTAGCCTTCTTTTAATAATTGGAGGCCCAATTCTATTTCCTACTAGCAGTTCTTTTAATGCTGCTAGGGAAAGGTGGGCCGACTTTTTTGTTTTTTTTTTTTTTTTTTTTTTTGTGAAATAAAACTCATTATTCAACTTCATAAAAAATTTAATCACAATATATATTGTGTATATTTTAGTTCATAAACTTTCAATCACTGCATTTGACCTCTAACGTTTGGATTAAGTCAGAGTTCCACGTAAAATAAGTGTGTTTACATATGCGTGGGGCAAGTGACCCCTACTGATTTCATTTAAAATCAAACTGTAGGACCAAAATGTAGTAATTGAAAAGTGTGTCTACAATCTTTGAAGTTTGAACACAACCAAAAGTTCAACAAAAGTGTGCACTCGTACAAAAATTATTGCAGTGGATGGCTAGCCTACTCCAAATTAATTAATAGGAGAGATGGCATGAGAAGGTCAGCCCTTAATTTCCAGCTTGAGCACCACCAAAAATGCCTGCTAGTTTTCACTACAACAAAAATAGAAAATACGTACTATACTGATAATAAAGTTTCGAGATAATCATATCAGGAACGAAAATTCCTGATGTTTGTGGATGGAGATGACTATGTCCCATTTTACAGTTTACACGAAATTTTGTAATAATTTATGTCCCTTCATTTTGGCATTGTTTGTCAACTTGGATAATCTTATCATAACAACCAGCAAAAAATGAAAGAGTTCTCTCTATGAATGATGGGTCCTTCCAAAATAATACACCTAGTAATGAATGTTGCTCATAATATTGCCCTTTAGACCTCTGCTAGTAATGTGGAAGGCTCCATTCCCATCATGTCGGTCTATCTCTACTACTTTGTTCTCTTATATAGAGTAGATGGGCAGCCCCTTTTTCTTCTTTTTGTTTTCTTGAAAAGAAATGTGTTTATTCTGCCAAAAATAATAATAATAGTGAAAATTAACTCTATTTATTTGAGCGTCTCTCTAATTAATTTTAAAGGTATATGATTAGCTTGCTTCTTTTGATTTAAATTGAATCAAAAGTACTTCCAAATTGAAAGATCCATAACTCCATGCATGAAAACAACAGCAACATCAGTTTTAACAGGTTTAGATTCTTTGACAAACTCATACTAGTATCCATTAAGACATTTTTCCTAATTAATTTTATACAATACAATACAATTCATTGCCATACATGTACCGTTTCAAATTTCATGGACTTTGACCGTATCTTCAAAACAACCACCGAGACAGTTTCTTCTTAACCTTCTTCTCCTTAATAGTATCTAAATTGGGTTTCCATCCCTTGCCTGATAATTCCCTACTCAAATATTCTGGTCTCCCATCTAATATCTCGGGCAAAAACTCCGGAACAAACCTCTCCTCTGTCCTCTCCACGTTTCCTTTCTTTGACACAAATTCTTGTTCATTGCCTACCCTGGCAGGGCACATCAGAGCAAACAAAGGGAGAAACTTTGATGAAGACAAAAGAGATTTCGAATGTAAAACTGAATTCACGCTTAAAAGAAGGCGGCGAGCTTCTTCACTTGACAATGAGACCGGCTTCCCTCGTTTCATTGGAAGCATTATGTAAGTCTTTTTCATCTCTAGATTCTTGTCAGCAGGCAATGGAGTTGGCCTTCTTTCATTCACAGCAGAGTGCAATTCAACCACAACTTGTTGTGGGTGCTCTAACATAAGCTCAGCCACGGTTAAAGGTTTATCAAATTCATGAACCGTGCCATCCCATAGAATAACTTTGGCCTTAGATGGACGGTATGTTATATAGTTTCCCATGAAAAAAGAGAGGCTCAAAGAGATTTGAGGGCTTGAAATCTGTAATTAGGTACTTCGCGAGAGCAATGTGAGGCTTGAGTGTACAAGATGAGTTTGTGTTGCATTTTATTAAGAAGTTGGGTGTGTAGAAATATTTAGGAGGTGTTTGTTTAACCGCTCCATTTTGTGACGGCCATTACATTGGACTTGAAATTAAACATAGATGGGGTTGTTGGCTTTTGAGCTGAGTTTAATAATTAGTGAAAGATATTGACATTGACCTACTCCTCATTGGCACTGATCCAATGAGGTTTGATCTAACGGATGCATTTGGATCTACGGGGTCCCCTAATGTGGAGTGATCTACAAATTTTGTGTACCTAATAAGAAAAATAAGTGGTTCAACTGTAACTGTATTAACTAATCCTTAAATTATACATAATGAAGGTGTTGGATTGGACTCTCCAACTATATGCCTCCCATGTGCATAGTTTTTAAATCATATTCAAGGGAATACTATGTGTTTTTCATTTGTAATTGCTCTTTAATTAAATTCTATTTGAAAAATAAGAGTTCTCACAGTTTGTAATTAAAAGGCAACATTATGAGTTAGCATGACTTTGTGCTTATTATGATGAGCAGATATATACACCTTAATTTTATGAATCAAGTGGTAGGTTTTTGATATCTTGGTCTATCAATTAAATTATATGAGTGAGATTGGATGATAATAATATTTGAACAAAGACAATCAGAGATGCCATGAACAATTTTATAAGCAATTAACAATTTGATGATGTTCACCCGAACCAAATATTTTGTATATACTAGAGCGTTTGCAATTGCAAGCAAAGTGGCGCAAAGAACCATTATCAAAACTCACTTTGCGTAGAACCATGCACGCACCAAGCCAGACAAACAAATACGGGCTTGAATCAAGAGAATCTGGGGCATTCTGGCCCATTGAATGCTAGCTTCAACCGAGGCCTGGACTGTTCCACTATCATAATGTGACAAGTCTCTATTGCTCACTTGTTATTTATTTGTTACTTTGGCTATCCAGCCGTGGCTGGCGGTCCAGTTCCAACCAAGCAGTTAGCAAACCAGGATCAGTAATGCTTGCTTCCCTAAGTAAGTAGACTAATTCGATCTACAATGACATTGTGTTTAATTTATTCAAAATCGGCTGACCATATACCACCCAAAAATTATTGATTGTCATTTGGATTTCAATAAGTCCAGAGTTAACAAATTTTACAATTGAGATGATAAGTTGCTACTCGTGACTCGTGACTAATACAATTGTGTCAGTGATGGATTCATGTGAGAATTAATAATAACCTCTCAATTCAACAATGGTGAAAAACTTAAAATTATTGTATCCATAATATTACTTAGAGTAATCGAGTAATTGTTTAATCATTGTAGAAATAATTTATATCTTTTTCTTTTTTGGTAAACGAAATAATTAATATTGTTATCAGTACATTAAGCTTTGATATGGATTCATGATTCATCAACTATAACCAGTGATGAGTCAGAAATTTACGATCGTCATTAAGATGAGATCATCATTAACCAAGAAAAGACGTTACACATTTACTATGCTCATTTATGATAAAGTGTAACAGAAGAAGCAACGATCACAGAGTGAGCTATGAACTTTAGACAAAGATTTTGTAACACACTAGCTGTTGAGCATAAATAAAGTAATTCATTGCCCATTAATGAGGCACGCAAGTATAAAAAGAGAAGGTATCAGAATTTAAAAGGACACACAAAAATACTCTATAAAAATCATTCTCCAGTCAATTCTCTCTAAAATCCTTTTGCCTTACTGACTTAAGCATCGGAGGCGGTTTGGCTAACACCACACCGACTTGTTACTCTTCTACCTAGTTCATTTTTGCAAGTTTTCCTCCAACAGATACGACCCCAATCACAGCTTCGTCCGTCCACCACGACGAGAAGCTCAACTACTATTTTTTGCATCTTCAGTTTGGCGCCGTCTGTGAGAACGCTAATCATTTAAGCCATCTTTCCCAGTGACAAAAGAGTTCCTCGAAATACAAGATAGAGCCAGGAGTTGCACAACAGCCAGAAGCTGTGCAACAACAACAAATCCAGGCCCTCCTGGCTAATGTGGAAGAGCTGACTCACTAGAAGGAAGAGCTGCAAAAGACAATAAAATCCCAAAACGTAGAACATTAGCAAACAGTTGAAAACCAAAATGAAGAAGAACAGCTCAGAAGACTTGAAGGGCACAACAATGAAGAAGAATCAAACTCCCAAGCCAACAGGCGAGACAGAACCTCAAGAGAAGATTCCTTTAGGATAGAGAATGAGCTTCGCAACATGAGAAAGAAGATGGATGAATTAAGATGTACCATGAAGGACAAAGGTGAGGAAATTTTGGATGAGATGATTCGAAGGACGGACTCACCATTCACCACTAAAGTACTGAACCATCCCCTCCCATTGAAATTTCGTCTCCCACAGTTGGAATCATATGACGGTTCACAGGATCCTTTGGATCACATTGAATCATTCAAAACATTGATCTATTGCAGATGACCCCAAACGAGGTGATGTGCAAGGCATTCCCAATGATACTGAAAGGAACAGCCAGAGTATGGTTCAACAAGATACCCCTAGGAACTATTGCAAATTTTGAACAACTCAGCAAGGGTTTTGTTCATCATTTCACTGGGGGGCAAAGACACAAGAAGCCAACCGGTCATTTTCTCAACATTCAACGAGCAAAAGGAGAATCACTAAGACAGTATGTAACCTGATTCAATAAGGAGCTATTGCAGGTAGACGAAGCTGAAGATTAAGTTATCCTAACAACTTTCCAAGCAAGGTTACTACTCGGGGATTTTTTCTTCTTAATCACCAAAAGCCCACTAAAAACAATCGCGGAATTACATCGAAAAGCTCAAAAGCACATGAATGCATAAGACACAGTACTTGCAAAAGAAATGAAAGGAAAAAGGAAGAGAGACAAAGGAACAAGCAGCAATCGCGATAAAAAGAAGGAGACATGAAGTGTTGAGCAGACCACAGGAAAAAAGAAGGAAATAAGAAGAAGGAGACACGAAGTGTTGGGCAGACCATAGGAAAAAAGAAGGAAATAAAAAGAAGAAAATAAGAAGAAGGAGACATGAAGTGTTGGGCGAACCACAGGAAAAAAGAAGAAACTTTCGAATAGGAGGCCAAATTTCACTAACTTTACTCCTCTAACAATACCAATTGAGCAAGTCTTGATGTAGATAAAGGACGATCCCTACCCGCAATGGCCGAAGCTAATTAGTGCCCCAATAGAAAGAAGAGACAAGAACAAGTATTGTAGGTTCTACCAGGACCACGAGCATCGTACCGACGAGTGTAGACATTTGAAAGACCAGGCGGAGACTTTAATCTGGCAAGGGAAGTTACAGAAGTATGTCAAGAAAACAGAGCCCTACAGATACCAACAGAATGATGATAAAGACAAAGATCGAGAAGCAGGAGATAGCAAACCTCCTGCAGGAGAAATAAAGACAATCTTAAGAAGATTGACGGCAGGTGGAACACTGAAGTCCCTAAAAAAAGCCCATGAGAAAGAAATAAATAGTGTCCATACACGGCTCCCTCTAGTGAAGATGCCAAAGAATAACGAATCTGATATCGTCTTCTCAAAGAGAGATGGCTGCGGCAATAGAAAACCCCATAACAATCCACTGGTAATCATGCTCAGAGTAAAAGAATTCAACATCTACCGGGTATTTATTGACAACAAAAGCTCAGCAGATATCATCTACTTACCTGCATTTTAGTAGATGACACTGGACAAGAAAAGGATTAGGCCTTTCACCTCTCCTCTAGTAAGCTTCACTGGGGATAGAATCGTCCCTAGGGGCATTTCTCTCTAATCATGATTGCGGCACTTACCCAGCACAGATCACCAAGGAAATTGATTTCCTCATAATTGACTGCCCTTCAACATACAACATCATCTTGGGAAGACCTATACTCAATAGGCTAAGAGCAACGACGTCAACATATTACTTGAAGGTGAAATTTCCAACAGCCCATGAGATAGGAGAAATCAGAAGAGATCAAGTTCTAGCAAAAGAGTGGTACTAAGCTGCCTTAGCATCTAAGGAGAACTACCATGGATGATCAATGAACCAAAGCCCATCTCCGAACCTTCAGAAACACCATAAGAAGTTGAGGTCATCCCAAGAGATTCGTCAAAGGTATTAAAGATAGGATCAGTACTCCTGATATTGGAGAAAGAGAAGATGATTTCCCTCTTGAGGGCGAACCAAGATGTTTTCGCCTAGAAACACGAGGATATGCCTGGAATTGATAGGAAGATCATACAACATCATCTCAATGTCAACCTAAAGTGCAAACCTGTACAGCAAAAATAAAGAATATTTACACCAGAGCATAACAAAGCAATAACTGAAGAAGTAGAGAGGCTACAAGAAGCAAGTTTCATCAAGGAAGTCTTCTACCCAAATTGGCTAGCAAACATGGTAATGGTAAAAAAGAGCAATGGCAAATGCAGTAAGTGCAGTGATTTTACAGACCTGAACAAAGCCTGCCCAAAGGATAGCTTCCCCTTATCAAGGATTGATCAACTTGTAAACTCAACTGCTAGACACAAGCTCTTAAATTTCATGGACGCATTTTTTGGATACAACCAAATCCTCATGGACGAAGAAAACCAAGAGAAGACCTCATTCATCACCAACTAAGGGTTGTACTGCTACAAAGTTATACCCTTTGGATTGAAGAACATAGGAGCCACATACCAAAGATTGGTGAACCGCATGTTCTCTCCCCAAATTGGAAGGAATGTTGAAAAATATACGTAGACGATATGCTGGTGAAAAGCAAGGATGAAGCCAATCACTTGAACGATCTGAAAGAAACCTTCAACATACAATGTAAGTACAATATGAAATTAAACATTGCAAAGTGTGTTTTTGCTATTGCTTCAGGAAAATTCTTGGGATTCATGGTATCCCAACGAGGCATAGAGGCAAATTCAGACAAAGTAAAGGTAATAATCGAGGTTAAATCACCAAAAATAGGGAAGGAGGTTTAGAGCTTGACAAGAAAGGTCGCAATTATAAACAGATTCGTCTCCAAGGCAACGGACAAGTGCATGCCATTCTTCAAGGTCTTGATCAGTAGATTGACTTGCAAAATTAAAAGAGTACTTGATGAAGCCACCATTGCTAATTCCCTTGGTGATGGGAGAAAGGTTGTACCTCTATTTAGCAATGTCTAACACCATAGTATGTTCGGCACTGATCAGAGGAGAAGAAAAATGTCCAGAAGCCAATCCACTATTCCAGCCAAGCATTTTAGGGAGCATAGGAAAATTGCCCAAGGATGGAAAATATGGCTTTCGCATTAGTGGTCGATTCCAGGAAACTCTGTCATTACTTCCAAGCACATTCCATCGTCATCATGACAAACCAACCAATAAGAAAGACAATAAACAAGATAGATGCAACAGGACGACTCATCCAATGGGTAGTTGAACTAGGCCAATTTGACATCAAATATCGGCAATCAAAGCCCAAGTATTGGCAAACTTCATCGCATAATTCACCTACCCCTACAAGGAAGAAGAACTCCGCATGAAAACATGGACAGTCCAAACAGATGGGCCTATCATGAAGAAAATATAAGGGGCAGGAGTAGTGCTCATATCTCCAGAAAGAGAAATATTGAAGTATGCAGTGAGACTACAATTCTCAACAACGAATAATAAGGCTGAGTATGAAGCATTGCTAACAGGATTAAGTCTAGCAAAAGCTCTCGGAGTAAAGAATCTTATCGTCCAAACTGATTCTCAGCTCATAATTTGACAGGCAAAAGGAGACTATGAAGCTAAAGAAGAGAGGATGCAGAAGTACCTGAAGATCATCCAACAACACTCACAGCACTTTGACAGCCTAGACTTTATGCAAATCCCTCGGGCCAAAAACGCAGAAGCTGACTTCCTAGCAAGATTGGCCTTGTCAGACGACTATAATGCGCCCTCGGAAGTATGTATGAATATAAGGAGGCAACCAAGTATAGAAAGTAAGCAAGTTCTGAAGATAAAAGAACAAGATGAGTGGATGAGTCCCATCGTCTGTTATTTGAAAGAAAGATGGCTCCCAGAAGATAAAACGGAAGCAAGGAAGATACAGATCAAAGTAGCCCGCTTCGTTATTATTGATGATGTACTGTATAGATAAGGTTATTCACTCCCATACTTAAGATATGCTAACTCAGAAGAGGTGGATTATGTGCTCCACAAGATACACGAAGGAATTTGTGGAAATCATGCTAAAGCAAGGCCTTTAGCAGGAAAAGCACTCAGAGAAGGATACTATTACCCAACTTTACATAAGGACATACACGACCTCATTAGAGCATGCGATAAGTGTCAACACTTTACAAATGTCTAAACACAACCAGGAGAGGCAATGACACCCATATCCTCACCATTGCCCTTTTGCCAAATGGGGGATCAGCATTATAGGCCCATTCCCTTTAAAGAAGAAGCAACTCAAATTTCTGATTGTCTTAATTGATTACTTCATGAAATGGGTAGAAGTAGAACTAGTAGCAACGATAAAAGAGGCTAAAATCACCAGTTTTGTGTGGAAGAACATCATCTGTAGGTCTGGAGTCCCATGTGTCATAATATTGGACAATGGAAAGCAGTTCGACAATTCCAAGTAGGCATGTCTAGACAATCCAAGACCCAACCCACCCAGAGGACCCGACCGAAAACCGATCCGACACCGGCCGACCCAACTATTCCAGTAGTCTGCAACGGATCTCAACCTCTAGAACCCGAAAACGGTGGGTCAGCTAGCGAGTTTTCTCTCCAAAACCCGAAGAAACCCGACCGAATCCAGATCTCAGCATTTCCCAATGAAGTTACTTAAATCCAACGAGATCTCAGCTAGATCCATGGAATCTTCACCAAATTTGACTAGATCTCACTAGATCTGGTGAAATCTCGCTGAATTTGATGAGATTTCAACAAATTCGAAGAAAATCCAGCGAGAATATCACTGAAATTTTGCTGATTTCGCCATTAAATCGCTGGATTTTGGCCGATTTTCAAATCTCCAACTCCGACTGAACCGACTGCCATCTGTTGAAGGTCCGATCTGCCTGATCTTATCAGGTCGGGTCAGTTTCGGGTTGGGCATAAACCCGATCCGGACCGACCTATGGACAAGCCTAATCCCAAGTTTCAAAAATTTTGCCAAGACTTAGGAATTAAGAACCACTACTCTTCTCCAAGACACCTCAAGCTAATGGTCAGACATAAGTGACGAACAGAAGCCTGCTCAAAATTATCAAAATTCGGCTTGAGGGGGCAAAGAGGGCATGGTCTGAAGAACTACCAAATGTCCTTTGGGCATTTGGGATGACCACAAGAGTTCTAACAAGAGAAATGCCATTCAAACTGACATTTGGCACTAAAGCCGTCATACTAGTGAAAGTGGAACTGACGCGCCTCTAAGTCAAAACTTATGAAGGTCAGAAAAACCAGCAAGAGCTTAATAGCAACTTAGATCTAATTGATGAAGTCAAAAAGGAAGTCATGAAGCGAATGGCCAAACACAAGGACGCAATGGCCAAATACTACAACAGAAAAGTCAAGGTAAATAGGTTCAACACAGAAGACCTCATCCTCAGGAAGATATCACAGGCAACGAAGGACCCATCCCAAGGGAAATTGAGACCAACCTAGGAAGGCCCTTATGAAGTAATCTGTCACTCTAGAGAAGGCTCCTACTACCTAAAGTCTTTAAACAGCCAGGAACTGCCTCGACATGGAACATAGAACATTTGAAGAAGTACTACCAATAAGGAATCTTTCACATTTCAAGTTGCCCAATCTTCATCTCAGTATGTATGTCAGTTATTACTTTCGTCATTCATAGATTAATAATACACTAGAGCATTATCCATGCGTATTTATCAATAATTATCCATGAGTTATTTGTCAACAAAAACATGTGCAACACTCAGGAGTTATTCTTGGGAGACGTCCCAAGAATCTCCATCGTTAAAATTTCAAATCAAAAGTTGTTCATACATAGCCAACATTGTCATAACCATCAAGGTTGTTAATACACAACCATCAAAGTTGACTAACTTAAGAGTTGTTCAAACACAACTATTGTCATCGTCATTCAAACATGACCAAAAAAAAAATGGCTAACCTAAAAACACTCCAATAGTGTGAATCCAAGTCATGCGTACAGCGCAACATTGTCATTACTAATAAGGTCATGGCATATAAAAAAAGGGAAGTTGTTCAAACACAACTTCTAATATTGTCATTCAAATATGACTCAATAAAAGTTGTTCAAACAGAACTAAACAAGAAGTTGTTCAAACACAACTTCTATCATCGTCATTCAAACATGACTTAATGAAAGTTGTTCAAACACAACTAAATGAGAAGCTACTCAAGCATAACTTCTAACATCGTCGTTCAAACATGTCTTACTAAAAGTTGTTCAAATACAACTACATAAGAAGCTATTCAACCACAACTCCCATCATCATCATAACTTAATGAGATCTGCTCAACTGTTATGACGAAGAACTACGATTGAACAAATACAACCAACATATAAAGTTGCTTAACACAGCAAAGACCTAACGAAATAAAATGTTACAAACACACTTCGTCAGCAAATCAGTTTTCAGAAGAGAATTGCATGCCCAAAACACATGGGCCTAAGTAAATTGCCCAAAAAATATATGCTCAAAACAACAAGACATTGTTTTTGTCTCACAAAAAAGATAGAAAATAAAAGAAGATATGAAGCAAATTACTGTCTAGCTGGATCAGAGGGGGACGGATCTACAAGAGCAGCAGTCGTAGTTTCTTCTACTACATTCTCCTCCGTGACCTCGAAAGGACAATATGCTACACTTCACACATTACCAGACTAGAGAGATCCAGTTCTAGATGGTGCTTAACCATCTATCTTCTGAAGAGTTCAAAGCCCTCCACGTAGTACTCACACAGGTCGTCCAAGTACAAGTCAGATCTTTGAACTCCTGTACAACATTAGGACTAGCTTCTTCCAGTTTAAACTGAAGATCGCCTATCTGCTTGTCCTTCTGCTTAGAAAAGTCCTTCTCGACTTGAAGACTCTTCTCCAAAGTTGCCACACGTTCTTTGTCATTCTCAGCATCAACAGTATGGATGGCAACCTTGTTCTTGAGTGTCTCATTCTCAGCAAAAAGGGATTTGATCATAGGCTCAGCTGTGGCTGCCTTCTTCTCCAAATCCAGAAGCTTCCCAGAGATGAACAAGGACTCCCCCAAAGCCTACATATGAAAAAGTATCTCTTAGCAAAAAAAAAAAAAAAAAGCAACCTACGTCGTCATAACATACCTACACCAATTTCTGAATGTGAGACGACAGCACTAGATGACTTCACCATTAGAGGATTCAGGTCGTCCATTGAAAGCACCTCAAGCGCCTTCAACGCAGTGGCATCAACATCATCCCAAAAAGTTGGGGGAAAAGGCTTGCTAACGGATATCCTAGCGCCCCCCTCTGAAGAGACAATCACCTCTAGATATGATGTAGGAGAGGGAGGACGCTTGGCAGGAGAGTGAGCAAAAGGAGTAGTCACCACAGGCACTCCAAAAGGAACATTGCCCACTTTCTGACGCTTCCTAAACAGAAGGCCACCAACTATGCCACTCCTGGCCTTCTTCTCTTGGACCTCGGCCAGTTTCTGTTTGCTGAACCTGGTCGTCATTCCTGGAGAAGAGAATGAGAACTATAGATAAAAATAAATAAACTAAATAACGAAGAGACAAAGAACACACTTACTTTTCTTCACAACCTCTAAATTCTTCCGAACCTTGCTTGAAGGCTCTGGACCCAAAAAATGGAGGAACAACGATTGAGGAGAGATAAGGTTGTCAAAATCTCTAATAGTCCCGAGATATTCTCTAACCTTCTTAACACAACCATGAGATCTCTTCTTCAAACGAAGGTGTTGAGGAACTGCAAAAAGCAAGTATATCATATATCGTCACTCACAAAGAATAAATAAAGATTAGAAAGAACAGACAAGAAGGATGCACCAAACACAAGAGTTCCCCAACTACGAAAAAACTTAGAGGCTTCGTTCATGCCCTCACCAGGGACGAACTCCCAACCACTACCCGAAATAAAGAAGGAGTTTGGTTACCAATTGCAAAAGGATGATAGAGAGTCAAGTATTAACCTAGAAGCCCTATCCCATGACTTAAATTCCCAGTAGGTAAGGTCTTTGGACTTTCTCAGACAATAAAAATGGAGAAATTCGTCTCTCGTAATGACTTCTCTGTCTTTGGCAGACATCCACACCACCATACAACAAATGACGATCCGCCAAGAATTAGGCACAAATTGTGTCGAGGCAAGGTGCAAATACACGAAAAGTTCCCTAACAAAGGGATGAACAAGAAGACAAAGACCACTAACAAAATCTGCTTCGTAGAAATAGACTTCATCAACATATGAGTGACAAGCCCTATCCTCGTTACTCGGAATCCTAATTCTAACCAAATTAGGAAATTGAAACCTACCCCCGATTCGCTTCTCATCTTTCTCTGAAATGGCACATTAGATGTCCCAAGCTTTATAGGGAGTAGAAGGGGAAGTAACCTCGAGAATCTCGCGATTATCAGACGAATATAACCCCATTTCTAGCTCATTAGACCTAACTTCCCCAGACATTTTCAAAGACCTAGCAACTCTAGCAGAACAAGAAGCCAAAGGAAATAAAGAGGAAAGGACAAACCTATACGGACAGCCCTCCCCCACGAAAAGACTAACCCCCTTGAGACACTCTCCCTCTACAATCTCAAGCAAACAACCTAAGTGAGCAAAAAGAAAATACATTGAAGGGCAATCAACCCTAACAGAAGAGTAATCTACCATGGAAGAGCAAAAAAAGAGAGAGGAGCATGAAGAATTTACCAAGGAACACAAAACTGAAAAAGAAAGCTTGAAGAAGAGAAAAACCCTAGAATGCCAACTGAACAAGGAAAGAAAACCAAGAAAATGAAAAAGGAGGGAAAAAGGCGAAATAAATGGCCAAAACGTGCGCAGGAAAACCGAGGAAAATTCGTACGTCAGACACATCTTGACCGTACACGTGGCACTCAGCAGATCAAACATCAACTCATCATAAACGCTCCATACATAGAATGTGAAGCGTCAGACGGTTACGTTTTTATCTCATTTAAAAGACAAAAATTCAAACAAGGGGGCAACTGATGAGTCAGAAATTTATGATCGTCATTAAGATGAGATCGCCATTAACCAAAAGAAGACGTTACACATTTATTATGCTCATTGATGACAAAGTGTAATAGATGGAGCAACAGTCACATAGTGAGTTGTGAACTTCAGACAAAGATTTTATAACGCACTAGTCGTTGAGCATAAATACAGCAAATCATTGCTGATTAATGAGGCACGCAACTATAAAAAGAGAAGGCAACAAAAATTAAAGGGACACACAAAAATACTTAAATAAATCACTCTCCAGTCGATTCTCTCTAAAATCCTTCTCCCTTGCTGACTTAAGTATCAGAGGTGGTTTGGTTAATGCCACACCGGCGTGTTACTCTTCTAGCCAGTTCATTTTTGCAGGTTTTCCTCCAACAGAGACGACCCCAATCACAGCTTCATCCATCCACTACGACAAGGAGCTCAACTGTTATTTTTTGCATCATCAACCAGTATATAGACATTACAAATAATTTCACACTAGACTAGCATTAGTTACGTATTACTCCACGTCCATATTGCCATAAATTGTCAAAAACTTAGAAGAACTAATCAAAACACTTCCTCATGTCTCATTTGGGTTTCATAAAGTTATTTAACCATTAAGAAGACATTGTCTTGGTAAGGTTATTGACTTTCAACTGACATACAAACATGCTTAATTTTATCCTATTCAGCTCATCATTCTATTAATTTTGTTCTATAGTTTTGGAACAATCCATTCCTTTCGAGCACTGGTTGTCTTGAAGGTACTTAAAAATATATAGTTAAAAGAATCAATAAACGAATTGAAAATGAAATTTATGAACAATTGGTGTACAAATATAATGAAATCCTCCATCGGTCTAATTTGAAGTCTAAAATATGCAGATTTCCCATCAAGCTGGGTTGCTCAGGAACACAAAAGTAGACAAAAATAGCTTCAATTTGACCAAAATTCTTGTCAGTATCATAACATTATCCAATTTACTCCAGAACTCAGTTTCTCAAAAAGTCTCAAAAATAGGCTCCAAAGCTGGACTCCATTTCCTATGGCTCCCCAACTGGCAACCAGAAAGTCCAGTAAATTTCCCTCCCAAAACCTTCACCTCACCTTCTCCCTCCTCGCTCAACTCCACAGTCATAGCCGATAAAACCTTAGAACCATTTGGTTTTACCCTTCCTCTTTTCTTACAAGCCAAGTCTATGATTGCCATCTCCAACTCGGAGACCCTAGAGTTGACCCTACTGGAGTGAACCAGAACATAAACCTTTCCCACCAAAAGCTCATCGTCGGCTCTCATGGCTGACATGCGTCTACTTTGACGTAGCTCATCCACCCGAGAGATGAAATGGCCTGGTTGTTCAAGCATGAGCTCCGCAGCTTTTATAGGAAGATTGACTCGTTGTAGGTTACCTTGAGAATCAAAGAGCTTTGCTGTTTCAGCGTTTGAGGATCCAACAAAGAAGCAAGAAGTGTGGTTTCCCATCCGGGTTTTCAATAAAAGAGAGAGAGAGAGAGAGAGAGTTGTAGGTGTAATGACTATTTAATTATGTGCTGAGAGATTAGGCTAATGGGTGATGGGTAGTGAAGCTTGGGGTTTGGGATTATATATATAGCTTTGGAATTGGAAAGAAAGGAAAGAAGTGTGTCTGTGTCAAAGTAAAAGTTAGGACTCATCAGGAGAGTTAACTCTGGTATTTGGCGCGTATAGAGAAATGGTGTTAGAAACGCGGATCCTTGTTGTCCATTTGGTGTTGGTCTGGGCGTGGATATGACGCTGTGATTGTTGTGTGTGAAATTGTTGATGGTGACATATATGTCGGGGGGAACCGGATCCTCTCCATTTCAAAGTGAAATGGAGAGGGTCCAGTTTACGGTGGAGATTCATTCAAGCAAATTCACGCTTGTGTTCTGTTTAAAATATTGTGCACTTAACTGAAGTTTAACTCACCCGTAAAAAAACCTTTTTGGAGGGAAATGAAGAAACAGAGGTAGATACATCAGTGCAATGGAAAACAAAAAAAAAAACATTTTAGAGGGAAAAGTGAAACAGTCAACCCATAGCTTCACAGATTTTAACCAAAAAAAAAAAAAGCTTCACCGGATCCTCACGGTATATCCGTGCACTGGACTCAACTGGACAAAAAAGACCTTTTTGGAGGGAAATGAAGAAACAGAGGTAGATACATCAGTGTAGTGGAAAACAACAAAAAAAAAACATTTTAGAGGGAAAAGTGAAACAGAGTCAGCCCATAGCTTCACAGATTTTAACCCCAAAAAAAAAAGCTTCACCGGATCCTCACAGGGGATATCCGTGCACTGGAAATGGAGAAACAGAGGTAGATAGCACCAGAAATGTCCGGCACAGAGAGCAGAGAGAAGAGAGTGGAGGCATAGAAGCCAGCGAGGAAGAAGGAGGAGCATAAGAGAATGACAGACGGTAAAAGCTACACAATATCAGTACCAGCATTGGTTTCATATTAGTATCTTGAACATATTGTTGTTTTGATGGCCACCAATAAAAGCTACACACAAGGAAACAAGCTCACGAGAGAAGAATATCTTTAATGGAGAAACCACTTTGGAAAGTAGATTAGGAAAGTATAAACTAAAAAACTAACTAGATTTTCAAACGGATAACAGTGATTCTTGAGTTTAACAGTGATTCTATGTAATCCAAGATCTCCCTACAACTGAACCCAGCTCCTTTTGACCATCATTGATATTTGATTCTCCCTTTTCATAATCACTACATAAATCTATGATGTCTGAATTGTTCATCTTGATCACTGCAGAACAAAATACACAGGTAAACAAATAAAACCAAAGATCAGTAACAAATATTGAATCCGAAACACGCAAGGCGACAAAAATAAAGACTAGTAATTAATTAAAATATATTGTTTTTATAGAAGTGTATTCATGGAAACATTCTATATTGGCATGGTTGTGAATGAAATCCTAACTCTTATAGACCGATTGCATTTGAGCTCACATTAATAAGCCTGCTGAGCATTGATTGTCAAGATTCAATTCGAAGTTTTTTAATAGTGCAAACCAAAATAAGCTGAGGAAATCTATTAAGTTTCATTGCTAAATCCATTTAACAAAAACATTCACAGAAAAATCCAAATAGACAGCATTAAGTATCACATCCATATTAAATTTCTTTAAGATTTACTCGTATGCTTTCTAGAGTTGAAACTTTGAAAAGACACTCAAGCAACCAACAACAAACTTATATTACTGCTGATAGTGAAAGTATTTCCTTAAAATAAAATACAGGGCTTCCTTCAAATTTAACAAATGGGCATTTCATTAGGAACTAGTCTAGAACTTTTCTGATTGATACGATATCAGTTCTTTCACATTGACCCAGCTAACCCAAACCATAAATTAATAAGACCACCCAATATGGTTATATTAGCACGTTGTGACAAAATCGATCTGATTCCACAACCAATTGGCTTGGGGAATTCTGATTCGGATCTGCAACGGCGAGAAGAGGTGAATCAAGCTGGAATTTGCGACAAACTGAGCGAGAGAAGTTAGGGCGAGCGGGGAGAGAGTGACGTGGAGATCAGCCGTGAAGAAGAGCGGCGAGTTAGGGATGGAGCAGAGCGACTCGACGAGGTCGGAAGTGGCGCGGAACAAGGTGCATTGGGATGCGAGCTCGGCTGGGCGTGTCGGCCGTCCTAGAGATAGGAGAATCGCGAGGAAGTGCCACGCTTTCTTCGACTCTGTAGCGGTGGCGGTGGTGGTGGCGAGGCTGAGTTCGGAAGCCGAGTCGGCTAGATGAGTTTCCATAGAGCTTCAGATCTGAGAGAGGACCATGGCGGTGGCGGTGCTCTCCATAGCAGTGGCGGTGCTCTCATGGAAAATCTGAGTTTCCATAGAGCTTCAAATCTGAGTTTCAATAAACGACAGCGACCGTGGGATGGAGAGGTCTCTGTTCTTGAGGGTGAGAGATTAATTTTTTTGAAATTTCAGATGAGAGAAGCTTGGGTTAAGTTTTTTGAGGTTGGGGGTTGGGTTAAGTTTTTTGAGGTTGGGTCTGAAATTTTTTGAGATTGAGTTAAGTTTTAAATGACGTGGCAGAATTATGAGCGTACATATGCTTGGAAGAAATCTCCACCGTAAACTGGACCCTCTCCATTTCACTTTGAAATGGAGAGGATCCGGATCTTATGTCGGGGACTTTGATTCTTGGGTTTGCTTGTGTTCTGTTTGTGTGGTGTAGACTGTACTACGAGGTGGTTGCATAGGCTACACAAGGATTTGGTCTGGTGGTGGATGAGTACTGATTCCACAAAATGGATTTTAGTGGGGAACATAAAAACTTTATTATGCAGCAATAATATGATTACTAATGTTTTTTGTGGCTGTGCTCTTTAAGGGATGACACAATATGGAATGCCAGTATGATATTAATAATGTTGTGAGTAAGAGCCAAAAGGGGAGACTTTTTTTTTTTTTTGGTGAAATATTGGAGAACTTTATTTTCAGTCAAGAAGGTTTGGAGTCATTTAGTACAATATATCCACAGAATTGTTTTTTGGAGAACGATCAATAATTTGTGACAGGCCACAAACACGTTGACCCCTTGTGATAACCTAAATTAATTAAATTAGCCCAGTTATTAATTAATCAAATTAACATGCAATATCACGTGGTAGCACAAATAAATCACCAAACTAAGTAATGCAGCGGAAATTAAATGACAAGGTGATTTGTTTACGAATGGGGAAAACCTTACGGCAAAAACCCCACCGGGTGATTTAAGGTCACCACTCCCGAAACTCCATTATTATCACAACAAGCAATTACAAGTAAGGAATCCCAAATACCTTACCAACCTACAGTTGAACTCTTACCCCAATACCCAATTGGACTTGTTCTGTAGTGACAGTTTCTCCTTTCAATGCACGGCTCCCAAGTACGTGACTAACCAGATGCGCGGATCCCAGTACGCAACTTCAAACACCAACTAGAGAGAGAGTTGTTGGCTACAAAGTTCTTCAAATCATCAGAGATGAAATAGGGCACGAACTTTTTCTTTTAGATCACAAATTGCATGAACAATAAGTTCTAAATAAATGTGCAACTTGCATCCCCTTTTACGGCCCTTAAAATAATCCTTTTATATGTCTAGGGTTAGGAGAAAAGAAGTCCCAAAGACACATTCACGGATTGGACTTGAAACAGAACTGGAAATCTGTTTTCTTTAATTCTCGACAGATAGAGGTGTCGAGAGGTGTCGAGAAGCTGTCGAGGCTCGGGGCAAAACAGCTTCTTAAGGCTCGATAGATGCATGTGTCGAGGTATGTGTCGAGCTTTAAAAACTGGCACTTCCTTGCTTGTTTCTTGGATAGACTTTGACGGCTTCAACACTTAATCTTGAACCCAAGTTTCTTGAAGTGTTTAACATATCCTAAATCTACCCAATTACAAGTAAAGTGCGTTCTGTCTAAGGATAAGCCAATTACATAAAATAGCGGCATATATTCACAGACTTGAACTACATATGTCCTAACAATTTGTTATGAGTCCATTTGAAATTCGCTTATTTTATTGAATTTAAAATTTTTTACTGAAAGTACGATAAATAATGATAAAAGTTAGCTGAAATAGTATAATGAAACTCATGAATAGTAAAAAGATTAACTAAATAGTAAAATAAGTTGACAAAAATAATCTTTCTCAATACTATAAAAAGAAATCCAAGATTCAACCAATTCTAGGTACCTGTTAAGAGCACCTTGGACCAGCTTGCATTGTACTAAAATTCAACCATTTCGGCTTGTCCATTTAAAATTTGCACGTCAATCCCCAATATTGGGCTACACGAAGAGAGCACCTTTGTTGTCTCATGAGCAGTCCAAAACTATATATCTTCGTCAAGGGGACAATGTGACTGTCCTCCATGACTTGGGTCAGACCATGAGCATGCTCTACAGCACCAATTGGGGACTTGGATTTCAATTTTGTTACCTACAAAGTCAGGGCCTAAACAAAGCCTAAACAAAAAATTTCAAGTTTGAGAATCACACGATTGAAAGAGTTTCACAAATTTAAATTTGTATTGATGAATAAATCAGTACAATTCTCTATATCTATATTTTAATATAATAGAATAATCTTCTAATTCAATCTCCTTGAAAGATTCTTTAATTCAAATACAATTTTATTTTGATAACCAAAGTGTCCTTCAATTTGATTGAAAAATGGATAGAAAGATTTTTAAAACAAAATTATGATGAATCTCTAATTTGAGTTTTGTTTGACTGTTCTTCGTCTTCGAAGATTTGGAGTGGAAGTTTTTTAGGGCTTTAGAGACTTGAATTTGATAAAGTTTTGATGAAATATAGACTTTGGGGTTTATTGAGGCTTTGAATTGTGATTTCAGTAGAACCCTAAGACTTGGAATGATGATTTTGATGAATTTTATTCGGATGTTCTTTATATTTAAAGGTTTTAATGTAGAAGTTCTTTAAGGCTTTGGAGATTGATCTAAAAGATTTTTGAAGGTTGAAATTCTTAGAGTTCTCTAAGGCTTTGGATCTTGATTCTTGTGAAAATATCAAGCTTGGAGGGATGAATATTCTTTGGATTGGAAAATTTTAATGTAGAATTTCTTTGGGGCTTCAAAGCTTGAATCCAACAAAGTTTCAAGGGTTGAAGTTGGAGGCTTTAGAGTTTTATTCCAGTAAAGTTTCAAGACTTTTGAATGTCTCTACTAGACTGGGAAAAGCCTCTATTTATAAAAGTCTTGAGAAGATTTAATGACACATAATTGGTGACATGTGTCATAATTTAAATGGAGGAACTAAGCTTTATTCTCCAAGGAACATATAACATCATTTGATTCTTCAAAGTGTCTTAATTTAAAAAAAACTTTGGTGATATATAATTAGATTAATTAAGTCATTTTAAATTAAATATTAAAATGCCTCGACATATGATTGGCTTTTGAATATTCTTTATAATTTTTATTCAATAATACTTGGAAAATTTTCCTTGGTCTTTGAATAACAACAACACTTTGTAAGTGGCTATTTTGAACGTACTACGTTAGATTTAGTTGTATACAAGGCTGTCAAAATCGGGATCCTACGTAAGATTGTGGGAGATAGGTGAAATCGTGGATCGTAAGTTCGGATCGTGGATCGTAAGATCCTACATTATTTGAGAAAAAAAACAAAAAATACACATTGGTGTGTTAAATAATCACATAAATTATACATTCGCTAATATAATTACTATACATCACTGCATCCATTTGTAAACATCATTTAAAGAGGCCAAAAACATCAAAATGTGACATTCTATTGGGATATTATTTACTTGGGTCCAACTGATGCTCTATCTACATTAGAATGGAAAAACTTGGTCTATTGAGATTTTATTTTTTCTTTGAGTCCAACTAAGCAATTTGTCAAATTAAAAAAGATTACAAGAAACCAAGATCATTTGGGATCGTCAGAGTTGTATGATCCTATTGATCCTGAACAATCGCAAAGATCCTTGAAAGATCCGGATCGTTTTGGGCAGGTGTGATCGAAAAATTGTAGGATTTAGATCAGGATTTTGACAACTATGGTTGTATAACACAATCAATTGTAATTGGAAAAATATCTACACCAAGGTTGAAAACAAACGTCCCAACAAAAATTGGACGACAATTCTGATGTCTTCATCATGACACCTTCTGTTTTGCGGTGTGTGAGTGGCTGAATGGACACTGGTATGTAGACTGTAGTGTGGTGTTGGGTTGTGGTGATTAAAAAGGGAAAGAGAAATGGGAAGACTGAATAGCACAATTAACAACAATAATAATAAAAAGTAATATTTCATTATAAAGGAAGAAGAAAATTTTTAGTAGGATGTGTTACGCATTTGAAACTAACTAAAATATTTTTTTTTAAAAAATAGCTTAAGTTAGGATTTGATTAAAATTTTGACTAGGCCAATATAAATGCTCTAATAGTATGGTAACATGAGAAGCGAGTGATCTGACGGAAATTATATTACACTATTCATAAAGCGTGTGACATAAATTGCTTTAATCACAAGAACTAACAAGAGAAATAGTTTAATCTGTACTAAAAATGTTGATTAAAAAAATATTAGAGATATTTTTTTTAATATACCCGATAGAAATTTTCCTCTAACCTAATCTAAGCATTTGGTTGTCAATTCACTCAACCCTTAAAGTCTCTTGTCATTAAATAAGAGATTCAAGGAAACAAAATTTGTGTTATAATAATTGCAAGTTGCAACCAGTTAAATACTCATCAAAAGAAAAAACAAGAACCAGTAATAAGAAATCTTGCCAGAACGATGCTCATCTTGACGGGCCTAGAATAAATTTGTAACCAACCTCAAGATGCCTTGTCACTTGAGCCAGAGTAACTAAATTTAACCGAAGTTGTGAGACTGGAATATATTATGATAATTACTATCTTGATAATTCCTAGCCAACTTTCAACGGAGACCGCAAGGTGAGTATGTTGCAGAACTAAGTTGCTACCAAACTGCCACAGGATCTAGAGAGACCAAGTAAATTCCAACATCGCTATGAGGAATTGAACGAGTATAACCCGTGTCCCATTGGACCATTTGATCCAGCTTTAAACCATACGCTGAAAAGAAAAATTATTGTCACGCCAAATTATACTACAGTCAAGGCTAAGAAAGGTTCATAGAAGAGCTGCTAAATAATAGTAATTAGTCTCTCCTGCAATTCATGAGGAAACTACATACAAACATACATAACACAGTCCTGACTTTCATGGACTCCTCACACACTCTATTTTTGCTTGCAGTGATTCCAGATACAGCTAGAAATAACGAAGATGAAGTCAATTTTTTTCCAAACGTATCAATACATCATTCCAAATACAAAATATAATAACAAATGCAATATCCTACCTTATGACTATCGCAACAAACATATAGCAGATGGCAAAACTAAATAACAAACTACAGTGCCAAGAAAGATTTGCTGCCACAAGTAAACTTACAGAACATTGACATTAAAACCTCCTTCCACACAAATCCAAACATAATACATCCAAAATAAAGCCAGTTTGGGGCCGAAACAAAAGGGAATTGATACATTTTTTGGGTAGCGTGGGTTGTGGTTTGGTGGGATTTCCAGGTTCAGGGGCCAGGGGGGCATCTTGCTGACCATTACTCTATTTGATGTACTGAGAAAGCCACTTGAAACCATCACCATACCCCATTTTCCGTACAATGCTGCACATGAATACCTCTAATGGTCGGACATTCGAGTCTGCTAGGTTTACCTTCCCCTTTCCAGTAGTGAAGTTGGTCAGGCCAAGGTGGAATCGCAACTCATCCTCGGAGGCAGCATATGGGATATCAATCTTGTTTCCCAAAATAAGGAAAGGGACGTTAGCGAGGGCCTCATCAGAAAGGAGTGCATCCAATTCCCTTTTTGATTCTGCAAACCTCTCCTTGTCATATGCATCCACAAGGTACACCACAGCATCAACCTGTCACACGTAAAAACAAATACATATTGCCAGCCCATGTTTGTATTATATATTTTTTAAATGATTATATGTTTGTAGTATAATTAAGAAACAGATATTTCAAATTTTAAAAGCCCCTTGCGAGTGGGAAGGCACAACCTGGGTGTAAATCATGAGAAAAGTACATTCAACCACCTAAAGTACCAAGATCTGACATATCAATTTAATAAAGTACTGTCACATATCTAACCAGGTAGAAAGAATGAAGGCTCAAACAAGTGCATGTAGGTAGTTGAAACATCATATGAAACCATAATAAGGAACTGAAATTTCAAACTTACAGTTCCTAAGGAAGTGGGAAGGCACAACCTAGATGAAAAAAATAAGATAAGAACGTTCAACCATCTAAAGTATCAAGGTCCAACTCATCAACTTGATAAAATGCTCTAACATATGTCTAGCCAATTAGAAAGAATGAGAGCCCAGACAAGAACGAGCTGCTGCTACCAAAGGATCTTGAAGAGGTGCATAACCCTTTCTCATCCAAACCACTTTGAGGTCAATGCACAGGTCCTAATCCAACCTAATATTTATTCTAATGAAATTCAATTTTTCTACCAAAGAAAAAAAAATTTTCAATTTTGTTATTTTGGTTTTTATTTTCTACTGTTAAAAAGGATGTCTCTCAAATAGATAAATAAAGAAAATAAGATAAGAATTTTTTTTTTTTTTGGGATAAGTAATAAGATTTATTGATATTAAAAAAAAAAAAAAAAAAAAAAAAAAAAAAAACACCCTAGTACACAGGAAGTGTACAGGGGTCAACAAATCAGTGCAAAAATCACATAAATCAAGAATAGAAGAAAACGATTGGTTTCACAAAGCTGACAACCAATCCAATAAGGTTCTAAAGAAAATAACTTGAGGTCTGGCATGGATCTATAAGATAAGATTCTCTTTTATAACTCAATTACTGCAACAAGTGGGGGACAGGGGGATTTAAACCTTTGTTCTCCTAGTAAAGAAGGCCAATCGATGCTACTAAGGTATGGGACTCTTGGCTAAATATGATCTTTCCAAGAAAAAGAGACTCTTGGCTAGATATGATAATTATACAAGTGGAAAAAGGTTATAAACAAGACCCAAAAATAAAATAAAAACTATTAAAGGGAAAGACTAGTAAGGAAGACAAAGCCAACATGAAGCTATTTTTACAATTAAAGTGGAGAGACACTTTATTCCTAGATAGAAAAAGCCCTCAGAATATGAGTACATTTTCTATGGCAAAAACTGGAACTAACAAGTTATGTAAAATATCACCTGAAGCAACTATGTGACAA
This sequence comes from Castanopsis chinensis, assembly GCA_032878915.1. Taxonomy (NCBI): domain Eukaryota; kingdom Viridiplantae; phylum Streptophyta; class Magnoliopsida; order Fagales; family Fagaceae; genus Castanopsis; species Castanopsis chinensis. The sequence goes on along the minus strand of JAVQMG010000115.1, from coordinate 11,727,534 downwards.
GACTAAAGTAGAGAATGTAAAGGTACTTGCAAGTACTGAGAAAGCAAGCACAAAGAGTTAATGCCAATGAAGAGTAGGAAGTCAAGTAATTTATAAAATATAAAAAGCATATGGTACAAAAAGCAATACATAACTATAGAATGCAGGTTTTTCCCCCCTTATCTCAAATTTAAAGAACAATGAGAAACAGCAATAATGTGTAAGCATAGATAGCTCCACAAACATACATATATCGATCGGTTTTACAATAACACCTGGGGACAGAATGTGGATCTGGATGAAAGAGACGCTGCAAGAAAACTTTGCACAGATAACACAATACATAGCTACAAAACTAGCTTAGCTTGGCTTTTTGCAAATGGCTTACCTTGGCATAGTAGTCCTTCCAGACTCTGCGAGCAATCTGATGACCTCCCAAATCAAATGCTTTGAACTTAATTTTCCCAATACTCAACTCCTCTGATGTAGGGTATTGTGTCGGCTGGTGCTGAACTAATCTCTGAAAATCAGTCAAAGAAGGCTAAACATCACCCCATGATACCCAAAAAAAATTGCCCAAATGGACATACGACAATGCAAGGATCATGACATTCCATAACAAATATGATCCCGCTAATTTGAACCTTCATAATTCATAAAATTCACACACATTTTCAGCTTAACTAGGCCTTGCACAAAGAACATGATACTCCAAAACAATGCAGAGAGCCTTGAAGCTAAACTGGCACTTTCTATTGTTCCCAACCAGGTTCAAATCCCCCTCCCCCCAACTATAAAATATTCAACCAAAAAAAAGATATTCCAAAACAATCCATTCAGCTTAACAAGACCTTGAACAACAATTTACTCAGGTTAAATTATACAAACGAAAGCACGCACGAAGAACATAATATTCCAAAACAAATATCATCCACTAATTTAAATCTCGATACATATTCAGCTTAACTAGGCCTTTCACAATAATTTACTGAGGTTAGACCTAGCTCTTAAGTTCATAGACATAATAGAAACAGTTTCAAATTCCAAATTGAACCTCGACATTTCCAAAAAAGTAAATGAGCATTCAATTCAACTGTATATGATAAAAAAAACCAATCAGATCATTAATTTAAAATTAAGTAAAAACAAAAATTGACGCATATATATATATATATATATATATATATATATATATATAATTTAGGAGAAAACTAAAGAGGAACCTCGTCTTTCAACATGTGGAGCAAGGTAGTCTTGCCGGCATTATCGAGTCCTAGGAACAAGATCTTTGCCTCCTTTTGCCACAGACCCAACGACGCCAACACACCATAGAACCAGTCGAATAGAAACATCACTCTCTCTCTCTCGGATCGGATCGGATCAGAGTGAAAGGCGGATCGTCCGATTTGGATTTACTGCCTCACTCGCTCAAAGAGACTCTCACCTAAGGGAGGCTCACTGAGGTCGGGTAGGTATTTCAGCTCTGGCTCCCTCCGACTCCCGATACAATGTAAAAGCAAAGCAGAGAATGCGAACGAGACGGTACCGTTCTTTTTGTTTTTTTATGTTAATTTAGTCTTGTAGTACTAGTAGTCTTGTTTTGTGGAGTAGTACTCGTTTTTTTTTTTTTTTTTTAAGTAAAACTTAAAAAAAAAAATAATAGTTGGGCTGGCTATGGCACTGACTCAGCTGGACCTGGTTTCCCATGGTGGGGGCCCTGTCCACTGTCTTGTCTTCTGTAAACCAAAATACAACTACTTTTACTCTTTATTTTAGGACCTGCGGGAAATAATAAAAACAAAATTGGCAAAATTCTAAGTTAAATTAAAGCGTAAATGTCCTTTTAATTTTTATATTTTTATGTTTTTTATTTTAGTCTCTATATTTTAATTTTATTATTTTTAGTTTTTAATTCAATTAACGTGTTTCATTTTGGTCCTTTTTGTTAGCCTACCAACGAAAATTGCATAAGTGACAAATTGATGCTGACATGGTCAATTAAAAAATAATAAAAAATTTAAATTAGCATTTAAAAAAATGCCACGTCAGCTTTTAAATAAAAAAATTTTATTAATTAATTAATTTTAACGAAATTAAAAAAGAAAAAACAAAATTAAAAACAATAAACACAAACACATAGAACACAATAACAAACATAAACTCTTCAGGCCCAAACACCATCCTCCTCCCAACACCAACATCACAGTGGTTGTTCTGTGGTTGTTCTAGTGGGTTCTGTGGTTGGTTTTTTTTTTTTTTTTTTTTTTTTTTTTTTTTTTTTTACTATGACCTTTGCTTAAAGGAAGAGGTGGGTATGGCCGTTGTGGGTCGTGGTTCTCTCAAGTCTGGTGTTGCTAGGTTTTGTTGGTCATCGGCAAGGTCACGGCAAGGTGGAGATGGGGGTGGATTTTTATGGGTTGCTCAGATTGGTGATGGGTTTGGTGGAGATCGGTGTGGGTCACGGCGAGATGGATTCCGATGGGTTTTGCTATGGATCTCACCATCGCTGCCTTACAAGTTGCCAATCTCACCGCCGCCGACCTTACATGCCGCCAACTTGCCACTGGTCTCGCCCCTCACCAATTTGAGTTTCTAGGTTGTGGGTTGATTTCGTGGGTTTATGGTGTGGGTCTTTGGCGAGGTCACGGTGAGGTGGAGATGGGGTGGATTTTTCTGGGTTGCTCAGATTAGTGATGGGTTTGGTGGAGATCGGCATGGGTCACAGTGAGGTGGATTCCGATGGGTTTTGCTATGGATCTCACCATCACTGCCTTACAAGTTGCCGATCTCATCGTCGCCGACCTTACATGCCGCCAACTCGGCACTGGTCTCACCCCTCACCGATCTGAGTTTCTGGGTTATGGGTTAATTTCATGGGTTTATGGTGTGGGTCTTTGGTTGATTTTGGATTGTAGGTTGTGGATGGTGTTGTGATGGTGCTGATGGTGAGTTTTAGGTGGTGATCTTATTTTATGGGTCTCAGGAGTTTATGTTTTTTTTATTGTGTTCTTTGTGTTTATGATCTTGTGTTAATGCTCATGTTTTTTGTATTTTGTTCTGGGTTTGTGCTTCATGTTCTTGTGTTGATGTTTAAATCTGTGATTGTGTTCTTGTTCAAAATGAATTAGACCTGAATTGATGTATTTTATTGTTTTTAATTTTGTTTTTTCTTTTTTAATTACGTTAAAATTGATTAAGAAATTTTTTGGTATTTAGAAGCTGAAATGGCATTTTTTAAATGCTAATTAAAATTTTTTATTATTTATTAATTGGCCACATTAGCATCAATTTGCCTCCTAAACAATTTCCGTTTGTGGGCTAACGGAAGGACTAAAATGAAACACGTTAATTGAATTAGACACTAAAAGTGGTAAAATTAAAATATAGGGATTAAAATAGAAAAACGCCAAAATGTAGGAACTAAAAGTGCATTTACGCCTTAAATTAAACCCCTAGTATGTTTTGTTGAATTTTCAGTTTAATCCCTAAAGTTTATTCTTTGCCATTATAATAAGTCTTTAGACTTTATCATTTTTGTCCATTTTTGTGAATAACACTATTGTTAATTCTAGCAAAACAATATCATATCACAAAAAGTGGAAAATTTATAAATTATAATAGGCATTAAGACCAACTTGATAATTATGTTAAAATTTAAAGATATAATAATAATAATAATAATAATAATAATAATAATAATAATAATAATAATAATAATAATAATAATTGATGATGCAAGGAAAATCAGTAGGGTGGATGCTTCGGGCTTCAAAAGGCTAGTAATTGTTTTGAAGCCCTGAAAAGAAGAACGCATAATCAAAGATGACCGGGATGGACCAGCCAAGAACCCTCTGATGCCAAAGTTAGTTTCTCTCTCAAATTCTAGATTTCCAACTTTTTAGGAGTTGTGAAAAACTTAGTTTTGTTTGATGTAAATGAGTGGTTATATAGTATGTTCTTAAAGCAGTTACCTGTATTGTAACTTCCCTTATATTTGAGGAGGTCAAAGAGTTAAAGGTTAACTTCCACAACCACTATAGGAGTTAGAATATTTTATCTTATTCTATAATTGTCGTTGGAAGTTAATTTATGCCTTAAAGTAATAACATGTGGTTCAATTTACTGGCTCTTGTGGATAAACCTCCATGGAATTTTCCAAGTGTCGGGGGTCGTCCAGGCACTTGACTCATGGAAGACCTTTACGCCCCTAAACGACCATCCTATTAAGGACGTTCATTTTTATCTACATGACCTAGACGACTCTTTTGGACGAGTCTGGAGTTGGTTCAATTCTCAGCTCACCATCAGTTGCCCCCTCGTCCCAGAGTCGTCTAAAGTACTGCATGGCCTAACACTATTCTTTTGGACGTGTGTCCTTATGTCAACGGTTAGGTGTGCCACATGTCATGATTTCTTTGGTAACTAGTTGTGTCGATTTGCTTTTTCGAGGAGTAGGCCACGTGTCATTTTTTGGTTGGTCATGTCATTTCAGATGCCAAATTTCGCTACCTATAAATAGTAGAATTCTTCTCCTACCTTTCACATTTCTGAAATTTTCTTCCTTGACATTTGTCGTCTAGCTCCTTGTCTAGAAGTTTTCCGCATCTATAGTCTCTCTTTGTCTAGATTCAGGTATTCTCTTTATCCTCGTATTTAGGTTTTAAGTTTTCTTCAAAATGTTTGAAATTGTTGTTTCCTCATCTGCCAATAGTATTGATAGAGACATAGACGAGTACCCTGATACATCTAGTTATAGTTCTAGTAGTAATGGTAATAGTACTAGCAGCATTGGGGGAAACACTACGGTCGAGGAATACACATCTGGCGTCCCTAGGGTTCCATTAGAGGTCCTTCAGGAGCAGCTTAGGACGAGGGTAGCTTCTGGGTCTCGAGTTGGTCCCTCGACAAGCGTCCCTCCATCTCCTCCTTTAGACGAGGTGGAGACAGTTTATAGTTATGCCATAGGCATCCCTTCCAAGACGAATGAACAGAGACTTAATTCACTTAGGGCTTGGTACCAAATTTCAGACGACCTTAACCCTAGGTTAACCATCCATGTGGAGTGGTGTTGCAACCCTCGTTTTGGAATAGGCGTCTAAAAGGCTTATCTTTCAGGGGGACTTAGGTTACCCCTTAATGCTTTTGCTAGGGAATTACTTACTAGGTTAAGTTTAGGAATATGTCAATTTAACCCCAATGCATGGAGACTAGTCGTCTCTATGAAAGTTTTGTGGAGGAAAATATTTGAAGGGGAATGTCCTCTCACTATGGACGAGTTCCTCTTCTGCTACAAACCCTCAGAGATTAGCCAGTACCTTGGCTTTTACCAATTTACAGCCAGGGGCAAAGATTGTAGATTAATCAAGTCATTGGTAACGTCTAATAGAAATTGGAAGACAGAGTTTTTCTTCATTTCTAGTTTCTGGTCTGGGCACTTTGTAGAGGTTGGCAGGGATCTATTTGCCCCATATACCGGAGAATTAGGTAACCTTCATACTGAAGGTATGCTTGTGTTTTCTCTTGTTTTTTTTTTTTTTTTTTTTTTTTTTTTTTTTTTTTTTTCGTACATAGTGTTTTATCGTTTATTTATAACTGTCTAACCCTTTTTTCTCTTCTTTCTCTTTCAGCTGTTAGACAACCATCTTTAAGTAAATTCCATCATGATCACGTCCACAGAGCTCTTCTATACATTGATAGGAGCTTTCATTAGTTGGTGACCCTTCAACGTCTCGCCACGTGGGGACTTGGCCCTAAGCCATCTGCTGAAGTTATTTCCCTCGAGCTCACTGTTCACAGATGCGAGTTTTCTTTTTTACTTGGAATTTATTTGTGTTATTTCGGTTATATCCTTTAGCTAAACTCCAATATTTTTCCTTTAGGGATGGCAACCATGAAGAAGAATAGGGGAAAAGAGGTAGTGGACGAGGCGACCAGGCCTAAGGCTCAATCTCAGGTTCGTCCTTCCATTGGGGACAAAAGAAAATCTTTATCCAAGACGCTGGATTTGGGAAACCTCCCCAAACGTCGAGGAAAGAAGGCGAAGCATGGGTTGTCTAGACCTGGGGTTGTCAAGCTTGGTCTTCCCACCTCTCAACCCACCGTCCAAATTTTTGACGTTGACTCACCCATTCTCCCTAAAGTCACTCCGGCCAAAACCACTGCGCCTTCCTCATCTCAGCCTTCTTAGAGGGTTCCTATGAACCTTCTGGAAAGTGAGGACTTAGCCTGGGAAAGGTTTGAGAAGGCTGTAACTGGTAAGAACGTGGCTGCGTGCTATGACATGTTCTTGAAAGAATTTGAGCATTCTGGTGTTAATGATCTATTCAAGGTATGTATTTACTTTCCCCTTGTCTTGTCATAGTGATATGCATATGTATATACATTTTTTAACAGAATTTTTGATCATTTATGCAAGCGATGTCAAATTTCATTACCGCATCCAGGCAGGCCACGGAGTTGGACAGGACGAGGATTTTACTTGAGACGAGGGTCTAGGAGATCAAGGATGACTACAAGGGTTGGGCTAAAGTGGCAGCCAAGGCTAAAGACGAAGCCAAGTGACTGCAGAACCTCGTCGAAGAGCTAAGAGCTGACACTTTTGAGAATGACACTCGTCTTGACTACGTTTAAAAAAGGAACGATGAGTTGAGCGCCCTTCTTAACAAGGCCAAAGAAGACATTGTAATGGAGTTTAGAGCTTCCAAACAATTCACTGATCTGTTCGACACCAACTACGCAGCTGGTTTATAAGACTTTCATATGGACGCTATGGAAAACTTCCTTGCAGTTAACTTTAGCTCCATCAAGTTCAACCTTGGTGCTACAAGCTCTCTACTCCAAACGAGCTCTGAAGATGTTAATGTTGAAGATGATGCCACCACCCAGCCCGCCCAAGACAAGCCTAACGATGGAAACAATCCTCTTCAGTGAAAATTCTGAAAGATTACCTTGTCATTTTTCTTTTATTTTGTTTTATGTATGAGGTCCGCTGTTTTGGGCCATTTACATTCATCTCATCTATAGTATTTGTGACGAGCTTTCAAACATTTTTGCCATTCTTTGAATTTCATAAGTATAACTCGTCTTATAAATGGCATTGCCTTTGGCAGCTTTTTTCCTCAAAAATTTGACTTAGCCAGTTCCTTTTTCTCGTCCATAGGATGGACAAATTACTTTCATCTTTAGTTAAGATAGGCCCAGCATTTAACTCGTCCAAAAATTGGATCATCTTGGCTGGTTGTATTTATCCATGGATTTTAAGTATTCTTATACACATGCATTTTCTCGTCCATTTCTTGGACGCTTGTGCTTGAGGTTTTATCTTGTCCGTTGGACGAGCGTGCATTTTCTCATCTATTGGTTAGACAAGTATGCCTTTTGTTTCTTTGCTTTATCCTTATTTCAAGGACAGTTTGTAGATGTTACATCCATGCGTCTAGGGATTTTTCTTGTCTTAGGCCTTAGCCTTCTGGTGGAAGAAATTATGAGAGTCAGATTTATGTATCACATACATTGGAAATCCAAACGTCGTCCACAAGCACGGCACATGCTTGAAAGCCAGTGCCTTAGGGAAATAAAAATACAAACAGATAAAGTATGTAACTTCATCCACCACAAACTTGTCTTTAGACAGTGCATAAGTTAGAGCCTAATGCACTTTCAGGGAATTAAATTATTTAAGACACGCAGTAGTAGTAATAAACATAGATAAAGACAAGGGAAACACTTCAACTTCATCCATGGCGCCGCTCGTCCAGGCTGACCCTTCACTAATAGTACCTTCTTAGATGTTCAACGTTCCAAAGGTGCTCCAGCTTCCATCCATCTAGGGCTTTTAGGTAGTATGATCCCTACCTTTTGCAATTAATGACCCTATAGGGCCCTTCCCAATTAGGTCCCAATTTTCCATGGGCTGGATTCTTAGTTTCTAAAGAAACCTTTTTAAGGATGAGGTCCCCCCAAAGCGCCTGGGTTTCATCATCGTATCATGTTGCCTAACTATAAGATTTTTGTATCTTGCTGTCCTCTGCTCTACATCCATCCTCTCCTCGTCAATGAGATCGAGGTTAAGACGAAGTTGTTCTTCATTCTCCTCGCGCTGATATTGCATTACCCTGTGGTTGGCCATGTGTACTTCTGCAGGTATGACTACTTCACTTCCATAGGCTAGTTTGAAAGGGGTTTTCCTTGTAGGAGTCCTCACAGTCATCCTATAAGCCCATAGAACACCTGGTAGCTCGTCTAGCCATACTCCCTTTGCCCCCTCAAGCCTAGTCTTAATGATTTTCAGCAAGAATTATTTTGCAACTTCTACTTGGCCATTCACTTATGGGTGGGAGGGTATGGAATAATGATTTTTTATTCCAAATTGCTCACAAAATTCCCTGAAAGGTGTGTTATCAAATTTTCCTCCATTGTCAGATATTAGTACCTTGGGTATCCCAAACTTACACACAATGTTCTTCCACACGAAGTTCTTGACATTTTGCTGAGTGATTTTCGCCAAGGGCTCGGCTTCCACCCACTTAGTAAAGTAAACGATCCTTAATACCAAAAACTTCATCTGCCTGGTTCCAAGCGGGAAGGGACCTAAAATGTCCAGTCCCCATTACGCAAAAGGCCATAAGGCCATTATCAGGGTCAAATACTTTGATGGTTGTCTAGGGACGTTGTTGAAGTCTAGCACTGGTCACACACTTTGACATAAGCCTTAGCATCTGCTTGAATAGTTAGCCAGTAATAGCCTACATGGACGACCTTATGAACTAGTGCTCTTGCTCCCAAGTGATTTTCGCTTGCACTTTCATGAACTTCCCTCAACACATAATTCGACTCATCCGGAGCTAAGCATCTTAAGTAAGGCTGAGAGAAGCCTCGCTTATACAGTATCTCGTCTATAAGGATATACTTGGCAGCTCTGATCCTCAACTTCCTATCCTCATCTTTGTCTTATGAAAGCCTTCCATCTTTGAGATAAACTATTATCGGAGTCATCCAATTTCCTTCTCCTTCAATTTGTTGTACCTCTGGAAGATCTATACTCAGTATATATTGGACTTGGTCATGGTTGTCCATTGCTCCCTCCACTGAAGCTACTTTTACCAAAACATCCGCTTCCATGTTCTCCTCCCTTAGGAGTTGACCAAAAATGGCTTCTTTGAATCTTTTGATGAGTCGCTTTACTTTGTTAAGGTACTTCTTCATCTGGTCTTCTTTGGCTTCACACATTCCATTCACTTGATTGATGATCAACTGAGAATCTCCTTGAATGACTACTGACTCCGCCCTAAGGACTTAGCCAATTCTAATCCTTTAAGAAGAGTTTCATATTCAGCTTCATTGTTAGTAGTTTGGTATTATAGACATGCTATGAATTTCAACTTATCTCCTTCTAGGGACTTGAGAATAACTCCAATCCCTCCTGCATATAATGTGGACAAGCCATCTACATTGATGACCCACCTTTGAGCCCCTTCCTCTTTGTCTATCTCATCCTGACTATGAGTGAACTCTGCATTGAAATTCGCCAATACTTGTACTTTTACCGCGCTTCTTGGTTGGTACCTGACATCAAACTCACTAAGCTTTACGACCGATTGGATTAGTCATCCTACGACTTCCAACTTGTTCATTGCCTTCTTTGGTGGATAATTTTTCAAGACGTTGATGATGAGCCTGAAAGTAACGCCTCAACTTCCTAGAAGCCGTGACCAAAGCAAAGGCTAGCTTTTCCATCATTAGATATCGTCCTTCCGCTCCTCTTAGCACCTGGCTCGTCTAGTAAATCGGCTTATATATCCTCTCTTCTTCTCTAATCAATGCCGAGCTCACTGCATGTAGGGACACTGCTAAATACAAATATAATTCTTTGCCTGGTACTGACAGGCTTAGCAGGGGAGTAGTGAGGTAGGTCTTGAGGTCTTGGAAGGCCTTCTGGCACTCGTTCGTCTATTCAAATGCCTTTTTTAGAACTTTAAGAAATGGTAAACACTTGTCAGTAGCTTTTGAGACAAACCTGTTAAGAGTGGCTACTCGTCCGATGAGAGATTGGACTTCTTTGATATTGCTTGGTGGCTCCATGTTCAGTATTGCTTGGATTTTATCAGGATTCACTTCAATGCCCCTATGTGAAATCATGAACCCAAAAAACTTACCTGATGAAACTCCAAATGAGCATTTACTCGGATTCAATTTCATATTATATTGCCTAAGCATATTAAAGGTCTCTTGAAGGTCGTCCAGATGTTTTTCCTCATCCAAACTCTTTACCAACATATCATCTACGTAAACTTCCACATTTCGTCCAATTTGTGAATGAAACATATGGTTAACCAGCCTTTGATAGGTTTCCCCCGCATTCTTCAAATCGAAGGCATCACCTTATAGCAAAACAAGCCTAGGCTAGTGATGAAGAATGTTTCTCTTGATCCACCTCATCCATCCTTATTTGATTATAACCTAAGAAGTCATCCATGAAACTTAGCAATTTATGTTTCGTTGTCGAATCAACCAGTTAATCAATACATGGCAATGGATAGCTATCCTTAGGGCAAGCCTTATTCAAATCGGTAAAATCCATGCACATCCTCTATTTGCCATTAGCCTTCTTGACCATTGCCACATTAGCTAGCCAGTCGGGGTAATAAACTTCCTAGATAAGCTTTGCCGTGGTCAACTTTTGGACTTCTTCTTTGATCGCATTATCTCGCTCAAGGGCAAAAACTCTTTTCTTTTGACGTACAAGCTTGGAAGAAAGATATACGTTCAGACGATGGGTAATGACGCTTGGGTCAATACTTGACATATCCTCATGACTCCAGGCAAACACATCAATACTCTTCTTTAAAAATTGGACAAGGTCTTGCTTTGTCTTCTTTTCCATGCTTGCTCCAATTCTAGTGAACTTTTCGGTGTTACCCTCATCCAAAGGAACGTCTTCCAGCACCTCTGTGGGCTCTGCAACAACCCTTCTCTTGTCTATGCTCATCGTCTGCATGTACTCATCCATGGCCAACATGGCTAGATAGCATTCTCTGGTGACCAATTGATCTCCTTGCACTTAACCTACTCCGTATTCTATTGGGAACTTAACAAACAAGTGGTAGGTAGAGGTTACTGCTTTCCAACTATTTAAAGTCAGTCTTCTAATGATAGCGTTGTATGAAGATGAACAGTCAATAACAAGGAAGTTTACTTCTATGGTTATCTGTTGAGGATATGCTCTTACCACCACAGGTAACGTAATGGTACCCACGGGTTGCACTTTTATCCATCCAAATCCTACCAAGGGTGAGTTTACTGGATGAAGCTAATCTCGTCCAAGCTTCATTTGTTGGAATGTGGGGTAATACAAGATGTACGCCGAACTCCCATTGTCTACCAACACCCTTCTAGTCTTATAGTTAGCAATGAGCAGGGTGATGACTGATAGGCCAAAAATGTATTGACCCCTTGTGATGAAATAACTAATTAATTAGTCAAGTGAATTAATTAGGTTCAACTACATACAATGAACGTGGTAGCTCAAACAAATCACCAAATAACTAAATATGCAGCATAAATTAAATGACACGGTGATTTGTTTACAAATGAGAAAAACCTACAAGGCAAAAACCTACACAGGAAAAACTCCACTTGGTGATTTAAGGTTACCACTCTCGAGAATCCACTATTATCAAAACAAGCAGTGACAAGCAAAGGAATCCTAGTACCTTATACTAACCTACAGTTGAACCCTTACCCCAATACCTAATTAGACTTATTCTATAGCGACAATTTCTCTTTGTATTGCACGGCTCCCAGTACACAACTAACCAAAAGATGCACGGATCTTAGTACGCGACTTTATCACCAACTTAAGAAAGATGTTGACTGCAAAGTTCTTCTATTCATCAACCGATGAAGATCATGAAGTTGCTTGGTCACAAACCCTACAGTGCACAAACACAGCAGAAATTATGCTCTTATGCAATTGTGCTCTTCACTGTGCAACCTGATACGGCCTTTAAAATAATCCTTATATATGTTTAGGGTTGTGAGAAAAGAAAGTCCAAACACATACTCACGAATAGGATGAATAACAGCTCTGAAAAACTAAATTTCATTAACCTCGATAGATAGCCATCATCGAGCTAGTTGTGGAGCCATGAGCTTTAGCAGCTTTTAAACCTTAACAGATACTAGCTGTCGAGTATTAAAATACAGCACTTTCTCACTTGATTCTTGGACATACTGGCATGGCTTTAATACTTGAACTTGAAACCTTGTTTCTTGAAGTATTAAACACATCCTAGATCTATCCAATTACAAGTGCGTTTTGTCGAAGGATTAGCCAATACATAAAATGTTGCCATATGTTCCTAACATCCAATCACATATGTCCTAACAATCTCCCCCTTTGGCAATTCATGACAAAAGCATAACAAACGAATGAACATAAGAGAGAAGTCATAAGTCACTCAACTCATATTCACTTGTTAAGTACAAGAAAATCTATCCTAACATAAACCATTGAAAAAACTTTGCAAGAAGAGATTTCATGGCAAGGAAGACTTTAACAACCTGTATTTCTGAAACACTTAAACAAAACTCATCAAGGCATCTTTGTGTGAAACAAAAATAAAAGATTGCATACAATAAAAAAGAAACATGTGTATAAAGAGAGAAAAAAAACAACACATGTAAAGATAGGTGAAAGAACTGTAATAACAACCTCAAATGTATATAAATCAATAAGTACAAGATTTGCCATCACAATATAATCACAAGATCTAAGGTATATGAACAATGTATCTAAAATAGAAAGAAAAGAAAAAGATACATCAAAATCCTCACTACATCCCTCAAAAATATGAACACTCAACAACCCTATCTCCTAAACTATCCCTCCCCCTATGAGTATGGCTACTCTTATCTCAAAACTAATCCCCCTTTTTGTTACTGGTGACAAAGGGGTAAGTACATCAAATAAACATCTCATCATCACTAGGTGAGCCAGCATCATCATCATCATCATCATCATCATCATCAACATCATCACTGTCGAAGTCATCATCACTCTCATCCTCAGACGCTGGTGGAGATGAAGAGAAATCAACCGTGAAACCATCCATAACAGCCTGTCGTAGTGCGATACGACCTACACAAGTGTTCACCTGACACAACTTATCACTAAGTGTGTCAAGGCGAGCATCCATGCACACAAGCTGTGCCATGATGGCCTCAAGAGTCACTCCATCTACTAAAGACGAAGGAGCAAAGGGATGGAGCGATAGAAGCTGGAGGAGCAGCAGTCTTAGTTTAAGTCCACCTTGAGTGAAGCTGTGCAAAACTCTGCTTGACGGTAACGACATCAATGGCACACATGAAAGTAAAGTAGGGAGACTCAAGATAGGAGACAGAGAAATGGCAAAGGAGCCGCGTGATAGTTAAAGGGAAGATTAGCTTATCATGGGTCGTCGTATCCTTATAAACATCTATAAGAAAGAGTATGAAGTGAGAAGGGAAATCTATGGTGAGATCCTCAATGAGGGAAAGCAAAAGGCAAGCACAAGGCTCTGTGATAGTGTTATAGTGAGACAATAGGTGTAGAACAAAAGTCATAACCATGTTAAGGAATCTCGGACCTTTAACAAAGGCCAAGCAATGGGTGAACTAACAATCACCCCAAGAAGAAGGTGTCTAACATAAACGAGATGAGAATTCGTCTTTGGACACTGTCCTCAGACGCTCACAACCTAGATAGTCAGCATGCGCTACCCTAGGAATGTGTAGTACCTCGGATACAATACCCGGAGTAACTACCATGCGTATACCCCAAACGCAAATGACAAACTAGGGTATAGAACAATAAAATCTGTGCATATTGGAGTAAAACTCTTGTATGATCATGGAAGGAAATGTGACCGGAATGCCACATAGTGACTCCCAACCCCTACTGTGAATAACAGTGGGTAGGTCAATTTCAGAAAAATCGGACAGAATGACTTAGCGTTCCGAATGAATGCCTCATCGTGAAAAGTTCTCAAAGAAGTCCGATTTGGCCTTCTCATCACGGAACCGTACGTGAAACAGAATGGGATCAAAAGGAGAAGAAGATGAAGATGCCCCAAAATGAAAAGGGTTTTGAGACAAAACAGATTTACGTTTAAGTGCCATGATGCAACTAACGTAAGAGGGAGAGAAAGAGAGAAAGAGAGAGACAATCTAAAAAGTACCAAGCAACACATATATCAAAATATATAGAATTGAAGGTACATATGCATGAACATGTGACATGCTAATATAAATTCATCATGGGCTCAGCACAATCCAAACCTACCAACACATAACATAGCAACAAAGTAAACACACATCTAAAATGCAGATAACATTGTTATAATGCATATGTGATGTAATGCATGAAGTTTAAAAATCATTTTAACAAAAACCCATCCCAAAATTTTATCAAAAACCTCAACAATTTTGAAAAATCTCAAAAATTTTCAAAAACCCCAAAAGTTAGGTCAAAAGATATGAAATGCATGATTAATGAGTGAGAAAGCATCATACTAGAAAGGAAAGAAGATCTTGAGACCAAAAAATGAGTCAGGAAGAGATTTGAAGTAAATGAGAGAGGTTTTGGGAGGTGAAGAGGCTTAAAGTGATGAGAGAGATCGAGGAAATGAGAGCAGAAAGAGAAAAAAGAGAAAAAAATGGTTAAACGGTTATAAATAAAAGATAAAACACTATGTACGGGGAAAAAAAACCAAGTCAAAACTCAAACATAGACGAAGGTTGCCTAATTCTTCGATATATGGGGCAAATGGATCCTTGCCAACCTCTACAGGGTGCCAAGACCAGAAACCAAAGACGAAGAAAAACTTCATCTTCCAATTTCTATCAAACGTTACCAATGACTTGATTAATCTACAATCTTTGCCCCTTACTGTAAATTGGTAAAAGTCAAGGGACTGGCTAATCTCTAAGGGTTTGTAGCAAAAGAGAAACTCGTCCATAGTGAGAGGACTGTCCCTTTCAAATACTTCCCTCCACAAAACTTACATAGAGACAACTAGTCTTTATGCGTTGGGGCTAAATTTACACAATCCTAAACCTAACATAGTAAGTAATTCCGTAGCAAAAGGATTAAGGGGTAACCTAAGTCCCCCTAAAAGACAAGCCTCGTAGGCGCCTATTCCAAAACAAGGGTTGCAACACCACTCCCCACAGATAGCAAACCTAGGGTTAAGGTCGTTTGGAATTTGATACCAAGCCCTAAGTGAATTAAGTCTCTGTTCATTCGTCTTGGAAGGGATGCCTACGGCACAACTATAAACTGTCTCCACCTCGTCTAAAGGAGGAGCTGGAGGGATGCTTGTCGAGGGACCAACTCAAAACCCAGAAGCTGCCCTGGTCTAATGGAACCCCAGGGACGCGGATGTGTATTCCTCGTCCGTAGTGTTTCCCCCAATGCTGCTAGTACTATTACCACTACTTCTAGAACTATAACTAGATGTATCATGGTACTCATCTATGTCTCTATCAATACTATTGCTACACGAGAAAACAACAATTTCAGACATTTTGAAGAAAACTTAAAACCTAAAGACAAGGATAAAGAGAATACCTGGATTTAGACGAAGAAAGACTATAGACGCGGAAAAACTTCTGGACGAAGAACTAGACGACAAATGTCAAGGAAGAAAATTTCAGAAATGTTAAGGGTATGGGAGGAATTCTACTATTTACAGGCAGTGGAATTTGGCATCTGAAACGACATGACCAACCTAAAAATGGCACGTGGCCTACTCCTTGAAAAAGCAAATCAAAGCGACTAGTTACCAAAGAAATCAAGACACGTGGCACACCTAACCGCTGACATAATGACACACGTCCAAAAGAATAGTGTTAAGCCATACAGTACTCTAGACGACTCTTGGACGAGGGGGCAACTGATGGTGAGCTAATAATTGAACCAACTCCAAACTCATCCAAAAGAGTTGTCCAAGTCATGTAGATAAAAATGAACGTCCTTAATAGGACGATCATCTAAAGGTGTAAAGGTCGTCTATGAGTCAAGTGCTTGGGCGACCCCTAACAGTTGGAAAATTCCATGGAGGTTTATCCATAAAAGCTAGTAAATTGAACCACATGTCATTACTTCAAGGCATAAATTAACTTCCAACAACAGTTATAGAAAAAGATAAAATATTCTAACTTCTATAGCGGCTGTGAAAGTTAACCTTGAACCCTCTGACCTCCTCAAATATAGGGGAAGTTACAATACAGGTAACCACTTCAAGAACACATTTTATAAACACTCATTTACATCAAACGAAAGAAAGTTTTTAAGAACTCCTGAAAAGTTGGAACTCTAGAATTTGACAGAGAAACTAACTTTGGCATCAGAGGGTTCTTAACCAGTCCACCCCGATCACCTTTGATCGTGTGTTCTTCTTTTTAGGCCTTTCAAACAATTACTTGCTCTTTGAAGCCTGAAGCATCTAGCCTGCTGATTTTTCTTCCATCATCAATAATAATAATAATTTCTGCGACTTAAATAATGCTCCCAAGTGCAAGATTGTCGCAAAGTAATAACTCGAAAAGTCCAAGGTCGAATCCACAGGGAAAAGGGAATTGATTAGCAAACCACAAGAGAATAAAACTAAAATAATAAAGTTTAATTGAAAAGATTTTTGATAGTTTAGTAAAGGTAATTTAATTGAGAGAAAATAACAATATCTTAAGACACTAAGGTTTAGGGATCCACACACAACACATCTATTGGTAACTTAACAATATTTATTTTATAACTTAACTAAAATTCATACAAAGGATGATCTTAGTCGGATGATTTAACAATAAAAACTCAAGAATAATTGTCTAAGGTAGTTTGATGCAATTGATTGATTTTAGGTAAAACAAAACTAGTGAATTAGTTTGCAGGAAATACTAAGCATTCAACGTGCCCGGAGTCTACAATAAATCAAAGGATTATACAAAACTAAAAAATTTTCTAGATGAGTTTAAAAAATCAAAAACATGAAAAACATAAGCATTAAAACCAATAAAAATTGTTAAGAACATGCCAATAAACAGTTGGATTTCACCCCTTGCCTTAGCAAGGCTTCTAGCAAGCCATAACACAAATAAAACTCTAAAAACTGTAAAGAAACTTTAAGAAAACCTAAATTATGTTCTGCAATAGCTCCCTTCTGAATTTTGCCCTAAAGAGCCTTTAAATAGGTCAAGGAATTCAATTACAAGTTGAATTCCCATTTGGAGAAAATCTCAGGTTTTTAGGCATCACTTAACCGACGTTTTTGGACCATTTAACTTCATACTTCATACTTTTGGCTACAAAGTTGTAGCCCTTTAAGTTAGCTTTCCAGCTCAACTTGAATCATCTTAAATGGATATATGAGCCGAAAGTTATGCTTCAAATACTAATTGGTGTGCAAGCTGAAATCCTAATTGATTTGGACTTGGATTAGGGGCAAATTTCCTTTGTTTCCTTACTCCAATTAGACTTGAATTTAATTGGGTTGGCCTTCTTTGACTTCATCATGGCCTTTGTAAAATTAAAGTCCATTAGCTTTCTTCTTTGCACAAATCCACTTATTTAATTTCATTATCCTACAAAAGACAAATTCACGCATTAAAATTCAATTAAGCACAAAATTGATTATTTAGCATTATTTCAAAATCAACTATAAAATGCATGAATTAACTCAAAATAAGTATAATAATGCTTTCTAATAATGGTATAAATATGCAAATAATAATAATAATAATAATAATAATAATAATAATAATAATAATAATAATAATAATAATAATAATAATAATAATAATAATAATAGAAGAAGCAAAAGAAGAGTTGTTTTCCCTAATCCATATCCCATTCCTTAATTTCTATTAAAAAAACAGAAAGAGAAATTATCAACTCTATAAATTTAGTTTGTTAAATTTTAGAAAAAATTCAATTTTTGTTTTCATTCCTCTTTCTCTTCTTGAAATGGAGTGAATTTCATGAAATTGTCTTAAGATCAAATAACTAAACTTGTAGTAAGCTTTAATCTTTATTAGTTAAAAAATAAAAGGTTTGAAAGAGAAGATTGTATACAACTAACCTTTATTTGATGAATGATTGTATACCACTAACCTAATAGCAAATAGAAATAAATGTAACAATGACCCCCCCTCCCCCGCCACACACACACACATACACACACACACATCATGTATTTTTCTTGGTGGAATGAAACTCACCCCAATTCCCCACCCCCCAAATCACAAGACAAGATCGCTTTCTCTAGATTCCTATTACATTGTAGATTTTTTTTTTTCTAATTTACCTTTTTTGGCTTAAATCGATGCTCTTACATGAGTTTCAAGGTTGTTCTATGTTGTCCATAGATGGCCCCCATAGAGACTAGCACTTCAAACTTGTTCTATGTTCCAACTTGAGTAACCCACAATCAAATCAAATTACCAATGGTTGCACACTACTAGAGTGATAAAAACTCTACCCATAGCTTAAGAGCATTACAACACACTATAAACACATTTGGAAACAGCTTATTTAGCTGAAACTAAAAATTTTTTGCTAAAGATAAAAGTAAAAGTTAGCTAAAATGGTATAGTGAGACCCATGATAATACCAAAAAGTGTAGTAAGACCCATGATAATACCGAAAAGTGCAGTGGGACCCATTATTATTATTACAAGTTGACTAAAATAATCAATGTCAAATGCACACTAAGAGAACACAAATTCATTATTGTCTAATGGGCTACCTTTATATAGTCAGTTCTCCATTTATATTGAGCAAAATAGTGGGGTGGAGTAACAGTCTAAGGCTTTACTTCATTGAGTAACTCCTCTCCTACACATTACTCTTGGTGAGGTATACGGATGGGCATGCCCACTTTTGGCACCCCTTTATATTCCTTAAACTTTCTAATACCATGATAACTCACAACCTCACTTTTTTAAGAGTAGTCCACTACTCACGTATAACATGCCACAGAAACTATAGAAGGACCAATCATGGTAGACTTCATTGCTTGAACAAGCATGTGAATAACCCAAACAATGACCAACATTTTGGATAGCTTGCTATTGGTAAATTTGGGACTTTTTATGTAAGTAGGCTTTGATGATTGTTTGAGGCTTCAAACACAATTACATGCATGTTTATTCCATAGGTACTCTTAAATTCAAACAAAACTATGTTTTTTTTTTAAGTGTGGAGCCTATTGGTGGGCTTTTTATAGGACAGGGGCATAAAATAATTTTTCCTGCCCAAGGCCTCCTCCGTAATGGCATAACCCTCTTCGCCTTTCAGGCCCTAACCACCATCGACAACTTACAGTTATTATAACTTTTTACAAAACCACCATATAAATTGTTAAATATTAGCATTGATACACCATGTTGAATGATAGGGATAAAATCCCTAAGCAGACAAACAAAAATAACAAGAGCAAACATTAGTGATAGAGTCACCAAGGGAGACGGTCTTGTCATCCTAAAGCACTAGTGGACGAGCTCATGACCTGGACAGAGAGGCGAGGCGATGGTTGGATTCCTCAAGGTAGACGAACCCAAGCAAGATGGTCTGCTGACGTGGCACCTTCGTGACATCTACATGGCACCTTCGTGGCATAAGTGGTCTCCAAGAATCCTAGTATGGAAATGTCTTGCATTCTACGCCCAACCATTCATAGGGATCCCTACAAGGAAAGAATCTCGTAAATTGCAAGTATTAATGAGGATCTTCGCTACAAGGAAATAGTTCCTCCACCAAGAAATTAAGGTTAGCTTTACACTACTATAAAAACCCCCAGAGCCCTCACAAATCAAGGTACATGTAATTTTTCCCAGCTCTGACACTCTAGAGTTGTAGAAATTCTCTCTAACTCAACCTTCGGAGGGTATTTGGTCAGTACCACACCGGTACTCTCTATAAGGTCTTCTTTATTTCTGTCTTGCAGGTTTTGTCTAAAGAGCACATAAGGATTGTGCAACTCACTAACAATTTTTGGCATCATCAATTGGCTCCATATGTGGGAAGAACCAACAACCATATCACCACTTCCCAAACAAAGAATTGTATGGTACTCACTCCCTTGATGGCAACCAACAACAATCAAGGAGACGAACCACGCACTACTGCCCTTGAAAGGCAGGTACATACTCTGGCCTCAAATGTGGAATGCCTTACTAAGCAAAACCACGACCTAGAAGAATAGCTACGCCAAATGAACGCTAGGCCCAACCACCATTGAAAGGAGCAAGAGGGTACCAATATTGAAATTAGGAAACAAGAAGGACCAAAAGGCAGCAATGCTCTAAGCAGACAAGAGAAACAAGATAATAGCTATCCGTCCATTGCGGAAACAGCACCACCTCACATGGTTGGGAGATGCAAATGATGAAGGAGAGGATGGATTTCATGATAAACACTCTTAGGGCATGGGTATCAAACAACCTCGACGAACTGGTCCATCGGGCGGACTCACCCTTTACTACACCCATCACTTTGTTCCCCTTTCCATCAAAGTTCTGCATGCCGTAGATCGAAGCCTATGATGGGTTTAAGGATCCCTTGGATCACTTAGACTTGTTCAAAACCTTCATGCACTTACAAGGTGTTGCAGACAAGATCATGTGTCGCGCTTTCCTAACTACATCGAAAAGTCCAGCCAGGGTATGGTTCAGCAAATTAACACCTAACTCCATCCGTACCTTCAAGGAGCTAAGTGAACAGTTTGCATCGCACTTCATAGGGGGCACAGGTACAAGAAACCCACTGCGTGCCTGATGAGCATCAAGCAACGAGAAGACGAGACGCTGTGGTCTTCTATAGCACGTTTCAACAAAGAAGCCCTTTCGATAGACGAGGCCGATGACAAGATACTTATTGTTGCATTCACCAATGGCTTGCGGAATAAGAAGTTTTTGTTCTCCTTCTATAAAAACGACCCAAAGACAATGTCAGATATGCTTTATCAAGCCACTAAGTACATGAACATAGAGGACGCACTACTGCCCCAAGAGGAAATACCCAAGAAGAGGGAAATGTAAGAAGATGCACAAAAGGATAGGGGACAGAAGGCAACCAGAACGGAAGGCTGACAAGAGGACAGGTGCTCTAAACTACCCTCGGGAAGGTTTGCGAGTTTCACCCCACTGACTGCCCCGATCGATTAGGTCCTGATATAGATCAAGGACAATACGACCTTAACGCGGCCTGGCAAGTTGAAGGGAAATCCCAACAAGAGGTCCAAAGACAAATATTGTCATTTTCATCGAGATCAAGGTCACAACACATCTGAATGCTATGACTTGAAGCAATTGATTGAGGCCCTCATCTGACAAGGGAAACTACAACAATTTGTCAGAAAAAAAGGACAGACCCACCGCAAGAACAAGCTAGTAAGAGAGAAGGCAAGCGCCTTAGGCCACCTTTAGGGGGGACATAAGGACGATTATAGAGGGCACTACAACATCTGGCTCATCTAAGAAAGCCCACAAAGCCTACCTTAGGATGGTTCAGAACGTCCAGCTGATAGATTTAGTTCCAAAGATGGCACGATTCGACAACCCTATAGTTGGGTTCTTGGAGGAAGATGCTCGACGTCTCCACCACCCCCACAACGATGCACTTGTTGTTAGCATATTAGTAAAGGACTACAACAAGTCCTAGTTGATAATGGAAACTCTACTAATATCCTCTATTACCCAACGTTCCAACAAATGAGAATCGAGAAAGAACGACTCATACCAACCAATGCACCACTCATCGGGTTCGAAGGAATGAAAGTATATCCCATCGGAGCAATCACATTGCCCATGACGGTTGGAGATTACCCCTAACAAATCACTAAGGATGTGACTTTCCTTGTCATCGACTGCTTGTCTGCTTATAATGCCATACTGGGCCAACCTACCTTCAATTCATGGAAGGTCGTGACGTCAACCTATCACCTAATGATCAAATTACCCACCAAGTATGGTGTAGGAAAGGTGCGAGGAGGCTAAATGGCAGCACGCGAGTGCTATATAGCAATGTTAGAAATGGACGACCACTTACAGACTATGAGCATAGAGGAGCAATGGACGATTGCGGAGCCAATTGAAGGGTAGGAGGAGATACTTCTCGATAACTCCAGACCTGAGCAGATGACTAGGATCGGCACCCTCGCCAGTCCTCCCATTCACCAAGCAATCGCGACCTTCCTAAGAGAGAACCAAGACGTCTTTTCTTGAGCCACGAAGACATGCCCAGGATCGACCCTTCAATCATGGTTCACAAGTTGAATGTATGACCTTCCTTTCTCCCTATCCTTCAGAAGAAGCAGGTGTTTGCCCAGGAGCAAGACAGGGCTACAGTAGAAGAAGTCCACAAATTGCAAGATGTAGAATTCATTAGGGAGGTATACTATCCCGACTGGTTGGCTAATATAGTGATGGTCAAGAAAGCCAACGAAAAGTGGAAGATGTGTGTAAACTTCACGGACTTAAACAAGGCATGCCCCAGGGATGGCTACCCACTCCCACGGGTCAATGTCCTAGTAGACTCAACAGCGAGACACTAGTTATTGAGGTTCATGGATGCTTTTTATAATTACAACCAAATCAAGTTGGACGAGATTGATCAGGAGAAAATTTCGTTCGTCACTAGCCAAGGCTTTTCTATTACAAGGTGATGTCATTCAGTCTCAAAAACACGGGAGCAACATATCAAAGGCCAATGAACAAAATGTTTGCACATCAGATTTGAAGGAATGTCCAAGTCTATGTGGAAGACATGCTAAAAAGTCGACGAGAAAATGACTATTTGGACGACCTCAAGGAGACCTTCGATACCCTTCGCTCTTATAACATGAAGCTCAATCCAAGCAAATGCACATTTAAGGTAACGACTGGAAAGTTCCTGGGATTCATGGTTTCTCAAAGAGGCATTGAAGTCAACCCAGACAAGCTCCGAGCAATAATGGAGATGGCACCGCCAAGGAACGTAAAAGAAGTACAAAGCCTCAACGTCAAAGTAGCGGCACTAAACAGGTTCGTGTCAAGGGCAATGGACAAGTGCTTACCTTTCTTCTGCATGTTGAAGAAATCCTTCAAATGAACGAGTTAATGTTAATAAGCATTCAAAGACTTAAAAGCATACCTCTCTTCCTGACCGTTGCTAAGTCCTTCCAAACCTGGGAGGAGCTATTTCTCTACCTGGCCATCTGCCCAGCTGCGGTCAGTGCAGCCTTAATTAGAGAAGAAGAAATGGTGCAAAAGCTCGTGTATTACACTAGCCAAGCACTTC
This sequence comes from Castanopsis chinensis, assembly GCA_032878915.1. NCBI lineage: Eukaryota > Viridiplantae > Streptophyta > Magnoliopsida > Fagales > Fagaceae > Castanopsis > Castanopsis chinensis. The sequence continues at coordinate 11,704,244 of JAVQMG010000115.1, read as the reverse complement.
GAGGCGATAGGAAAGGTACCCCCGGCGGAAAAGTTAGTCTTCGCCCTAGTTACCGTAGATCACAAGCTCAAACTCTATTTTCAGGCCCACACAGTGATTGTCTTGATAGACAAGCCCCTATGGAGAGCGATGAGTAATCCTGAAGCTACTAGACGGATGGTGCTGTGGGCAATCGAGTTAAGTGAAATTGACATACAATACCGCCCGCGCACTGCAATAAAGGAAGAGGTCGTTGCTGACTTCATCGCGAAATTCACCAATATGGAAGGCTAGGGGGCAGAAGAGCATCCTCAATGGAGTATCCATATGGACAGATCGTCTAACAAGATCCACTCTCCAGAAGGGGATGAGATCTAATGTATGATTCGCCTCGACTTCCATACGACCGATAATAAGGTAGAGTATGAAGCCCTAATGGCGGGACTAGATCTTGTCAAAGCAGCAAGGGCCACCAATATGGTTGTTTATTGCAATTCTCAGGTGATCACAAGTCAGGTGAATGGCGACTACGAATGTAAAGGTGAACAGATGAAGAAACACATGGAGCAAGTAAGGAAGTGGGTAAATGACCATTAGTGCACAAATTGATATGAGCGGGATATTATTGGCCTACCAAGCAAAAGGATGCCCAAGCTTATGTCAAAACTTGCGACAAATTTCAAAGGTTCAGTAACATCATCAGACAGCCAACTAAAGAACTCGCTCTGATGATGGCCCCGTGGCCTTTTGCTCAATGGGAGTTGGACATCATGGGCCCATTCCTAACTGTAATAAGACAGCTGAAGTTCCTAGTGGTCGATATCGATTACTTCACCAAATAGGTGAAAGCTGAAGCCCTAGCTACCATCACAGAGGAAAATGTACGAAGCTTCGTCTAGAAAAACATGATCTGCAAGTATGGGATCCCTAAAGTCTTAGTCTCAGATAACAGAAAGTAGTTTGAAAATGAGTCATTCAGGAGTTTTTGCTCACAATTTGGGATCAAGAATCACTACTCCTCACCCGCCTACCCTCATGCCAACAAACAAGTTAAAGTCACGAACCGATCCTTGCTCAAAATCATCAAGACTCAGCTCGAAGGGGCAAAGGGCATATGGTCAGACGAGCTGCCAAGTGTACTGTAGGCATACAGGACGATGGCCAGAACACCTACTGGAGAAACACCATTTCGACAAGCGTACGGGAACAAGGCTGTTATCCCTACTGAGGTCAGACTCACAAGTTACAGGGTGGAGAATCATGATAAGAGTAGGAACAACAAAGCCATGTGCCTACAGCTAAACCTAGTGGATGAGGTCAGAGCAACAGGCAAACAAAGGTTAGCACGATACCAGGACCTCATGGACAAGCACTATAATTCCAGAGTCAGACACAAGGACTTTCAAGTTGTAGACCTCATCCTGAGGAAGGTGATGGGTGCTACAAGAGATCCCTCCCAAAGGAAGCTAGGACCCAATTGAGAAGGACCCTACAAAATTACTTTGTGGCAAAGGAAAGGCACCTATCACCTAGAAATGCTCGATGGACAAAAGTTGCATCATCCGTGGAACACCGAGCACCTAAAGGAATACTACCAGTAGACGACGGCATATAAACTGCCACTCCTCATTTCTAGTTTATTTCTTCCTAGTTATTTTTTATTATCTATAGTACTTTTTAGCCCAAATGGCAGCTTTTTATTTTTTCAGAACAATTTTTGACTTCGCATGTGTTTATCATAAATAAAAGGAGTTATTCATATATACCATGCAAATATATACATTTTTACAAAACCGCATCTACGATTAAATTCCTTAAATGGACAGAGGCATCCTAAGGGATGCCTTGAAAATTTATTAAAGTCCTTAAGTGGATAGATGCATCCCACGAGATGCTTTGAAATTTTTTAAAGTCCTTAAGTGAACAAATGCATCCCAAGGGATGCCTTGAAATTTATTAAAGTCCTTGAGTAGACAGATGCATCCCAAAGGATACCTTGAAATTTTATACTAGTCCTCGTGTGGAAGGATACATCCCAAGGGATAACTTGAAATTTATACAAGTCCTAGAGAGGACCGGCTAAAACCCAAGTGATGACTTAATCATGAGTCCTTACGCAAGCCCGGGTTATTTTAACACTAGGGTGGACAGACTATGGTTAGCCTGAAAAATCTACTAAATCACGCTTATAAAATGGATGGATCATTCTTGAGTTTGAATCTAAACGGATGACCAAAAACCTACAAAGCCGACGGGTATATGATCCAAATCTTTCAGATAGAACGAAAGCGAATAAACTTGAAAATAAAAACCCAAAAATTTGTGGGCAATGTTAAAATTACATAACCACTGTTCTCCAAATAATTTAATAAAAATAAAATAAAAAGCGAAATACAAAAATAGAACTTAAATATCTACAGTTAATCGACAAGAGCTTCTTCGTCCACAACTTAATCGTGCCCAGCTAGGTCATCGTCCTCCACAATAGGACAGGTCTCGTCCTCAATATACTTAACCTACCCATCTTTAGGGGCCGCCTCTCTGTTGTCTTGAACGTCAGGCGTGGGGTTGGCCTTGAAGAACTCATCAGTGTCGACAGTCTTGGTCGGAGTCACGGCCACGTTATCTACAAATACCTAAGACACATTGAGACCAGGGTGAAGAGCTTTGACCTGACGGAGGCATTCATTGAAGTCGTCGATGTAGCAATCACTAAGCTCGATGAGGAAGCCATTAGAGTCTCGAAACTCTGCCTTCCCATCAGCCTTAACACGATAGACTTGCTCCCTTAGGGTGGTGATCTCCCCCTCCTTGTCTAGGAGCACTTTTCTTAGCTTGTCCACATGGCTCTCTGACTCCTCCAGATCCTTCTTAGTCAAGGTCAGCTTTTGGACTTGTACTTCCTTCCAAGCCTTAAGCTCATTCAGCTCCATCTCAGTGGCTTCAGCATTCTCCCTCAAACAGCCAACCCATTTCTCATGAGACAAGCAACAATCCATTAGGCTCTTCATCATCAGCACCCCCTGCATGAATTTAAGAAACGGCCAGAACCAAAATACTATAGATTAAGAATGGAAAGGAAAGACAGTTTTGTACCTGAGCCAAGCCGAAGAGACACGTCTCCCCCATGGCCTCTGTAGCATAATTGCCCAAGTACTCATAATCGTCATCCTTGATAATGGACGACAAAAGCCCCACAACATGTCGCGGATCCTCACAAAGAAGAGGGGGCGTTTCTTAGGAATGGGACCATGGGCCGTCATCAGACCTTTGCCAGCACCATGACGAGGAGGTGGAGGCAATTGAATGGCAGGAGGCTTCTCCCTGACGGTGGTCGCAACCACCTCTTTGGGCTTCTTTAATGGACGATCGCCTTTATCAGTACGCTTCCACTTCAAGAACGGATTGATTTGCTTCGTCCCTTCAGCAGGGGACATGACCTCGTCATGCTACTTCTTCGCACGCTCAATAGCCTACTTACGGATGAGGGCTCTCCTCTTATCGTCGTCCATTTCTATGCCAAAGTGGACAGAAGAAAAGATTTAGACAAAATTATCCAAAAAGGATGAACAACAAGAAAGAATAATAATAAAGAGAAAGCAACGGCCTCACGTTTGCGAGCAATCTGATCGTAGCAACAGGCAATGTCTGTAGGCTTAGGACCCTCACAATACCGGTGGATGGTGTCGAGGCTGATGAGCTGTTTCCAGGCCCTCTCTTAAAGTGGGATACAGAAGATATTTTCCAAAAAATTCTACTGCTCGAGTGTAGCTTCTAGATAATCCTGAGTTGCAACCAAAATAAGTATTAAGTTAGACAACAATATAAATGTAAGCGACAAACAAAACAAAGTAAACGGACGCCTACCAGACGGGGGCAATATACCCCAGGTCCTATCAACAACCGGCATATTATGCCGTTCATCAGAGTGACACACCCAGTTATCCCCCTGGACAAAGAAATACTGGTTCTTCCAGTACCGGTTAGAATCAGGGGTCTCATATACAAGTCTCAGCGCCAGTTTCCTTGGCAAGAAACTGTATATGCCCTTCGACTTAACTATCTCCAACAAACAATAACAGCAGAAGAACTCCTCCACGGTTAAGCGGCGGCTCCCCTTACTAATACTCCATATAAAACCTTGGCGACAAGGAATATTCTCCAGGCATTCGGAGAGACGTGGGTGATAGCTAGACCTAGGTATTGGACAAAGCAACAGTGGAGTGCACTCAAGGGCAACCTGAACCCAGCCTTGAACATCTGCTCGTACATCCTGAAGTTAGGGGCAATCACGATAGTAACATTTTTCAAATTTGTGTGGTAGACGGATAGGGATATCATCAGGAATCTGATACCTATCTCGTAAGGTGTTAAAGTGTTTGCTTTGGATGGTCAAGCTAAAATCATTAACCGTCCATATTAGGGGGAGGACGAAGTTCCTAAGGCCGTCGGGGCCAACAACATTTCAAAGTGGGGACTCGTTGCTCTCTTCATAACCTGAAACTTCGTCCATATCACTCTCTGACTCATACTCGTCCAAGTCCTCATCTTCTTCCTTAAAAGGTAAGTTGGCAGATGGATCCCTCTCACTGTATATAGCACCGAGGTCGATTTGACCTGAGGGTACACTTCATCGTAGCCCACTCCTTTGCCAACACGACTGTTCACTCGACACTTCACTAGACATCTATTACACCTACAAGTGATGGACAAACTCCTAAGACTCTACAAGTATATATACATGACGGTCACAATAGTCTTAAACAAAAGAAAAGATAAAAGTATACAATACGGAAGTACTTGCAAGTATATGGTGCAAATAATAAGATGAAAGCACAACAGATACACTGAGATAACAGATCACAAGATACTCCTAGGCAACGAATGAGCTTTGACACTGAAAATTAAAAGCAAAAGATGGAAATGGGGGAAGAAAGCAACATATATATAGAAGAAGTTGCGCAGAAGACGAAGTGACGCTTTGATCCAAGTAACCCACCACTGAAATCGTGCCACATGTCCCCTCAGCATTTATGACTTAGTTACCCTATCAATTAAGGCACAACTGCCTAGAACTGGGTGAAGCCTTCACTCCATAAGTTCGTCCAGCATATTAAAAAATGGATCCATGGAGTGAGGGGGCAACTGATAGGGATAAAAACCCTAAGCAGACAGAACAAAATAACCGAAGCAGACATTAGTGACAAAATCGCCAAGGGAAACGATCTTGTTACCTTAGAGCACTAGTGTACGAGCTCATGACCTGGACGGAGAGGCAAGGCGACGGTTGGATTCCTCAAGGTAGACGAACCCAAGCAAGACGGTCTGCTAAAGCCATGTGGCACCTTTATGACATCTAGGGTATTCGGGCAGTACCACACTGGTACTCTTTGTAAGGTCTTCTTTGTTTCTGGCTCGCAGGTTCTGCCTAAGAGTACATAAGGATTGTGCAACTCACTAACATTTTTTGGCATCATCATTGAATATGCTAGTATGGATGCAAAAGCGAAACCATAAAGTGTAGAATACAATAACATACGATGATTACGTGGTTCAGCCTAACGGCTTACATCCACGGAGGAAACCCTAAAAGGCTACATCAATAATATATTAGAATGTAGTACAAATCATGTGTTACAATGAACCATAATATGTGTATATATAATAGACTAAACCCTAAACTAATAGACTTATAGTACAAGTAGGGGACCTGGCTTGCACACAAAATAGAATTAGGCCTAGGATTATACTAATGGGCTAATATATCTCAAACATAAATAAGAGCAATTTTTTGATCTATAATATTCAGAGGAATACCAAAAGTAGAAGAGCCACACCGCTCAAAACCACTCTTTTACAAGGCCCACAATCAAGAAGCATAGGCACAATTTACACGTCCATTTTCACTGCATATACATATTACATAATACTAATACATGCATTGTGATCATAGTTTTAACCTATGGTTTTTTTTTTTTTTTTTTTTTTGTGATATAGATAAATCCCAAGTTTTTGAGAAACCAGAGGTACTCAAGGAAGCACAACAAAAAGAACAAAACGGCAGATCAGCAACTGAGGAGGAGCGGATGTTATAAAAAGAGGTATTATTATCAAAATGTAGTTGTGACCATTCTGATTATCAATGAGAATTATGAGAATTACTGAATATCTTTTTATTGGAAGTAAATTTTGATAAATTCACCATTTAATTACATTTTCTTCTTATATTCTCTATACTTGAAAAATTTCTAGAAAATTAAAGATAATAGCTATGTCATCAATAAATTTTTTAAATTGCAAGTTTTTGTAGTTTAAAATTATGTATAAAATATAAGTTTATAGATCATATAGTAAATAATATCCGATTGATACAAAATTTAGCATGCGTATTAAGAGTGAAAAGAACATGTAATTCAACGGTTAGATTTTTAAAATATGAAATACTTTTTATTTTATTAAGTAAAGTTGTAACCTTAAGCTACAACCAATTTTGTAACTAAATTTTGTCTTTTTTTATTCAATATGTGCAATTCTTTTATTTTTATTTTTTAGAATACTCAACTAACAATATTCCTCTTTAACGGTATTGCTGTGGGTAGTGACTTTCTCTATAGCTTGATTCATTGTTTATGTCTAAGACCTAGTAGGTCAATGTTAGCTAACCAAGTTATTAAGTTTTACTTTCTCAAAAAAAAAAAAAGTTATTAAGTTTTGTTGGGACCTAGGGTCAGTAACCAAGATTGACCCAGCATTGTTGGGATAGGCCCAGACCAGTAACCGTAATTTATGGATATAGGATCAGTACTCAGGGATAGCTAGTAGTTGTTGAACTAGGCTTGGCCTGATGTCACCAAATGGGCTGGGGACGACTGAAGACTCACTAGTCAAATATGGGGTCGGTAGCCGAACAATATTAGTGCCTTACGAGAATCCGCTGCCGAACTCTATTGGCTTTTGCTGTAAGTTTCAAGAGAATCTTCAGAATGGGCTAATTTATGAGGGATTCTAGGCAGAAGTGGGGCTAGAAGGTAGAAAAGTAATCATTTAGGTCCCTACTAAGGGGAGATTAAAAAAAAAAAAAAGAAGGGAGGAACAATGAAAAGGGGTTAACAAACACAGAGAGGGGTGTGAGATAACGAGAGAAAAAAAAGAGAGAGACGTGGAATCGAAGTGAGTAAGGATTAGGCTTATACAAAGAAGATTAGAGGATTGGGCTGTTAAGGCAACTTTTGACGCAATAATTAATATGAGTGCAAGAAAACCCACCAACAAATAAATTGGGAGCCCAAATTCTCCATCCCTAAAGGAATGACCACTGGGTTTGAGTGCCAAAAGTTTTATATTAGATTTGATTCTCAAAAAAGAAAAAAGTTTTGTATTAGATTTTGTAGGACTATATTTGCTAAATATGATACAAAAAGATATAGTTTTAGTAGTTTTTATGTTAAATATGTGACAAAAAAAAAAACTAAAAACTAGTTTATTTTTAAATATATATATATATATATATATAATTTTAGCTTATTTTTTGTAATTTAAAAAAAAAAACTGAAAACAAAAGCAAAAGGCAAAAGGCAAAAAGCTAAAATTTCTGGAGTTTGGTATAGCTTATTTTGGGACACATTTTTTTAGGGATGGCAATTTATATCCGACCCGCGGATACCCGGCCCAGCTCGACCCGACCCTAATGGGCCGGATTTTACCCAGCACGATAAATTATAGGGTCGGGTATGGGTCTTTTGAAAAAAAACCCGAAGCGAGTTCAGGTCAAGTCCGGGTTTTATCCATACCTGGCCCAGACCCGAACCCGTTTAAAGGCTAAAATACCAAAATACCCTATTCCCTATATATATATATATATATATATATAATTTAAAAACAAAAGAACCCTAATCCCCTAAGCCCATTTCACTCAGCCGAAACCTTCACATCTCTCCTCTCCCACTCAGCTACTCTCACTCTCCTCACATCACTCTCCTCTCCCTAACCTCTGATCTCTATCACCACCAGCCATCACGGGCACCTACAACACCTCCGATCAGATTGTTTTTTCTCTCTTTCTCTCAATCTCAGCTCACACGGTCTCACACCCTCACTCACTCTCAAGTACCGCCACCCAAGCACCGCTTCCCAAGTTCCCAGCCTCTCATCGCCATTCCAAGCATTCACCATTGCCAATCCAAGCTCTCACTCACTCTCAGTCTCATCGCCGGCCCAAGCTCTCACTGCCAATCTGTTTTCTACTTCTCTTCAATTCTTTTTTTTTTTTAACATCATATTTAGTCTGAGTTTGTGAGAATATGAGATGTTTGTTTCAAGTTTTTTGTTTGGTTTTTTCTACTTAAACTATGGACTTCAACAGATGGGTTGTGCTACTTCTAGTTATTGTAGTTTAAAGACTTGAAATTATGAGACTTTATGGTGTAATTGTAACATATTGTCCAGGAAATTGTGTATATTGTGTTTTGTGTTTGTTGTAAATGCAATGCCTAAACGATGATGGGAGAAATTTTTTGGGCTTGAATTTGGGCTTCACTCAAAAAAAAAAATTTTGGTTGGGCCACGAATTGGCCCAAATCAGGTAGGACTAAACGGGGCCCGGCGGGGCGGGTATAGGCTCTGCATAAAAAACCCGTTTATTAAACGGGCCGGGTCCGGGTATGAAAAAACCCGATCCGAACTCGACCTGTTGTCATTCCTACATTTTTTAAAAAGTGGGTATGTTTTAAAAACCTAAATCTAAATAATAAATGAGATTTTAAAAAGTAGTACATTCTGCTGGGTGTTTTATATTAGATCTTGATAAAATTAAGGTCTTCTTAGCTAGTATGACCAGGGTTGACATTTTTGTTTGTCTACTCCGGGGACCTAGTGCTTTCCCAAGTGATTTTATGGGGGAAAAGCTTCTTGGTTGATAGCACTAAGGAACATTGAGGTGATGGTGCCACCACAATATGTCTTTGTAGTTGTTCTGCCACATCTAATAGAGTAATAGCGTTTAGATTGTGTCATGCAGCTTTTACATTGCAATCCACTATGCCACATTATTGTCCATGACTGTAACTAGTCATTTATATCCACAATGAGCTAGTTGTTGATGACTTATTTTAAGCAAACCTTGTGTGGCCAAGGTCTCATGTCCAAAGCAATTAGGCAAGATTTGGTTAGGAACCAAGACCTGTGGCTTTGAGCAGCATCATACCAATGAAAAGGAGATTTGGAAACATGAACAACCAAAATAACATTGCCTCTCTGTCTTCTTCTTTTTTAGTTGTAGTGTCTTGTTATTTTATTTTGAAACCTCCAATAAGTAAGATTCATGGTGGAAAGACTACATAGAAGATTAGTTTTAAGTTCACTTTTTTGAGTTTGTTTGAAAAACCATGTCAAAGGGATGGTTGCTATCAACTGAAGAATAGAGGTGTAGAGAGGCCCACAACATGAGTGCTTCATGGTTAATTCAACATGAATCTCTATATAGTAATTGAAGTACTTAAACGAGGGATCTAGAGATCCCTCAAGAGTACTGGCTCTGTTTGTATGTATGTGTTGGTGACAATGATTCATGACCTCTTAGGCACTTATTAAGGAAGTCAAAAACCTTGTAGATTTTGACTAGGGTGGCAAAATAAGCTCAAACCCATTTGTCCACCCAAACCCACCCACTTTAATTAAACCTAAATCCATCCAATTATTAATTAGGTTAAATGGGCATCAACCCAATTAGACCCAATAATTAGTAGGTTTTAACTAAAAACCCATTTAACCCAAAATCAGCCCAAATCAATATACCCCAAATTCAACCCAGCCCTTCCCCAAAAAAAAAAAACCCAGCCCTCAGGTTTCATGAAGGTTTTCATTTTCCCTCATTTTCTCGGCTTCCAATCACATCAAAACTCTTCAAAGCTTCAGCAGATTTCTGAGTTGTTTGCCAGAATATTCACGCTATCTCTTTCCGGTCACTCCAACACTCATCGGTAAGTTTCGAATTTCGGATTTGGTTCCTCTCTTTAGTTACTCAAAAGTCTTCTTTTGCTTTCCTTCGTTTTCTCTATTACCAAACAATTTACATCTTCTAATTTTGTTCTATTTTATCTTTTCTAATTTCGATTGCCTGAATTTTTTTTGGTAATTTAAATCTGTGAAAGTAGTTAGTATTTGCATTTCGAAGGGTACTGGGTTAAGAATAGAGTAATGCTGACATGTTTTGCAAAGTAAATGAAAGAAAAGGGTTTAAACCTTAATGGGGGTGAAGGGTTTTCTTTGAATCACTAAGTAAACGTGTTTGCCACCTGGGTTTTATGTAGGCATTTTGAGTTATTTATGTTAGGATATGTGCCCTTAAACCATATTGTATGATGCTACGTATGACATTATGTATGACTTAATGTTATGATAAATAAAGTTGTTTTAATATTATCTAAAATAATGATAACATGAATATTAGGACATTATCATATAGGCCATGAGATGCATAGTATATGATTTATGTGAAAAGTCACAAAAGATATAAATCACAAGTTCTTTGTAAACTCAGAATTTATAGTTCGTAGTCGGTGATGAAATTGGGCATTTCATCTGCAAAGATTATAACATATCAACTAAGATGATTTGTCTTGATCATGGAAGTAGAGACTTCTAGTTGATATGTTGGTATGTTTTAAGAGTTAATACATATTGAACTGGACCGCTATGAGATTTATTATTCTCCTAATGACTGTCAAATGAATAATAAATCTCACAACTTTTATTTACATGAACTTTTAATCCTGAGAGAATAATGGACCTGATCATGACGTGTAGGTTGCTTTGATATATCAGGAGTGAGATCAAAAGAACGGTCAAAACCTCAGTATGTTGGGTAGCCATATTTAGTGTTGATGAAACATGTATTCTCAAGATGGAATTCATAATCTTTTAACGAAGATATAAAATATTCCCTTAAGATAAGTTTAATGGGTCTGATTATTCAAAGTGTTAGGCCTAACCACTTTAGTAAAAAATTACTAAAGTATATATTTATGAAATTGGATTTCTTAAATATATAATGAATAACTTTAAAGGATTAAACCGGGTATTCAAGAATAAGATGTAGTAATTTACAAAGTGGCAGTCTACATTCATGATTTTGTGTTACTATGAATATTTTATGAAGGGATTGCATGTATAATAAAGCCTTGGGATATAATTTATTAATAAGGCCTAGAGTGCAATTATATTTATATAGTGGTATTAAATATAATTAATGGTAACTTTGGACTTGTCAAGAGTTGACTGAAAAGCCCAAGGTCCATTGGAGCTAATGTCTTATTGGTCTCTTTTGGTCCCACTCCAAGCCACACACTAAAGCCCAATTGGAAAGGCCCAATAGGCCAGCCCAATTAGATAATCAGTTAATTATAAAGGGATAAACATACAGAATTTTTTTTTAAGAAGTGTAGAGAAAAAGACAAAGAGAGAGTGTGAGACACACTTTTATTCTCCCTTTGGAAACTGATTGAAAGACTACACATCTTGGGCGTAAAGTGGAATTGGAGTGAAGATTAAAAGTGTTCCCAAGTGCTTCTAATCTTTGTTTTGAATTTCTTCACACCAAGGTACACTATCTTGTTCTTAAATTCTGAAATTTACATAGTGCATGTTGTCAATCATGAATGAAATAAATCATTGTTTGTTACTTTCGCTATATGTTTTGTATGAGATACAAAACCAGATTTTTTGTAACAGTTTATATGTTCTTTTTTCTAATGGCGCTTGGTATAATTGTATATTTGAATCTTTTCATTATTAGAAAATGTGGAAATGACATTCAAGTGTGAGAAGCAAAAGTAGAAATTTCTTTTATTTTCTCCACTTTTTTTTTCTTCTAAGGAATTTAAAACAAGGTGATTGAATTTCAATTGATGTTTAGTTGGGTTTGACTATTGTTAAGCATTTAGCCTTTTATCCCATCATAGGTATTATGCTACAAAAATTCATTTGTTTCTATGGTCTTTAAAGATCTCTTTGTGTGCTGAAATACTGCAAAGTAGAAAGAACGCTTATGCTACGTTAAGTACTTGGTTTGCTTCGTTTGTAATTCATTTAGAATATTGATGCAGGTGGATATGTTGTCCATTGTTATGCTATAGAGGGTGAAGCTCACAAGTAGATAAGGAAAGCAAACACAGCAATAATAACTTTATTTGATCCACAAATTTCATATATACAAAAACTTTCCAACAACTTCAAATGAGACAACACCTTACCCGTCAATATGAATTTCAAAAGATTACCACCTTACGGTTTACTCATTGGTTTTGGGGGTATTTTGGTACTTTTTAGGTTTCAGGGGTATTTTAGTCATTTTTAGGTTTTGGGGGTATTTTGGTAATTTTTTGAGTTTCGGGGGTATTTTGGTAATTTTTGGGTTTCGGGGGTATTTTAGTAATTTTTAGGTTTTAGGGCATTTTTTGTCATTTTTTGGGCTTCAAGGGTATTTTGGTCATTTTTTGGGTTTCGAGGCTATTTTGGTCATTTTTTGGGTTTCGGGGGTATTTTGGTCATTTTTGGGTTTCAGGGGTATTTTGGTAATTTTTTGGGTTTTAGAGGTATTTTGATAATTTTTCGATTTTGGGGTATTTTGGTCATTTTTTAAGATTTTAGAGTACTTTAGTCATTTTCATTTTAATGGCATTTTGGTAATTTTGATAATTGGGTAATTGGGTAGGTTGGAGTTTACCTATAATAATTGGGTTTGATTTGATTTGAGTTAGAAGCAATTAGTTAAATGGGTTTTAATGGGCAAATGGGTTTTATATACCCAACCTAGGGGTGGCAAATAGGTGGGTTTGGGGTGGGCTTAATTGAGTTGGGTATATAAAGCTCATTTATCCATTAAAACCCATTTAACTAATTGTTTCTAACCCGAATCCAACCCAACCCAATTATTATGGGTAAACCTCAACCCACCCAATTATCAAAATTACCAAAATGCTATTAAAGTGAAAATGACCAAAGTACTCTAAAATCTTTAAAAATTACCAAAATACCCCCAAAACCCAAAAAATGACCAAAATACCCCCGAAATTCAAAAATTACCAAAATACCCCCGAAACCCAAAAAAATGACCAAAATACCCCCAAAACCTAAAAATTACCAAAATACCCTGAAACCAAAAAATTACCAAAATACCCCTAAAACCCAAAAATATGACCAAAAATACCCCCGAAACCTAAAAATTACCAAAATACCCCCGAAACCCAAAAATTACCAAACTACCCCCAAAATCCAAAAATTACCAAAATACCCCCAAAGCCCAAAAAATTACCAAAATACCCCTGAAACCCAAAAAATGACCAAAATACCCTCGAAACCTAAAAAATACCAAAATACCCACGAAACCAATGAGTAAACCTTAAGGTGGTAATCTTTTGAAATTCATATTGACGGGTAAGGTGTTGTCTCATTTGAAGTTGTTAGAAAGTTTTTGTATATGTGAAATTTGTGGATCAAATGAAGTTATTATTGCTATGTTTGCTTTCCTTATCTATTTGTGAGCTTCACCCTCTATAGCATAACAATGGACTACATATCCACCTGCATCCATATTCCAAATGAATTACAAACGAAGCAAACCAAGTACTTAACGTAGCATAAGCGTTCTTTCTACTTTGCAGTATTTCAGCACACAAAGAGATCTTCAAAGGCCATAGAAACAAATGAATTTTTGCAGCATAATACCTATGATGGGATAAAAGGCCAAATGTTTAACAACAGTCAAACCCAACTAAACATCAACCGAAATTAAATCACCCTGTTTTAAATTCCTTAGAAGAAAAAAAAAAGTGCAGAAAATAAAAGAAATTTCCACTTTTGCTTCTCACACTTGAATGTCATTTCCACATTTTCTAATAATGAAAAGATTCAAATATACAATTATACCAAACACCATCAGAAAAAAGAACATATAAACAACTCAAAATGCGTACATAAAACCCAGGTGGCAAACACGTTTACTTAGTGATTCAAAGAAAACCCATCACCCCCGTTAAGCTTTAAACCCTTTTCTTTCATTTACTTTGCAGAACATGTCAGTATTACTCTATTCTTAACCCAGTACCCTTCGAAATGCAAATACTAACTACTTTCACAGATTTAAATTACCAAAAAAAAGTTCAGGCAATTGAAATTAGAGAGGATAAAATCGAACAAAATTAGAAGATGTAAATTGTTTGGTAACAGAGAAAACGAAGGAAAGCAAAAGAAGACTTTTGAGTAACTAAAGAGAGGAACCAAATCCTAGATTCGAAACTTACCGATGAGTGCTGGAGTCACCGGAAAGAGATAGTGTGAATATTTTAGCGAACAACTCAGAAATCTGCTGAAGTTTTGAAGAGTTTTGATGTGATTGGAAGCTGAGAAAATGAGGGAAAATGAAAACCCTCGTAAAACCTGAGGGTTGAGTCTTTTTTTTTTTTTTTTTTTTGGGAAGGGCTGGGTTGAATTTGGGATATATTGATTTGAGCTGATTTTGGGTTAAATAGGGTTCAATGGGTTTTAACTAAAAACCCAATTAATAATTGGGTAGGTTTGTGTTTAATTAGAGTGGGTAGGTTTGGGTGAGCAAATGGGTTTGGGCTAATTTTGCCACCCCTAACCCAACCCAATTAAGCCCACCCCAAACCCACCCATTTGGCATCCCTAATTTTGACCAATAAGCCATGGCTTAATTGGTACTTCCTCCTCCTCTCATAATGATGGGTTGGGGACCGAGGTTTTGGGTTCAAGATCCATTGAGTGTATGTAATTTACCAATCCAAAAAAAAAAAACTTGGAGATGCTATGCCCTTGATTTGTATACCATTCTTTTGAGGGTTACCCTGCTACCTTAGTAGTTACAACTGTCAGTGTGTTGAGGTTATTGTTTTGTATCTGGATCATCTTTGTTCAGAGGAAAAATGAAGCTGCCCTGTGGAAATGATTGCCGAATACTCAAACCTAGTGGGTGGTCTAGGAGTACAATGATAAAGGACATCGTATAGTGATGTAGTGATTTGTTGTGCTACAAGTATTTGATTTTCCATCCAAAGGGTCCACTTCTACACTCCTGAATATATTAGGAATTGTGTATTAATGATCCTGTACAGCTGTTAGGCAATCAACTGGTTTGACTTAGATTTGGTAGCACCTCGAGTGTGTGCAGGTAGGCCTTCCTCCTAGCTTGTCTGCTTTGTATTTGAGTATGGTTGACAGAGTTGAATGTTTGGTTTAGAGCAGTGACATTGTAGTGGAGATTTCCTATTTATATTTTTTTTTTCTATTATTGTGGCCTTAATTTTGGTGGAAGTTGAAGCCTTCTGCTATGGCATTAGATAGGATTTCTTGCTTTAATTAGGCTTTGCTTTCTCATGTGAATTTTAGTCGGAAAGTGAGAGAGGGGAGGAGAGATGCTCTTTCTGTCATGCCTTGTGATATTAAAGAGTAATAAGAATGTACCTTTTCACCTGGAAGAAAACAAAAAAAAATTAGGACAAATTTTATCTCCAAACAAATTTGGAGAAAAATAACTCAAACCTACTATGCGGAGACTCAAGAACCATCCACTTATTTAATGAATTTAACGAATCATGTGATTAATACACACAAGTGGTTTTATGAATTGCCGAGTTTGAGAAAAATTTGTCTTAAAGAAGGAACAAATTTTTGTGTTTACATTACGTCAAAGAAGAAAGGAAAGAATTGAAGATTCACATGTTATAGGTTGGTAGAGAGAATTGTATAAATAGCTACTGTACATTATAATGTATCATATTGTCCTTTGAGAGGTGTAGGAATATATTAATATCTAGTGTTGTTTAGATATCTGATTAGCTGAGCTGTTTAGATTGTAAGCCAGTTGTTTTGGCAGTGTCTGCCAGTGGCATTGGGGCCTATTTTTGCATATAAACTTTAGTAATACCTTGTCTTGTTCTAATATTCTCTGCTAACATTTTTCAATTGATGTTATTTTTAATAAGAAAGTTGTCTTTAGCTAGAAATTTCATCTTGCGATGTATCCTTCTGGAGCTTAATGTCAAAGGTTGATTTTCAAAAGGGTGAGATGAGAATATGATTTTCTAGAATTAGCAAACAGCTGTACTAATTCTCTTCAAAGTCTTAGCATTCTTGTTTCATTTAAGTAGATACTAGGAATCACATACCATAAACTTTATATCATTTCAGTTTTTTTGCTGGAGCATTTTGTCTATTGCGAACAAAGCATAATTTGCCATTCCCGAATCTTTCTTTTGATGCAACCACATCCTTTTATGCAATGTTGTGCTCTGTTTTTAGTAAGACATTAACGTATAAAATTTTCTCTGGCAAGTATATATACAACTATATATGCTTATAGAAAACCAGAATAATCACTATTATTTCTTTAGTCTTTTTTTTTCTTGCAAGATTTGGACAATATGTACTAAGCCTTAAGCCACTTAATTACAATCATCAAGCATCAAGCCATGTCTGGGTGGTGAATACTCATTCATAGTCATAAGCTAAGAAAAGGACATCTAGAAACTCATTTATCATCTGTATGCTTCACGATCACCACAGGACACTTCACATGCTTAGCACAGTAGTCACTCACACTCCCAAGAAGAGCCCTGCTAATATAAAAAGAGACGTCATTTCTTTGATCCTAATAGACAAAGAAACCCAAAATAATAAGAATAAGGTAGAGTTCTGAGTTATTTGAAAATGATCATCATCACTCAAAAGTCTCAAACAGTACCACAAACTTAATGTCTATTTTGGTACCTCTTAAAAAAACCATATCCATGGCTTCCCATTACTAGGGTGTCAGCCCCAAGTTTGTTCACGATACTACATATCACATCCTTGGCTTCTCCACTTCCAGTTATTTTCTCCACGTTTATCTGCACAGAGTCCATCAATAACTGATCAATACTAGGAACACTTCTTTTCACAATATTTTTCATTACTTGTTAAGGTAGTAAGTTGTGATTGGAATAATATCATTTTCATTAGACCCCATCACTAAACAACTTTTATTATAAACCAATCACAAGAATTTATTTAAGTAGTTATGAAATTGTTTATGTCCCTGTACTCTTTGAACTAAATAGGCTGGTGTATCAAAGAAGAGAGGTTTACATTGGTGCCATAGCTCCTGATGACAGATTCTGCTCTTGTCATCACTGAATTCACCAGGTCACTGCCATATTTTTCCAACGCTGAAATAACATCACTGGAAAACACATACCCTGTAAAATCAAGCAATCTTTCTCTATTAATATGGATGCACTAAAAATTGGCCACAGAAATTACTTCTTGCAGACTAATTTTGTTGTTTCATTTCAGTTCAAATCGAGATTAAACTAAAATCATATAGTGACTTTATATTCAGTAGTAATCAAGACTATAAAAACTTCTTCAAAGTGAGAAACAATTGCAAACCTGCAGCATCAAAGGAGGTGTATACAGGAGGTGGTGGTTTCACATAGAGAAGCACAAGGGTGTTCCTGCTATTATGAGAAACAAGGTTGCTGAGACACCATGATAAGGCATGCATGCTCTCCTTGCTCTCATCCACTGCCACCACAATCTTGCTCTCTGTGTTCTTCATATATGTTCCTTCCATTCTCTAGGACCTTAAATAAAAGTGTTTAGCCTCAAGACTCTAATATATATGGCTCTTAGGAATTTCCCAGCCTTAAAATGTTGATAACAAAGAGAATAGGAATCAACATTTATAGCTGTTAGTTGTTGTGGGCTTTGTTAGTCAGTGTCTTCCTGTTTTCAAGTTCTGTGGGAATTTTAGATTAATTTACATAAAATTTACAATACTATTTGTCATGGGTTCGAAACTAAAAAGGCTGTCTGTTAGTCAAACATTAATGAAAATATAACAAAACAAGTGGAAAAGCATTTTTGGTTAGGATGAACATTATTAAACCAAAACCAATAGTCATGAAAACATCCTAAGGTCAACATCTTGCTGAGCAAAGCTTAGCCACTGAACCAAATATCTAACTTGCCAAATGGAGATTTTTTTTTTTTAGAGAAAGCCACGTGGAGCTAAGCATACCATATATGTTGCATTCATAAGCTGATCCAATAATCCACTAGCAGGTGTCACATTCTTCATGAATGATTTTATACTGTCTTATTCCTTGAGAGAGTAAGTACCAAGTTTACCTGACAGATTCCAGAATTTGGGCTAGCCGTTTACCCGTTTGGATAATGGGCTTTTTTTTTTCTTCTTTTTTGAGGAAGGATAATGGGCTAATGATACAACTAGATTTAGTAAATTCACACAAATAATTCAAGACCAAGACCCCACAAATTGAACCATAGAAAGCGTAATTTTTTTCTTTTTTCTTTTTTTTTTTTTTGGAGGATCAATCACTACGCCTAATAGGTTCTATCACAAATATCTCCTAATAAGATGAGTATAAATTGATGGAAAAAAAAAAAAAAGGAATTTCGTTACAAATATCTCCAACTAAGATGAGTATAAATTAAGGAAAGTTTTCTAAAAGAAAAGCTCATCAAATTTCTCCAACAATTTTTTTTTTTTGAAGTTGAATTTTGAAAATCTAACCGTTAAATTGCATGTTCTTATTATATTCTTCATGCTTGCAAAATTTCAAAAAGGATCAAAGATCAATGTTATCAATAAAATATTAAAATTTTAAGTTTTTATGATTTAAAATTGTATATAAAAAATAAGTTTATTTATCGAACAGTAGATAACATCTTATTTTAGCGAAATTTGACATGCGTGTTGAGAACATAAAAAATGTGTAATCCAACTATTTGATTTTCAAAATTCACAACAAATAAAAAAAATATAGAATGAGTTTGAAACGTTTCTCTCTATACTAGTTTGGAGAGAAACCTTGTAAAGAAATTAATAGAAAAATTTTTGAATTTCATATTTACCTGTTGATGAAGGTCAAACCAAATGAAACTATCTTGGTTCATTGTACAAAGCAGGAAATGGTCATGTTAAACACCCGAAAAATGCAAATAATTGAAATAAAACACTGGATAGTCCAAATTGGCTTGCCTTTGATATTACTTGTGCAACTTGAAACGAAAGGTGGTCATTTTCTATAGGGTATTAGCTTCAAAGGAGGACCCCATTTCCTGAACCATTAGCGAGTGGTTTCAAAACCACGCTAATCCTTACAGCCTACAACTATATTCTTAAATTTCCTTGATTGGAAAAGAATATTTTTGCTTAAGAGGTAAGGAAGGAACAGAAGAGTTTTTTTTTTTTTCTTATTTAGATAATGACTGCTCGTTTAGAAGGCTACTCCTACTGCAGTGTGACAACTTCAGCTGCTTGGGCTTGGCCCTCCTCTTGTTGGTAACGAATGAACTTGACACTTTACCATCTAGGATGATAAGTCAAAGACCAAACTAGCCATGACTAGTGACACTAATCCTTAGTGCTAAGCGAGAAATAAACTTGACTGCCTAATTCGGGTTCTTCTAATCCAAGGAAGATTTTTTATTTTGGCATTTAATTCCCTAAATATAAACCTAAATACAAAACTTTTAGGGTAAATACAGAAATTATCCTTATGGCCTGTTTGGAAGTTTAGAGAGGAAGGAGAGTAAAGGGGAATAGTTATCATCCACCTTGTTTGGATGTTTTTAAAATTACTAAGGGAGAAAGAAGTAATTAGCCCTTCCTCTTGTTTGGATATTTTAAAAATTAGGATGAAAATGAGAGGAAATTATTTAAATAGACAAATTTACCCCTATTTGAAAACGAACTTACAACATTGGTCTATGATTAATTTGTTAGATTAAATAATTATTTAATCAACATTCTCATTCCATCAAATACCACTAATAAAAGTATAAAACTACTATTAACTATGTGTGTACCCAAAATAGCTTTAACGAGATGAACTAATATTTGGGCTCACAACTTATTTGTATAGTGGGCTTAAGAGTTTCCTACTATGGGTAGTCCTTGGTCAGGCGACCCAATGACACCCCCCAGTTTTGTGAACTCCCTTTTTTTCTTCTCGAGGTTACTCTCTTTTTTACTGACTCTATCACTCTTTTGCTTTCTGTTTTCTCTCTCAAATTGCCAGCCCCTTCTTCTCATTCTATTCTCATATTTATAGTATAAGATGAGTGGAGGGGTTATCATTATTTCTGATCTCACTTGTGTGGGTGTAGTCCAATCTCATCATTTCTCATCAAAAGATGTTCCGTTGTGGGAGTTGGTTTAATGGCATTAGAATTGGTTCTAACCTCCAAAAAGGTTATTCGGCAACGATATTCCCTAAGGTAATACCAGGCTACCGAGCACAAAGACCGTCCCGAGCAAGTGCATTCCCAATCAGGTTATAAATTGATCGGCATGCGTCTACTTCTAATACGCTCAAGGCTAAACGGACCTAGTGAGGTTTCTGGGCTAAGATTGGGCCTTAAAGGTTGTTTGGACCGAGGTCCAAGATCCAATGGGTGTGAGGTCGTGCACTATACCACGGGGCTGGGGCCCAGGATCTAGTAGGTCTAGGAGTATTCCCCGTACAAACTATTATAAAATAATTTTTATTGCCTCAAAAAAAATTATAATAAAAAAAAAATCTTTCATAAATTTCTACAATTTCCTTGCATTTCTCACCAACCAAACAAAAAGCTAGCTCCACCTCATTCTATCATATGACATCCAAAAAATAAAATTAGAATTCAAAATTTTCTAAGCAATCAAACAAAGACCAAGAGAGAGAGATAGAGACCGTGGAGAAGGTCGTAAATGCGATCGGAGATTTGGAGGAAGGTAGGGGCGGAAACGATGACGTCAAGAGTGATACCATTGCAGCGTACGGACAAGGTGGAGACGAGAGAGAAATCGGCCGATTTGATCAAGGTGGAGTAGCTCTAGAGCTCGACAAGCTTTCTAAGGCAAACCAGGATGGCTCAGAATTCCAACAAGGCAAGCCGTTGGCCAGGTCGGGTCAAACCATGGTCTCAACTGTCATGTCAGAGCACAGAAAAAGTCTTTGGAGCTACCATGGCTGCTATCGTCGAATCCAATGTCGTTGCCTTCAAATCCGCTACCAATTCAATGGTTCGGTTCATTGTAATAAATTCGCTCATCAATTTCGCCAATGGTCTCTGATTTGCAACGGAGTCGGATCGAGTCAGGCCCACACTCGCAGCGGCCTCCACTTCACATCGAAAAGCTCATTTTCTTCGTTTGGTAAAAAGCTGATTTTTAATTCATTTTTTCTCTTATTGTGTGGATCGTATTATTTGTATTCATAACTGAGCAATTAGGGATTTTGTTTTTGCATTGATTAATTGAAAGTGAACTCTCTTTTACATTGCTCTGTTTGGTTGCCCAGAAAGTAGGAATAATAAAATTCAAAAATTTCAAGTTATTAGTTGATTTTTTATTATTTATTTTTTCATTTTCGTGGTCTTTCAATGGTTTTTAGTGAAAATGACATGGTTGTTTAGCTTCAGTGTTAGTGAAATAGTGAGATTCAATTTTTTTTTTTTTCATTCACCTTAAATTTTCTCAGGAAACAAACAAAAATTATTTATATAATTGGTTTGTAATTTTGTTAATTTAGAAAGGGTAAATTGGGGAATTCATTTGGTTAATAATTTATCTACTCTACTCTCCCTCAAAATCTCTCCAATTTTGGGGAATTAAAAATGAGGGGTTAGAGGTAGTTGAAACCCCTTCAAACCCCTCTCCCTCCTTCCTTAAAAAACTTCCAAACAAAGTAATTGAATTACTCTCCTTCCTTTACTCTACTCGCCTTCTTTTTTAAACTTCCAAATAGGCCATTAAAGTTTGGGCTAATGCCAAGTACTACCAAATTTGTAAAAATATATATCCTATTTTCTCCCTAATCACAATTAACTCTTTTTTTGTGTGGATAATTCGATAGTTTTGAGATGGGGTATTTGAGCCCTAGATATTTTTATTAGAAATATTAGAAGGTGTTAGTTAAACTACAAAGCCTCTATTTGTGGTGTTGGATGCACAATTAAGCAACAGCTTAAAATCAGTTTATGTTGCTGCATAGTTCATAGGTCCGAGTCACATGTTTAGTAAAAGAAAAGAAAAAGACCATCAATGGATTGGATGTTCTAACTGTATCAGGCTGGGCTTTACGCCTAGGCCTAATCAAAATGGACGTGACCTATAAAGAAAGACTTTAATTAAGACTGGACCTAATAAAAACTTAAAAAAATTGGGCCATGGCTTATTAAAATATACATATTTGAGCAAAAGTCATGGGCCACCTTATCTGAAAGTCCTTCTCTGTGATAGTAGCCCATAAATGAACTTTGAAGCTAAGGCTTCTTCAACTACTCTCATTCCTGGTCAGGTTGTTAAATTCACAATTATCCTTTGTAATAAATCTATTTCCTCATAGTGACCTCTTATTAGGGGTAAAGAATTGCAGATATATAGAGGATAAACAAGTGGAGACTCGAATTTTTATATCAGACCGACGCTAATGTTTCTCAAAGCGAGTACAGCCTTTTACTTAATAGGCCTGTAATACTTTCGAGTGCCTAAGCATTTCATTTCTTTTTTTCTTTTTTAATGTTCCCCCACCCCCTTCCTTTCAAAGGAAAAAAGTATTTTAACTACTCTTTTGACTAACATAAGTCTTGCAATTTAACTAGTGGACACATTTTGATATTTTCAAAGAAAAATTTTAGAATTCAACTAATTGCACTTCTTGAATTTATATATAATAAGTAAGTTTTTAAAAAGTTGTATAGTATAAAATGGAGTATAAAAAAAATAAGCTTATTTAAACAGAATTTACTACAAATATCAATAAAAATACTCAAAACTTACTTTGATTGGATTATAAAAAGATTTTTTTTCTTTGAAAATGTGAATGTAGAGTTATAAATTATTTTTATTTTAAATTTTCACCTAAAAAGGATGCGGAATCAATCAATCCCTAATGGATTTTTCCTTTTGAAAACATGTGTTATTATAAAGGTTAACACGATTCTATTAAAAACCATGAATTCACCATATTAAAATAATTTTAAACAAATTTAAAACAAAAATTTTTTTTTTTTTTTGAAAATTTTGATAATAGAATTTTAATCGAAATAGAATAGTATTTAATTTTTTAAAAAACTTTGATAATCAAGCTTACTAAACCACATGATCGAAGCACTTTTGTGGCAGATGATGAAAAAAAGAATAAGAAGAAAGGATGTCTATCTAGTGTAGATGATTTGAATTTCAAACTGTGTTCGTTTATGGTATTTTTGAAAATTTTATATATATATATATATATATATATATAGAGAGAGAGAGAGAGGTATGCGTGGGTGCTGACATTTGTGCTTATCCCTTCTTGTTCTTATCGCCTACCCTACAATTTTGGATTTGTCTAATTATGTGCAAATGCAAACCTCTTATTATGGAGCTCACAAATGGCACAATCCAACGGGATATTGCATTTGATTTTTGAACCTTTAAGCAAGTTGGTGTGCCCTGTGCCTGTGCCTGTGGGGCCATTGATGTTAACATCATCAACCTGATCTTACCGGTCCACTTATAATTAGGATTGTGCTGTACACGTCTTTCATGGAAATTTATTTTTTATATGCAAAATTAATATATTAATTAAGTGGGAAATAAAATAGTACGAGAAAACTATATATTATCTAATTATTTTGTTTAGTCGTGGCGCTGCAGGCCATGCTATCAACGCCACGTGTACTTACAAGAATTCTTTGTTTTTTTAGGTGTCATCAATAGGTTAGTTGTAATAAGCGTGATATTTTATATTTATGCCATTTTGATAAAGCTAATCTTTTTTTTGTGATAAATCATAAAGCTGATCTTAGTAATGAATAGTTGAAACTTGTTGAAAGTTGTAACACAAAATAACTTTGGAAAATAATAATAACAATAATATAAATGATAACAAAACTAATAATATTATTAATGTGTCAGTAAAGATTTTTTGTTTTTCATCTCAGCTTTAAATAATAAAAAATAAAAATAACAAAACTACCTTTTTAAAACTCAACTAACTTTTATAAAAACTATCAAAAATATATATTATTTATCTTATATTTAATAAATAAGTTATCAAAAATTATGGACACCAAATATTAATTCTACTTTAACTTATATTTATCTTGGTATTCTTTAAATATTGTTAATAAAATAAAATTTAACATTGAGAGGGAGAAAAAAATAGATAATTAGCGAGTGTGCCCAATAAATCACAGCTAGCTAGTGCCTACTCATACGGACACTTTTCGGTGACCGCGTTTTCTATTTTCTAATCTAAAAGGAGGGGCCCAGAGTTTAAATTTTTTGAAGTTTAGATGATTGGGGCCGTTGATTGGAGATCGTAGGTTCTACATTCAAACCTGGTAAGGAGAATTTTGAAATGGCAACGAGGGACAAGAAGGGGTATAACAATTAAATATATATAAAATAAAAAGGTCATTTTCATTGCAATAATTTTCAGTCCGTCTAATGGAAAATATTAAGGCATGTTTGATAAACAATCACAAACTCACGTTTTTATATTTTAAATAATTTTACACACTTTTCACTCATATTTAAAAAAAAAAAACTATAAAAATCACATCTCAAACTATTCTATCAAACACCCCCTAAGAGGTTGTTTGGTACATCATTTTAAATACATGTTTTCAGTTTTTAAACAATATTACACATTTTTTCACACATTTTCTCACCCACATGTATTTCCAAAAAAATTGAAAACTGTTGTTTAATACACGTACCAAACGGGCCCTAAATATATGTGACAACTCTGTCCTCTCTTTAGATATCTATGCAAACAAAGATTTTTAAAGGCATTAAATACTAAATACACAAGTTTTAGTATTATTTTTTCATAGTAATTGGGTTAGCAAAAATCTTATTTGATTCATCATTAATA
Source organism: Castanopsis chinensis (assembly GCA_032878915.1). NCBI lineage: Eukaryota > Viridiplantae > Streptophyta > Magnoliopsida > Fagales > Fagaceae > Castanopsis > Castanopsis chinensis. Next base: position 11,679,336 of record JAVQMG010000115.1, on the reverse strand, counting down.
TTACTTTTCTACTTACAGTTAACAACTTTACTATGATAGTTGTAAGATTTTTGTGCCTCTAGAGTTATTGATAATTTTTTTTAAATGATAAAGGCATATTTTTACAATCAATATTTTTTAATACCTTTAGTTAGGTTTTTTTTTTTTTTTTTATAGTAATTTTATTTTTCATGTCTTATTGGAGGATGTACGTACTATGTAGTTTTTTTTTTTTTTGGAGAAAGAATGTAGTTTGCTATTTATCTAGTCATTTTGCTTAAGCACAATACATGATTAGTGAGGTAGTGCAGCATCCCTATACTTATGTAAAAAAGGAAAAAAAAATTGTCTCTTCCTTTAATATATGCGACAATTGATAAAATAACCTATGTAGTTTTGGTGCATGACCTATTAAATGAATCATATGGCTTATTCAAATAATACACATGAATGGTTTTTGAGTCATCACAAAATGGATTGGAATAGATTCTTTAAAAAAAAACTTTGTTATATTATAAAATTGAAATACTAAAAATATTAGGATTTGCTTGGCATTACATGTTTTAAGTTAAGCTCTAAATAATACCTTCAAATAAATTCACTAATGTTTTAGGAATATTTGGGCTTTGAAAATTCCCATCTATTCATGTTGATAAGCTTAGTAGTAGACACTAGAGAGTACTTTTCAATAAATTTACTAGTTAATGATGGTTAAATAAAAATAAATAAATAAAAACTATCGACTTTAATTAAAAAAAAAAAAAGGTAATCGTCATCTAGCTTCTAATTGTTATAGTTGCCTGCATATACTGATTACAAAAATGATTTTTTTTTTTTTTTTTTATTACAGGTAACAAAATTAACTTTGTGCAAAGTACTCAAGGGCAGTCTTCGTAGAACTATTTTTGTAGCTAATGCAAAATTTCCATCAGAGTTCCAAATCAATCATGTTTGACATCATTACCACCATGAAAAAAATGCCCAATTTTGAAATTTAAACGAGAAGAAGATGATGCTTAGGGAAATAAAACAAGGTCCACATACTTCCATTTTTTTTTTCTTTCACCAAACCAATGAAAATAACTCTTTTTCAAATAAGTTCATGTTGGATTTTCATATTTGTTGCCAAACACATAACTTCGAAACTTCCTAGGCTCTTAAGAAAGAAAGAAAAAAAAAATCTGAAGAAATATATATATATATATATATATAAAGCAAAAGTCAAGAGAAAGTTGATTCTTACAATTAAGGTTGTTATGCCATGTAGAAAAAAAGGCCTACTTAAAATTCTACCATGAAGAAAATTTAATCACAAAAGTCCAACCGTTACACCATTTGAAAATACTTTGAACTTTATCGTTTTCATACCAAACGTGCTCAGTCTCAAACCTACATAGTTATTCGTACAATTTACAGCCACACAATATTGAAGCAAAGACCACCAAATTTATAGAATTTAAGGTGATGTTTTTTTCCATTAAGGTTGATTTCAGTTTGTCCACATTTAAATTTTGCTTCTTAGAGTATTTCTACATATAGAAATTGAAATTGGTTTAAATTGTTTCTTTACTTTTCTATCCTACCATTAATAACCCGTACATTGGTTGTAAAAATTTTGACCCTTTCTATATGAAATTAAAGATTGTTTCTTTGATTTATACATATGCTCTCCTTAGTTTTCTTGATTGTTATAGATCAGCAAAAACTGTTTATTAAAGCTGTGTGTATCTCAATGAATTTTATAAATAGCATAATTACAAGCAGGACAAACGAACATTGCCCGGGTGAATTTTAAAGTATTTTATTGTATTGTCATGTGTAGTTGATTATATTTTAAATGTTAAAAAAAATTTCGTTTGTTACACGTGTTAAATGCTAGTATGTATATAAATAAAATAAAGAGATTAGCGGATGATATATATATATATATATATATATATATATATAAGAACATCAACGCAGTTCGACCTTAGCACCTAAAACTCTAAATGGTTACATTTTATTATTTGCTTCTGTTAATTAATATTATGTTTTAGTTATTCTTCAAAAAAAAATTATATGTTTTCATTAGAAAGCAAACATGGAAATATAATATAAAAAAAAATAATAATATCAAACCATTTTGATATTATAAAATCTATAATATTTATGGTAATAATTATTTTATCACATTTTTTAGATAAGATACAAATATGGGACAGAACTTATAATCTATAACGTTTGAACCTCAATTTTTTTATTCAATAATAGCAAGAAACTTTTCTAGTAACAGTGGAGTTATACTAATGTATTTTATCACTTAAAAAGAAAGATCTATGTGCACTTAAAAAAAAAAAAAGATTTATATGAAATTTTTAAAAAGCTATATTTTCTTAAAACTAGTATGTAACCCAATACACAAGCACAGGTACAATTAAAAAAAAATCATAATTATATAGTTTAAATTATATATTTTTTTTAGGAGAGGTTCAAATTATACATGATATTAGTTTACACATTTTTTAAATCATGCATTTCTAAAATATGTAATATTTTATCATTATATATATATGATTTAGAATTTAATTGGATTTATATTCTTTGGTTTTTGCATCTAATGATTCACTTTCTACAAAACTTAAAAAATTATATGGATACATGGCACAAAATTAGATTCCAATTAAAATTCAATTTAAAATTTAATTGGATCTGAACTCTTAGCGTTTTACTCTTAACTAATGTATAATCCTGTGCATATGTACATGTACAATTAAAAACAATCACAATTACAAAATTCAAATTATACATAACATTAGCTTACGCTTTGGATTTAGACTCCTCAATTTTTACATTCAATAATTCACTCGGTACAAAAATTAAAAATTAAACAAGACATATGGTGCAAATTGAAATCTAATTGGATTTTCTTTGACTTTGGCTTTTAATATATAGGGTAATACCCTTAAAATTTGGGGATGTTTGGATTTTACATCCTGAAGTTTCAGAAGTTGGATTTTACTCTTGAAGTCTAAAGGTATTTGGATTTACACCATGACATTTCAGAATTTGAATTTTACCTTTTAAAGTTTTGGGGTTTTGAATTTTACACCTCTAAATTGTAAAATTTTAGGGTGTAAAATCTAAATATTTTCAAAACATTAAAGATGTAATTTGTAATTTATCAATATATATATATATATATATATATGTGTGTGTGTGTGTGTGTATTTGATCTGTATATATGGTACACTGAGGCATGTTTGACCTCTCATCTCTCGTGCCCAAATTTATTACGTCAAATGTTAAAGATTTCACTTCAAGCTTTTGATTTCTTCAAAACGCGTCCTGATCCAGCTTCCAAGTTCAGACAAACCCCATGCCTGCCCAACTCACAATTTAAAAACAAAAGTATTAAAACCAAAGCGAATGTTCATTTCCATTTTCGCATTTCAAAAAACAAGGGTAATTTTGTAACTCCAAGTTCCTTCTGTTCTATTTAAAGTGCATAACTCAGTAGAGGGAGACATAGAGAGAGAAACAGAGAAAGGAATAAACAGAGAATTTTTTAAATAAGAGAGAGAAGGTTGTGAAAAAACATGGGAGATGTTGTGGTTTTTGTGGATGATTTGAAATCAAATTATGCATTTTCATACTGTAGAATTTGCCATGAAGAAGAATTACAGAGCTGCAAGAGCTTGGAAGCTCCTTGTGCATGTTCAGGAACCGTTAAGGTAAAGAAAAAGCTTGTGTTTAGCACCCAAAAAAAAAAAGGAAAAAAAGCTTGATCTTTTTCTTTGTTCTTGTGGGTGTGTTTTAATCCTGGTAATATTGAACAAGGTTGTAACCTTATTTTTTTCATGTGGGTGTGTTTTAATCTTGCTTTTCAATTTGTTTTGCACAACAAAATTTCATCTTTCTTATATTTTCTTGTTTTCAGTTTGCACACAGGGATTGTATACAGAGGTGGTGTAACGAGAAGGGCAACACCACCTGTGAAATATGCCTCCAGGTTTGTATCTGAGTTTTGAGTTCTAAGTTTTTTTTTTTTTTAATGTTCTGTTTTTTCTGTCGTAGAAACTTTGTGTTTTCAAAAGTACCTTTTGTATTAAATGAATTCTTTCTTTTTCCTTTCTTGTAATTCAAACTCAAACTGGGTCTGTCTTTTTTAAGATTGAGTTGTTAAAATTAGTTTGCATCATCATCCTCTTATTCTGATTTTAGAATTTGGGTGTCTCAAATTTGTCGTTTGCCTAACTTTCCTTTATGTTTAAGTATCTTTTTGTCTTCTCTTTTCTCTCTCTTTTTATAATTATGAGAATTTGAAATGTCATATTGGTTTCACCGTAACATACAAAAACAAAACTCATTTTGTATTTTGAAAATTTTAATCATATTTCCTTAATAAAAACGAGAAAATAGAATTATCTTCCAGTAATCAGTTGGGGAATGTTTTAATTGCTGTCAATATCCAAAGCTTTTATAAGTAGAGACGTGACAAGTTTTCCATCATTAATGAGAATGAAATGTAAATTTTCGCAGAAATATGAGCCAGGATACACAGCACCTTCTAAGAAGTCTCAGTCGTTGGTTGATGAAGCAGTAACCATTAGGTACTTTTTCCAATCCATTATTTGTTATTAGTTATTATTACACAACTTAGAATGTAAGGGTGCATGAGCGTGACAAGTGGCTCGTTTTTAAATTCTAGTAAAAGTCACTCACCTTTATTTCGTGTAGTTTATGATTGAAGTAATAATCCACAAAAGATGAAACCCAAAAAATAATATTCCATAAAACATGCTTTCCAACTAATTTTTTATTTTTTATTTATTTTTTGTTAACATGGGACCTTTTTTTTCTTGGGTCAAATTATAGAGTAGGACCAGGAGCAACTTTAAAATGTGCAAAACTTGGCCTTGACCCAAAACCCATTTTGCATTTTTCGGTTTCAAAGTAAAACACTAATAATTAATTCAAGTATTTATATTTTAATTAACAGTAACAGAGATGGCTTGCAAATTCCAAGAGGAGAAGAAGAGACAATAATAAGGCCAAGATTAGTACCCATAAGTGAGTATCCCGAGTGTACATCCGCCGCAGACAGAAGTGCATCTTGCTGTCGATCACTGGCTCTAACTGTAAGTCTGGCTGATTCAAATCCATTTTTACCTTATTTATAGGGTACCCCATATTATAGTGACACCTTGCTTTGTGGTGTAATTTTTATCTTATAATAGCTAGTTGTTATTGTTAATTAATCCAATCTTTTTTTTAAGCAAAGAAAAAAAAATTGATGATTGATTTAGTACAAATATTATAAACACATGTTGTAATCGGATTATTTGGAAAATATGGATAGGATTACTAATATTGCATACTTGGTTGACTATTTGCTTGCATGCGATTTGGCAGCCACATAGATTTAAGCTGTAAACTTAGTAATGTACATTGACCTTAAATATAAAAATAGAAATTTTTTAGTTGGATTTACTAAGTGTACAGTTGTTCTGTATTTGATAGTTTGTCTGCTAAGTATGTGTTCAAAGTTCAAACTGCCTACATTTTGGTTTGTTTTTACGGTTGGGGCCTATTTTGGGGCCACAAGCCCACAATTTTTTGAAAGGAAAATCAATTATTAAGTTTCTTTTTTAGAAGCTAATGACTTTGTGGTTGAGTATTATTCAGTATTTTGGGAGTAATGCTCTTTCATCTCACATAATATTAGATTTCAATTAATTAAATTTATAACATGATCCACCACTTAGTTTGCATATCATTATATATGATTATTTGTTTGATTGGATTTTGCAGTTTACAGTGGTCTTGCTAATGAAACATATGTTTGCCGTGCTTCATGGTGGTACGGAAGATTACCCCTTCACACTTCTTACTGTAAGTCAGCTCCTTTTCATTTTTCATCTGTGTTGTTCTGCAACTGGGATTCTGAACTAGATTCTTAATTCTGCATCATTTAATTTGATCGTGTTCTTGTATTTTGCAGGTACTTATTCTAAGGGCTACTGGAATTATTTTCCCAATGTTGATATTGATGCGGACAATCACAGCTATTCAAAATAGTATCCGGAGGCAGTACCAGTACCAGTACCAGTACCAGGTTGGTGGCCTTTTCTTACTCCAATACTTTAATGATAGCTAGGATACCAAAAAAAAAATTAGAGTGGCTTTAATTCAACTAACAGAGAATAGGTTCTACATTTTAAGTAAAACTTGGATGGGAATATGGGAATGATTGTGAGTTTTCATTTGTATTGTCACGACATAATTCCACTTTTTCATTTGTACTGTCAAGACATATTAGGAACACATAATTGAAGCTACATGAAATGTATTGGAGCTTTACTGATTTTTATTGATTTATCAGGATTCTGATGATGACACCTCAAACTTTATTGGAGCCAATGAAGATGAAGAGCAGCATCATTCAGTCTAAAGGCCAATCCTCCTAAAGTATTCTATCATTATTTAAATTTAAATCAGAGCCTTGTATCAATGTCCACTGTCAAATTCCCCCTTTTTGGGATACAAATGAAAAAACAAAAAAACAAAAATCCTTCATGAAAAACTCAGATCAGGTAGATCCCTATTTGCATTTTGCACTATCGAGTTCGTGACATAACAGTTCTTATCCACCTCACCCTACTGACCCATCAATCCAAAAATTAAAAGCGACAACCAAAAGGAAGTTTGAAACATTGTGAAAGCTACACCAGTTAGTTAGATGAACAACCTATATTAACCTATACGTGTTAGCTTCAAAAACAAGTCAGTCGGATGAACAGCCAAATTCATAGATTAAAGACAAAGCCAACAACTTTTGTTTTGTTGGTTGAAAGTTGATTCCACTATAACGAATGTGACATCCAACTGTAATTTACAGCAGCTACCCTACTCTCCTTACAATTCGGGCATAAAAAAATTAGCCTAGAAAGTTCTCTCACAAATATTACCATACAAAAATGTTGGTCACTCCAACTTAAAAAGTGAGATTCTTACACAATAAAATTAGACTTGAGTCTCGTTCTATATAGCAAGTTCTGTCCAGCATGGCTGGATATTCACTTTACACCCTCAGCTAGTCCTGAAATTTGAAAACAGTGCTTCAACACAATTGACAGTGACTGGGAAGTCGGCATGAGGAATCATGATAAACGGTTCTGAATTTACATCATAACGGCTGAAGCTTGGCCACCCAAGTCTCACAAAGCAATACATTCAATCAGTTCAACTTTGCTGTAGAAGTATTTGTGCTCTATGTTGAAGTTCAGTCAGGAAGCTGGCACCAGTGCTCTCCGGAGACTTATTGCAACTTAAATTTTCTGTAATGTCTGTAAACTTTCTGACAAATTCTACCATTTCCCCAATCCAACTTTGATTATACAAGTTATCTTCAAATGTCTTCAGGTGTTTACCATATGTAGTCTCAAATTCTCTGGACTTAGCAGCAGCTCTTTGAAGTACAGATTCGGGAAGTCCTGATATAAATAATAGTAACTGGACTATATGAGAAAGCAGTAATAATTACACCCAGTAACAAAATGGCAATCAATAAGAGGAGTTTTAGGCAAAATCTCTTTTGGTAAGGAGTATTAGGCAAAGCCTTCATAAACAAAAACTGATCATTTGCATGGGTAAGCATTTTTTTTTACCAGTAGTTGTAAGGAAGGCATGAGGCCTATAAACGAGTTCTTGTCTTTACCGTAGAAGTACCCTTAAGTCTTTAACTCCTATAGTAGTAGCTTTGAAAAGCATAAAGGGCATGGAAGCAAGAAGAGATCATTCCAAAAAAGAATGAGCTTCTTAACTATGCTACAATAGCCACCTAATGAGTTTCTTAACTAAAGGTAGCACATAAGTAATACCCTCAGGCCCAGGTCCTTAGCTCTGAAAGTCTAACCATTGTTAACAGTCTAAAATCACATAAATCAAATCATTGTACCTCAGCTACGTTTCTTCTGGTTAATGAAGAGAGCTTCTCAACAAACAGGCAATAATACAAGAAGAATCTTACCAGCTAACCGTGCAACATTAACACCATAGCTTTTAGGGCATGCACCAGGTGTCAACCTGTAAAGAAATGTAACTTCTTCCACATCTCCAACTCCATTCCCAACTCGGCATCCCATATGACACAGCAAAACCTATTCCAAAGATGAAGAACAACAAATTAGACAATGTTCAGAATATTTGTGCCCATTGGTAGAGTGCCAATATCATGGCCTTTATGTCTAAACCATGATGAATCTAATGTACACTATGATACTATTATGTAGTGTTATTACATGGCCAATCATGCTAAAAACTCATTTGTCTTGTTTTTTGAAGATTAAGAAGATACCCTTAGCTTGTGAGTCAACAGCGTCTGTGATGAGATAGAAGAATAACAGAAAAAGCAGAGGTATACCTTAGGATCTTTCTGATAGTCTACAGCTAATCGGTGATAGTGAGTAGAAAACATTCCTCGACATTGCACCTTGCAAACAAAATGTTGTAGAACTGATTCACTGCAATGGATAGAAAACCAAAGTAGAAACAAAGGTCAACCAGATACAACCCTCAGAGAAAAGGCAAATTTGTAGAGAATGGGTCATTAATATTGAATTCAATGAAAGACAAGTTAATCCAATAATTTACACATACGCAATCGCTTGCCCATCTGAAGTTGATGTTCCACGTCCAAGTTCATCCAACGCCACCAATGAATTACGAGTTGCAGAAGACTGCATCGACCAGCAAAAATATGTCAATGGCATGAAAATTATTCAATCATATTCATCTTAACTCATTATAAAATTTACTTTTGCAAACTATTCTTTCAAAGTTCTAAAGCATAATGATCAAACAAGAGTGAGTTTTTCTTATGCAAGAAGAAACTTCTCATGAGATGAGATACAGGACAAATATGCAAGAAAAATAAAATTTAGAATGTAAGTGAGGAAATTATTAGTATGACTCAACATAAAGTAACTGAAGAGAAATTTGTGATAGGCTTGTACTTTGATAGTTAATATCTAGCTAATTATGCTAAAACTCAGAACCAATATGGGCAGACCAATCAATTTGTACATACTCAAAATGTTGTCTTTGATTCTGCAAATAATCTATAAAATCACAGGCATAACAATAGCGTGCAATGAAAATCCTTTGATCCACTGACAAATCTTACCAGCATTAATGCAGTTTCTGAGAGTTCAGTTAAAAATGTACTTTGGCCTGCCATGATATGATCTTTGGCACCCATCCGAACAAAGATTCGGTCCACAGGTGACAACTCAAAACTGTCAGCAGGGACATCTGCTCCTACCTGAAAAGAACCTTTAAGGTGAAAACCACAAAATAATAAAACTCAGAGTTGCACAACAAAAACCGCAAAAACATTACCTGGGCCAGAATCACAGCCAAGCAAACTTGGCGAAGAAGAGTTGATTTCCCTCCCATGTTAGGACCAGTGAGAAGGATGAAGCTAGCATGACCAGAGCCACCAATCATAATTTCATTGGGAACAAAGGTACCCTTGCCTAAAGAATCACTTCTAAGAACAGGATGTCCTAGACTTTTTGCAGAAAAGCATGGCACTTTATCCGGACTTGACGAGTCCAATATAATTGGCCGGCTTGTTGGCCCTTCATAATATTCACTTGCAATTGCTAGACTGATCAAAACATCCAACTCTGCAACATGTACTAATTTTAGCCATAGAAAATGAAATACATTTTGTATAATGTAAACTACTATATAATATTGTTCTTTTATTCATGAAAACATGAAATCTGACAATATGTAAGATAACTTAGTAACAAAATAAAATTTCAAGACATAAAGTTAAATTTTTATACTATAGAAGCAGACATTAATCCATCCTGATCTGAAGATCTACTACCATTATTACCCCAAAAGAGGACTATGACAATGTGACATTTTCGCAAAAGAGAAGTATGACCTTGTGACATCTCCACTCTTCTATATGCACAATCACACTTGTTTGCATGTATGCTTGAGTGTATCTGAAAGAGAAAAAGAGAAGGGTATGCATACCTGCAGTAGCAGAAACTAATTGCCTCCACTTATTATGATGCTCACAGAAACGTCCAATCAACCTCTGAAGAATGCTTTTCAGCTTGGATTCCTTTTCAGACTCAGCTTGTGAAAGCTCTCCCAACAACTTCTTGATACTTGGAGTCCAATACCTAAAGAAGCCCTGAAAATGCCAAGCAAGAAACAAAATAAAAAAATAGTTGAGATATAAAACCCAAATTAATGTGCTGCTAAATAAGGCACTTTAAAATTATTTTTACTAAGGATTGAAACTGGCAAAGATAAAATCTTAACCAAAAGAATCAATAAATTTTGGTACTACTATAAATTATGCCATGTTATTCAACATGACAGAGACAGATTACCTCATTGCATTATCACATTAAAATTCATAGTTCAATATGATTGTCATAAGGAGAGCTTAATGCTTTCCATTAAGTTGCAATTAAGATAAGAAAGAGGCATTACACCTGGTTGTTAATTAGTCCAGGTATCTAAAATATGTTCAATTACAGGATCAAAAATAACCAGTGTAGCTACTTCATTCACCACAACTTTTGCTTTCACCTTTTTAGATGATCTTAACTCATAGTCGCAAGGAATTCTCTCACGCAAACTTTCTGGTACTTCTAAGAGATATGCCTCTTTTCCAATTGTGACATATGTAATCTGTTATAGATTGTTAAATAACAGAGCTTGGTCATTGTTGTTGAATATAAATAAACAAAGTAGAGTACTAAAAATTCAACAGCTTGCGAAAAAATTCTTACTGATGCATCTCCAAGTAATTTTTGCTGATTCTTGAGGTGTTTTGTTAAACTAGACTCAACCTCCTTAACTTTTTTACAGGCAGAGTCATACTCCAGATCAACTCCTTCATGAGGTATGATACGCCCTGAATTATTGGCTTCTACCCAATCAAAAGCATCCTTGAAATGATTTATAACCAAATCAATGTTAGGGAGTCCTACACCTGCATATATAAAAGATAAGACACCAAACTAGACTCTTTTAATAGCATATTGCTTAAAAAATCAAAGCTGCTCATACCAGGTGTTAACAAATGATGAAGGACTCTAGACTCAACATTTTCCAAAATAACACTAAGAGAAGAACATGATTGGGCCATTAATTCACAACCACGCAGCACTGATATAAACTCTTGGAGCTGTTTTTTTGCTGCATCCTCATATAGAACCACTTTGTTGGCATTCCTTCCGTTAGCCTCACTGCATCAAATTAATGTCCATAAACATAAATCATCCTTCATAACCATCAATAGATTATCTATCTAATATGTATTCTAAAACAAATGTGTGCACCTAGTCAGATTGGCTTTACCTGCTAGCAAAAACACGTGCAAGCAACCGCTCCATGTCTGGAAGCCTGGACAATGCTTTTCTAAATTCAAGTGCAAAAGCTAGATTAACTCCCTAAAAAGAAAAGAACATATCAAATACTGCCAAAAAGCCTTGATGTCAAGTGAACGGCTGTGAAAACACTGCTAAAAAATCTTCATGTCATGTTCATGTCCTGCCTCATACAAGTATAGTATGATGTGTAACAGTAACAATTTAAGTAGTCCATGTAGGTCATATTCATTATTTAAGAATTAACAAAGAGCAACAGGCTCAGACCATAACTTGGACTTATAATTTCAATGTTATCATGTGAATTATCAACCACTTAAAACCCTCCACCAAAAGCAATATATGAAATTATCCTTTCTCCCTCCCCAACTTAAAAGAAAAAAAAAATAAAGGCAAAAGTTGCAATCATTAGGATTTGAAATATGTTCTACTCTAATTAAGTTTTTTTTTTTTTTTTTTTGATAAGTTCTCTATTTAAGAAATCCATAAACATCAAAAGATAATTTACTAAAAACAAAATTGCTAACATATATCCTAAAAATGAAAATTTTGAGACCATAGCCAACAATGTCATTTTGCTATAGCTTGAGGGATATGTCAAACCCAGAAACCTTGGAAGGAATTAATAATAGTGGAATAAAAGAAGCATATCGATGCGGAACTCACCCGCAAACCTCCAACAGCATCCTGCCGTTCCCTAATTGACTCTGGATGATATAAAGGCCTTGCAAGCCATGTCTTGAGCAACCTCTTCCCAACTGATGTCACACAGTGGTTCAATTGGGCATAGAGCGTCCTTAAAAGAGGAAGGAAAAAACAATCAGAAAAAGGTGAAGATGGCAATAAAGATGTATGTGTATGAGCATACATAACGGTTACCCTGAAGATTCTCCATTTCTGCTATTCTCAAAAATCTCAAGGTTCTCCAGGGCAGCTGCATCAAGAACCATGTATGGTTTTGAGACGATATTAGCAAAACCAGAGCATGGAAGTAACTCAAACTTTGCAAATCGAAGTAATGTCTCGTCCAGGAAAGCCTGCTTAAGATAGAATATAGTGCCTCCAAGAGCAGAAAGTGCACAGCTACCATTCTCGCCTGCCTTTACCAGATCTGACAGAACATCTGGCAGCCAGCCCATCCCATTTTGCTCCACTTGGGACTGAAGACCATCCAAATTTGTTTCATTTAAAGATCCAGAAACTGATTGTTCAACAATACGGCTGTAGCTACTTTTCAATTCATGCACGGTTTTCTCAGCATCCCAGAATTCCAAGAATGGAACCAAATCATTTACTAATGGATTTCTTGTATGTCTCAGCAGCACTCTCTCTGTTTCAGGACTGAGCTGTTTAGCAGGTTTTACAATTTCCACTGGCCTTAGCTCGGACAATAGACAACACAAGGCACTGCACTCTGCATCATCCCCAAACTGGTAGAGTAACATGCTTGGTCAAATAAACCACATCCCACACAAAATGCATGATTTAATCAAGCCATTAACGCAAAATCTGATAAATGTACAGCGAAGTGCAGAGCATTGTCTATTATATGTAAAGACTTGTGATCATGACAACACTCAGAACTGAAGCTTAAAAAGGGAATGCAATGGCCACCCATCACAGCCAATTGTTAAAAAAAGAATAAAACACAAAGACAACCAACAATCAATCCATAATACCTTTTTCACAATATTAAATATCATGCACAGTCCCTAAGCAACCCCCAACTGGGCAGTGGGGCACAATCCCAAAAGGAGAAGAAAAAAAGTAAGGATCATAAGAGTACTTCTCATTTGACAACTAATCAATCCAACCCAGCATACAGAACAAGAGTCAGTAAAATCATATTAGTCTGATTTTCCATAGCATACACCCACATACATGTTACACCTGAGAACAGGAGACACATGAAAGCTGTTGAACTTGAAGATTCTACTAGACTCATACCTGTCCAAGAATAATCCTGCTGGTTGTAACATCAACCACACAAACACCAAAAATGCGGTTTGCATTTTGGTTTGCCAATCTCTGACAGCCTTCAGTCACTGCCATTAGGTAAGAAGCATCATGATTTACTGACAGCATCTCTCCCTCAGTAAGTGTTCCTTTTGTAACCACAGCACATATTTCACGTTTCACAACCTATCAACAAAAGGAAGAATGTCAAAAATGCTGAACATTTATTTCATCTTTATCTCTCTTTTTTTTTCTTCCTTTTTGACTTTCAAAAATCCACCATGGGATATTAAGACAGACACCAAAACTAAGAAACTAATTACCATAAACAATCAAAGAGTGGAGTAACAAGATGATGACTCAACTATATATATACTTTCTACCCATAATGATTCTTTAATCTACATCCTAAGCCATAAACCATTCTGAAAGGGTAGTATCATTATGACCGTGACAAAAATGCATTCAAACTTTCAGTTAATGCTATCAAGACAGAGACACGTCAGTTTAATAAATTAACCATCTAATTAATCTTTGAACAGGAATTTCCTAGATTGGACTTAACCATTAGACCACTAGAATCAGATTTTTATCTTTATACAAAATAATATTAGAATATCTACACATCTTCTCAGTAATTTTAGGTACACAGACCTTATCCTTAGAACCTTTCTCTTTGCGACGAAGCTCTAGTTGTTCAGGGGTTTCTGTCTGCTCTACAACAAGAACCCGATAACCCTGCTATGTCAAGACAGCTTATATTAAATTTCATCTCCAGGGTACAAAATGGGCTCATCAAAGAAATCTAAACAGCATGAACACAATAGAGACAACCAACTGGAAATAGAGATATATGAATGAGCCAACCTTTCTTGCCAATTTCTCCAAATTCATAGAGAAGTTCTTTTCTGGAAATCCACAATGCGGTTGTTCTCCCTACAAATGCAAGTAGCTGGCAATTGTCAACTTACAAAAAAGAGGGGGGGGAATGCACATCATAAATATACTCAAACAAACATCAAAACTGTGTGTTAGAAAGAAAACACATCTTGTTATTTTTTCCCCTTTTCTTCTGACTATTTAGATGATGCAATACCCTCCAGGGTGAACAATAACTGATTTTTTTTTTTTTTTTTTTTTTTTTTTTTTTTTTTTTTTTTTTGTGGATGGGGAGGAATTGCACAAAAACAAAATATCAGTGTCGAATGCACCCAGTCAAATAAATACCTTCATATATTGCAAGTCAAGCTCCTTTGCTCCAATATGGGCATCCATTTCAAAAAGTTCATAAAATTTCCCCATCTGCTCCAGCAAAAATGAAATGATTATTACTTTAACAGTTCAACTGCAGTAACGACAATGACAACTTGGATAACAGAATCTAGCTTTGCTTAGTTAAAATGAGCTACATGTAATGTATACCTTGAAAAATAACACTTTGTCCATATGCTTTGACTTAAACTCCCACCATTGTCTCTGCACAAAAATAAAGGTCTCTAGATTAAAATACAAAGCAAAAATGAAATAAAAAATCATTGAGCCACATATTGTCCGAAAGCAAATAAGCAATCACCTGGCCACCTGATAAACTCTTTAGAAAATCAGGAGGCATGTAAAGTGTCCTCGGATCATAGTTTGCATCACCAGGACGCCTTCTTTTTGCGTCCCTGCGTTCTCTGTATCAAGACTAACAGTTTCAGCATATATGAATGGTAAGGCTATCCACATTACTATCTGAATGCCACAAAAGCTATAAATAGAAATTTGAGCATAGTATTATTACTATACTAAATCTAAGCATAACAATGCCTACTTCCATTTTCCCATTCAAACACATTCCAATCCTGTCACACAATTACATATGGATGCAGTAGCAAAGAGGGGTATATTATTCCATAAAATATTAGACACAAAGTGCAGTTATTGGACAAAAGATAATTGGAAAAAATAAGCTACGAAGACTTTTGAGAACTCACTCCCCAAGGAAGCAAAACTTTACAGCTTCACGCATACCAAACCTCTCTGTAGCATCACCCGTTAAGGCATTACCAAGTTCATTAGATGCCTTTCCACCTACAGAAAATGCAAGCTCAAGTTCAGTTCTCAATAAGATATAAATCGCAAATATCTGCTCCAGTAATTGTAACCTCCATTGCCACAGCATACATCAGAACCAAAAACAAGGAACGACTAAGGAAGGAAAACACACTAAGTGATAAATCATAAGAAAACAGTGAATACAGACACGTTAATTTATAAATTAAGAACTAATCATAGTTTTCTAATGGCTTTTACACTTTCTATTTCTAATTTGATTAAAATAAAAAAAAAAATACAAACATAGCAATTACACTTTAGCACAAAACTTCCACATTTACAGCAAAAACCCAATAAATAAAAAAACATGGTTTATTGAAGAGGATTGCCATCGCAATAGATATATCCAAAAAAAAAGAGGTCCACATAACAGCCCCCGCATATGAACTATAAACTCTTCAAATAATACAGTACACAACTTATTCCATTTGCAACCTGTGCTATAACATAAACGATTCCTGCATATATTCTCTTTCACCCTAACATTTCTCGTCTCCAAAATACTAAACCAATTCAAATATAATACTCCATTTTACTTACTTTCAGCATTATTACTAGTAGGCTCCACCAAGGAAAACTTGAAACCTCCCTTGTTCTTCTTAGCAGACCCCAACTTCTCCCCCTCACTCGCTTTCCTCTTCCTCGACCCACCCTTCCCTTTCGACCCTTTCACAACATCCTCTTCTTCCTCCTCATCCAAATCCATAACTTCCTCGACAGCCTCTTCCCCCACATTCTTCCCCCAATCTTCATCACTAGAATCATCACCACCATCATCCTCATCCTCATCCTCCACAACGGCCTTCACGCCTCTCCGCCTCTGTACCGGCTTAATTCCCTTCACATCCTTATCCTCCTCAGCAATCTTCACCGCCTCACTCGAATCGAAAGCACCCCGCCGCAACCGCTTGAATTTCTTGAGGGTCTCTTGGACCCACTCAAATTTCTCCTTCTCCAAATCCAATAGCTCCTCCTCATCATCCTCGTACTGAACCAAATGCTTGTTAGCTACCTTATCGAAAGATTTCACAGTGCCTTCATACCAGGCCTTATCCAAGGGCCAAAAAACCCTAATCCTCTTCCCCACAACATCATCACCGTACGATCTCTTATCGTTAGGAGTTAACGGTGATGCGGAGATGACTAAGAGGGGCTTGTTCTTGGACTTGGATTGGAAAGGAGAAGGGGTTGTAGGGCTTGGACTGAAATTGGGGGTAGAGCTAGGGCTAGGGACAGAACTGGAAAATTTGGAATTTTGCTTGGAACGAGTGGGAGATGGAGAAGGAGAAGACGAGGTCGTTTTGGTGAAGAAGGCAGTGATTTGGCGCTGTTGGTTTACGATTGGAGATCGGCCATTGCTTTGGCGCCGTGACGGTGCCATTGTGATTTGAATGAAAAATGTGTTTAATGAGAAGAAGAGAGCGAACAAAAAAATAAAGGGTGAGTTTAGATTATAGAAATTCGGGAGTGTGAGTTTGGGTATGGCGGGAAAATTCCCGGGGTTTCGGAGATAGATAGATAGATAGATGATGGGCTTTGGCGGGAATTTTGGTTTGGGGAGTGTGAGTAGAAATGCTGCGCCGCGCGCATCCATTCCCTCCTTTTTTGTGACGCGTGAACCTGTAAAGCTCGGGTTCCTGTCCTGTGTTTGTGTCTTCCGGTGAAATTAGCCAAATGCCACCTTTTTCTAAAATTTGTAGTAAAAAAAATACTATTTCAGAATTTATTAGCGGTTTATCACTTTTCTAGTATTCGAGCTCTACAAACTTGAGTTTTAAGTGGTATTCGAGCATAGTAAACTCGAGTACCCTCAATTTTGCCACCGTGGCACTATTTGACATGACATTTGGGTATTAAAAAAATCCACTTGGTACTCAAGTTTCTTGGACTCGAGTGCTATGCTAGTCTGGTACCCAAGTCCATTAAACTCGAGTATTAATCTGTATGCGACTAAAAGTGCAAAATCATGTCGATTGATACTTGAGTCCATGAAACTCGGGTACTATGTTAGCAGTACCCGAGTCCATTAAACTCGAGTATCAATCTGTATGAAATAACCCATTCTTGAGTGGAAAGCAAAATCATGCAGATTGATACTTGTGTCCGTGAAGCTCGAGTATCAATCTATGTGGAAGGCCCTTCATTTTTTGCCCCTAAGTTGTCCACAACTTTGAGAATAGTCCTCATCTAAATGAAAAGTCTTTCGTTGCTGTAAAATTGCAAAGAGAAAGATTAAGTTGATTAAGGTAAAATCTTTTTCTTTTTTTTTAAATGCGAGTATATTTTGTTTCAATTAGTAAATAAATTGTATTGTACAAATGAAATTCACAAGGTGTGGGTTTTATATTTTGGTTATAATGGTGATTGATAGAATTTGCAAAAGATTTCAAAATGTTATTTAATTAATAAAAACCATAAAATTGAATATTTCTAAGATATTTTACTTACTCATTTATGTCCAACGCATAAAAAATAAAAATATTCATTTTTAAGTATTATTCCTCCAACAAATGATGTCCAATTTCTCTTGACCCAAATAAAAGATTTATAAACATTGAAGGTTATGCCAACTTGTAAAAAGGTATTTAATTTGAACAATTCTTTGGCAATAATTACGTGAAACAATTTATCTTTTTCAATCATCTCAGAAGTTAATAATATGCATATTTTTTTTTTTATTGCAATGGAATTCCATCATTGCATTTAAAATATATTAATGATTTGCATATATAATTATTGACATTGTCTCACTCGAAGCTAACATATTGAACCTAAAATGTAATTTCATTAGTTACAAAAATTTGTTACAGTGCTTAATTACTCAATCACATGCTTAATACAACCTACTGGGCTAATTAGTACTCGACCGGTACTTGATGCTACCAATGTGTGACAATTACAATGACTAATACCCTAACACAATCAAGTACACAATAGCCACTTAGTCAATTACATTCAAGTAATAGTAGCAATAAGCTTAAGCCACTCAAGTCTCAACGTAGCAACTCAAGCATCACAGGTACAATACTCACAAAACCAAACTCAGAAGCAAATCATCTCAGCATCACATACATACTGGCATGCTTTCCATAATGATCTAACAAAAGGACAGCTTGAAATATAAGTATAATAATTTCCATAATAACTCAATCAACCATGAACTCATGCACACTCAACTAGATCTTATACCCATTATTTGAATGTAATAATTTCCATAGTAACTCAACAAAGCTTACACTAATAAAAGAAATGAGAAATATAATAAGAACTTCTACCCTAAAGGAGACTTGGGTAGACACTATTTCATAGAATCAATTCAAATTGGTAGGGATCAAATTTAGAAATTACAAGTATGAATTATGAACACAATCTACCACAAGCAAGGAAAATAATTATTAGAAGGAAAATAATTATTCCAACAATGATCAAGAAAATTAATATGTACTAGAGCTGTTTTTGTTCATAAAGGACTTAATTTATCAAACTGCATATAAGTTCATGGCCAAGAAAATTAAGTAGACCACAACATGACTGAATCATGATTTCAATTAGCACCAAGCCACAAGTAGCCTCATAACTAGCAGTTCCTTTACCTTAAAAATTAAAAAAAAAAAACCTAACAGATAAAATTGAATAGGATTATTTAGGGTTCTTTGCAGTTGAACAATAATGAAACAACTTTTAGAAAGTAAAAATTATAATACACCTAACATACACCTGGTGAATCTAGTATCAGTTGGTAATTATTATTGCCCATTAACATAACTGATAGTGAAAACAAAATCAACAGGAAAAAATTGAAAAATGTAGTAAAAGAAATGTAAATGTATCCTTAGAATTCCTTATTTGATTTTTTTTTTTTTTTTACTTCTCAATCTTCCTATCCTCCAAAACCATAAAAGGATCTACCAGTCTAAAGTTCAAAAAAAATCATTCATATAATGGGAAAAAATAATACATAAGCATACTAATTTCAATCTCAGGTAATCCAAACCTTTAACCTACCAAATAAGGTGTTGACGTGGTAATACCGAAACACTATAATAGAAAGCACACAAACGAACAAAAGTCTAGCATATGCTTTTATATTTATAAAAGTTCACCTTATCCACACATAAAACATAAAACAATCCAATCTTAAATTGGAGAAAAGAACACTCACTGCTAAACTACTATTGGATCAGCAGTCCAAAAATACTAGTTAAAAAGATGGATAATCTAAAATGTGTAAATTTGTGCACATGTATTCATATAGCATGCATTTTGATCTAAAGGCATATATCATGCATTTTGTTTCAAGTTGCATTTAGAAGGATGTCATGGTTCAAACTTAGCGTACCTAGTCCGCAAGACCACCGCTCGTCGATACCTCATTCCACTTAGGGCATATTCTTCGGCTATGCCCCTCTTGGTCACATAACCGACATTGCACCTTCCTCCCCCCCCTCCTTCCATGGTGTGGTTCTTGGCCGCTTCCGCCCTCGTCCATCTCATTCCTGATTCGTGTTGAGATAGGGTGACCTTTCTATCGGATCAATTAGGGGTTAGGGACAACCCTTCGAGTTTCTTTAGGATCCGACTATGATAATCTATCTTTCAATCCAGAGAAAACGGGAGCATAGATTACAGCATATTCAGCTAATAGAAATAGAATACATCAGTGTACAAGATAAAACATTTTCACCCCTAAATAAATAAATGAGAAAGCCACAAGTTTTAGATGGAAGAAATTTTTAAAATGAAAGTCTCTCTACATTTTAAAATCAACCCTCACTTTAATAGTCCAAGTATCCTACTAATTATTCAACAACATCAAGCCCCAAAAAAATTTAGGCTCAACTATGGATCCTCTACACACTAATAGGGATCTACCGCATATATTCTAAGCAACCTACTCAGTCTCACAAATCAAATATGGCCTTAATGAGAACGCTAACTATGTCTTACAATGACTGATTGCTCTAATAACACTCGAAAATATTCATTAAAAACAAAAAAACAAAATTCAAAAATTACACCACAAATACCCATAAATACCGAAATATACCCACAAATAACCTTAACCCCCCAATGCTCAAACAAATATTGAGGTGTGAAACCATACCTTGTGATTCCAAACTGAAGATGTAGACCGAGAGTGAAAGTACAGAGCGTGAGCAAGAGGGAGAGTACAGAGCGATAGTGAGACTGAGAACGAGACTGAGAGGAAGACTGAGAGCAAGAGCGAGAACGAGACTGAGAGCAAGACTAAGAGATAGAGAGCATGTGGGAGAGTGAGAGTGAGACGATAGTGACATTGAGAGGGTGAGAGGGAGATTGAGAAAGTAAGTGATGAGAGAGT
Source organism: Castanopsis chinensis (assembly GCA_032878915.1). Lineage (NCBI taxonomy): Eukaryota > Viridiplantae > Streptophyta > Magnoliopsida > Fagales > Fagaceae > Castanopsis > Castanopsis chinensis. The sequence continues at coordinate 11,658,561 of JAVQMG010000115.1, read as the reverse complement.
AAGACTAAGTGGGAGAGAAGGAGATTCAGTAAAAAAGGGGTCATACTCGAGTTTAATGGACTCAGGTACCAGACTAGCACAGTACTTGAGTCCAAGAAACTCGAGTACCAAGTGGATTTTTTTAATGCCCAAATGCCATGTTAGACGGTGTCACATGGCAGAACTAGGGGGTACTCGAGTTTACTGTGCTCGAGTGCCACTTAAAACTCGAGTTTGTAGAGCTCGAGTACCAGAAAAGTGGTAGATCACTAATAAGTTTCGAAATAGTGTTTTTTTGCTACAAATTTCGGAAAAAGATGGTATTTGGCCAATTTCACCGGTGTCTTCTTAATTGGATACAGTAGTTTTTTTTTTTTTACCAGATATAAATTTCACTTTAGAATTATCTAAGGTAGAGTACATGTATGATGCATGTGAGTCTCATTTTTGAGACTTAAACCCCAGTTCTTACCTTTTACATTCTACAAATATTTATACTTGTGCAGTGAATATCATACTTAGATTGTACAATATTATTTTTTATCTAACGTACAAATTATATAATATTTTTAAAAAAAAAGTACTAATTTCATAGCTACAATTAGAGAAGAGGCATTTAAATTAATATCCCTAGAGTTCCAAAAATTGTAAGTTGAGTTAGTACTTGTATTTTAACTTAATTTAAAACTTTATTTTATCACAACTTAAGTTTTTTGGCCAATTAATAATTTAATATGGTATCAAAGTAAGAGAAATTCCCTATCTCCTCTACTATTGCACAAAACTAATACATTATAAAAAAAATAAAAAAACAAAAGAGTAAAACCCCTCACTTGGGGGAAAAAGTAAAAAATAAAAATAAAAATACAGCTTTTATAGGCCGAAAGAAAGGAAAAAAGTCATCTTCAATTGGGCAATAGAATATCTTGTCTATTTATGGTACAATGTAAACATTTTAATTAAAGCCCAAAATTTTAATAAATAACATTTAAAAAAAATAATATACTTTTTTTTGTTCAAAATTTTACTAATATTCCTTCAAAAAAGAAACATTTTATTAATACATTTTATTATGTTTGTTGTAATCTAAGAAAGCAAAAATTTTCAATCCTACAAAAATTTTACTCTTTGTTTCTCTCTTTATAAAAATTATAGTTATAAATAATAGCTTTCGAGACGAATTCATTACTAAAATTTATTATCCAATAACTAAAGTCAACATTGCCAAGAGAGAACATAACTATCTGAAATATTATATTTATTATGACGCTATTCTAAAATACATTTTATAAATATATGAAAATGGTCTAATTAATGTGATAAATTATATAAAAAGTGTTGGATTTTTTTTCAATTCAAGTATTGCTTATAAAATATTAAATAAAAATACATTTTACACTTACGTCTGGCCCTAAAATGTGTTGACTCAGCCCTAGATTATACCATATATTTTTAGGGCTGTGAATTTGAGCGAGATTTCAAAAGAATCTGTTTGAAATTGAATCAAGGTATTCAATAAAAATACACCATTTATAATTTGTAAATTTTTAAAAATATATATTTATATTTAAAATATTTTACGTATTTGAAAAATCTTCATATAATTATGGTCATATTTGCATGAAAGACATTTAACATGCCAATAAAACGGTTAATATTTCATGATTCTACATGATCATAGTTGTATTAGTACAAAGAAACCAGTAAAGTTGTTAAAAAAAGATGAAGCAAATATGAAATTGAAAGCTTTACAAAAAAGTGTAAAACAAGTACCATCATTAGGATATTGAAAGAAACTAATAACTCTTCATAAAAAGCATCACTTTAAATTGTCGCATTAGATCACAAAATGTGTTGAGTTAGCATTATTTAGACATCCCAACAACTAATAACCCCTCCAAGTCTCGTATAATCATTCTCATACCAAAATTTACCTCTGGCCCCAATTATCACACCATCAAAATTTACCTTAAACCACCCTGGACATTAAGCTATCTATTTTAGATTTTGGTGTCATTGTTGAGTTTTGCTTGAACTCTCTATAATACTTAAGGTAGACATGGCGAGTTTCCAAGGATCTATTTTGTGGTTCTCAAATAACAATCTATTGCACAAGGTCCAAATCAATGATTAATTTCTCTAAGACACGCCTTTCATCCTCCTCCATAACTTGCCGAAACCAAATTGTGAGTTAAGCAAGCTGTAATCCCAATGATGCACATATCACACACTTCATCGATGGTGACCCCATCAACACTAACTCATTATGTTCCTTATCAATGTAGACACCGCATTTTGTACTCGTTAATAAATTTTAGTCCTCGGTTCTAATAATGAGCCTGACATGTCTATAAAAGGTAATTGAAGTTATTTTGATAGTTAGGAAGTAATGCCAACTCAAAAATGCTCAAATAGCTTTGAAAACGATACTAAAAAATGACATTTGCTCACTATTTTTATCATAACTTTTGATCCACAAAGATTTTTTAAGTAAAATTTATTTTATTGGAAAGTAAACGTCCTGGGTTTCAATTTGAACAAATATTTTGCCTAATTTTAACTTATATCAAGTAAGTTATGACTATTTGAAATTAGACCAACTCAGCAGTCAAAATTAGGGTTTCTAAGGACGCATGCATGCATTGGGAGCATGCATGCGTGCGCACCCCAAACCTGCATACGCAAGTTGATTTCCAAAAGCCCATTAATTCATTTTTTAGGGTCCAAAGCCTCTCTCTTTGATGGGCCCCAGCCCCTAGACCCTTTAGAACGTCCAAAACCCTCTAAATGAGTCTAAAAACCCTGGTTTAAACATATAAATAAAGGAAAAGGAGTTTTGAAGGAAAAAACTAATCTCAATCTTTGAAAACTATGTTCAAGTCAAAGAAACAACATTTAGACAAGGAGGCACTGGATTAGGACTTGGCATTGTTCAATCTCTGGATGACTAACTTTAGCACACATATCAATTTTTTATTTTATTTTTTTGCTGTGTTTATCTAGAGTTTCAATATATGCAATCTAAACAAAGGTTCATATTTTATTTTATTTTCTAAGTTTAAAAGTGTATAGACCAATTAAACTTTTAAATAACGTGATAGTCTGTATAAATAGAAAAGATGCATTAAATGAGTTAATTTTAAATGGAGAGAATCATTTTCCACTTATTGTACTACATATATTTTTTTAAACTCAATTATGCATCTAGATTTGTATGATACGTACGTTGTTGTAACTTGAATTAGATTCACAAAACTATCACAAATAACTTTATAACTTGAATTAGATTCACAAAACTATCACAAATAACTTTATAACTTGAATTAGATTCACAAAACTATCACAAATAACTTTATCAACTAGGTTTTAAAGTGACTTGATTAATAGTCTAAATTCATTATAATCCCTTTATTGATTCATTTTTCTTGTAATTTTGTGCTAGGTACGTTTGATGCATGGAGATATATCAATTGTAGACAAAGAGATCAGTGAAAAGGGAACTTGCTTTAGATTCAATGCGATACTTAGTACATGTGAAAATGTTAGTTGCAATAATGCAAAAGCAGAAGACCTTGAAATGGCTGGTGGTACCCATACTCCTGACCTAACTCTTAGCACACCTGGTTCTGGCTTGTGGTTACGTACTCCTATTTCAAAGCTGACAATTCACACAACCTCAAGCCCCAAGGTAAGGGCATCCCATGTGTTGGCGTGAGCTGTCAAATTAGATAAATTAGAGAAATCTGTTTTAATGCAAATCGCATACTTCAAGGGTCATCCTTGATCCTTGCCAAAACCGTGTATAGCCTAGAATAGGTTCCTAAAATTCCTCTGTTTGTATCTATATATGATTGTACTCAACTCTATTTGGAATATAGTGAACAACTTCCAAATTGACATGGTATCAGAGCAAGTCCCTAGGACCTCTGCTCAAACCACCGTGTGACCAGAAAAGAAACCAAGAAAAACCCAGACTGGCTAGAATCCATGGCGGAATCCGGAGACCTAACACAAACTCTCATTCCCCAAACCAACTCCATCCTTAATGACCTGACAACAAAAATGACGGAGGTCTTGACTAGAACCCTGACCTCACCTCAACCACTGCTTGTTGACTCTTCAACCACTCCAATCGGTATCAAGTTGGAAGGATCCAACAATGCTTTATGGTCCCAGGTTGTGGAGATGTATATCTCTGGGAAAGACAAGTTGGGATATATCAATGGAGATTCTCCCCAGCCTCCAGAAACTAATCCCTCGTTCAGGAGATGGCGAACCGAAAACTCCATCGTCAAGGGATGGTTGATAAACTTGATGGACCCTTCCTTGATTGCCAATTTTATTCGCTTCCCAACTGCAAAACAGGTTTGGGACGTTGCTGCTACCACCTATTTTGATGGGACAAATACGTCACAAGTTTATGATCTCTGGCATCGTGTTACTCGCATTAAGCAGGCTGGCAGATCCATTGAAAAATACTACAACGATCTTCAAGGGTTGTGGCGAGAAATCGATTTTCGTCGTCCTAACCCAATGGAGTGTGCTATTGACATACAGAAATACAACTCGATTCTACAGGACGATCGGGTTTATACTTTCCTTGATGGATTAGATGATAGATTGGATAAAACTCGGAGTGATGTGCTCCAATTAAAACCATTCCCTACAGTGGAACAGGCCTACGCTTTTGTTCGAAGGGAAGATGTTAGGCAGACTGTGATGATATCGGGTGCAGATACTAATCCTGGAGCAGTTATGGCATCCAAAGGGATTAAGGGAAGTCACCACCAGACGCCACTGAAACCAAGGGTTCTTTCTCTGAGCAGCGGAAAGTCCAACTCATCATCCAAAACCAAAGCTTCATATGATGGCATGAAGTGTACCCATTGTGGCAACTCCAAACATACCCGTGACACTTGCTTCAAACTACATGGGTACCCGGATTGGTGGAACGACTTTCAAGCACGAAAAAAAAAGAAGCCTCTGCTACTGATGACCACACTGGGAGAGCTGCTGTGGTCACGTGTGATCCTTCGTTATCCCTCATCTTTCAAGTAGAACCTCCACATGACCCAGGTATTTGTAGTAAGGCACTTCATATCTCTACTCACAGTAATAATGATGACTGGATTCTCGACTCTGGAGCTACAGACCACATGACATTTGACTCAAATGATTTCTCCCATACAACTTAGCCGAGACGGAGCTTTGTTGCAAATGCCAATGGGATCACTTCTCCGGTTACAGGGGCTGGAACAGTGACTTTATCTCCTTCTCTTTCATTAGCTAATACATTACTTGTACCTTCTCTTTCAAATAGACTAATGTCTGTGAGTCAAGTTACTGCAGATCTTAATTGTGTGGTATTGATGTATTCTACTTTTTGCCTACTTCAGGATATTCTCACCAAGGAGATAATTGGGCATGGTACTAAGAGGGGGGGATTATACTACGTGGATGACTTCAGTTTAGGCAGAGCAAATCATATGCACCGCACGGTTAGTAACAAGGAAAGACAGATTTGGCTATGGCACCATCGACTTGGGCATCCATTATTTGGGTATTTGAAGCACTTATTGCTTGATTTATTTTCCAATGTCACACACTTAAATTTCAAGTGTGATACTTGTATTTTAGCCAAAAGTCATAGGGCTTCTTATCCCCTGAGTATGAATAAAAGTGTGATTCCTTTTGATTTAGTCCATTCTGATGTATGGGGACCTTCCCCAGTAACCACATCTTCTGGTCATCGTTGGTTTGTAATTTTTGTTGATGATTGCACAAGAATGACATGGCTTTATCTACTAAAACACAAAGATGAAGTATTTGCTATTTTTCAATCATTTCATACCATGGATCAAACACAATTTTTTGCAAAAATTAAGATCCTTCGTTTTGACAATGGAGGAGAATATGTTAATCAGCAATTCCAAATATACTTCAACAGTCATGGTATTCTCCATGAAACCTCATGTTCACAAACCCCACAACAGAATGGCACTGCTGAAAGGAAGAATCGGCACATCTTAGAAACTGCCTGTGCTTTATTAATCAATGCACATGTGCCGAATAGTTATTGGAGTGATGCTGTTGCCACAGCCGTGCATTTACTGAACCGTATGCCCACAAAAATCTTACAATTTCAGACTCCACTAAAGGTGCTTTCTGATCATGTCTCATTACCTACTGCTTTGATGATTCCTCCCCGCATCTTTGGTTGTGTTGCTTTTGTTCACCTCCATAAAAATCAACGAACAAAGTTGGATCCATGCGCTATCCGGTGTCTATTTTTGGGGTATGGAGTACACAAAAAGGGATATCAGTGCTACGATCCCATTGCAAAAAAAAAACCTACATTACCATGGATGTTACTTTCCTAGAATCTGACACCTTTTTTCCATCACCGGTATCCATTTCCCCTCTTCAGGGGGAGATCCATGGTGAAGAACGGAATTGGTTGGATGTGGAACTGCTGGATGTTAGTGACAGCCTAGCACATCCGAATGATGGGAATGACATGGGTGAACCTCCAAGAACTGAAGCTGACATGGTTGAACCTCCAAGAACTGAAACTGAACCGGTACTTGATCCATCGGAAGATGCAGAATCTGAAGAATCCCTTCACTCCTTAGTGATGACCCTCCTCCTAAGAATATTCCTGAGGTAAGCTTTTCTACCACACCTTTACAAACTAATGCTATAGATACATCTGCGGGTTATGTTCTACCTTTCAGACATAATCGAGGTAAGCCACCAAATTGATACTCCCCAGACATAGAAGAACGGCGATCCAAGTACCCGGTAGCCAATTATATGTCTACTCAAAGACTATCTGAACCTCTCAGGACTTTTGCACATACACTCTCCTCATGTCAGATTCCGAGCAGTGTTGAAGAAGCTTTATTAGATCCAAAATGGGCTCAAGCTATGAAAGAAGAATTGGAGGCGTTGCAGAAAAATAACACATGGGTATTAAGTGTACTGCCTGAAAGGAAGAAGACAGTAGGGTGCAAGTGGATTTTCTCCATTAAATATAAAGCAGACGGGTCTATTGATCGATACAAGGCAAGGCTAGTGGCAAAGGGTTATACACAGACCTATGGTATAGATTATCAGGAAACTTTCTCACCTATAGCCAAACTAAAAACTGTTAGAGTTTTGTTATCTCTTGCAGCAAACTTAGATTGGCCATTGCACCAATTGGACGTGAAAAATGCCTTCCTCCATGGCGATCTTGAAGAGGAAATTTACATGGATATCCCACCAGGTTATACTGCTACCTCAGAGGCAAAGATCGCATGTAGGTTACAACGAGCATTGTATGGACTAAAGCAATCACCTCGAGCATGGTTTGGTAGATTTAGTTTGGCAATGAGGAAATATGGCTTTCAACAAAGTAATTTTGATCATACACTTTTTCTAAAACATCGAGTGGGAAAAGTAATAGCTCTCATAGTTTATGTAGACGACATGATCATTACAGGGGATGACGTAGAAGAAATCTCCAAACTTCAAGAGCAATTGTCAACTGAGTTTGAGATGAAGAACTTGGGAGGGCTTAAGTATTTTTTGGGGATTGAAGTAGCAAGGTCAAAACAAGGCATATTTCTTTCTCAAAGGAAATATATACTAGACTTGCTGGCAGAGGTAGGATTACTAAAGTGTAAACCTACTGACATTCCAATTGTTCAAAATCATAAACTTGGGGAGTATGTAGACCAAGTGCCAGCGGACAAACAGAGGTATCAACGGTTAGTTGGTAAACTCATCTATTTATCTCATACACGACCAAATATTGCTTATGCTGTGAGTGTAGTGAGTCAATTCATGCACTGCCCAAGTGAAGACCATATGGATGCCGTAATACGGATCCTTTGTTATTTGAAGTCCTCTCCTAGGAAAGGACTTATGTTCTCAAAAAATGACCATTTGAATGTTGATTGCTACACAGATGCTGACTGGGCAGGGAACATCACGGACAGGAAATTTGGAGGAGCAAGAAACAAAAGGTATTTGCGTTATCTAGTGCTGAAGCTGAATTTCGGGGAATGGTCAAGGGTATATGTGAACTTCTTTGGCTTAAAAGGCTGCTAGCTGAGATTGGCTTTGCTCCCAGCTCTGAAATGAACTTGTTCTGTGATAACAAGGCAGCCATTGATATCTCCCACAATCCGGTCCAACATGATCGCACTAAGCATGTTGAGGTGGATCGGAATTTCATCAAACAGAATCTTGAAGAAAAGATTATTCGACTTCCATTTGTTAAATCAGAAGACTAGTTGGCGGATGTACTCACAAAAGCAGTGTCTACAAGGAACTTCTACATCTCACTTGGCAAGTTGAGCATGAGAGATATCTATGCACCAACTTGAGGGGGAGTGTTGGCATGAGCTGTCAAATGAGATAAATTAGAGAAATCTGTTTTAATGCAAATCCCATACTTCAAGGGTCATCCTTGATCCTTGCCAAAAACCGTGTATAGCCTAGAATAGGTTCCTAAAATTCCTCTGTTTGTATCTATATATGATTGTACTCAACTCTATTTGAAATATAGTGAACAACTTCCAAATTGACACCATGTTGTTCTTTTGATTCAAAATAATGAATGACGAAAGACTTCACAAAGATTCATGGAGAACTCAGGGATAAAAGTATCGATAGCAAAGGAATGGGAACATCTTCAATTTGCTCTCCAAAAGATAAAACATAACCAAAACCATTCTTGTCACAATTCTTCTAGAAAATTAGCTGATTTGAGTTCTCCAAGTGGCTACTTAAGCAGGTCTACTTCTAATAACTCTAGCGGTGTAGAAAAAGATGTGCCTTTGAGTAGCATGGATGGTTCAGAATACATACTATCAGTCTTCAAAAGGACTACTCCTAAATTTGCATCAAGTTTCATATTAATTGTGATTGATGCAAGTGCTGGACCATTCCTATAATTATGCAGAATTGTAGCTTATTCAAAAAAGGCCTCCACAATGCTACTTGTAAGGTTGTTTGGTTGGAGAAACCAATGATGCATAACATCAACTTCAAACGCACTAAAGAGGACCTTGTTGATCCCAATGATGTCATAATATCCAAGTCATTTCATGGTTCTCGTTTGTATCAAGTGGTAAGACTTCTTCCTAAGTTTGGAGGTGCATTGCAAGGGAATTCAAGCAAACTAAAAGAAGAAAGCAAGTTTCAAGCTGAAAAAGTTTCAAGAGATCTTAGTTCATCAACGAGTTAGTATTATATAGAGAATTCTCCGACAAACAAACACTTAATGAGTAGAATTACAAGACCATGGTAGCAGCATTGAGACAACCAAGAAGAAAATCTTGTCACCCATTCAAACTCTATCTCATGTTGGGCTTCAAACCAAGAAGTCCTCCGAATAATGGGTGTTAGGATGTGTGCCCTTAAATCCTATTGTATGATGCTATGTATGACATTATGTATGACATTATGTATAACTTAATGTTGTGTTTAATAAATTTGTTTTATTATTATCTAAAATAATGGTAACATGAATATTTGGACATTATCATATAGTCCATGAGATGCATAGTATGTGATTTATGTGAAAAGTCACAGAAGATATAAATCACAAGTTCTTTGTAAACTCAGAATTTATAGTTCATAGTCAGTGATGAAATTGAACATTTCATCTGCGAAGACTATAACGTATCAACTAAGATGATTTGTCTCGATAATGGAAGTGGAGACTTTTAGTTGATATGTTGATATATTTTAAGAGTTAAGACATATTGAACTGCACCGCTATGAGATTTATTATTCTCCTAAAGACTATCAAATGAATAATAAATCTCACGACTTCTATTTGCATGAACTCTTAATCTTGAGAGAATAATGGACATGATCATGACATGTAGGTTGTTTTGATATATCAGGAGTGAGATTTAAAGTAACAGTTAAAACCCCAGTATGTTGGGCAGCCACATTTAGTGTTGATGGAACATATATTCTCAAGATGGAATTCATAATCTTTTAATTAAGATATAAAATATTCCCTTAAGATAAGTTTAATGGGTTTGGTTATTCAGAAAGTTAGGCCTAACCACTTTGGTAAGAAATTATTAAAGTATATATTTATGAAATTGGATTTCATAAATATATAATGAATAACTTTAAAGGATAAAACCGGGTACTCAAGGATTAAGATGTAGTAATTTTCAAAGTGGCAGTTTATATTCATAACTTTGTATTACTACGAATATTTTATGAAAAAGTTGCGTGTATAATAAGTCTTGGGATATAATTTATTAATAAAATTTAGAGTGCAATTATATTTATATAGTGATATTAAATATAATTAATAGTAATTTTGGACTTGTCAAGAGTTGACAGAAAAGCCCAATGCCTATTGGAGCTAGTGTCTTATTGGTCACTTTTAGTCCCACTCCAAGCCACACACTAAAACCCAATTGAAAAAGCCCAATAGGCTAGCCCAATTAGATAATCAGTTAGTTATAAAGGGAAAAACATACAGAATTTTTTATAATAGTAGAGAAAAAGAAAAAAGAGAGAGAGTGAGGCACTCTTTTATTCTCCATTGGAAACTGATTGAGAGACCATATTTTTTGGGCGTAAAGTGGAATTGGAGTGAAGATTAAAAGTATTCTCAAGTGCTTCTAATCTTTGTTTTGAATTTCTCCACACCAAGGTACGCTATTTTGTTCTGAAATTTGCATAGTGCATGTTATCAATCATGAATGAAATAGATCCATGTTTATTGCTTTCGCTGTGTGTTTTGTATGAGATACAAAACCGGTTTTTTCCAATAATGGGAACCCACCAAAAGAGCAAGAAATACAAGAAATTGGTAACCCAAATGATGATAAGCCATTGAGTGGGAAGAAATTCTTGGTTACTGACGACAATGCACTGTTGCGCAAGTTAACTGTTACCAGTCTTTTAAAGCTTAGTGCAATTGCCGAAACTTGTGTTAATGGACAGGAAGCTTTAGATCTGGTTTTCAAAGGTCTAAGTGGTCGAAGGAAACTTGGAGCTTTGAAGATTCTTCCATACGATTATGTCTTAATGGACTATGAGGTAAAGAGCATGATTTTCCACTCCTTTACCATTTTATGCTTTTTTTTTAATAATATATATATATATATATATATAAAAGTACTTGATTTCCCAAAAAGAACATTTGCAATATATTAGAGGATATCCTTTGGACCATGTCACATGTTTCTATGATATTTGGTAAAATTTATGATGTCTTGGCAACTTTTTTTTTTTTTTTTGTTAGAGAGAAAAGATAGAACTTTATTCATAAAAACCAAGTGAGTAAATGTATACAAAAATAAAACCTGGGCTGACACAGGCTTATTGGCCCAGTAGCAATGCAGTGAAAAAAACTCGGCTAAACCACACTAATACTAGATCGGTGAAAGAATACATTAGAATGTGAGTATCTATAGCCCCAAGCTAAAATTTCCCTATTCAGCGAAAAAAGAAAAGCTCAAAAATTTCCCTGAGTGGCCGAAAGCTTCTGGTATGTCTCCAACAAAGCTAACGCCACTTCCAATATGTTTTGGCACTTTGCAAACCCTATAACTTGTTCCAGTTAATAAATCTGTATCTTATGGATTTGGACTATTTGGTGTTTATAAAACTCAGCCCAATTATATTTTATGTTTAAGCATTCAAAATTTATTTTAATTTAATTTATTATAATCCCTTGTACTATAGTTTAATTTTAATCACACAATGTAAGCTGTTTACATTTCATAATAATATTTTTTATCCAACTAAATCATATATGATTTTGTGTTTGACAAATGCCTGTGATGAATGGGTATACAACAACAAAGCACATAAGGAAAATGGAGAAGTTGTCACGCCCTAGACCCTAAAGGGTCCAAAGCATGAAAAAGACATCTCAATAGTACCTGAAGGTTTTTTTATTTTATTTTTGACAATTCAATCCAAAAAAATCATATAAAGTACTAATGTAAAAAATTATCATAATAATACCATTAAATATACCCCCAACGTAAGTTAGAGTTCTTGCAATAATTACAAGGATTATTGGCCACAAAAGAATAGAGGTCTGAATAAATAATTACATATCGTTAGTTTGTCCTACCAGTGGGAAAACATCACAACCACTATAATATACAAGAGAATGAGTTAAGCCTATTCTAAGATGTATATCATTTAATATCCCCATTACAAAAGTTCAGCTTCCATCAGTAGTTAGTCTAACTACTGTTAGTAACCAAAAAGCTGTTTCAAAAGATTGTTGCTTAGTCTGAAAAGTTTATAAAATAATGAGATGAGACGGAGCCTAGTAAGTAGCATAATTAATGGGGTGGGAGAAATGCAAGTTTCATTTTCAATAATAATAATATGATATGACAAGAACGATTGACTGATGAAACACAAAGTTTCTCAAAGTAAATACTTTGAAACTATATACTAGAATCTGTGAGCACCAACAATATAATTTCTAAAGCCATAATATCTAACATACGGCAAAATATCGCATATATACCATACTATCACATAGACTAGTCAGGGGATCCACCCATTCACAACTAGCATGATATTGTCCTCTCTAATATGCAATCGCTTGGCCCCCATAGACAGCAGCCTCACCCATACCCTCAAGGTTTTTTCTCTCCCGCCATGGGCAGCAGAGAAAGTGTGTCAAATAGAGCCTCTCTTGTATGTGGTCTCTTGACCCCATGGGCAGCAGCCTCACCCACATACAATCAAGGAACCTCTTCCTCCCATGGGCAACAGGAAAGAGCGCGTCATCCAAAGTGAAAGAGTACTGGCCTGGATTTAATTCCATTGTCACAAAGACTATGGAAACCAAATCGGGTGACTACCGGGAAATCACACATGGCATGCTATTAAAACCACATAAAGCTTATAGTTTACATTACTTTGAAACACATAGTTTATATCTAGGTAATTTCAGAAAAACCTTAAATAATCTAACTTCCACAAAGTTTGTAAGGTTTTCTACTTCATTCTTGTCAAGAGATTTTCTATCAATTTCCCACATAACAAGATAAGATAAACATCTTTAAATTTTCTAATATATCATAAAATCCATGATTTCCTTATCAAAGATTAAATAAAAGATGCTCATTTTTCCATACCAACAATGCATGCATTTCCTCAAATGCAATACCAAATATGATGCATTTTTATATATAATCACACACACACACACACACACACACACACTAAGTTTATGATACAATAGTTTTTAGGAAAATATAGTTTCTATAGGTAGTTTTCAAAAGTGTGTCTAATCCAAAAAAAATATTTATGCAACATGGTTATTTTCCAAAAATCCAATTAAAAAGGTACTTACCTTGCAACCGCAAGGTATTTACCTTGCACACACACACACACACACACACACACAGAGGTTATGACATAATAGTTTTTAGGAAAATATAGTTTCCATTGGTAGTTTCCAAAAGTGTGTCTAACCCAAAAACAATATTTATGCAACATGATTATTTTTCAAAAATCCAATTAAAAAGCTACTTACCTTGCAACCGCAAAAACCTAATTCTCCAAACTCCAAGGAAATTAGCTAGAACCTAAACAATATCAAGTAAATCTATCACAATAAGCATAGAGATTGAAATTGTATTTAGCTACAATTTAGGGATTACCAAATAAGCACTTAATTAGGCAAGTCTAGTATTTAACCTCGTCAATAATAAAATATTCTAAAGTTTCTCAATAAATTGATTGACAAAGCATAAACTCCAATTTATAAGGTTAACCCATTTAATATAATTTCTAACATTATGACTATCTTCCATAAAGTTTATTCTACATCATTAAGAGACCCATGAAAGCAAAATCAAAATATCCTCAAAGATAAGAAATTTAGAACTTCAACTAACTCCAAATAAATCCAATGGCAATGGAAAAATTAGATTTACCAACCATCACATGTTATAACTCAAAACCCTTAAATTTTCCACCATAAATAAACCTTCGGTAGTCATCATTAGCACAAACCATAAACCCACTCATCAAATAATCCCACCAATACAAAACTCATACATATAAACACATAAATATCACCTCCAATGCTCATAAATTATATTGGTATCATTATTACAGCTTAAATAAAATTAACCTCAAGCAAAATTGTAAAATCCACCAAAAATATTAGAAATTTTTACCTCAAAAAAGGATGTGAATGTGCTTATAGGTTTTTAATAATTTTCTGGTGATCTTGCCAGAAAAATGATGGTGGAGATGTTGATTTGGAGTGGGTACCTTGGGAGAGGATGAGGGAGTATAAGAGAAATGTTTGTGTTGTGTTGAGAGAAAATAAAAGAAAGAAAGAAAATAAGAAGAAAGAGAGGCTGGCCAAGTGATGAAGCGATAGTGTGAGATGAGTGGTGAGTAGTGAATGGGTATGTGGGGCACTTGGGGGGAATGTGCAGAGTAGCAGTGTGAAGAGTAATTATATAGTAAGTTAGGCAACGTTTGTAAGAAAAATGGAAAATAGCATCTCGAGTTTTAGAAACTCGAGATCCACATTTAAACTCGAGTCTCCAAGACTCGCTTTGCACCGATGAGTTGGACAGAAATGGCAAGAAATGCCACATAGATCTCGAGTCTCTCAGACTCGAGTTCTACCAAAGAGAGAAACCCAGAACGCGAGGAAGAACAGAGGAATGCGAGGAAGAACAGAGGAAGAACCCAGAACACGAAGGACGATCTGACAGGGAAACGAAGGACGAAGGACGATCTGAAATGAAAACGAAGGACGATCTGAAACGGAAGAACAGAGGAAGAACCCACGCGAGGAAGACGAAGAAATAAATGGTGGAACTCGACGATCTGAAACGGAAACGAAGGACGATCTGAAATGGAAGAACAGAGGACGATCTGAAACGGAAGAACAGAGGACGAACCCACGCGAGGAAGACGAAGAAATAAATGGTGGAACTCGACGATCTGAAATGGAAATGAAGGACGATCTGAAAAGGAAGAACAGAGGAAGAACCCATGCGAGGAAGACGAAGAAATAAATGGTGGAACTCGATGATCTGAAACGGAAACGAAGGAGATCTGAAACGGAAGAACAGAGGAAGAACCCACGCGAGGAAGATGAAGAAATAAATGGTGGAACTCGAGTTTCTAAAACTCGAGTTTCATGCGAAAGCAGTAAATGGCAGAACTCGAGTTTCTAAAACTCGAGTTCCACGTGGAGGTTTTTCCATGTCAGCTTCTACCGCTTGGGTCTTGAGTTTAAAAAACTCGAGTTCTAAATTGAACTCGAGTTTTTAAAACTCGAGATGCTAGTTTCCTACATTATTTTGAAACGCGACAACTTACTAAATTTTTTTATATTTAATGTTATTTGAAAATAAAATTCGGGGCACTTGTGGTCCCAAAAATATCTAACTTACATCCTTTTTTTTGTTTGTTTCACTGGGGCGTTACAGAAGTCCTTCAGTGTTCATATTCCAATCATTGCATTAATTGCTCATACATCTAGTGGGGAAGCTAACATGGCAATTGAGGTTGGAATGGACTTTCATCTTGGCAAACCACTGAAAAAGGAACATCTTTTGGAAGCGATTAGATATATTGATACTAAATGAAAATATCCATAGGCATACCTTATGACTCTCGTAATCCATGAGATAATGGTGACTCTTTATACTAGTTTTGTTGTACATGTAATATATGTGCAATTGAAATTGTGCTAAAATACAAAGAAATGCTGTAATATTTTGTTGGAATGTAGTAGTTCAAGACATTGACTAAAAATATGAAGTCATTTATCATTTTGTTGGAATATAGAAGTTAAAAACATTAACTTAAAAATATGAATTCATTTATCATTTTGTTGGAATGCAAAAGTTCAAGACATTGAGTGAAAATATGAAGTCATTTACGCATTCTGTATGGTGCTTTTGTTTATCAAGAAAGGATACAACTTACAAGCTCAATAAACTCAAACAAAAAAGTAAATTTTATTCTACTTTTTTACTCCACGCCCTTTTAATGCTACTCTGTTAGCATCTAAATTGAAAGGCTCCAATTCAATTAACAATAGAAAGTTAATGGCACAAAATTATGACGTGGTCGACAACAAGATTATTTTCTTGTCCATTTCAGTCCACTTTGCTCAATTTCAATGCAATTACTTAAAAATGAAAAAAGATAGGTTAGTGAAGAATACCAATTATAAATAAGAACGTATTAAAAAATAGAGATGACAAAAAGTAATATTATTATTTTTAATTGTTTAATTTAATGATTTGTGTCATTATCTTTCTGTTGAAGTAAATTACACAATTTTAGCGTTTTGATATGATATAATTTGAATTTGAAAAAAAATTTTTAAGTCAGAAAGAAATTATTTAGGAGATTTCTATAACTATGGGTCTTTTAAGCTTTTAAATTATTCACTTGAGCACATGAAAGCTTTTTTCTTTTGACATATAAATCTCATCTTGTAATGTATAAGTTATTCAACATACCATGACAAGAATTCCTTTACAAATAAATTTATTGTCCTCTCAATTCTCGAACAAGAATGATCATATATATATTTTCATACAAGCACTCAAAATAGTTAATATGACAAAACAAGGCTGCACAAAGCAAACTCTTTATGTTAATGACTTTGTTGTGTAGTTGGAAGAAGCACCAGACTTTTTAATGAAAAATAATATTTAAAAAACTACATCGATACAAAAATTCGTAATAATTCCACGCATTGCGTGGGTCTACGACTAGTGTATATAAAACCAAAACCATTTAACTTTTGGTTAACCTTATAATATACATACTTTTTGAAACCTCACAATTTTACACATAATTATTTATATATACTTTAAAATTGAATTTAAATTATATTTTGTATTTAAACCATCCATTATAATCTTGATACATCATATTTTCTTTAAATGCTAAAATATATAGTTCTATATATAAATAAAATCATAATAAATATTTGATCTTAGAATGTATAGTTCCATATAGAAATCTTATCATAAGAAATTTTTGTTAAAACTATTAACTGCCATAATTATCAAATTTGATATTTACACAAAAGAGAGAGAAAAAAATCATATTATATTATAAAGTATAAACTATGACTATTTTGGGCCATCTTTTTTACTTTGGCCGAAAAGGATAAGGATGTGGGCTCTCTGGCTAAGTTAAAATACAAGGGGCTACAGGGGAAAAAAAAAAGGTTCAATGGCCAAAAAATGTTCCATAAACAATTTTCAGTATGTATTTCTCTTTGTTTGTTTTTTTTTTTTTTTTTTCCTTTGATAGGCTTTGGGTTCAATTCGATTGGGTCTCTTATATTTGAAAGTTGGAAATTTACTATTGTGGCTTATTAGTTATTACTCTTATATCTAGTGCCAAATTTGAGGTTTATGTGTGGTGGATTTTTTTTTTTTGGGTACCCGATTAGTATTTTCTTTTAATGTCTATGGTACACTAGGATGTTCTAAAAGTGAAAGCTTCTAGTTGGTTTTAGAAATTGTCTTCTGAAAATGATATTAGTATGGTTCTCAGTATAATGCCCATAGTTCCAAAAAATTACCTACCACTTTACTGTGTTACTGTTACAAGTAAATGCGCAAGCACTTGAAGCATCTCCTTCCACAATCACTTCCCTAAGGCCAAGGTCCCTTGTAAAAATAATTTCTTCTTCCGCAGCTCTTGCTTCCACCTCTAGAGCCCCAAATGGGAAAGGTATTTTCTTACACATTGCACCCCATCAGTTGTCCTTGCTCAAATATGATTACCACTCCCACACCGTAGTGTCCTGTATCGTTGAACACAGTTCCATCGATGTTAACCTTGTATCGCCCATGTCTAGAGGGGAGCCACGGTGTTCTATTCTAACCCACCTGACTGGGATTGGTGGCAACGGAAGCATACCCTTGTCGAAATTCCTCCACATAGTTGGCTACATCCCTAGCTATGGTTTTAGCCAATTTGCACCTACCTTCATGCTTGACGAGGTTCCCGTTTTTCCATATTCCCCAGGCCATAGTCGCAAAGAACTCCCAGTCAACACCCATGGAAAACTCCCTTAGCAAACACAAAACATTGATGAAATCTCTCTATAGTGAAATCCTGTTAGGGAGTTTAATACCCAATTTCTTCCACACCTCAGAAGTTGTCTTGCAATTCTATAGAGTGTGACCTGAAGTTTCACTTTTGCCACATAATACACATCCATCCATAGGTGTCACTCTCCTTCTGGCCAAGCAATGATTCTAGGCAGAATGTTCTTGCAAGCCTTCCACATGAAGTGTTTAATCTTGCTTGGGCATTGAAGCTTCCAAATTGACTTCCAAATGTTGGTCATTTTTGAGCTGTCCAAACAATCCCCAATATCCCCTGCTTGTTTGCCTTCTTTGAGAACTTGGAGTGTTACACCATAAGTACTTCTGACCGTAAATCTCCAATTATTGGTCCATGCCCAAATTAAGGAATCCTCTAGTAGTCCTGGGCTGATTGGAATACCCAATATAGCATTAGCTTTATGGGGGAGGAAAGTGTTTTTCACCTTATTAGCGTCCCAAGTACCCTTTTCACAGTCCAACAAATTAGCCACCATCTCTACATCTGAACCCTGCCTTCTAGGGCTACACACCTTAAAGGATACAGGAGTTGGGAGCCACCTATCCTTCCAAATATTGACCTTTCTGCCATTCCCGATGTTCCATCTCATACCTTTTTCAATGATACTTCTTGCAGCCAAGATACTACACCACGCGTAGGAAGGGATTTTCCCAATTGAGCATCCATAAAGCTGGAATTCTTCAAATACCTGGCTTTGTATACTTTGTGAAGAAGGGAGAAGGTGTTTTGGAGCAATCACTAGCCTTGTTTTGTAAGAAAGGTTAAATTAAATGCCTTTAAGTCCTTGAATCCCATTCCACCTTCCACTTTCCTGGTACACATTCTTTCCTAAGAGACCCAGGCCATTTTTCTCACACCTCCTTTCTGCCCCCACCAAAAACTGCTCACCATAACATTTAACTCTCAACATAGGGAATCTGGGAGCTTGAAACAGCTCATGGTGTATGTGGGGGTGGCTTGGGCCACCACTTTGATGAGGATTTTTCTACTTGCGTTTGATAATAGTTTATCTTTCCATCCGACTATCCTTCTTCCCACTTGGTCCTTCAATCAATCGAAGGCTTTCTTTTTTCCTTTCCTTATCATCGAGGGCAACCCCAAATAACTGATGTATGATTTGTGCCCCAAAGACTTTTCACGCCTTCTTGTACCTCCCTCTTCATGTTTTTACTAAAAAAAAGCGAGGTTTCTCTTTATTCAATTTCTGGCCCAAATCCCTTTCATAATCCGTTAGAACCTTGATCACTCGGTTGCTCTCCTCCATGGAAGCTCTACAGAAAATGATGTTGTCATAGGCAAATAGCAAATGAGAAATCTGAGGGGCCTTTCTACACACCTAGACTCCCTTTAATCTTCCCAAACTCACCTCCCTTTGAATCATAGCTGACAGACCCTCGGCACACAGTAGAAAAGGGTAGGGGGAGATGGGATCTCCCTAACGAAGCCCTTAGTAGGATTGATACAGCCTTTTGGTACACCACTGATGAGGACCAAGTATGACACAGTTTTCACGCACGTCATAGTAAGAGCAATCCACCTTTCCTAGAAGCTCATTCTCCTCATCATTGCCTCTAGGTAAGTCCATTCCATCTTATCGTATGCCTTACTCATGTCGAGTTTTATGGTCATCATTCATTTCTTCCCTTTTCTCTTCTTGTTGATGTAATGCATTGTCTCGAAAGCGATGAGTAAGTTGTCTGTGATTTATCTCCCTGGCACAAAAGCAATCTAGGCTTCACTTATCACTTCGGGCAAGATCTTCTTTTGTCTGTTAGCTAGGACTTTAGATATGATCTTGTATACTAAGTTGCACAAGCTGATAGGTCTAGATTCTGTGATTTTTTGTGAGCACTTCACTTTTAGGATTAGGCAAATATAGGTCTCATTTAGACTAGGCATTACACCAAAGTTAAGTGAATGCAGTACACAATTAATGGCATTAGGACCTACTACGTCCCAGTATTTTTGGTAAAAAATAGGAGTCATACCATTTGGGCTCGTGGATTTTGTAGGGTGCATCTGCCATAGAGCAATTCTGACCTCTTTGACTTTGAAGTCTTCAAGCAGCAGTGTGTTCATTTTTGGAGATATACTTGCACTCACTGCTTCCAAACTAGGTTCATAGGAGCCAGATTGTTAAGAGCTATAAATTAAGGAAAAATATTCTAGTATGATTTCCTCCAATTTCTTTTTATTCTCATACCACACACCATTAGTATCCCAAAGTCCTTCAATCTTATTGGTTCTCTACCTTTGTGTTGCTATCGCGTGAAAAAACTTAGTGTTTCGATCACCACACTTTATCCATAAAGCCTTGAATCGTTGGTTCCACATCCACTTCTCCCTGCACAAAACTTTTGTTGATTTACTTGCTAAGCTCTTTAATCTCTTTTGCGGTCTCGTGTTGCAGGTTCATGGCCTCAAGTTGTTGAAGGCATTCTTGCTTGCTCTTCAGAATCATGTTCACATTACCATACACCTCTCAATTCCACTTTTGGAGATGAAGTTGGCAACTCTTAATTCTATCTTGGATTTGGAAGTCGGGGCTTTCCCAGAGGGGCTCCCAAGCCCTTTCTATCACCTCCTTACATCTCTCATCTCGAGTCTACATGGTCTCAAAGAAGAATCTTCATTTCAACGGTCTTAAGGGAGCTTTCTATCGCAAACACAAAGCTAAGAGATAGTGGTTAGAAGCTGACATCAAGACATGGTGCACTTTAGCTTCCAGAAACATTCCTCTCCATCTTTCATTGGCAACCACTCTGTCCAACCTTATCAAAGTGTGTTGATCCTTCAACCTTTCATTACACCATGTGAATCTTTGCCCCATGAAGCCCAAGTTTGTGAATCCACAGTTGTCCAGACACTCTTTGAAAACCTGCATCTGATCTGCATCTCTTTCAAGTCATCCCAATTTCTCATCCGAGTGGGTTATTTCGTTGAAATCCCCGAATATCACCCATGGCATATCACACTGCATTTTCAGAGATTTAATCAAACTCCATGAGATATGTCTTTCACTTGAATTCGGTTGACCATAAAAACTTGTAGCTCTCCACGATGCTATTCTCGTTCCACTGAAAACCACCACATCAATGTGGAAGTCCTTCAGTCTAACATCCGTACCTTCTTTCCATATCATCGCTAAGCCTCTGCTCTATCCATCACTAGGGACCATAATCCCCTGAGTTAGGTCCAGCTTACTCTGTACACCCTTCAGCTTATTTATATTGGCTTTTGTCTCTGTAAGGAAGACAAGGATCAGTTTCTTCACTTTCACCTCCTTGGTGAGCATTCAAACTATCGGGGGTGATCTGAGACCTCGGCAGTTCCACACCAGGACACTCATTGGGTTCGGCAGCACTACTTTGCAATCGCCGCCACACCGCCATCCATATTGTTCTTCTTCCTCTGGACTTTATAGGTTTGTTCTAACTTCTTACTCCGTTCCAGTTCTAGGGTATTTGAGTCAAGCTCTTGTAATGGGATCGGGCTTTCCCTCTTTATGTTCAACGGGCCTAAGTTTTCCTTCTCGTTTTTGGTGTGGGCCTCTGTTGCCATTTTCTTCTAATGCCTACTTTTTGGGCCCAAGCTCTCGACCATCTAGCCCATCTCATTTGTAAAAGTCATTACCATTGGGCCTGCTTGTTTGCTTTCCTTCCCTTGGCTTTCCTTATCCATTCCTTCACACAAGCTAGACCCCACCTTAAATTCAAATTTTGGTTCGCCATCTTGTTGCGTTGTTGTCTCCCACTGCATTGTTTCCCTCCCCTCTTTTTGGGGTTCGTTATCTTCCTGATTATCCTTACCTAAAATGGGAAGGATTTTTTCCGAGGCCTTACCCACGTTGTTGACAATTCCTTTTACGTGAAAAGTCTTTGTATCCTGCACCACTGCTTTTGTCTCCTTTGTCTCTACTTCCTTGGTGCACTTCTCCATGTGAGCCATAGTTGACTCAGTTTTCCCACCAAGCATATCTTTGATCGCCGGTGACCGTATTACAACCAACAACTGGTCACCTACCCTTGTTTGAATTTTCTCTCATCTCCGGTATGGCCCTGTGTCCAGTTTGGCTCGATTCTTTCGCTGCCTTTCGCATAAGCTCCCCCTGAAGCAATGCTCCATACTGAAGACCATTTAAGTCTGGTTGCTTACTATTCCCAGATAGTTCCGGGCAATCTCTCAGGTCGTGGTTCAAGAGGCCACACTTGTAGCAAAAATTTGGAAGACGTTTGTATTTAAAATACACCCATCATCCCTTGTCACCCTCAAGGGCTACTTTCTTCCCCCTTACTAGCTTTTTTGTGACATCCACGTGGACCCTTACCCTCAGATACTTTCCCCATTGTACCCTGGTTTCAGCGACATCTATCTCCAAAACTTCCCCTAACGTATCCCTATGGCCTACCCCGTTTCTCTCATTCTACTCTTGGGGGGTAGATTGTGGATCCGTATCCATAAAGGAGACCATTTTAAGGAGATTTCCTTTGGCGCCTGTTCCCTTTCGAAGTTTTGAAGAAGAATAAGTTGCTTTTCATAACTCCATGAACTCATATCTAGAACTTTCTTCCTATCTTTTTCGTTGCCAAACTCCACTATGAAAATTTCGTCTTCGGTTTTCACAATCTGTAAACCTTTGTTTGGTTTCCAGATCATCCTCACGTTCTTCCTAATAGCATCGAGTGCAATGCTTCTGCGTGACAGGACCTTCATAACTTGGTAGTTTTTGCCGAGTTCTTTAGCTGCTTTTGTGCTATTACTTCCCAGTACCACACTCTCGTCTTCCTCCTCTGTAAATGACAGCTTCTTCCATAGTACCTCTAGTTTGTCAATCATGGTTTTTTGTCACTAACCTCACCCAAGGTGGTCACAATACTTTTGCAAGGGTAGACCTGCAAGACTCACACTGCTACTACATGCGCAAGGGCACGAGAGCACATATAATTACTTTGCCTAAATAAGAAAAGGCTTATATTTGAAAGTTAGAAATTTACTATTGTGACTTATTAGTTATTACTTTTATGTATCCGTTTGGATACAGATTAAAATTTGCTGCGTCTGCGTTTTCACGTTTTTTCCTCTTTTTTTTTTTTTTTTTTTTCTCTGTTTTGCTGTGGGGGACAAGAGGTGCAGCGCGCACTGTGCGCGCACTTTTCACGTACTTTTTTAGCAATTTTTTATTAAAAATGGGTCCTGCAGTACTATTTACATATTTAAAAATTATTTATTGTCTATGGTGCACTAGGATGTTTGAAAAGCGAAAGCTTCAAGTTGGTTTTTGAAATTGCCTTTTGAAAATGATATTAGTATGGTTCTTAGTATGATGCCCATAGTTCCAAAAAATTACTTGCCATTTTACCGTGTTACTGTTACATGTAAATGCATAAGCTGTCACAAATTAGCATATACTCAACTATTGCGGGTCAATGTGTATATATTATTGTTATTTTAATATTCTATTGTTTTTACGTCTGTAAATTACTAATAAAAATAAAATTCTGTTTTTATATTGATGAAAATTTAGAGTTATGAAAATTATGAACTTATGATGGGCTAAGATTGATCTTATATCATTCACAATACTGCAACATCTGCTACGCACTTTTTACATTATGGGGGCTTTTTACTTATCGAAGAAATGTAGTTTTAAATGGCTAAGGAGGAAGGGGAACTCAGTAGCTCATGCTTTAAATATATATATATATATATATATATATTTATATGATGTGAATCCTTCCAAAACCTGGGTTTTACAGCCACACTCTGATGTCTGCTTGTCACAGTTGTGGTCTATGTGTTTATGCTATTGTTGGTTTGAAATGTAGTTGTTTGTGCCCAAGACCAGTAAATAAAATCTATTTTTATACTGATTAACATGCAAATTTTAAGGCTATGATGGAGGCTGAATCTAATGATTTGTTTCCTCCCAAGCATCGGGTTGGAGCCACACTTTGCCTTGGGCCTGAAACTTATGTTGTTTGCAAGAATGAGGGTGCTCTTCTGATCAATTGGTTTGCATGAGCATGTAGGAATTCATCACCAAACATAATGTTCCTAATTAATGATGTTCCTGATGAACTTGTTGAAAGCTCTTCAGAAGATGATACTGAAAACCCTGAGAAGACTCACGTGAAATCCAAGAAGACGAAGTTAACATAATCCAGTATGGTTAAACCACTCCCCCCCCACCCCAAAAAAAAGTATGGGAAGCTCTTTTAATGAATGTTCACTTCTTTCATAAGCCATGATTGCACTGGTACACCTCTACGATTCTCTCTCTCTCTCTCAATCATTAATTTCCGTTGGACTTATTTTATTTGCGATAATGTTTGGAACCCATAAGGTCCTAATATAGCTAAGACTTTTGGATAAAACTATGTTCAGTTGTTTCTCTTCTTGAATCATTGTACAAGTTTTATTTTTTTGGTTTTTTAATTAGAAGAATATTGGAAATCATAGTTTGGATTTTCATGTAAAAATATATTTCTGAATCTTAGTAAATTTCTCATTGTATGGTAAAATGTTTCTAATTCATGCTTTGGCCCACCAAAGATAAAATCCAGTTTGTCACTAACCACAATTGTTCTATAATTCTTACTTGAACAAAACATGCACACACTGCTTTCAATACTATTTTGTTTCTTGCAATACTATCTCTGTCATTGCTTTCAATGAATATTGCATTGTGATCTAGAGCTACAGCATCTCCACCTATTCCCTCATCATCTTCTAGTCGATCATTACAGATAAGTTAGGTTCTCAATCGCATCTCTTTCTTTGTTCCAACTTCTATTGTGGGGGGTCTCACTCTCATCTAAGGCTTTTTTTTAAAACCAATGAATGTTCACACAAAGTGTTTTCATGCATTCAATGTGATGAATGTTTCTCAAAAAAAGAAAAGAAAAAAAGTGATGAATAATACGTTGTGTCAGACTCATCCACATGTAATCAAGCTCGTTCGTACCAATGTATGTTTGTGACAAAAATGAAAAATCTCACAATCTTTACTCTTTCTGCTGAGATATTAAGGGTATGATCTGAAAAACTTCCTGAGGACTAGGAGAGTAGATTTTTTGCACTTGCTACAACTATTTAACCATGCTGATGACAAATTTGGTTAGGCTGTGAATAACTTGCTGCGTTGCTCTAATAAAAGCTTTCACACAATCTGATCTATGCTGCTTAATAGGCTGAAATGATAGATCATTGACTTTCGAGGTCTCCAGAACTGCTTTTGATTGGTAAGACGTAAGAGGAGAATATAGGCTGTATCATTTATGAGGTTTTTATGGAGCATTCATGAAAGTTTCCCAAGTGCAGCCATTTGTAAAAGAGAAATAATATGCCCACAACATATTTATAACATTTTCACAATAAATTTTAAATGGTAGGTTGTTATTGGTTGTTATTATTGGGGCAAAAAGGTAATCTTAGTGTTAGGTTTAAATTTGAACCAGTAACAACTAACCACCTATGATTTATTGTAAAAATGTTGTAAAATTGTTGTGGACGTAACACCCCTTTATAAAATACAAATGGAAAAAGTTTCCTTCCAAATTATTTTAGAAAAATCTTTTCCAACTTATTATGTGTATATTTATACAATCGTTCACGTGTATTACATGAGTTAATAAATTATTTAAACAAACTGTGTGACTCTTTAAAGTAACATAAATAATCCTTCAAATTTTCATGCAGTGAATTATAAAAATTTTCTTCCGAAATAGTGAGATAAACAATGTCTTATACAAATGGACAAAGTTTTCTAGTGGAGGTACATGTGAGAAATTTGAACAAGAATGGATGCATAAATTTGATATTAACGGCATAAGCTAATTTACGAGACCAACAAAAAAGAAGATTCATAATAACATTTACGTATACTATCCAACCAAAACTTTAAGCAAAATTGTATAAGAGTAGACTTTATGTTGACAAGAAAAATTCCTCCAACTTATAAAGCGATTCAATACAGATTGTCAATTAGGGAGGAGTAAAATTTTTAATAATAAGCACTAAAATAAATTGTTTAAACAGAAAAAACTTGTTTCGATGAAAATCTCATGTGAAGATATTTTTTTTGTGTTTTCTTGTATTTGGTAGCATTAGAAAAAATAAGTCTTATATATCAAAAAAGAAAAAAGAAAAAATAAGTCATAAGAAAACTATCTTTGATCAATGAAAAATCCTAGTAAAAATATGGCTTTATTATTTAGAAATTGTTTAATACTAAAATTTTTCAAAGAACAACATAATCTCACGTCATGTTCAATAAAGGATATTAAGCGGCAATATGAAAACTATTGAAAATAACTCTATTTTATTTTGAGGTCACTAGCAAACATAGAAAAACGAGATAGTTTTTTAGAAAATATTTTTTGAAAAATGACATTTTTTTTGGCAAAATTTTGCTGCATACAAGGATATGTAGCAGCAAAAAGAAAGGGACAAGTGTCTAAGGTCTACCTAATAATATGCATTGCACATAATCTTTAAACACATGTTCCTTTCTTTTTGCTGCCACTAGGGATAAGCATGGGTTGGGTTGAGGGTATTTTTTGATCAACCCCCATGATGGGTTAAAAAAATCCAACCCAACCCATAGGAATCAAGTTGGGTTGAACCCATGGGTTGGATAGTTTTTAATTATTTATTACTATTATTATTAAATTGATCAGAAAAAATATATTACACTTGTCACTTGAGTTGATAAATAAAATATTCCTGAACTAGTATTCCAACTTAGTTATAAACAAAATATATCCAACTGGGTTGATAAACAAAATATAAATGAACTAGTATTCCAACTCAGTTATAAACAAATAGGAGTGGATTGGGCGAGGGGGAGCGATAGGCGGCAGAGAGAAATAAGATTGTTGGGGTTGCAAGGTAATTGGGTTTTATATAGGAACTAGGAAGAGCCGAATAAGGGGAAAAAATTAAATAAAAAATTATTAATTGTATAATATATTTTTAAATATATATTAAATATATTATTTATATTTTAAATATATAGATGGGTCGGATCGAGTTAGGCGGGTTTGTGATTGTTATGACCTAAACCTAACCCGACCCACTATTAAATAAAATTTCATAACCCAACCCAACCCAACAACTCATAAAAACCGAACCAACTCGTCGGGTTGGGTTGGACTGAGTCGGTTTTGGCAAGTTGATGGGTTGGCTACACACCCTTAGCTGCCACATATCTTGTATCTAGTAAAACCTTTTTTTATTTTATTTTATTCATAGAAAGCATTAATGTCGAAACAAATGAAGCTTACCACAAAGAAATAATATGTTTTACTACCATGCACCGTTAGTGTAATCATCATTCCACAAGTATAAATTCTTGTGGTGGAGAGAGGAGAAAGGCCCAGAGTTTAAGTTTTCAGGAGAGTGAGTCCATACACTTAAATTAAGTAAAATTCTATCAATAATAATAATAATTATTAGGATTATTATTATTATTATGTTCTACCAAAATGATAAAAGTACAAGAATTTTTTTTAAAAAAAATTTGTTCCCAAATTAAAAATTGATTTACACACATTATGAACGGTATGCAATAAACACTATGCCTAAGTACACTATCCCATTGAAGAGACCCTTTTTTCTTTTTGATATACTGAAGGGACCTATTTATTTCAGCTATCTGAAAGGGTCCAAAAATGTGGATTCTTGAGTGAACGAGGGACAATGAAAGATCGATAATTTTTTGGAAGAAACTTCTTGTTTCTACATTCATCTAAGCAGAACACTATTAGCTTCTCTTTGTGTTGATAACATAGTGTGAATGAAGAGACAATTCTGTCATCGATGTAGTATATGCAATTCCCTTTGAAGCCAGCTGGGACTCCAACCGCTAAAATAGATTTAGAGTGATTTTTACCTAAAAATAGCATTTGATCACATATATATGCTTTCCACTCTAATCCACTTGGCTGGTTCGCTTGATACATTCAACTTGAATACCAAGAATTTACTAGTTTTAGAGGCAAAACAGTGTTCCCAAATTCTTAAAACCATCAAAAAGTTCACCACTCGAATCCACCAGATACTTGCAGACCAAATGATCATTATACTCTGGATTCATTATTAGTGACTGTGTCCGAAATTTTCTCCAAAAAATTAGAAATTTGAGTACAGCTACTGTCACATACATAGAGCACTGCTTTAATGCTAATGGCATATAACTTCCCCTCATAAAAGATGATGTCTTCGAACAATACAATCTCATCATCTTCTGTATCATCATCACTAAACACACAATCGTATTTATTATAAATCACTGCTTTAATGCTAATGGCATCTAACTTCCCCTTATCTCTCTTTTTACTTTTTTGTGTTTTTTGTCTGTAGGTCTAGTTTTTTCTTTTTTTTTGGTTATTTTATGTTTAGTTAGTAAGAAAATGACGGAAATGCTAAAAATTTTGAATGAAGTGGATATTCTAACAATATATGTATCTATGTCTTGATTTGGATTTGAGTTTTGATTTTGAATTTTTTTTATCTGTGCTTGAATTTGTGCTATTGTATTGCTGATATTGTGCTTATATTTAAAAGGGTTTGTGTTCTTATATTTTGGAGACATTATGTTTGTACTGTGAGTATGTTGCATTTGATTTTGAATTTTTTTGGGGGGAAAAAACCTATAGCCCAAAGGGGGTATATAGCCGCGTTTTTTACAAAACGCAGCTATAGGTCTCAGCTTATACAGCGCATAAAAATGCAGCTATAGGGGTACCTTTAGCCGCGTTTATTGAAACGCGGCTATAGACCCCCGGGCTATTGTCACTTACGATAGGCCGCGTTTCTATTACCTCTTGATCATCCCCTTCAAATGTATCAGTTCTTCCCACGTATAAGGTTGGTTTATCATCGTCAACTTCACCATCACCTCTAAAATTATTTATACCTCCAACATTAAGGAAATAATCTTCTTGTCCTTGACCATCAAAAGCACCTTCACCAGCTTTACAAACTTGATAGTAACTCCATTTTTTGTGGTAATTAAGTCAGCTTAAGGCTAAAAGAGATTCTTTTTCTAGCTAGGATTCCATGACTAAGCAACCAATCCTGGGGTAAATGCGCTCTTCTTCTATTTATTTACGTTGAAGAGGAGACTCAAGAATTTTACTGTGAATACATAATATATT
Organism: Castanopsis chinensis; assembly: GCA_032878915.1. Lineage (NCBI taxonomy): Eukaryota > Viridiplantae > Streptophyta > Magnoliopsida > Fagales > Fagaceae > Castanopsis > Castanopsis chinensis. The sequence goes on along the minus strand of JAVQMG010000115.1, from coordinate 11,629,294 downwards.
ATATGATTGATCCGGATCCTAAAAACAACAATGCTTTTGAGTAAGCATGAGTAATCAAATGAATTAAAGCGGAACAACAAGATTATAAGACCCAATACCTAGAGCACTCTTAATATCTTTTTGCCTCTACAAGCAATTGCCACAACTATACATTTACCAGCAGCTATGTTTTCTGGAGTAGGTTCTGAAGAGAATATTTGTATAGATGGGTTTCAGGATTTAATTGCTTAAATTGGGAAAATAGTCTGTGTCGAGGCAATGGAATCCGAACACCAGAAAAAGGTATATAAGATAATATATATATATATATATATATAAAAAAATGATATAGCAAATAGTAATAAAGGTATGTAAAACAATATAGTAAATAGGATAAAGATAGGAGGAATATATACGCATATAAAACAACATAGTAAATAGTAATAATAATTATAATGATATAGAAACAAAATAGAAACAATATGACTATAGAAACAATAATACCACTACGGTAACCCTACAAGTTAGTATTCTTCTTCCGCTCTAGAAAGTGAGGATACAAAAGTAAGCTCCCCAACCTTGCTAATCCATTTTCCTCTTCATCATGATGTGTACATATTTACAATAATAAATATCTGATGCAAAAGACCTTAAACCTTTTCCAAAACCTTAGGGCTCAGGCATCTTCCTTTCCTTTAAAACTACTACAAGGGTTGGCTTTTCAAAAATTGGATTAATGAATTACAATACAAAACAAAAAAGGGCAGTACACAAAGATCAAGAAATACGCTTGTTTTTTGGACTTTCCTACAACTTCGACAATTTCCTGGCAAAATAATCTGACAGGCGCTTCAACCTAACCTGCTCAGAATTTGGGAAGTAAGACTCGGCATTAAACAGCATCACTCTTATATCATGTTTCACAGCTTCCAAGCTCCGATAGTAGTCATTCTTTAACCTCGAGCAAATGAGTTCGGGGTACAACGGAACTGGAAACCTGCACAAAATCAACAAAGCCAAGGATCACAAATTGTTCACATTCAAGTTTCTCTCAACAATGAATCAAATCAAAGAATATCCCCACAACCCATGCCCGCTACAAACAGAAAAAAAAAAAATATATATATATATATATATATATATATATATACTCTCCACAGGCTATATGGTAGACTGTTGATGAGCAAGGGAAAACATGAAGCCATTTGTCTAATTACAAAAGAATGGTGGGATGGGCATTTAGTGCTTATGCATATAATAAAGTAATAAATCACAGTTGTGTTCAAGAGGCAATACATTAGCAATTAACGATAGGCAGTTAAGTAAATAGACCAAAATGAAGAATGAGGAACAATATCTAACACTTCTCTACCTGTTACAGAATTCTGACTTCAGAGCAGCTTGATTCAATTTTGCAACTCCGTAAGAGTCCTGCAAGATTCACAATTGAGCCTTGAGACTAACAGAATTATCTGTGGTTGTCTCCCTTAATCATAGTTTAAGCTTTACATGCCAATTTTCTACCAAATCAAACACAAAGCAGGATAAGAAGTCTAAGACAAAATTACCTTATTTCCTGCCTGCTCCAATTTAGCAAAATAATACAGGAGCTTATCTCTTATGTTGTCATCAATATGGGGGTGCTCCCATGAATTGTCAGGATCGTGCAGTTCCCAAGGACAGTGTAGATGGTTACCTCCAGAATCACTCCTGTAGCAAACAGCATGTCTTTCCCAAGGACTGTCAGGAAACTCTTCAGATTTGGCCTTCGAAAAAGTAATTCGACCTTCCCACCATTTACCACCTTCCCCATTTGGATTTCTCCACCAAACTAGGCATTTATCCCTATGAGTCCAATTCCTCCCAATAGCAGCATCATACCGCGTTTTCTCAACAACAAAATCGGGGAAATCAATCAGTTCGGGCAAAACCAATTTGAATGTTTTATCAAACCCAACAGAAGAGCGATCAACAAATCTAAGTTTGATTTTACAGCAGCTTTCCCCAGAACCTGGTTGTGAGCCATAATCAAGGGCTTCAACCCTGCAAATTTCCACAGCACTCAAATTTCTATTTCTTGATCTCAAATTACCTACTTCCTGTGGGTCACTTGATTCTAGAAACTCTTCATGGCCCTGACAAACAAAGTCAAAATATAACTGTAAGCAGCAATTACGGAAAGCTGGACACAGCCAAGTTATAGAGGACCACCATCTATCAATTAAGAATAATGAAGCATTACCTGTCTCATATATACAACTTCATCGCCTAGCTGAGGAATATAACGGTAGCCCTCCTCATGCTCTGACAACATAAGCCACGATAATTTCCTGACATAATAATTTGGTTTTCTTCGAGTGGAAAAGCTTGGTTCATTATCATTATATCCACCACGTTGATATCTTGTAGATCTTGATCTTTGAAGAGGTTGGCCAGAAAATTCCAAGGAGAGGTTTTCTGCATTTCTAGATGTGCCCTCTGATGTATGGCCCCTTCGCACCTTAAAGTTACGGTTCACAGCATTTGGCTCCCGGGAAGTTGCTTTCATCTTCATGGATCTTGTTCTACGTATTGCGTCAGTAGAAGTTTCAATGACATCAGTTTCCAAATCATGATGGTCATTAACAGCTGTATTTTCATCTCCATAAGCAGCATCAGACATCATAATGTCTGAATATGAATGCCGTAATCTACCAGTAGCTTCAACCTGTTCCGGTACTTTCAAAACTAGATTGGGATCCCTGTACAGCTGACTTTCTGGTTTTAAAACACCTCTAGCACTTGACTGGTCTTCCACAGCAGTAACAAATTTCAATTTGGAAGGAGTTTTGGGATCCATCACTATCCTTTTCTTTGTCTTAATTATTAACTTTGTTGACCTAAGGGGAGCATCTTCTTTTGGTTCATTTGAGTGGTTTGCACCAACGACTTCATTTATTTCCAGTGAATCGTCTCTGTACCCCGTCTTGAAATTTCCATTAAATGAGGCCGCAGAAGCATCGGCTTTTGGTTGGCGATCACCTGGGAGTAGTGACTCAAATAATGACTCAGATATGAGTGCACCATCAGGATAAGCATGATCTTTATTTCTCGCAGCGTCCAGATTCTGTGAACCGCTTCCAAACTGTTTCTCATCCCTGCAAGAGAACATAATTCCATGATTTTCAATTAAGTTACTAGCTGAAAACTTTATAGCTGCGTTCTCAGGCTTAACATACCCATTAACTTCAGTATTGTTTTCCTTTCGGACGTCAAAATTTGCATTCAGTTCAGTGGATGCATCTCTGGGCATGACATCTCCCCACCTCTTCGTATTCTCCTCATCACCTGTGCATGCCTCCAAATGATCTTCAGCCTTTCCATGTTGCACTCTATCCATGCAATCATTTCTAGTGTGGGAAAGCTCCACATCAATTATATCAGCGAAAGATGACATTGGATCTATGGAGCTTTGATCTCTCCTGTCTTCTTGAGTGGCTTCTTGAGATCTAGAGAATGGATTAACCAAACCAGCCTCATTGTCACATTTTAATCTTGCGTCTTCTGGAGACACATGCTTCTTAGAATCACGAAGTGAAAACTTTAGGACCAATCTTCGCTTGTTTCCAACAATTGCTTGAGATTCAGAAGATGCTGGAAGCTTGGCTACATCAGTTAACTCATCCAATGATGAATGTTCCTCTTTAGTACATTTCTGTTGCATATTCTGCAAGTTTGCATCAGACTCATTGCTTTGGATGTCTGAAACCTGGAGCACTGACTCGCTATCTGATGAATCATTTACTGACTCATTTTCATCTTCTTCATCTGATGATGTTCCAGTGATTTGAGAAAACATATTCAGGGCATTGAGTGCAGCAACTCGCTGGGGTCTCATAATCTTAGCTTTTGAAGACTTCCTCTTTGAAACTTTCCGACTACTTCTTGATTTCTTCATTCTGTTACTCCCTGATATAGTGCCATGACACTCATCCAAATTCCTTTTCTTGACTCGCCTCCCAGAAGAAGTCATTAACTCAACCTGAAAAAAAGTAGGAGTCCGTTCATGTAAGCACAGCAAGAATATAAACAGTGTAGTTGAAGGCACCACTTACTTCAGCTTTGTGTTTTTTCCTTCTAGATCTGCGAAGGCTATCTTTATGACTCTGTTCAACCTCACTGTCTTCTGCACTGCACTCTGGATCACTAGAAGAGCTGGCACTTATACTTCCATGGTCACCTTCGCTGGAATTTTCCTCAGCAACATTGTACTCTGAATCAGTATCATCACTTATGACTTCATTTTCTGGTTCCCAGTACATGGCATCTATAAACTCTGGTAGTGGCTCAATTATTCTCTCCAAATCTACCAAGGGCAGCATATGATCATCCTGAGCAGGACCGAAATCTAGACCAACAGCGTATTTTATTGATGAAGGCTGCCACTCAATGCCCAATGCACCAAGTCTGCGTTTCTGAAACATACTCTGATATGGTTCCGGATATGGCATCATACCTGGCATTACCCATTAATCTATGAAATGAGAAGACATGCTTTTCAGAAAGATAATGTTAAAGCAAAATGCACAGATAGGAGCCATAAACATACTTGAATCACAAAGAGGATCTTGAGCATTCCTGCGATGTGGAGGAAGCTGTGTCTCCTGCATCAAATGTAATGAGATAATCACACAAAAAAATATGGTCCATTAAATATCTTCGACAATTTATTAGTCTTGCACTAATGGCACTTCAAGATCCTATATTTCTGAAATTTAATGACACTGCCGGTTTCCCAACCAAAAAATAAAAAGCTGCCATAAATCTGTACAAACAGGACAAAAATATTGAGAAGGAAAATGCTTGAGATCAGATAGGATTCCCCCAACTATCAAAATTTGATGTCTAACGTTGCACACAATGAAGGTAAGATATGCATGGAATATCAGTTCAATTTTTCCTTGAGTATGGAATGAAAATCAATTCACCACATAAGAATGCAATAATAAGTGGTCACTGACCTGATCAAGAACATTTCCTGAAGAATCACGAATAAGGGGGCGATAGTCCCCAAGGAAAAACTGTCAGAAAATATAGACAAACAATTGTCATTAAGCAATTGCACGTTACCTATTACAAAAGAGGGGGGAGGGGTGAGTATGAAGTGAAATTTTCTGGTACCTGATCCAATTTGGCATCTTTTTGGGACTCGCCTTGACCTGTGTTTAGCAAATATATTTGGCCAACGTCATCTGAAAGTACAATTGATGTCCCATCCCTATGTAATATAAAATATCTCATAACAAAGATCTTGCCAGATTAAGTACTGGGAGAGAAATACAGAATCATCACCCAAATTTTAACAAAACATTTTAATATAAAAAATGCAGCTAACAAGAATTTTACAATCATTGAATTGATTAATAATGAAGATAGTTACAACTAGGTAGTGCTGGAAGATATCAAACTAACTAGCCCAAACAACTATACATATATACGAGTGAGAGATTGAGACTGATGAGAAATGGGTCATATAATTCAAATAGGTCAACATTGTCAAACCAACCAAAATAATATAGCCAAAATTAAATATTAGTATATTCCACAGCTCACTTACGGGGAAAACTTCCCATCAACCAACTTAAAACGTCCAATTTCATATGTCCATATGGGTGTGCCCTCCCAAATCTGGAAACACAATATACCAACAAACAATAAGCACTTCGAGAACAATAAATCAGCATCAAGATTAAAAACCAGGAAACTTACATCCCACACAATAGTTCGCCCATCATACCCAGCACTCATAGCTATCCGGGGATTGAAAGGATGAACATCCAAAACATATGACTACCAAGAATCCAAAAATTAAACAGTAAGCCACAAAAGCAAATTGCAATAGTTTAAATTTAGATGAAAAACTATTAAATGGAGCAGATAAGGCTTCAGATCAAGAGACCAGGACGACTAGCACAGACCATATCAGAAGGTAAGTGTAAACTTTCAGCATCAAGCTAGATGAGAAAACGTTTATAGCAGAATTAACATTAGAAGAGAATATTGACTTTTAAGTGTATGATTTTTGTCATGAGTACAAAACTAGGGGCAAAAGGGTAAACTGTATGTAGACCTATATATATCAATAATATGTTATATGTTAGGGTGAGTTGAATAACCCGATATATATGTTTCCTCCAAAACTTGGTATCAGAGCAAGTTTAGCCACTCTTTGCCATTAACCCCACAACTACCTCCCATCCACTTTCTGCTGTTGATAACCACCAACCAGATCTAGTCTTCTTTCTCTGACGACCCCCTTGCACAATTTTTCGCCACCAGCTGTCGCTCCAACTTCGTGCCATCGGTGGAATTTCAACCTTGGGTACTGATTTGTCTTTATTTTCTACTTGTTGGCCTCTCTATGTTCTTTGTTGGGTAGCCTTGGGTTGGTTTACAGTACTCAGTTTAAATATTTTGTATTGCTTTGGAATTGTTTGTGTGGCTGTGGTGACAGTCTAATATGTTTTGATCTTCTGTTTGGGTAATCTTTGCTGGCACTTTATTTGTGGTTTGATCCATACCCAGTGCTGGTTTGATGTTGTTTGTGTTTCCAAGGAGATATTTGTTGGATTTGTTGGAGTGGCTGTGGTGAATGGCCTTTGAACTTGCTGCTTATTGGAATACTTAGGTGTTGAATTTGTTATTTTTTTGGTTGTAGTTAATTGGCTTCGGGTCCACTAGTTTCTTCTTTATTGTGAGTGTGTTGATCAGATGGCCGCTATGGAGACCAAAAGTGGTGTTCAGCCCACTAAGGGTATGTTTGGTAACTGCTTTTTCCTCAGTTTTCTGTTTTCAATTTTCAGTTTTCCCTCACCTAAGAAAACACGCTAAAACATGCCCGAAAAACAGCCAATTAATGAACCAGCGCACTGGTTCGACCCACAAGAACGACAAATTTTTTCCCGCGCCTCTTTTTTTTTTTTCACTCAATATTTTAGCACCTAACTCTGATAACCCTTTATCTTGCTCTGCGCCTCCACTGCCTCCCTCTTGCTCAGAGAAAACCTTGATTGAGAGAACAACTTGTAAGGTAAGTGAATAGTCTTCATTGGATTGTCCTTCATGAATGCCTCGTCTTTCGTTAGATTATTCTACTCCTTTTCTATTCATCATTTCACTCTCCCTTTTTTTTTTCTTTTTCTTTTTTTTGTGTGCGCGCGCGTGATATAGCAGGTCTGTGTGAACTCAGATTTGGGAAAGTATTTCATAATTTTAGGGATCCAATCACTCAAAGGTGGTTTTTCCTTTTTTCTTTGTTCATGGATTATTCCGAAATTGCTAGAAGTTTGCTATGTATTTTGCGTTAAATCTGGGTATGGGTGTTGAATCTAGGTTTATTCAGAATGGGTATTTTCTGTGTGTGTTTGGTTTGGGATTTTGGGGTTTTGGGTTTGCTTTGGCCGTGTTGGTATGCTTGTGGGAACATGGTGTTGGGTTTGTGTGTGTCTTGCATTCTTGTCCAATATATATATGCTCTATTTAATCAAAAACTGTCCAATATATATCTATATATATATATATATATGTATGTATGTATGTATAAATTCCAAATTGAAGGCTTGAGAAAGTCCTTGATCCCATGGAGTTTATTCAAGTGCGAAGTAAACAATGAGAAACAGTCCACAATGATATAATCTAATGTTAATTCAAATATAGAATCTTGTCTGCGATGGCATATTCAAATTGAAATTAGTAATCAATGCTTGAACATGTTTTCACGTTCACAGCTGAAAAATTAAATAAAAAAAATAGAGCAATGGAGAAAAGAGAGAAAGGAAGAAAGTCTAATAACATTTTAATTTCAAACTATATGATTATGTATATATAATGTGTATCATAAACTTCAAAATTTTGTAATTTGCAACATAATATGAGAATAATTTGTGACATCTAATCATTCAAATTAGTTGTGCATATTAATGGTCTTGTAATCTGTTACTGTTGAGTGTCAATTGTTACTGTGAGGTTAATGGTTAATGATGTCCACGGGAAGCTCATTCAAATTAGTTGTGCATATTAAAAATGCTCTTATAGTTTAGGACATATATTGCGAATACTCTCATTGTTTCTTGGTCATTGTTTCTGTGCTCTGTTGATAGCTGAAAGGGAACAAATTTTTGGGTTCTGTTTCTGGAGTTTTGGAGGGTTGGTCTGGTTGTGGCAGAAGGTTGTTGCTGTTTTGTGTTTGTAGTTGCTGTTGGTTGTTGTTGTTGGCTGTTGTTGTTGTTGGTTGTTAGTTGCTGTTGTTGTTGGTTGCTGTTTTGTGTTTGTAGTTTCTGTTTTGTTGTTTGTTGTTCCTTAGTTGTTTTCATGTTTCATTGTATTATAATAGATGAAAGGAAACAGTTCAATTGATGAAGATAGCCTTTGGACACCACAACTTGAGAAACTATTTATTGACATAATGCTGAAAGAGATTAATAAGGGAAAAATGGCAGATGGGCAATTCAGTTCTGATACTTGGAAGAAAATTTTAGCTACATCGAATGAATTAGGTAAACAGAGTTTCACAATGACTCAATTCAAAGGGAAGTTTAATAGGATATGTTTACTACACCGTGAGTTTTCTACACTCATAAATCAAACTGGTTTTGGTTGGGATGCTGAAACCAACACTGTTCATGCACTTGAGGAGTCATGGCAAAATTATTGTCAGGTAAATATCATGAATACAAAACAATGTTTTATTTTGACACATTATCCCCCATGATTTTTTTTTCTTACTAGATTTAGGCACATCCTAAGGCAAAGATGTTTCAAACCAAAGGACTTTCAAATTATAATTTGCTTGGACTTATATTTAATAAGTCTACAACTACTAGGGTCCTAAACTGTGCATCCACCCAAGACCCTCCTAATTCAAATAAAGAGAATGCATTGGAAGAACGACTCATTCATGGGGGAGTTCATGTTAATTTAGAAAGTCCTACCCAAGACCCTATCATGGCAATCCTTGAGTCTGACATTACAACCCAATTGAGCAAGCATCCTAGTGATAGTTGTGACGAGCGTTCTAGTAAGAGTAAGCGAGAGTTAATAAGCTCTCAAATGAATGATTACACTCAATGGCTGAGGCCGCTAAGGCTAGGATAGAGGCATCTAAAGCAAAGGCTAAGAGGTATAAGAGGTATAACATTGATGAAGTTAGTAGCAGTATTGCACCTACAAATGACTTCTCCTTAGGCAAGTGCATAAATATCCTTGAGACCATGCAAGAAGTCAATGATGAAATATTTATGAAGGCTGTCGAGAAGTTCAAGTAGGATCCTGATGATAGAGAGATCTTTGTTAACATGAGTTTCAACAGGAGGATGGTTTGGTTGGGTAGGCTGTAGGGGATTATGTCAAAACAATAATTTCCTATTAGATTATGTTTACTTTAATGTCTTTGAACTATGATTTGGTACTATTCTATTGTTATTTAATGTTGTTAAATGACAATTTATTATTATTTTATGGTAATCTTTTTATTATTATTTTATGTTGATAATGTTTTATTTATGTTAGTAAAAAGCACTATTTGAGAACTGTTTTTGCTGTTATCCTATATATTTTCTTTGAAATTTGTCTTTTTCGTGGGAAACAGTGAGATGCAGATGCTATTGAAATTTTGTACATGGTATTATTATACTATTAGTTCCACCATGTGTAAGACTAAGATGCATGCATGTCAAAGAAATATGTTTTATATATTAAAGACATTCCATTCTTGGTTGTCAGCCAAAGCTGAGTTTTGCTGAGACCTAGCAAAACCACTGACAACATCTTTCAGTTTAGGTTGTTGGCATTCTAGGTGAAAATGTATCTTCTATATAAAGGACAAATCAAACTAAGACCATAATCAGGTTATCCAAATTACTTTTTTGGGGTTTAATCATGACTAGGCAAACCTGTTTTGCTGTTGGATGTCCCAAGTATGACTGAACTCTTCTCTCTGGTTTGGGTTCAGCCAATTTACCCTTAGGCCAATAAAATGTTTTATTTATGTTGATAATTTTTTATTTATGTTAATAAAAAGCACTATTTGAGATCAAATTTGCTGTTTAATTCTCCAGGATGGATGTTGAACCAAATTATTATAGCAGTTCATCCTCTTCAGATGAGGAAGAGGACGATGATATGTTCTTCTTACTAAAGTTTGTTCAGAATAAAAACAACAAATAAAAACAACGTATCTCTATGTTGACTGGTGATGCATTTATAAAAGAGATATTGAATGGCAAACCTCGAACATGTTATGAGTTATTCCGCATGGATAGGCCAACATTTACAAGTCTCTGTAACCATTTGAGAACACATAAGTTCTTAACAAACTCACGCTGGATCACAATGGAGGAGGCAGTTGGTATGCTCCTATTAATAGTGGGACATAATGTGAGGATAAGACTAATATCAGATCGTTTTCAACACTCAACTGAGACAATGGACAGGCAATTTAAGGAAACTGTAAGAACAATATGCCGCTTGGGAAAATTCATTATAAGTCCTTCTCAAAGCAATGAAGTGCATCCACGTATTGCTAACAGTACCAAGTTCTTTCCATATTTCAAGGTAATCCTAAGTTACTATTCATTTTATTATACAAATATTATTTGCTCGCATATGTTAATACTGGTGTTTATATTTTTTCTAGAAATGTATAGGCACAATTGATGGAACATATATCAGTGCATGGACTCCAACATCAAAGCAAGTCAACTATAGGAATAGAAAGGCCACAATCACCCATAATATAATGTGTGCATGTGATTTTGATATGAAGTTTACATTTGTTTACACGGGTTGGGAGGGTACAGCCAATGACTCACGAGTATTCTTAGATGCACTTCAAAGGCTAGAAAATAATTTCCCATGGCCTCCATCTGGTAAGATATATTGTTGCCTCACTTACATATTTACAATTTCCAAGTTTAATCCACTCACCATGCCATACTTCTCTCTATCTTATTATTTTTTTGTTAGGTGGCTATTATTTAGTGGATTTTGGTTATCCATGCACCTTGGGATTTCTACCTCCGTACCGTACTGAGAGATACCATCTATGAGACTTTTGAGGTGGGGATCGTCTTGAAGGTGCTAAAGAGCTTTTCAATTATAGACATTCTCCTCTTCGTAATGTAATTGAAAGATGTTTTGGCGTTTTAAAGGCACGATTTCCAGTCTTAAAAATGATGCCCCGTTATAAACCATGTCGACAAGAGAATGTGATGAGAGCTTGTTGCATAATTCATAACTTCATTTGAATGGCAACAAGAAATGATCGCTTATTTTCTCAATTCAATATTGATAACCTTACTGTTGAAGGTGAAGGTGTGGATCATTCGGGTGAGCAATCACACACTGTTGACTTTAGTGATCAAGCCGTTGACGCTATGGTAGCTTATAGGGATTATATCGCAGGATTGATGTTGGCAAATAATAGGCATCATTGATGCCACGTTATTTTATATTTATTTTTATTTTTTGGCTGAAATTGCTTCCCTGGCATTGATGCCATGTAGTATACTTTTTAATTATTGATTATCTTTTATAACACTTAATAATTGTTATAGTTTTAGTCTTAATGATTAAAGTTTTAGGCTTGAATGTTATATACAAAACAATTGATTTATAATTTCTTTAAGTGTAAGGATTTTAAATACTTTGGAGCAAACATGTTTTTGAATTAGAATAAATATAATTTTAAAAAAAATATTAACCAAAGAAAACAAAATTCAACTTTTTCAAAAACAACTACCAAACAAATTTCCTAAATTTTGTTTTTGAAAAATGTGTTTTTCAAAACAACTAACCAAACGTGTTTTTCATTTTGAAAATCATGAAAAAAAAAATTGTTTTTTTCTTTTTCCTTTGAAAACAACAATAAAAAACAAAAACAGTTACCAAACATGCCCTAATTATTTCGTCTCCTGATATATTATCCATTACTTCCATTCGTCTTAATGGAAGTAATTATGCTCAGTGGGCCCAGACAGTTGAAGTGTTTCTTCTTGTTATAAAGAAGTTTGATTATGTGATAAGTAAACCCCCAGTATCTACAGACTCTAAATATGCTGATTGGAGAGTTGAAGATGCACAAGTTAGGAGTTCTTGTGGAAGAGTATGGAGTCTAAGATTAGTTGTTAGTTTGGTTTTCTTACCAACGGCTAAACTTTTTTTTTTGAAAGCTACCAATTGCTAAACTTGTTTGGGAACAAGCCAAGGAGCTTTACTTTGGTGTTAACAATTTGGAGTGAATTTATGATCTTCATCTATTTCTCCTTCAGTTTGAGTCATTTGTCTTTGGAAGACTACTATAAAAAGTTTAAGGGTATATGTGAAGAACTCAATATTTATCAGCCCATCTCCTCTGATGTTAAAACTATGAAGAAACAACGAGATTCTATGCATGTTGCTTGCTTCCTCTCTAGATTGCCTAAAAGTTTGAATCCGGTAAAATCACAAATTTTAGCTAGTCACATTATCTGACTCGAGTGCCCCTTTCTCTTCCTCCAGTACTGATGTATTACCTTTTGGTGATAAATCTGTCTTTACCACTTATACGAAGAGTAATAGAGGTGGTTGTGGAGGTTGAGGTTGTAGGGGCCGAGGTCGTGGAGGTCGTGACCAAGGGGGTCATGGTAGTGAACAAGGGGGTCGTGGGAGAGGATGTGGTCTTCATAGGTGCACTTATTGTCATGATGAGAATCATACAGTAGACTTTTGTTGGGAGTTGTATGGTAAACCACCCTCGGTCCACCAACATCCAGAGTAGTCTCTATTCCTAAGGAAGAGTGCAATCGCCTCTTGTCTCTGCATTCCAACTTTGTTGGGTCTGATTCTACTACTACTTTGGCTCAACAAGGTACTTTCGCTGCTTGTCTTGCCACTCAGGACCCTTGGGTCGTTGACTCAGGTGCTACTGATCATATGACAGGTACCTCAGGTTTACTCTCTGACCTTGAGCAATCTAGTATTCTTCCCAATGTTACATTGGCAGATGGCTCAACAACTACAGTTTCTAGTTTGGACATTGCCAATCTAGTCCTAATCTTTCTCTCTTCTATCTTATATATTCCTAATTTTCCTTTTAATCTTTTGTCAATTAGTAAGCTTACTAAGATTTTGAATTGTGCTGCCATTTTTTTATCCTCTCATTGTATCTTTCAAGATCTCAAGATGGGGAAGATTATTGGTGGAGGGTATGAAGCCGGCGGACTTTATTACCTAGATTGATGTGGTTCTTCCCGTTTAGTGGCTTCTCATTTGTCTATCTCGCCTCTTCATCATCATTGTCGCCTTGGTCATCCATCTCTCCAGAATTTGAAGTCATTAGTTCCATTGTGTTGTCAAATTGAGTCTTTACAATGTGAAGCATTTCTAGCCTCCAACAGAGACTTCTTCCCTGCCTAGTGATCCGCCTCCTGACCCTGCCTCTCTTCTAGTTACTTTGTGCAAAGGTAAGCGTTCTTGTACCTCTATCTCTCAGTTTGTCTCTTATGGTCACTTGTCTTCATCTCTTCATACCTTTACCACATCCTTCAATTCTACTGTTGTTCCTAAGTCTGTCCAGAAGACTATGTCCATCTTTGGTTGGAAATTTGCTATGGAGGCAGAAATGTCTACCCTGTTTGAAAATGCTACTTGGTCTTTAGTTACTCGACCTCCAAGGAAAACTACTGTTGGTTGTTGTTGGGTGTATACTGTGAAGTATTTGCCTGATGGTTCTATTGAGTGTTTGAAAGCTCGCTTGGTTGCCAAAGGGTATACCCAGACATATGGTGTTGACTATGCCGAGACATTCTCATCTGCTACTAAAATTTCTTCTATTCGGATTTTGATCTCCTTAGCTGCTAATTTGGGTTGGCCATTATTTCAGTTAGATGTTAAAAACACCTTCTTGAATGGCGATTTGAAGGAAGAGGTGTATATGGTACAAATTCCTAGGTTTGTTGCCTGGGGGGGGGGGGGGGTCTGGAAAAGTGTGTAGGTTGCACAGGGCCATCTATGGTCTTAAACAATCTCCCAAAGCTTGGTTTGGTGAATTCAGTGAAGTAGTGTTAAAGTTTGGATCGCGACGTTGCCCCTCTAATCACTCTGTGTTTTCTCATACCTTTGATAAAGAAAAGATTTTGTTGATAGTATATGTTGATGATATTATAATCACTGGTGATGACAAGCAGGGTATTGATGATTTAAAAAGATACGTTCAAAACTCCTTTCGAACTAAGGATCTAGATAAACTTCTTTATTTTTTGGGTATTAAGGTAGCACAATCTAAAGAAGGCATCAGTTTATCACAAAGGAAGTATGTGTTAGATATTTTGGAAGAAACTAGCTTGTTAGGATCTAAACTAGTGGAGACTCCTATGGATCCTAATGTCAAATTTTATGAAGATCAGGGAGAGCTATATCTAATCCTGAGAGATATCGTCGTCTGATTGGTAAACTGAATTATCTCACAATTACTCACCTAGATATATCATTTGCAGTTAGTGTTTTAAGCTAGTATATGAAAGATCCTCGCCTTCCACATTGGGAGATAGTTATTTAAATTGTGAGGAAACTTGATTACTTGGTCTTTTGTATAAAACTAATGGTCATCTAGGGGTAGAAGCCTACACCGATGCTGATTGGGCTAGATCACCGTCAGATAGAAAATACACTACTGGGCATTGCACTTTTCTAGGAGGAAACTTGGTTACTTGGAGAAGTAAGAAACAAACTACTGTTGCCAGGTCTAGTGCAGAGGCCGAGTATAGAGCCATGACACATAGATCATGTAATCTTATGCAAATTAAGCATTTACTTCAGGAATTAAGATTTGTTGCGAAACTGCCTATGACTATGCATTGTGATAATCAAGCAACAATTTACATTGCCTCCTATCCTGTGTTCCATGAGCGAACCAAGCATATTGAAGTAGATTGTCATATTACTCAGGAGAAAGTAGAAGATGGTGAAATTGTTACTCCATATGTTTCTACAAGAGTCCACATTGTTGATATGTTTGCCAAAGCTTTATGTAAGACTCGTTTGGGTTTATTATGTAACAGGCTAGGATTGTATGATATATACTCTCCAGCTTGAGGGGGAGTGTATAAGCATAAAACTAGGGGCAAAAGAGTAAATTGTATGTACACCTTTCGTTAGCAGAAGCTACCATTTGCTCGATGTACATGATTGGTAGTTGAAACTGTGGCCAATAACTGTTGGTTGTTTCTTCTTTTAGGGTAAAGGAAAAGCTGTTAGATTTAGGCTGGCCATGATGAAGAAAGTTTGTAAAACCTTATGAAAAATATGCTTGTGTTGTGTATGGGGAGTTATTCATGGCAGGATTTGTCATGAGCTACTGTTTTCTGTTCGTATGTCATGAGGAATCTATTGATTTTTTATTCCATTCTATTCTAGTTGTTAGAGGCCTGGCTACCTCGAATTAGTCACTAAACTGGTGGTTTTTTCACTGTTGTTATGGGAGGCTCAATCTTCTTTTTTCTTGAGTCCAAGACTTTCGAATTCTCAGTTGAGGAGGGTGGTACTTATTTCATGTTACGCATTTTTGAGCGAAATAGGGATTCTCTTCGATCAGTTTTCATGGGCAAAGAGAGTGCAAAGCATTTGCTGGCTATTGTGGAGGATCTTATGTCCAATACAACTCCTGGTACCTTTGCACGAACCTTCAGGGATGGTGAGAAAGTATTTATTTTGCAGTTGGGTTCCAATGCACATGGCAGTTTCTTAATGATCTCGGAACTTATCCATGGTCGTCGGAAAGGTCTTCTTGTGGTGCCAGAAGGAAAAGCGGGTAGTGGGTGGCGTGGGTTTGGTTTGCATCTACGAAAAGCTATTGCCCCTGGGACGATTGCCATCAAACAGCCACCCAACTCTGTCCTGAAGCCGATAGTGGAGAAATCCAAACCTTTTCTGTTGGCAGCGGCGGAGGGTGATCGGAGGGAGGGTAGTGGTAGCAGGAAAGGAAAGCAATTAATGCCAAATTTTCAAACTTCAACCAAATCAAATCTTAGCAATCAAAGCCAAGATACCCGCGACTTGAATGCTGAGAAGAAACAAGCGACGTCTAAGGCTAATTGGTCGGTTGAAGTTACAGAAAATTTTAGCGGTGGCAATGAATTGTTTTTAACGCTGGATGTCTGCCTGGGTCTGGAACGTGGGCCGGATGGAGGGTGGGAGGTGAAGTGGTCCAAAGTCAAGGAAGTCCAGGAAGTGGGCCGCATAAATAAGCCCAAGAATAATAACAAAACTTATAAGCCCAAAGCTCCCTTCAATACAAAGACCAAATTTAATCCTAAGCCCATCAAAGTCTGGCGGCCCAAACCAAAGAAAACAATGACTATTGGAGATACCCAGAACCCAGGAAACTTACCTTCGACTTCGACGAGCTCAATGCGAGGTACCAGAGGATGCGATGTGGTTGCCATCTCGAAGCAACCTCAACCTCAAGCTGATTCACGAAGCACGTTGAGGATCGCCCAGTCGACGAAAGTCTCCGATGGTGCCGATGTTGACTTTATCGGCGCCGATGAGCCCGTTAATGAGATCCTCGGCTCCGACGGGACCGATACGGAGTTTCTCTGCTCCGATGAGACCAATGAGTCAGCAAACAGCTCCGATGCTGAAGAGAACTTGCAGCGAGACATCCGCTTGATACTTCAGGAGCATTCTGGGAATGTTCGCAAGAAGTGGGGGAATTCAGAGCAGTGGGTGCTTGAACTCCGAGATGGAAGAAGAGTGGCGGTCCCGATTCAGATTTCTCTGCCTCCAGGTGAAGCCACAGAGGTTTTGGAGGAGCAAACCCAACTGGCTTTGGTCCCGTTGAAGTCTTCAAACGTTTCGGAGGTGTCGTCAGCTCAATGTGATGGGAACGAAGTATTGGTGGAGGATTGGGTTTCGGACACCTATTCAGAGTCTGCCAAGCTACCTAATGCAGGGGATTTGTCGCCTTTAGTAGTGGAGCCACTGGCCTATTCTCTACCCGTGGCTATGGAAAGACAGGAAGTGGTGAGTGTGGAGAGTCCAGTGAGGGAAGTAGCTTACTCTGAGTGGTTCGAAAGCAGATTTAAAGGGTTTGATACCTTCCTAGGCACCTCCCTAAAAGGTTTGGAAAATCAAGCAACCACCTTTTTGTTGGCTGTTGAGGCTGAATTATGCCGAAGGGCTGCTTTGGAGAAAAAAACCCATGATTTGAAGAGCTCTGGAGTTAAAGGTATAAGAGAACTGAAAGGTCTTTTCAGCTCGATTAATTATGGTTCTACTTCAACTAGGCGTAGTATTACTAATAGGGAGCGGGCTCTATCTATCCCTAAATGAACCTGAAGATGCTTTCCTGGAATGTCAGAGGTCTGAATGAGGTTGAGAAGAGGCTTCAGATTTGTAATTTGCTGCGTGCATGGAGGCCGGATATTGTGTGTTTGCAGGAGACTAAACTTGAATGGATTACTAGAGGAATTGTCAGGAGTATATGGAGCTGTCCATATGTAGATTGGTTGTACCTGGGTTCAGAAGGTGCTTCTGGAGGTATTGTCTTGATGTGGGATCGAAGGGCAGTGGAAAAGGTGGAGGAAGCAGTAGGGCGCTTTTCTGTTTCATGCAAATTTAAAAATGTAGGTGATCCATTTGAATGGGCTTTTACTGGTATATATGGCCCAAATTTGAACAAGAGGCGTAGGAAAATGTGGGAGGAACTGACAGGGCTGATTAGTTGGTGGGATGTGCCATGGTGTCTAGGAGGTGATTTTAATATAATCCGATTTCCTTCGGAAAGATTAGGGGCTGCAAGTCATTCTCGGGCAATGTATGAATTTTCTGATTTTATCTCTCTTCATGGGCTGATGGATATACCAATGGAAGGAGGTCTTTATACTTGGTCCAATACTTCCTCTGCTTCTAGATTAGATCGGTTTCTTTTTTCCCCATTATTGGCGGATCACTTCACTCTATTTTCACAAAAAAGGCTGTCCAGAGTACTTTCAGACCACTACCCAATTATGTTGGAGAGGGGGAGTCATCGGAGAGGTAGAACACCTTTTCGTTTTGAAAACATGTGGTTAAGGGTGGAAAATTTTGTTGATAAAGTAAAAGCCTGGTGGGAATCCTATTTGTTCCAAGGAAATCCTAGTTTCATACTAGCTAAGAAATTGGCAGCTTTGAAGTTGGATCTAAAGAAATGGAATGAAGCAGAATTTGGCAATGTCACTTTTAAGAAACAGCAGCTTTGGAACAAATTGAATGATTTGGATGTTAGAGAGGAGACTCATCCTTTAACAGCAGAGGAAAAGTTAGAACAAGTTAATCTCCGTACTGATATTGAAAAGCTCACCCTTTTCGAAGAGATTAGTTGGAGGCAAAAGTCTAGAATACTTCACTTGAGGGAGGGGGATGCAAATACCAAATTTTTTCATAGAATGGCTAATTCCAATAGAAGAAATAACGGTATTGAGAATCTTATGGTTGATGGAATCTTGTCTTCTGATCAAGGTATGATTGCTGATTGTATTACCCATTTCTTTATGAATTTATACTCTGAGCAGCAAGTTGTTCGTTCTTTCCCAGAAGTCTTGGTATTTCCAAGGATATCAGGTGATAATGCAGATTGGCTTGATAGACCCTTTGAAGAGGCAGAAATTTTTGATGTCATTCAGAATTTTAATGGTGATAAATCGCCTGGACCGGATGGGTTTCCAATGGCTTTCTTCCAAGCTTGTTGGGGAATTCTCAAACCTGATCTTATGGCGGTATTTCATCATTTTTTTGCCAAAGGTCAGTTTGAGAAAAGTCTGAATGCAACTTTCATCACTCTCATCCCTAAAAAAAATGCAGCTATTGAAGTCAAGGATTTTAGACCTATTAGTCTTGTTGGGGGGGTTTACAAGATCATTGCTAAGGTCTTAGCCACTAGACTTCGCACGGTTATGGAAGATATAATTTCATCTTCACAGAATGCTTTTGTGAGGAACAGGCAGATTCTTGACCCAGTGCTTATTGCTAATGAGTGCCTTGACAGTAGAGTGAAATCTGGTTTGCCAGGGCTACTTTGCAAATTAGATGTGGAGAAAGCTTTTGATCATGTAAACTGGGGATTTCTTATGCAGTTACTAGAACGGGGTGGGTTTTCTGCTAAATGGAGGCAATGGATCTTCTTTTGTATATCTACAGTTCGCTTCTCTATCCTGATAAATGGCTCGCCTTGTGGGTTCTTTGGGAGTTCTAGGGGGTTGAGACAAGGTGACCCATTGTCCCCTTTGTTGTTTGTTTTGGTTATGGAAGGCCTTGGGAGGATGTTGGATAAAGCTGTCCATGATGGTCACATGTCAGGCTTTGGTGTGGGTCGTGTAGAGGGAAGATCTTTGGCAGTTTCTCATCTTCTCTTTGCAGATGACACTTTAATATTTTGTGATGCTGATCTGAATCAGGTTTTGTTTCTTCGTATGATCCTAATTTGGTTTGAGGTGGTCTCTGGGTTAAAGATAAATATGGGCAAGTCAGAGTTGGTTCCTGTTGGTATGGTGCATAATTTGGACTTACTGTTGACTGTCCTTGGTTGTAAACAAGGTACTCTTCCAATGAAATATTTGGGTCTTCCCTTGGGTGCTAAAGTCAAGGATAAGACAATATGGAATCCAATTCTGGAGAAGATAGAAAGAAGATTAGCAGGGTGGAAACGTTTGTACCTATCCAAGGGAGGTAGAGTCACTTTAATTAAAAGCACTCTATCTAATTTACCCACATATTTTCTATCTTTATTTCCTATTCCTGTTGCTGTGGCTAACCGAATTGAGAAACTTCAGAGGAACTTCTTATGGGGTGGCATTGGTGATGAACCAAAATTCCATTTGGTTAATTGGGATACTGTATGCAGTCCCATTGCTTCGGGTGGTTTGGGGATAAAGAAGATAAGACTTTTTAATGAAGCTTTGCTTGGGAAGTGGCTTTGGAGATTTGGGATGGAGAGGGCTGCCCTTTGGAGGCAAGTGATAGCGGTCAAATATGGTTGTGAATGGGGTGGCTGGTGTACTAGACCTATTAATGGCCCATATGGTGTTAGCTTGTGGAAAACTATTAGTCGAGGATGGCCTGCTTTTTCTCGCCACATTATATATGATATTGGGGATGGCTCTAAGGTGAAATTTTGGAAAGACCGTTGGTGTGGAGAAACATCTCTTGCAGTTAGCTATCCTGAATTATTTCGATTTTGCCGAAATCAAGAGGTTAGTGTGGCTGAGAGTATGAAGTTTGATAATGGAACCCTGTTTTGGGATGTCAGTTTCTTTAGGGGTGTGCATGCTCGGGAATTAGAGGCGCTGGCTGGTTTCATGGATAACATATATGGTACTTCGGTGAGAGGGTTTGGGGAGGATAAGATGTGCTGGACATCCAATAGTGAGAAAGGCTTCATAGTTAAGGATTATTATAGTCTCTTACTGGGCTCTAATGACTATTCCTTTCCTTGGAAAAGCATTTGGAAACAAAAGATTCCTTCGCGAGTAGCTTTCTTCATTTGGACTGCTGCTTTAGGGAAATGCTTAACGATTGACAATCTAAGGAAAAGGAAGGTTTGGATATTGGATTGGTGCTACATGTGTAAGTGTAATGGTGAATCGGTTGATCATCTTTTTCTTCATTGTCCGGTTGCAATGGATCTGTGGGCTATGGTGCTTGGTTTGTTTGGGGTGAGCTGGGTTATGCCGCAATCGGTAATGGGGCTTCTTGCATGTTGGCAAGGCAGACTTGGTCGTCATCGAAATGGGTGTATATGGTTGATGGTTCCCCATTGTTTATTGTGGTGCATTTGGAGGGAGAGAAATAGTCGATGCTTTGAAGATAAGGAGAGATCTATATCAAATTTGAAACTATTTTTCTTTAGAACTTTAATGGATTGGTTGGCTGCATCGCGAAACCAATCATCTTTATCTTTTTTTGATTTCTTAGATTCTTGTAATTTTTGTTCTTGATTGTTTCATCCTTTGTACACTCCCTGTGTACTAGGGTGTTCCCCCTTTTTTCTTGACATCAATAAACTTATTACTTATCAAAAAATGTTAGGGTGAATTGAATAACCCGATATATATGTATTCTCCAAAACAATTTTGATCAAATGTCTTTTTCTGCTGGAGGGAGGTGTGTGTGTGCGTGTGCGCGCGCGCGTGTGTTGGGGGGGCGCCTTGATAAAGATGAATTTTTCATAGGGTTAAAAATAAGAAATAACCTCCAAAATTGGTTCGTATATCTAAAAGAGCTGTGTATATAATCGATAATCAATATCATGTTTATCAAAATCTACCTATGGCAGGTTCAAAAAAATTAATGCACCACTTACAGATTCGGTGTGACCCGTCAAAGAGTGAACTAAGCTACCATCAACAGCATTCCAAACACATATTCTGCAATCTGCATGGTTAAGTACCAAAGACAAGTCATAACCCAAAATAGGTTATAAAAACTGATTCTGTCTAATTAAAAAATTTGCAAATCCTTGATAGACTATCCAGAAGAAAACAAGAATGGGCATTCTTATCAATTAAAAAATTAAGCAAGAATGGGCAAATAGCCCATTAAAAAACAAGATGAATAACTGGGGATCCAACCCACACCCCACAACAGCCAAAAAGGGGGAAAAATAAACAAATTGCTGAGTACTTATCAAGATAAAGAAGATTTAATAAGATGTCTAACAGGCTATCTAAAATTCTTAGTACAAAATGCTGGGTTGCTTAATTTTAGGATGCACAAAAACTGAATGAGGCTAAAATTTATGAAATGGTAGAATAGAAATATTTTAACTAAAAGATGCCATGGGAGGAACCAACTAGAAACAAGAGAAAGTAAAAAGTAACTACAATCATTCAGTTGTGCAAGGGAGGCCAACGAATGCAGTATCAAAAGAGAGCGATCTGCTTCAATTGAAGCTGCTATGAGGATAACAGAGAAGCCGATCCTTGATAGGACTATCAGTTAGTATCGTATAGCGTCAACGAATGGGATGAGTTCATTAAAAATTCAAAGAAGAAAAAATGGCAAAAAAAAAAAGCACTCATTCCCCTTCTATATCTTGCGTCCATAGTATTTTTGCCCTGGTGGATCTCTCTCTCATTTGCTAACAGTCTGCACAACAATGGTTGACCAAACAAGAAGAGACATGATGGCTTACAATAAGAGGTGATGATAAAGCCTGATGGCAAATGACTGCCCCTGAAATTATCTACATGTTTTAGATTTAAGGCTTCATTGAGGTAAGATCCAGGACAGGTACACACGAGGATCTTATCTTATTTTTCTTTCCAGTAAAGTACCAATTCAATATATTTACTTCACCAATGATAAAATTAAAAAATTGTACTTTACCCATGATAGCTGCAAGAACAAAGCGGTTATCCAGACTCCATACAATCATATTAACACCACGGGGGGTTGGAAGAAATCTCTGGCGTGGGCCTCCTCGAGGAGGTTGTGGAGGCAGTGGAGGGGGTGGAACCTTTAGATGATATGCCCGTGTCCAACGTCCAACTTTTCCCTATAATGATGATATAGAGAGGGAAATCAAATTCCACATGCTAAATATTTTTATAGTATATTACATCAAATTTAACAATATTAGAAACAAATAAATAAATAAATAAAGGTGCAGAAAACCCTGGAAGATCAAATTTTCAAGGAAGTTGAACAGCACCAAATCTTTGGAAACTATAATGGTTTAGATAGGCTCACATGGGATCTACGTGGTCTTGGAACCCAAATAATTGCACTGCCGTCACGAGAACAGGTAACTATATTGTCATGACAAAACCTGAGAACATCACAATTCAAGGAGGTGGTGCTAAGTAAATTTAACAAGAGCAGGTGTGTGAAAAAGCTCATCACAATATATGTTAATGGATAACATTAGATTACCTAAATTTTGAAAGGAAATAAAATCCAAGGGACAATATTGGGCTACTTAAATTTTGAAAGGGAAATAAGATTAAAAAATGAAGGTATATTCACAGACCAGGAATTTTTGAACTTTGGAATATTCTCCTCCTTCAAAGAGTCGGCCATCGAAGATTTTGAGGCAACAGCGCAACCACTGCATAAAGTAAGCAGCACAGATAATATGAAACATTGTAAAAATCAAATGTAAGGTCAGTCACTAACTGGGGTGGACTAACCTGAATTGCACATAATTGACATCATTCTCATGGCCAGACAACACATCCAACTCAGGTACTGGTTGATCCAGGTCCTCTTGGGTACATTTAAAAGCACTCCAAACCTGCAAGTACATGGTTCTTGATGAACAAATCCAACAAGATATCTAACCAAAGTAACCAATACAAGTAAGCTAAATTTTGGTAGACGAATCATATGAACTTAATTGAAGGGTGTATGTTTGAACGCACCCTTGCAAAAGTGTCAGAGCTACCAGTAACAAAAACAGTTCCATTGGCATTGTAAGCACAACAAAGTATCTGATGGCTCTGTGGACCATTACTTGAGGAGGGTCCATTGCTCAACAGACCATTGCTCTTCCCTGCAGTAAACTTCACAGTTCCTATGTAAGTGCATATCACGGGAATATTAGTTAACTAATAAGCAACAATGTAGAAGCAATCATCTAACCATTTAAAATGTCTGAAGGTTTTGGCATGTATACTCGTGGCTTGAGGTTGGAATACCGAGCATCCCAGATTCGACAAGTCCCATCATCCGATGACCTACAAATTTTTATTCTTATTTTTACATGTAAAAATTTTATTGAAAAGGAAAATGTGCTGACACACAGGATGTGTACAGTCCCATTTTAAAGAAACCTACAAATGTTGTAAGCACAGATATGATAATAAAAGTAAAGAATTCCACTAAATCACCTATCAAAAAAACGAAAAGAATTCCACTAAATCACTGTTAAAGCCAAAGAGCTTGATAAGTGTCAGGAGGTGCATAGAATGAACAAAATATGAAAATACTTGAAACTAGGAGACAGAACTGATCAGTATTTTTAGTTCACAAATAATCACAGCAGATCAACTGCACAACTAAAGGGAAGCAACAGGGAGTGATAACTCTGAAGATGGGGCTCACGATAAAAGCTGGTATATGGCACTTGGCCTGGGACTAAATACAATAGCAGTAACAGCTCCAGTATGCCCCCTCAAAACTGAAATCGGCATTCCATCTGGCAAACGCCACTGAATAGACCAGAAAGAGCTAATCAATTGTCCAGGAATTTGAAAGTAACATACTAAAATGTTAGGTAGGATATACTTACAACTCGAATAACAAAGTCATTTGAAGCAGATGCCACTAAAGCGTTGTTTGAACTTACAGCCAAGTCAGTAATGTCACCCTTTAATCATATAATGAGCAGACAAAATTAAAAAAAATAAAATAAAAATAGTAGAGCAGGCTTTATTATCAAATTATAAGCTCCACTTATTATATGGGCAATCATAACTCACTTCATGTCCACGACAGCTAGCCAAGCAAAATGCTGTATCCATTGACCAAATCTTGACAAGACGATCATCAGAACCAGTGATTACATATCGTCCTGACCTATCAAAAATGGCTACAAGATAGAAGCAAAGTTGTTCAAAATAATTTTCTCACCACTAAACATTGTACTAAAGTTGGCACTATGACAATAAGAATCACAGATTCATATTGTAGAAAATGTTATGATGGACAATAGATACATTACATAATACATGCATGCACGTATTACCAAAAGTTTCTGGGGTTGCTGAACAAATAGCAGCAGAGTAGTAATAAAATGCATATGTTTCGTACATCAATCTCAGCAAAATTTCCAAAGAAACAATACAAGTACAATTTGTGAAACACTTTTTTTTTCCTTTTTTTTTGAGAAACCCCGACATTATATATATATATATATATATATATATATATGTATGTATGTATGTATGAATTTGAAAAATGCAAATATTTTGTTGGATAGGTTTTTTTTTCCCCAGGGAGGGGAAATATTGCAATCATTTAAAATCAAGAACAGATATAGTAATGGAAATACTCAACATCATCAGTGACCCAGTTAATGTATCATTTTTCCAGAGTTTTTTTTTTTTCTTTTTTTTCCTTTTTTTCCGTAACTTGATCTCATAGAATGGGATAATAACCATACCACAGTAGACAGCATTACGATGCCCCCTTAGCTTCATCTTATTTTGCATCCTTTGCACCAGGGTCGATGGTTTAGCAATTGCATAACATGCAGAGCGAATAGATGGAGCACGATGATGCTTGGTGAATCCTCCTCCAATTTCCCTTAAACTTAGCCCACGAACTTCATCAGCCTGCATGTGTGGCCATCGTAGGTAAGCTTGCAAAGGCTTAACTTGCTTGGTTTCCATATTCCTACCAGCTGCAAAAGCCAGAAAGGAAAGTTAGAATAAGTAAACAGATAATGAAATCTTTTGTATACAGATAATGTGATGTATCGTATAGTGAATATAAGTTTCTATGCTTCCTTAAACAGGATCAAAAAGACCTAAAATAATTTTACAAGATCACAACATCCTACTTTCAAATTTTCCTTCAATCAAGTTAAACCACCTTGTAATAAATTGACTTATGCCACTTTTATTCTTCTTTATTTTCTATTGGTAAGCTACCAACTTACTCGGTGGGTCTTCAGCCCACAACCTCACCCTTCACCTTACTCATAGGCACCATTTGAGCTGGAGCTCATTGGCACTCCTACTCATCAAATGAATCAACGCCAATTGAAACAGAAATCCCAAACAAAAAGAAGAGGAAACCAAATTTAGTGGGAAACATGAATAAAGTTGCGAACGAGGAGTCAGTTAATACTTTAAAGTAGGCTTCATGACCAATTCAGTAAAGTTTTCTTTTTGGGGTATATCAGTTCAGCAAGGATAGCGAGATGGGAAGAAAAAAACAGTTATGCTTGTAGTGGTGAACAAGAAATTTATCCAAAGCCCTTTGCAGAGACAGGCTTCAACGAAATAAATTCCAGTAAAGACATGAAGAGGCCAAAATTTTAAATCCATGAACAGCTTATATAAAGATAAGGGTGCAAACAAGATAAGCCCAAAATCTGCTCTTACACATGCATACTACAACAGTGTGGCTTTAGGTTTATGATACTTGGATTCAGTTGGATAAGGAAAGCAACTTCAAAGTAGCAAAGGGTGATGATGGACTTTGAAGATGCTACCTAAAAAGTTCAAGAATGTGATGTCAAAGTAAATCCACTTCTGGCTTGTTATTTCAGAAACAAGTTGCACAAGTTGTTGCGCATTAATTAAATGTCTTCGTAATTTTCTTTATTTAAGGAAAATTTGATAGAATAAAAGCATAATACTAGAAATTTGGAGTTTATATTGGACATTCAACACAGGATAGTACAATGTCTTGTGAAGACAGGTCATAATGCCAATCAAAAAAGGAAACTTTATGTGGCAAGGAGTTGACAAATATGCGTGTTATGCTGCAGTAATCATCAAGGCCTTTAATAATTATTATAATTCTTTAGTGAGAACAACTCAGCTCAACGAAACAAAATTAATAGAAACAAAACCATATGTAGCCTAAATTTTCATGTAAAAATTCACGTTGTCCATGGTTTTAAAGTTCTGACAATTATTTGGTGTGGGGGGGTGGGGGTGGGGGTAGACAATCAATGAGAGCAACTAAATTACTATATTATATCACATACAATCCAGAAGCGAAAAGGAACCAGTTCCCAGTAATGTAGGAACATCAGCTGCATTGGGAGTGTTTCCTTCAACCTTGCCAAGCAAAGAAGGGCCCGCACTCACTATTAGTTGCTTCAGAAGCTTTACCAAGTGATCCTTCTCAATGTGAGGATACCTAGAGGTTTACAAAAATGGCAAATACATTAAACCCTATACAGCATATGGAAGTAATATGAGAGATGCATCAGAAAAATTAATTAAAAAGCTATATATATATATATATATATATAAAGCAAGAATAAATTAGTGCAGCCAAAGAAACCTCGCACAGAATAGAGACAGATAGGCAGATACTGGGATTCAATCCAGATTCATGAGGGTTACAGAGGTTGTGAAAACAGACAAATATGACCAAAAAGGCAAAACTGCCTGGCAGAGCTCTTAAATACATGGATATGCCCTCAAGTTTGGCATTAACAATATCCACATCCACTCTTTTTGGTATTCGTTCACTTACCAGCTCTTAAAAAGTTTGACTATCTAATATTCCATTTGTCTAGATTATAACTGAGTCAATTAGGAGATGAATTTTAAACACGCAATCCAATGACTATGTAGGAGGCAAATCCAATTCTGGAGGGAAAATATATTATGGAAAAAGAAAGCAAAAGCTATACAAGAAGTTATTCAAATGGGCAATGTTGACAACAACAACAACATGGCCAGGCAGTGTCATTTAGGGAAAAGAAACAAGGAAATGGAAAAAACAACTGATAGGTCAGTGTCATGTTCAGAAACAAAAAAAGAGAATTCCAATAATTTGCCCTTTATTCAATAGACTTCCATGGAGTAAACTAGGTTTTAAGCGAGGAATTTTCAAATTAGAACTTTCAATCAGCCTATAGTAATGATAATTACAGATGACTTGCAGTAGAACATATGGAACTCAATGGAAACAGGGACATAGGATATGAACTAGAAAATAAAAATGAAAAGTGAAAACAACCATAAGCAAAAATTTCCAATCCCTTGTTACTTTATTGTTAACATGAATAAATTTAGAATTTGAATAGGGTAGAACAATATAACAAGCATGTATACCTCTCCACTAGATTATGGTAGCTCAACGGAAAAGAGATGCCATCATCATCGCCATCCCCGCTGTGTGCACCACTTCTTGAAAACCAGGCATGATATCTTCTAGGTAGAAGTTGATATTCTAAAAGTTCATTGCAGAATTGCCCAAAAGTCCTCTGGCATGGACCAGAGGCCAGGAAATGCATAATCAAAAAGTAAATTTCTCTAAGGTCTATATCAACTCCAGACTCAACAACCTGACCAGTAGGTCCCTGTTCTTTTTCAGGTTGAGCCTTCTCATGCACCTTATTTGAAAATTTCAAAGGTGCCATGGTAAGAGAAGGTGCACCAGTAGGAGATATGCACTTCCTAATATCCATATAATGAATTCAACCTGAAAAAACCAAAGAGTGCTGATTCAATACTATTTATCACTTTCAAGGATCCAAATGATATATGCAGACAAAACAAAAGAGCCTGAAATGTGCCAAATAGAGCCCTTAAAAAAAGAGTGTGAGCAAACCCCCACCCCCCCCAAAAAAAAAAAAAAAAAACTCCCAAACGCAGTAAATATAATTCAAATGATATTTCAACTTCAAACATATCGGTTTCCTTAATGCTATGTTTGGATCTTGGGAGAAGAAGGGGGAGTAGAGTAGAGGAAGAGAGAGTAATTAAATTACCTTGTTTAGATGTTGTTTAAGGAATGAGGGGGAGGGCTTTGGAGGCGTTTGAACTACTTCTAACCCCTCATTTTCAATTTTCCTAAATTGGAAAGATTTGGAGGGAGAGAGGAGCATAAATATGCTTGACTAAATGAATTACCAAATTTGTTCTTACTTTATTAATAAAATTACAAATGAAAAGACTAATTATTACCTTCCCCCTTACTTAATTTTAAAAACATTCAAACAAAGTGGAGGATAACCATTCCCCTCTACTCTTATCTCCACTACTCTCCTTCTCTCTACTCTCCTCTCTCTCAAAACTTCCAAACATAGCTTAAATAATATTACCAATATATCGTTATCATTAATAATAAAAAAAAAGGTGATATTTAAAAGATAATCAAAGGTAGTTGAACTTTCATGGTTTATAAAGACTAAGTACCCAGAAAGAGAAACATGAAGTGCTAGACAGCAAAAAACTCCACAATTTGTATACAGGAAGTCCATATGTATCAGTATGGAATTGTCAAATGGATATATTCATTGTGAGTTCGAATCAATGATGATTTTATGGACGACATATATTCTATCAGATTTCTTTAGGAGAGAGAAAGTTAGTGTAGTTCCCCTTCAAAGAGTCATGGCTTTCAAGTCAAGAGTTTACAAGGCAAAGAGATCAGGGTTGATAATTCTTTTACATGGAGAAGTATATGGAGAGTCTTGAGTGCTACCAAGGGTAACTTTTTTATTTGGCTAGTCACTTTGGCAAAATTTACCAACAGATAATTTAAGAAAATGACTATAATAAATACAGGACTGATGTCACATGTTAGGTCAAACGGGGGAGTCAGTGGATCATCTTTTTGTACATGGAGAAGTATATGGAGAGTCTTGAGTGCTACCAAGAGTAACTTTTTTATTTGGCTAGTCACTTTGGGGAAATTTACCAACAGATAATTTAAGAAAATGACTATAATAAATATAGGACTGATGTCACATGTTAAGTCAAACGGGGAGTCAGTGGATCAGCTTTTTCTACATTGAATAATTGCTTGGGAATTGTGGACTCTTGTATTTTGTTTATTTAAGCTATTGGCACATTTGAAGGAGCATTCTAGCAAGTGGGGTATCCTTAAAAATTGGAATGCTATTTAATTAGGTTTAATGCAGAGAGAGAGGAATGCAGCTACGTTCAAGAGAAATGAGCTATTAGTATGAAGCTAAAATTTTTACTTTCAAGGTCCCTATATGATAGGATGTTAGCTGCCAATTCATATAATTCTATAAGCCTCATAAAATTTTTGGATTGTTTAAGCATTAGATGCTAATTATTCAGCTTTCTGCTTTTTCTTTTTTTGGCTCTTCCATTGTATGTTTCCAGTATTCTAGGACAGCGCCATAATCAAAAAGTCGTCATTCAATATCTTTTACACGTGTTAAATATAATCGGGAGGATGTGTCAAGACCTCTATCCCGATACCATGTTAAATACCCTGATTACTCTAATTCTACGCTGTTACAATTTATTTATAATAAGTACAGATTGTTAGCAATTAGTCTACTGATCTGTTTCGTTATAAAGCTTTAATAGTTAAAGCAAACCATTTCTCATTTGTCAACCATTAGCCTTTTCATTTACTAGCACTAGCCAAAGGTGACAATGATAAACCCTATGAAATAACTCTATTTCCATAATCTAAGATCAAGAAATATGACATTCAGATATTTCCAATACCACAACCCATAATAAATGTACCAATTTTGTCACCAAGTAACCGCGGACTTCAATAGCTCCAAATCCGTATAAATAGCAGGTTTTTATTTACCACAGTCAAAATCTTCAGTAGTTTAAAGGCAGTCCTTTTCCTCAAAATTTCCCTTCTTATTTTTCTTCATTCAATCAAAGCAAAATCATGGGTTTAGATTAAATTAGATGAATTAGTACATACACTACACGAGCCACATAGAAATACAAACAAAGAAATGAATCCCACAATTAATTATAACATTTTCCAAGGTATGTGACATATGTGTATAAATCAAGACACTGTAAGTTATATAATAGCATCAACAACACAAACTGAAACAAAAAATCTCCATACTCCAAACACACAACTTTCAACTACAAACACACACACACACAAAAAAAAAAAACAAAAAAAAAAAACCCTATAAAACAAAAAACAAAAACATAGAAAACAAATTTGAAGAACCTGGTGGATTCGCTTCAACAAAGTGAAAGAGAAGCTGATTTTGCTACAACGGTAAAGCTAGCCGAATCAATAATGCAAAAAAAAAAAAAAAAAAAGGGCACCTATAAATACACATGTACAGGTACATTTTGAAAGAAAAAAAAAAACGCATAAAGATCTCAAATCAAAAGGTGCACATGCAAAAGAACCTGAACAATCGGTATAAAAAATTAAATAAAATAGTTCGATTCTGCGTCTAAACAAGACCTTATAGCACTTACCTTAAATGGAGAGTTCGGATAAGAACCAACGATCGAGGTTTTGATAATTTCGAGTTTTCACTTGATTGTTTGAAAAAGGAAACGCTCTTTCCTTTTATAAAATTTTGGGGCTTCTTTGTTTTGGTTTTTTTTTTTTTTGGTGAACTTAGGAGGAAAATGGTGGTGTGGAAATTGGAGGGATTTAAATAATTTTCTTAGGCAGAAGATTAATTGAGAAAAATAAATAAATAAATTAGTTAAAAGGAATTAAAGTTGTAAATGGTGGTATTTGGGATGAGATTATTGAAGAGTGACTTTGGCTGCATTTATGTGAAATGACAATAACACCCTTGGACTAAGCAATGGTGGTCAAAATTTCATTTGGAAGAGTGAGGGTTATCTATTGTCATTCCAAATGGTGTGGTTTTTTTTTTTTTTTTTTCCCTTTATTTGTGATATTGCTCTAATTTTTGTGACCCACTGTTATGATTTCTTTTTGCCCTTTTTGGTACAGGTTATGAAACCAGAGCCCACTGAATTCATGTCCCACCAATTGATTTATAAGGATTTGGATCAGGTGTTTCCAGGGGGAAAAAAATGGATCAGCTATTACACCATGTGATTACACTTAAATGTCAGTAAAAAGTCAAAAATGTAATAAAATATTTATAAAAAAAAAATTCTAAAGGCTTCTCAGCCTTTTGTAAGTGCCTAAGTGGCAATGCATGGTGCAAGACTCCTAAATTGAACCGAATTTCAATCTATTTATAAAAAAAAATCAATTTAGTATAGTGTGTTAATTTTTGCTTAAAAACAAAAGTGTATAAGTTGTTTGTTAATAGATTTGCATAGAATGGCCAGTGTAAAAACGAGAGAAAAAATTGAAAAAAATTAAATTTTATGAACTTGGCAATAAAAGTAAATATTAATGGACTAATCGAATTAGAACATCTAATAAATGGGAGTTTATTTATTTTGTAGGAAGAGTCTCAATTCTTAAGTATTTTAAATTAATGTCAAGAGTCTTGCAAAACGCATATTAGGAATAATGTATCTCATGAAACCTTTTCCTCACAATATATGAGGTTGATTACACATGTTATGAAAGATATGTCTAATAAGAATGTTTAATTAGATAATTTTTCGTGTCCCACCCCCCATCTTAAAAAAAATATATTGAGCATTTTAAAAATATAAGTTATAAAAATTGGAGTTCTCCTCATCAAAAAAAAAGAAAAAAAGAAAAAAGAAAGAGTTCTCCTCCCAAAACATTTGAGTTAGTCCAATAATTCTCTTAAAAAAATTTAAACCCTATAAGTTATGAGACATAACAAATTAAATCATGTAATTGTATAACTAATAAATTAAACCTTTAATTTTCTAAAAAAAAGTAATAAAGCATGGAAAATAAGCCCTATAATTAAAAAAAGTAACAATTTAAATAAACCACATGTGGGGCGCTCTCCTGGGCGATGTGGGACTCGGGCTTATTTGGCCTATGAGCCTCCATGTCTCCAGGGGACAAAACCTTGCGGGCCTGGCTCCCCAGAGAGGACAATGGCTTGCTGGGGTGCATCCAAAATGTATCCCCACAAAAGTAATAAAGCAAACCCTATAATTAAAAAAAGTAACAATTTAAATGCCAAGATTTAAAAAATAACATATTAAACTTCAACTAACTGTGTTTGAGGTTTAGAGTTTAATTTGCTACTTTTTAAATTATAGAGTTTAATTTCATATGTATTTTTATAGAAAGATAAATAAAAATTGGCCAATTGGTCTAGTAGTTTTTGAGATGGTATTTTTTTTGTTGTTCTCAATTTCACTTCTTATTGTAAATTTTGCACTTGTACGTCTTTTAAAGTTTTGCATCATTTACATCTTTGAATACTTTGTTGTTTCATTGAAATGTTATTATTCATTTTGGTAAAAAAAAAGTTTTTTTGTAATTTATGTTAAAAACAATTTTTATTTTTACAATTTCACTTTGAAAATGGTAAAAGGTTTGTCATGGTGGAGGGCTCCTCAGGAACAACGAAGGAAACCGAATAAAAGGTTTGCTAGATTAATTGGACAAAACAGTGATGGTTGGGCCTTTTAGGACCTTCAAAGATGGCCTTGTACTAGCTTTAGAGATTAGTGTTACCTTTATCCATGTTAAGCTAGATGCAGACTTTTCAACTGATGAATAATATACTTTGAATTTTGAAGTAATCGAGCACCGGAACACTTACTAATGAGCTTTTTAAGGACTTTCCCCAATAGAATTTTTGTGCATATTTATCGTGATGCCAACAAATGCATTGATACTCTAACTAAAAGAGCAGCTCAACAAAATTTTTTTTTTTTTTTTAATAATTCGATTATTGAAAGTGGAAAATCTAAATCTTAAACATCTCCATTAAAAACATCACAAAGTGTCAATTGAACAACAAGACCCAACTCTTTTAATAACCCGCTGATTGTGGTGGAACCTTTGTTGATCTATAACAAAGTCAGACTCTTGTTATAAGATTGGTTTGCATTTAATATAAATCTCCTTCTTTGGTTATCCAAAAATAAAGATATAATATGTGAAGAAATTATTCACTCCTCCAATAGGAGTCCTCCCTCACCTCGCCACAAGGTGTGGTCACCTAATGTGTGTTTTTAGCTTGTTAAATAAGATGCAATAAATGTAGACTTAAACGACTAGCTCTAGACATCGTGCCAAACATTAAAATTACAAAATTTGCATGCCCCTTTTGTTTGGATTTCTACTACGACCTCTCTCTAGTCTTTGCTTCTATGTTCTATCTCTCATTTTAATTGTAAGTCGAAAGGAAATTAGGAAGATCATGCTTTAGGCAACATTAATTTCAACCAACAATGATAAATAAAATAAAAAATAAATACTCTAAGCCATTTCACAACTTACTATAGTACATAGAGAAAAGAATAGCCGTAAGACGCATGGCAAAATTCACATCTCAAATTTTCTAGGACATCCAACAAACACACGGACACCACATGAAACTGTAACACAAGGTAGAAGTAGGGGATTCTAGCATTTTGCCCTTATTTTTTAAAAAAATTTAGGAATATATTCTTGTTTTGAAACTATTTAAGTTCATGCCCTTGTTTTGAAACTTGATTTTCTCAAAATCGAGTTTCAATGTAAACCTTGATTTGTAGAAAATCAAGTATAGTGCGATCAAACATTTAAAAAAAAAAAAAAAAAAAACTTGCATGGAACTCGAGTTCATGGAGCTCGAGTTCCATTGAAAATGCCACTATAGAACATTTAAAACACAACTATGCATGTGGCGATCAAACTTAAAGAGAAAAAAAAAAAAAAAAAAAAAAAAAAAAAAAAAAAACTTGCATGGAACTTGAGTTCCATTAAAAACGCCGTTATAGGATATTTAAAACGCAGCTATAAGTATAGAACTCGAGCTCTATGAACTCGAGTTCCATAGAAGTTTTTTTTTTTTTTTTCCCCTTTAGATTTCATTGGCCAAAATTTTTAAATAACTATAAAATCAAAACAATATAATTAGTTAGCCAACGTTTGAAACTAATTTTGTTTCTAACAAATCGAGTCTAAATGAGTCGATTTTGGGCTTATAAATCGAGTACATTGTACTCAATTTCCTCATCGTGGCACCGACTGAGGTGGACAAAGAGTTCACGTAGACATAAAAATCGAGTCCAAAGGACTCGATTTCCAAGTCTCAGGTCACGTGCATACGTGGTGCATTGTAAAAGAAATAAAGTCTACTAGACTCAATTTCTGTTAACCAAAACACTCTCCTACACCAAGCTCCCAAATCACTCTCACCAAAACACTCTCAAACACCTCGCACACTCAATCTCTCGCTCTCACTCTCAAAATCACAAAAATTCAAACACTTACTCAGTCTCACACCTTCTCTCTCACACAATCTATCTCATTCTCACTCTCAAATACCCAGACGCTCAAACCCACTCAAGCACGAGACTTTCTCTCTCTGTCATTCTCCTCTCAACTCATCGGTGCCTTATTCTGTCGTCGTTGGCTCCTCTCCTCGTCAGACTCTGACCATCTCTCTAACCCACCATCTTTGTGATCCTAGCTCGTCTCACTCTTAAAACCTTACGCCACTGCTCAACCTCAATCTGAAGGTAGGTACCCGTTGTCAATTTGCTTGCTTTGGATCTGTGAGAGACCGCGCCCCCTGCCCGTTTTAATAAGTGTGTTAGGCCAAACCCACGTGAATGGGTGGAGTCGTGTTATTGCCTCTCAAAATGAAGGTTCGACTAGTTATATTTTTCCCTTTAGATTAAGGGTTTTACAATGGAGTCGCTATTTATTTAATTATTGAAAAAATAAGAAAACTAAAATTGAAAAATTCATCATTTTATTAATTTTCAATTGGATTTACATTAGTCATAGGAAAAATTACATGGCTTTGGTCCTAGATACAATCTAAGATAAAGTACATGGCTTTGTTTCCTAGTTACAATCTAAAAATTGAAAATTGCATGGACTAGTATTTGATCTACTAACCCTTGATCTAAGTTCGGAGGCTATGTTACAAGGTGGGAAGGTGTTAGGCACCCACCTTGCTCGGTGAAACCTATCTCCTAGACTATGATGGCCAATATTCATATCACATCATTCAATATGTCAATCAATTTGCATGTTGAATTTAAGGTGTGTGCATGTGATAAACCCTAATTCAATTTATTAAGCATTGCATTTAGATTGAAAAATGAATTTTAGTGAATGTATGTGTATGATGACATCCTAGATTCAAGGATTTGAAAGAATTATGAAACAAACATGTTTTTTTATATGTTTTATGTGGATTTAAGATCAAAACTAGTGCTTATGCATAAACATGTGCTTATGCATAAACATGTGATGAACAACAAGAACATATGAAAAACATATAAGAACATTCAAACATATTCAAGAGAATTTAAATAATTACTATCATACTTTAATCCTAAATTCTTATCATGGCAACACAAAAAATAAGTTAGGAAAAGAAATTATACCTTCATGCAAGATCCATATGGTGGATGAGGAGACTCTTGAGGGAGGTCCTACGGGTGGAGGAAAAAAAGATTTAGGAGAGGAAGAGTGAGTCTCACTCAATACCTTGAGTCTCTAGAAGACCAAGATATAACAAGACTACTCAACTTTCTAGAACTCAAGAGAGGGGAAAAGAGGGGGGGTTTTTTTTTTCGTCTATCTTGGAATGAAGGAGAAAGGGGGTTTATATAGTAGTGGTGGAGAAAATATGAATGGAATGTCATTAATGAGGGTTGACAAAGAATCATGAACCTAGACTTCATTTTAGCCTTGGGGGAAATCTGGAGCATTAAATGTAGAGATTGGTGGGAGTGAGGAGCAAGCCAAAATTTGGTTTTCCCGTAGCCTCTGTAACAGCTTGTAGAGCCAACTTCGAAAAATCATATTTAACTCAATTCTGATAGGAATTGTCTCGTTCTTATGCTCAAATTGAAGTCTCGGATGTCTAGTTTCTGAAAAAATTAACCTCATTCACAGATTCAAAATATTTTGAGAGATATCGATGAAATAGTGAGCAGAGGTCATTTGTTAGAAAATAGTTTCAGCACAATTAAATTTAATAGGTCCCAAATTAGCTCCCAATTAACATTAAATGGCTCCAATCACTCTCATTTCAGACTTAATTAGTTCCAAATTTACCCTAATTAAAAGATAATTGCACATATTATTCATTGAATAATTAACATTTAACTATCTAATTAATTAGGTGTATGCAACCTTACCATAAAATGTAGTCCTAACCAATTAAATTATGATACATCATTAATTTCAAATTGATTATAATTATAACCAATTGGAATCAATTGTTCATAATCACATAAGGTCGGACTCAATTTGTGATAGTGCATCACGACCATTAAAACTTGATTTGATGATAACTTTCAATATGATGGTCCGATTAGGGCTTATAACCAATCGATTTGATCGTTACAACATCAAGATCATTTTGGTAAAATGAGATTAAGGATCTAACGACCAGAATCAAAATACATATTTTCAAGGTGAAATTACCCTTTTACCCTCCAAGTGAGGTTAAATGTGGGTTGCAAAATGAGGTGTCAACAGAATCAAAATAAATTTTTCATTTATTAATGCTCCAGATTTATTTATTTTTTCTGTGTTTGCTTTAGATACATCATATATGTGTTCTTGTTACACTACAGGCTTTTTTTTTTTGCTTGAAATTTTGTAGTGTTAAAAGGATCAAAAAAATTTGATATCCCATTTTCTAGTTTCTCAACCAAAAATAAATAAATAAACATTAGATTTCTAATTTAAATATGGTATAATATTCCATAGTCAATTTTGTAAAAACAAAATTAATATAACTAATATGTTATTTTTTATTAAAACATACCAAAAGAAGTATAAAGCTACTAAAGGTAAAGGATAACCATATCAGCAGTGATATTACATTATCTCCTTGTTAAACCATTAGTAATTTTCATTTATATGCAGGTTTGCTATTGCTAATTTAAAATTTTACTCTCCAAGCAGTCAGATTGCTAATATAGGCCTTAACAAGATCAAAGATCACTTGACTTTATTAATCTGAGCATGATCATAGTGTATCCTATACTATTAAAATCTTGATAGTTTTTATATACACACGTGTGTGTGTGTGTGTGTGCATTTTTCCAACCACAACACAAACAGCAAGGCAAACTTTGGATTCACATGTACTATAGGTTATCTACTAGATCAAACAAGCAATATAGAGCATGTCCGTTCAAACATGACCTTCTTTTTGTTACTTTTTTTCAAATGCTCACTGATGAACACATAAAACACAAATTTTAAGGCAAATGGTTAAATTTACTTATATTTGCTTATGATGGTTACCTAGCCAAAGGTTGAAGGTAGGCTTTGGTCAAGACTCATGCACCAACTCTATTTTTGTAAGAAAGGAGGAGGATGATTATGAAATACTACCAAATTCAGAAAGTTAACTTGGCTTGATAGTGGAGAAATATATTGATTAGTTTTTAAAAAGTTTCAACCATGTCCAAAATGATGTAGTAAATCTGAAATCTTCATCTTAAATAATATTTTCGTAATCAATACATTTTTTGTTTATTGGTAATGGATGATTTTCTATTGGCATGCATTGTACTTAATAGATTTTGTCACACAAACAGTGAACTAAATTATATGTTTGCATATGGTGATAGTCTTCCTATTATTGCTGCTGTTATGATCATCTATATTAAAACCATAGTTGAAATCATCTATATTACTCTTGACTCCCTAAACTTTGTGTAGTATGGTTGCTGTTGCTGCTGAAATCCCTAAAGAGTTCGAACCTGGTCCCATGAAGGGTTCGATGTTAAGGTTTCTAGAAGAACATCGATCGTGCGCTGTTTGGGAAGGTGAGGTAAAATTAAAACCAACCACCTACTGAATTTCTATATTCTCTTCTTATCCTTTTACATTATGTTGATTTTTTTTTTTCCCATTTCTAAAACTCTAAGTTTGTCGATGGTATTTTTGTTTTTTGGGATCAATAGCTACAATTATATATACAAAGGTTATGGCATATTGCATCTCATCACCATGGTTCTATCATGTGCAGGATCGGGGGGCATTGAAATGCCGTGGTCGTAATGACGAGTTTCGAAAACGACGCCGGATAGTGGTGGATAATCGTGTCCTCAACATTGTCAAGAGAGTTGGATTAGAGGGGCTGCATAGGACCCCACCTATAGAGCTTGATCCTAACTTGATAACGACCTTCGTTGAGCGATGGCGGCCTGAAACCCACACCTTCCACTGCCACATGGTGAGACAATGATCACCTTACAGGATGTTAAGGTTCTTTTGGGGATTCCAATCGATGGTGAGGCAATTGTTGGAACAACTGCCTTGACATGGGCTGATGAATGTCAGAATATGCTTGGAATTGCAACTAATCGTGTGGTGCTTAATGGACAGAGGATCCTAATTAACATGCTACTTCAAAAAGTTGACCAAAGGTTGCCCGATGGTGCAACAGAGGTGGTTGTGCATCAGTATGCACGGTGTTATATTCTAGCACTCCTAGGGGGCACAATTTTTGCCAACAAGTCTGGTGATAGGGTGCATATGATGTGGTTGCAGATGTTGAGGGACCTTCGCAATCCATCTCGGTACAGTTGGGGGAGCGCTTGCCTTGCATGGTTGTACAGAGAGTTATGCAGGGCAACCGACAGAGGTGCCAGTCAAGTTGGTGGGGCATTGATACTGGTTTAGTATTGGGCATGGTTTAGATTCCCTTTTTTGTGCCCAAGGATGACCTCCCACTAGATGATGCATATGGCCCATCATTTGCACCTTCTCCATTGTGCATTAAGTAAGTCTCTTCCTTCACCGATTCTCTTTATTGGAAATAAATCCATAATTTTAAACGACATGACACATTGTTAGACATAGAAAATAAAATTCCATACCTTGATATTTCTCAAATTTAGAGATGTTAATAGGATTTTTTTATTTATTTGTATATATCGTTTTGCAACCACTGAGGTTATATGTTATGATTGATGTATACAAGTGTTATTAATTTCTAGTTCCACCATTAATCATATGTTTAGATAATCATTTATTGGTATAAAGTTAGTGGTATGTAATGTTAAATTTACGATTGTAGGACCGTGTGGGTCGATACCATGATTGTACGCACTCGTTACTTGATATATACCATGGACATTATTAAACGGCCTTACTTGTGTGTTTTAGATTTTTTTTTTCAGATTTGCATCATAGATTTCTAAGGCATATTTACTCCACACCTTGCCCTCCAAGAGATCATGAGTAATTTTTTTGTGTAGATCATGGAAATACACGACAAGTTTGCCTCAAGTGAATTCAACCATTGCAGTAATGGGCAGGCTACGGGCACCTTTGAGTACTCCATTGAAGCACTCCGAGACATTGGTTGTCATAGCCCCATAACGGTATCCACCATCATGTAGTTGGGTCCACATGTGTAGCTCCTCTTTCATTAGATATGTGTATGGCATGATGGATGAGTCGGGTTCACTTACCTGTTGTTCGGTGGTTGATTTCTTCCTAAGGGCCTCGATCTCGGCCTCATTGATAAGTTGCATGTACAAGTCAAATTTAGCTTCTTGAGTAGCATACCCCGCTTTCAAGGCCAATGACTTTAAAGTGGCATCTCGAAAATGCGTGTTGAAGTTGCTAGTAACATGTCGAAGGCAATATCTGTGAAATACTCGTACTTTTCCATCTTCACCTCTAGGCTAGTTCGCAATTGTGTTTCGAATACCCTTATGTCGGTCAGAAATTATGCAGATGTCCTTATTTGCTATCACATCCCCCAGTGAAATCCTCAAGCATTCTAAAAACCACATCCAACTAGGCTCTGACTCTTTGTCCACAACAGCAAAGGTGAGATGCAAAACCTTGTTGTTGGCATTGGTGGCCATTGCAATCATTAACACCCCTCGATATTTACCATACAAATGGGTCCCATCAATACTAATCACTAGCTTACAATGTTTGAATCCTTCAATGCACGGAGCGAAAGCCCAAAATACATAGTGCAATATTGTATCACCGAACTCCTTCCTCGATTCAGTGAGATACTAGTATCGGGTGCCAATTTCTTAATCCAAGTATGCAAACAACAACTTTTTCAACCTTTCGTAAGACTCTTCCCAATCGCCAAATATCTTTGCAATAGCCTTTTATTTCGCATCCCATATCTTATAGTAAGAAAGCTTATGTTTATAATACTTCGCTTTGATGAAATCTCTAAGGTGACCAATTGTTGCCACGTGATTTTCTTGCAACTTTGGAACAAATTCTGCTGCAAGAAAATTACAATTCATCATTCTGCCATCAAGAGCCATGCCAAGGGTCATACAACTGTAAGGACTCCCATAAGATGTGACCATCTATATTCCCAATTTAGGCTTCATGACTACCCCAACGTACCACTTGCATAACTCATCCTTACATTTCACATACAGTCTACTTTTAGTCGACCTATTAGTCATCAAGTTTTTGTTATGCTTTGCGGCATCAATTGTTAATGCACGTTTTACCGCTTCTTTATTCGCAAAAATCAACATTTTACAAAAATTTATGTCTGCATTCCAAGAAGAAGCAAATGCTTGCTCACAACTTCAGGATCGACCATATTTTCCCAAGTATTTGCATAAAATGACGAGGCGGGAGGTTCATAAATAGGGGTCGTATTTGTAACATGCTGAACTCTAACAGTAACGTCCACATCATCTTCATCACATTCATCCATATCATTAACAAGAGGATTGAGAGTAATTTCATGGTCATCAACATCCCTGTCAAAGTCGCCTTGCTCAATCCTCTCTTCGTACTCATCTCTATCATCAAGATCTTCCCCAACACAATGTTCGTCTTCATCTTCAACTACTGGAAGTGTAGAGAATTCATCTTGATGTGTACAAAATTGCTCTTCATTTCTATTACCAGGTTCGCTCTCAATTGTTGTTGGTGTCTCTTGAAAAGGGGGTGTATAGCCTCCCAATGTGGTGCATTGATCATCTAGGACTGCAAATTGTAGAGACGTAGTTGTTTGTACAATATTCTCTACGCCGACTTCCGCACGCGGCTCCAAAGTGACGTACAACTCAAAATTTGCTACTTGTTCCCATTGACGCATCTTGTTAAACATGATTTTCACATGTTTGTCTTCTGTTATCGCTACATATCTGTAATTAATGCATTGATTGAGGACTTCATGTGGAGAACGGAAAATAATATGTATGTCATGCAAAGCAATGTTCAGTTGCAGCTTTTCCATAATTTTTATCTTCAAATCGCTCAGGGTCTTTAACTTACGACGTATCATCATATAACAGCACTGGATACCCGAATCTTCAAATGGAAATCCATCATAAGGGTTGGCATTGTTAAAGGGTCCACCGTAGTATATATTTATATAGATCATTATCAACCTATGATCATCAAGTGCAATTGTGTTAGTGACAAATTTATAACTCTCAATCAACATCAATCACAAAAATTTGCGTATGACATGCCAACAATACTAACTTCAACCAAATTTGCATATACTCACATCCAAATTATTCTAGAGGCATGACTTTCAAAACCCATTCAAATAAGATACGATAAACAAAAATATTATACCAACCAGTTACCTATTGAAATTTTTGTAACAAATCTTAAACAACTATATCTTGAAATAATTTATGCTAAAAAAACTACAAATGGGTGTCTTAGGTATCAAACTCATAATCCATTTTATACCAATGACAAAAACCTAAAAGTACTAAATATGCCTAACAATTGATCACAATATTTAGTACTAAATATTCCCAATATTAATTTTTTTTTTAAAACCTAGCATATTATTAATCACAATATTTACACTAACAAAAAAAATATTCCCAATATGTTTTAATAACATAATTAATCACAATATTTGGTACTAAATATTCCCCCAATACTAATTATTCCCAATAATTTAATCACAAAATTAATTTTTTTTTTTAAAACTTAGCAAATAATTTAATTACAATATTTACACTAATAGAAAATAAACAAATATTCCCAATAATTAATCACAATATTAATTTTTTTTTAAAAACTTAGCAAATAATTTAATCACAATATTTAACACTAACAAAAAAATAAACAAATATTCCCAATAATTTAATCACAATATTAATTTTTTTTTAAACTTAGCAAATAATTTAATCACAATACTTACACTAAAAAAAAATAAACAAATATTCCCAATAATTAATCACAATATATATTTTTTTTAAGAAACTTAGCAAATAATTTAATCACAATATTTACACTAACAAAAAAAAAAATATCCCAATAATTAATCATAAATTAATTTTTTTTAAAAAAACTAGCAATTAATC
This sequence comes from Castanopsis chinensis, assembly GCA_032878915.1. Taxonomy (NCBI): domain Eukaryota; kingdom Viridiplantae; phylum Streptophyta; class Magnoliopsida; order Fagales; family Fagaceae; genus Castanopsis; species Castanopsis chinensis. The sequence goes on along the minus strand of JAVQMG010000115.1, from coordinate 11,586,491 downwards.
ACAATATACTAACAAATAAACTAATTACAATATACTAACAAATAAATTAATCACAATATTTCCACTAACAAACAATAAAATTTTTTTTTTTACCTTATATGTTCTAATAACAAAAAATCATAATATTAACTAACAAAAAATATTTTCAATATTGTATAAACATTACCTGCGAGAGATTGTTGTTAATGAGTGTGAGACTTGAGGAATGTGAGTGTGAGCTTGAGGAAAGTGGAACCAGAGAGTTGAAGAGAATGAGAGTTGAAGAGAATGAGAATGAGAGCTGAAGAGAATGAAAGCTAAAGATGCCGGGTAAAGGGGAAAAAGGTCCTAGTTGGGACCCTCATGACAGGTGGATGGGCTGGGGACCATTCACCGAAATCGAGTCCAGCAGGCTCGATTTTTCAAGCAAAGAAATCGAGTCCAGAGGACTCGATTTCCTTTATATCATCCACATGCGCACGTGACTTGATGTGAAAAGGTGACGTGGGACGGACTAGTAAATCGAGTCCAATAGACTCGATTTTTATTACGCAAAATCGAGTTCAATGAACTCGATATATTTGTCTACGTGGACTCCTTTTCCAACTCAGCCGGCGGCACGATGGGATAATCGAGTACATTACACTCGATTTATGAGTCAAAATTGAGTTCTTTGTACTCGATTTGTTAGAAACTAAATTTGTTTCAAACGTTCGGTAACTAACAATATTGTTTGAATTTTATAGTTATTTATGAAAAAACGCCAATTTCATTTTACATAACTCGATTTTAAAACAATCGAGTTTTTTATTGAAACTCGATTTTATTAAAATCGAATTTCAAAACAAGAGTACAAGCCTATATAGTTTTAAAATAAAGACATATAGCTAAAACAAATTTAAAATGAGGGCAAAATGCTAGAATCCCTAGTAGGTAGAAGTATCTAAGAGTTAAGACACAGCAACTTGATCTTTATTTTTGGCCAGTTTTTTTATTCAACAAATCATAGAAGCCAAAAGAATTGGTTCCACAATCCCATTTATCCTAGGTGTCGCACATATTTCACGTGTGCATGTCATAATCATAGATTAGAACTGTACTGATTCACTTGATGCAATCACAAACCCATTGATAAAACACATTTCCCTAAGTTGCACCATAGACAGAGTTAAGTCACATACAAATAAAAATTTGATTCCTTTCCTAATGCATAATAAACAAAGCAAACTAACAACTACTTCCAATTTCAGATTTGGATACAATACTACATCCCCCCACCGATGCTTAAATACGAAACTGTCACTCTAATAATCAAAGGTACCTTAATGTTCTGTTAAATTCAATTACAACATATGCCAAGATATATCTTTTAAGCATCCTGCCAACTAATCTTCAAATGATGATGATCAAAGACCATTCCTATGCTCTGGAAAGTGAGTGCCACTACTACATGATTTTACGAACGGGCAAAAGGCCACATCAGGCATCAATAAATCGGATGTCAAAGGTGTTGGGGTGTATCTGCCACACATTTAAGGCAGCATATTCCTCCAAACATTCTTTCAATTGAGCTTCACTGTATCCCTGTTCAAATGAAAACATTTGCAGTCAGGTGCCCTGTTGTTTCAGGAGGACAAGTACTGGTAGCTTTTCAAGGGACAGAAGCATTATTGTGACCCAAGATAGCTACTAAGAAATAGAAGAATCTCACTTTTAAATATTACAATTCCCAAAATAAAAGAATCACTTCAGAATAATACATTTCCCAAATCCCTTTATTTCATAAGCATTTAGATTGAAAGTAAATTTTTTTTAACAAGTGTCCACTCAGATATGTATGCATGTGTGAGTGTGTGTGATTTGCAAAATGTTAGGAAGAATGAGTCATCTAGAATTGTAGTTTTTCGTACACACCTGACCTACCAGAGCAAGTCAACAGAAAATCAGGTAAAGCCCTTTTTCCAACTAATTCAACCCTCAATATATTTCCCATAATTACTTTTAAAAAATTGTCTTTGAAACCATTCTGTCTTTTGTTGGATGGAATGAAAAACGGGCACTGAAATTTTCATTGAGTTCATATTTCTTTCTTTTTAATCTATGTTCTAATTTATTTTGACATGATAATGCTGGGTTGGTCCATGCACTGATTCTTGTAGCAGTTTGATACTACTTCACTTTCTAAGAGAATACACAATTGCAGACAGGATTCAACCCTGGAATTGTGAAGACAAACCTTTCTAGAAATCCAATTGAGTGCATGGGCATAGTTCACATCCATCTTGTTAGTCCTAGCAGCTTCGTCTCGCAATATTGAATAGATATCAGAGATAGCATCCAGTCCAGATTTCTGACGCTCATCTGAGTACAAAGAGAACTTCGACATCTGCATTAACCTAAGTGCCTCATCCACATCACTCTGAGCCACAGTATCAGCGAATCGGAGTCTAGCTAGTGCCTGTTTACAAGTTAAATCAGTTTTTCATGTTACTGTACTAAGTCAGGTGATGAACATACAATACGGTTATCTACTGCTCCAATATATGGGTGACATACTTTAACCACCCTGGTCAATGCTTGTTCAATGGCTCTAACCTATGGGTGACATTGAACACTTCTGACTAATAACATAAAGCTTGTTCAACCAATATATTCAAACAAGTTTGTCAAAAAAACATTTAAACCTTACATATATATCTATAGCTCCACCTGAGGGATGACACTTTCAGATGACCAGTCCAATCAATTTAGTTGCTTCGAACAATATATGCATGTCCAATTTATAATATCTTTCTAACTAAAATCTGGCATAGTCTGTATTCAGAAAAAATAAAAATAAAAAGTTCACCATGATCTATACCTAAAGTCTGATGATCCCTGGACCTAATAACCTGCCAGCATTACACCATTTTGACAAATAAACAACATTTTCTAGAAGTCCATTTAAAATGAGTGAGATCAGGACTTACAGCTGATATTCGGAGAATGCTAAGCAGAGTTCTCACAGTTGTATAGGAATGGGGACTACTAGATTTAGCTTCTTCTTGTCTAATGCCGGAATACGCGCTAGCAATATATTCCTCCAGTTCTCTTGGGACACAGGGAGACACTCTTCTTGCTGCTGAAATATAAGCACTACAGGCGAAAACATTTTTTTTTTAAGTATGGTAAGAGTTATACTAACAAGTAGATGAACTAAACTATTAGAGTAAACATGTGTCTTAGATCCACACACAAGGCGGTCAGCTTGCACTCTAAATTAAACACACGAATTTTGCTGATGAAGGTAAAAATATTTTAAAAATTGCTGAAAATATTAAGGCCTCTCTTGGTGGTGAACCTGAAGAACTTGGAAGTAGAATATTGTTGCAACTAAATTTGGAAATACAAATCTATGTATTGGCACAAGGAGAAGTAATAATAAAAAGCATATTTACAATTCATATGCCTTTTCACACTAAGACTTGCTAACCATAAGACAAACTTTGCTACAATCTAAAATGAAAGCAGCTTAACAAACACTGGGACAAAATATGCACAGCATTATTAGCATCACACCTACACAAACAATATTGATAGAGCGGCCCTAAAAGTTAATGCACAGATATATTAGATGACTTTTTCAGCAACATTATATGCTAGAATAAGACTTGTAATAACGTAAAAGTTATTTGATTAGGTATACAGTTTAAAGCAAAGCACTCCTAAGATTCAGCCATTATTTTGCTTTCATAATAAAAGCAATAGTGAGATGTACCGAAGAACAGATGGGTCAAGTGGAGTGAACCCAAGAGCAGGAGATTCTTTATTCTGGTGCACATAGACAATATGCCTAGCCATTTCAAGATCGCTGTCCATATCTGCTCGATCCAGGATCAACCACAGAAGGTCAAATCTTGATAGAAGGGCTGGGGGAAGATTAATGTTTTCAGCTGGAGTTCTACGGAGGTCATATCTTCCCCTACACACACAAATAAAGTCACCATTAAGTGTTTGCATACAGAAGTTTTTTTTCCCCTTGATACATACCGGCTTATTTATATAGAGAGAATTAGATGACTCTATTTGCAGTAGAAAAGCCACCTATAAGAGCAGTGTAGTAAAAGAAGAGAAGCAATAAAAATTTACTGGGAGATAGAAGAAAGATATGTACCACGCTGGATTAGCTGCAGCAAGAACAGCAGTTCTTGCATTCAGAGATGTGGTAATTCCAGCCTTGGCAATGCTGACAGTCTGCTGCTCCATAACTTCATGTATTGCTGTTCGATCTGATTCATCCATCTTGTCAAACTCATCAATAGCACATATACCCATATCTGCTAGCACCTGAAATGTAGTCAAAACGTCTGCATTGAATCCCACAAATCCTTGAAAAACAACCAGATAGGAGAGCAAAAATTTGTGATGATACCTCAGTGGTTCATTTATTTAATGAAACCACCACGTGCTTCCTGTCTCAGATCAAAAAGTACTAAACGATACGGGTACCATTTTTGGATACTATACATATAACTCAGACACCATGCATATGGGCCACAAGTATTCAGAGCTTTATATGCTATCTGCCTCTCTCCCACTAGTATAAGTGAAAAATGAGTGTCAACTAAGATGGAAATAAAAAATAAGTTTGTCTCACCAATGCTCCTCCTTCCAGGACCATCTCATTTGTTACTGGATCTTTCTGAACAGCAGCAGTTAAACCAACTCCACTGCTTCCTTTGCCAGTAGTATATACTCCCCTGGGGGCTACATTAATAATGTGCTTAAGAAGTTGACTCTTTGCAACCCCAGGATCACCCATCAAACATATATGTAAATCTCCTCTAATCTGCGATGAAGGGAAGAATATCAAACTCTTTTTAGTTTAATTATATGATGATAAAGCTTAGTTATATTAGTTTGTAACATGTGCATAACAGAATATACTTGATTTGAATAACCACAGAGGGACCATAATAGCCAGGTCACAGAGGGCCAGGGTTGGGGAGAGTATGGAAGATGGTTATCTTTCATTTTGCTTGCAACTACAAATTACCAGGGAAGTTTCCATTACATCCTAATGATGGATTCTGAAATTGATAAGAAAAATTTAGCCTGCCAAGCCATCTTGGCTGTTTTAATCAGGTAGTAACATGATTCATTTACCTTCATCCCATCTTTCAACTTCCGATGAGGAGCACCCACAAGGAGAAGAAGTAGAGCTTTTTTGATATCTTCGTGTCCAAAAATTTCAGGTGCCAATGATCGAGACAATTTATTATAAATATCGCCATCCTCAGCTAAACGTGCAATTTGTTCTTCCTCATCTCCTCTAAGTTCATACCTGCAGTAGAGTAAAACTGAGTACACAGCAGTTCCATAATTCTCTAACCATTGACAAAGTTATCTTAGCAGGTAAAAAATAGTTTAAGTTTAGCAAGAACTGCTGTAAAGAACCTATCCATAATTGGAGGTGGTAGACAGAGGTAAGGGAAAAAACTACAGTTGGAGATAGTACAAATGGATGAGAAAAGGATAATTTGGTCAAATCAAGTGCCTTCTGGTAATTAAGATCTTAAGAGGAATACAAAATAAACAGCGAACTAAGTAATGGCTTACTCCTCATATTTTTTCTTAAAATGTGTGACAGACATGGCCTCTAAGTAAGTATCTGCTACTAAGCCAGCACGCATTGCTTTAAAACCAGTGTATGGAATAGGAAGAAAAATCCCAGACAATTCAACAACATCGCCAGGAGCCACCTGATAATGTTCAAAAAGACACAGGTAAAGATATAAAGAAATTATCAGCATAAAACCTATAAGTGGGATATCACTATATACAACCATGCATTTCCTGAAAGGAACAAACAAAAATATTCCACTCCAAGCAAAGAAAGCAAAAATGGAAACTAAGTGTGTTTGGCATCAGCTTATAAGCTCAGTGTTTAGCTTTTAGCTTTTTTAACTTTTATGTACAGCTTTTTAAATCCTCATTTTTTTCCCCGCATTTTCTCACTTTTTCAATTTTTTTCAAAATACAAGTATACTTTAGCATGCTTTTAACAAAAAGCTAAATAAGTTGTTCCCAAACAGATTCTAAGATTTCTCACCACTATAATATCCAATCTATCATTTACAACAAATTTCTATCCTTGCTTACAAGGGAAGTCACAAAAACTTGTTTCACTGTTCACACCATTGCTAAAAGTTAAATGATATTTTAATCCACATCAATATCAGCTTCTGAGTTGAATGTTGATCTATTAGCTTTAAGAAGAACCAAATATTTTCATCCTTGAAAGAGCTAGCAAAAATTGACATAAAAGACAACCAACCTTTCTTGTGAGTTCCCCCCTAAAATGGACAGTCATTGTCCGAGGAATATGGCCTTTTGGAACATGTTCCGCTAACTCTTGAATTTTGGCCTGCAATTCAACCATGTCAAAATAGTATCACCCCAAAGGTAAATAAACATTATTGAATGAGAACAAACACAAAAAAGAAGAGGCAGAAGAAGAAGATGGTGTAGCGTTGGCATAATTTTTTTTTTTTTTTAAAACATGCACAGAGAATTCCTAATTGCTATGAACATGAATTTTCTTTTCTTAATGGCTAAGTTAGCATAAATTAAACACCTCTTGAAACTTCAAAAACTTCGACGCCCTGAGTTGCAGAATAAGGTTCCCCTTTGCTCTATTTGTATAACAGCGTTTGGATGGACACTCAAACAGAGGCATGAAAACTCGAGCAGTTACTTCCTGTATGGCACAATAAAGAAAAATGAACCAACTAAAGGTACAAAAGAAAGACACAAGTAGCATCTAAAGTCCACAATACTCTGTACCACCGAACGGGAATGAAAACTAAAGATCAATTTTTTAAAATGCTTGGGCTAGATGTGGCAGTAGTAAAATTTCAAATAGAACAAAAATAATATTGATGGAAGGGTAATTATACAGACATGTGAGAGACTCATGATGTCATTCTATTATGATATTGTGTACTAAAATTAATGCACAATTACCTGGTAAATTTCAAAACCACAATCTTCACAGGTATACACGGCCACCTGCATCAATGGTTTAACATCTGAACAACGCGTGACAATACCGGATATCTTTACAAGTTGGCCAATGTATGAAGCCTTGACCTCCCTGATTGTAAATGGCCGTCCCTTTGAAGATGCTCTTATATAAACTTCACTGCATCACAAACAAATGATCAATTAACTATATCTGCTATTTTCTCACAGAAGTTTCTACTGAATCAAATATGATGCATCTAATCAATAAATCACAACTAAACAACGAACTGTATTACATTTAGAAATGAGCAAATGGTAGATATGCAATCAGCATTATCATACTAATAACATTTACTCATCCTATTCGAATTACAAACATATTTCACAAACCCGTATTAGAATTAGGCTTACCGACTTATGTTAATCAAAGAAGACTAAATATACTCCAATTATGAAAATTTTCACTCCAACTAACCTAATGTTACACATGTAAGCCAAACAACTAATAGACTAAAATGCAGTTTCTAAATCCTTACTTCGAATTCTATCCTATGATACTCAAAACTATAAAATTTCTCCATTAGCAAATGATAGATTATACGTATTCTAAAGAATTGAAGTTATGATCAAATTGAAAAAGATGGGACAATTGCATTTCAACTCACAAGTAGCGCTTGATTTCTGGAGGCATCTTCTGATGTGGATCAGAACCGTCCATATTCTCCGTCCCTTCATCAGACCTTTGTGTCATCAATATGTCATGATCATCATCTGTAAAGGCCTCTGTGGGCTCCGGCAAGAGACCATCAATCGCATCAGCAAAAATCCCAATATACCGCCGCGTATTCTCAGTAACACGCCGGAGAAACTCTTCATCGAAGTCCTTGTACTATTTTATTTAAAAAACAAAAAAAGAAAAACAAAAATTAGGGGTTTTAAAAAAAAAAAAAATCAGACAAATATCAATGGATGAATTTCAAAATGAAAAAAGAGGGAGAGAATCTTACATTAAATAAGTCCTCGAGATCAATCTGGATTGCTCGGAATTTGCGGTTGGCAACCTCTTGCTGAAACGAAAAGAAATATCAGGGCTAATCTTCGTGTAAAACAAGCTGCTAATCATTCTTAAGTGTAAAAATTTTGTTTTTTCCCACTAACAAAGCTCGATTTGCGTGATTTATCATAATCTATTATTTATCAGATAATTGGGCCAATTATGTGTGTGATTTTGAGCTAAATATAGTTCGAGATAAAGACAAATCTGAGAGTGAAAATTTAAGGTTGGTTTATTTACTTCATTTCCATAGCAGCCAAACGGAGATCTAGGGTTTTCAAATTTCGATTCGCATTTTGGGAGGGAAAGAGAAAAAAGAGGGAGACTTACAAGGATGTTCATATACTTGGCTTCGCCATTTGCATCTGCAAAGTTCGAAAGGAACTCCTTCGCCAGAACTGTGAATTATAATATTAAAATTATTAGGAAATATCCATTGCAGAGTGCGCGAGAGAGAGCGAGAGACAGATGGTAGGCGGTTGCTTACCTTTGTCTGCCCTGAAATCCAGGTCCTTCGTGTTCATGGCTTAGGTTGAGAGTGAGAGTGAGAGACAGACACAGACAGAAGAGTGGCTGTGAAAATGAGAGAGTGAGTGGGGGATTTGGCGGCAAAAGAAGAGGATGATGAAGAATTTGGCGGGAAAAAGTATGGTACAGGCTACGCTACAGTCATTGATGCGCTGTAACGTGGCATACTAAATTAAAATTATGGTGGGATTCGAGCTACGATTTTGCGCTCCTGATTGAATCAGAGGACATATGGCCCCGAATCATAAAAAGGGCTCGGGTCAGGGTCAGGGTCAGGGTCAGGGTCAGGGAACGAAAGAGGGGTAAATTAAAAATGGATAATAATTTCCGTCCATTATAATTTTAGATTATTACTTTTTTTTTTTTTTTAGTTGTAAAATTTCTAGTAAAATGAATGTTATGCATTTGTGATGAAATATTTTTTAATTTTTTTTATAGTTAAACTTATTTAGTTTAGGAATATTTTAGAACAAAAAAAAATTCGGTTTAAATAGGAGAAACTCCTTAAACAGTAGTATGTGGATTAATAGAAGAGTGTTCCTATTTCGTAACTAATATTTTAGTGTAAATTAGACATGTATTTTTACCTATCATTTAATAGTAGTATGTGGATTAATGGAAAAGTGTTCCTATTTTGTAAGTAATATTTTAGTCCAAATTAGACATGTATTTTTATTTATCATTTAATTTTATCTTTACTTAAATATAGGAGTGTAAGGGTATTTTGGAACAAAAATTTTGTAGGAGTGTATGAGTATTTTGGGGGGGAAAAAATAAAAAATCCCGAAATAGTAGTACAGACAACATAAGTAATAAAGTGTGGCTGCTGGGATTCGAGCCCAGGTCTCCACGGCCACAACGTGGAATTCTTACCACTAAACTACAGCCACTTTATTGTTTAGTAGTAACAAATGTGTTAATATATAAGGCTAGCTGACATTACGCACATCTTGCTTCACCCGACTCCATTATGGCAGTAGTGAGCAAAATTTTACTGTGGTTTATTGTGAGCGCTTGTCTTCATTTTGATTTTATTCGGCTTTAAAAAAATAAGTTCGGTAAAAATTACACCTAAAGAAGTAATATTTTATAAAAAGTTGTGTATGTGTCAAATAGTCTGAAAATATGCTATCAAAATCCTCTATTTTGGAGAGAGAGAGAGAGAGAGAGAGAGAGGAAAGGTGATCAGAATGTATTAAATTTTAATTCGTTCTGGTCACCTTCCTCTTTATTCTCTTCTCCCCTCATTCAATTTTAAAACATACCCCTTGGCTTTGTTGAAGTCATAAAGGATTTCTCAAAAAAAAAAAAAAAAAAAGTCATAAAGGATATCAAGGTAAACACCCAAGGGAGATTTTACAAGTCAGGAAAAAATAAAAATATTTCAATGAGCTAATCTATTAAAACATAATTGACGATTCAACTTTTCACCTAATGAATAAGACTCTCTATATGGTCACAATTTGCACCCAAACCAACAGTGTGAAAGGATTCTGCCCAAAGAGCTCAATAAAATGAAATTTGTAGAGAGTGGACTTGAAATCTAGGTTTTATGGATGTTGGATAACAAAGATGATGAGCTAGATTGCCAAATCGCGTGCAATGAACTACCCTTGTATCAGAATCACTCATCGGACATAAGCCGATAACAATTTGTATTAACTTCGCTTCTTTTTCAAAAGGCTACAGTTAAGGGTGATGAAGTATCTAGTGCTTCCTCCCCTTTTTCTCTCCGAACTCCTCTCTTGAATGCCCTTCTTTTTCTTTTTCTTTTATATTATTCTTCTTCTTATCTCCATCGTCCACGTATGGATCAGATCACCAATGCAAATACTTGTCTCATTCACCGTCCTTTTGAAGTCTTCCAACAATAGCTGTAAGGTTGGTCACCATTGTTCAGATTTCATTTTCTCGTTAATGCGGCTAGAGAGGTAGGTGCAGGGTTTTTAATGCGGTGGTAGCAACATTTTCTAGGATATTTCTCACTCGTCTTCCTCTCTGTGCTCTTGTGGAACACATCTTCATCCACAAAACTTTCTAGAATCTTCTTCTAAACATTATGACGTATCATATGATCTACACTTCATTTGGCCGAGGAGTTACCCCTTTTAAGACTATTTCCAGCAGCCTCTATCCTAATAGTTTGTTTGTGAGCTTTTAAGTTTGATATTGTTACTACCACTAAACCTCCTTGGACAAGCTAATACCCTCGGATCAAGCCCAAGCCCATGAACATGCCCTGAACCTTTAGCCCTCATACTCTCATTTACCAAAAAAAAAAAAAAAATCAATAGTTGAAGAGGGGCTACATGATTATTCATATTTAAATTTGCTTTTGTTCAATTGAGTCATTTAAGTTTCAAAGTTATTCAATTCAAGGCTTTTGCCCAATTTCGTTAAAATAATTTATATTAAGTATGCAATTAACTAGTGAAAAAAAAAGAGTAAAATTATTACCTAAAAAGTCTATAAAATATTTTTATTAATTTTATATAATTTTTTTATGTGAAATAATATTTTTTTAAGGGCCATTTTTTAACAGAATTAGACAGAAGGCTCAAAAAATAAAAATAAAATTAGAGAGCTGAAATGAACTACAACCCAACTTTAAAAGGTGCAATTTACCTTTTAGCCAAAAAAAAAAAAAAATCAGACCAGACCAGACCAGTGAATATAAAGGGCGAAGTTGCAAACAACCTCTTAAATCTTGGTGATAAATATTGCCACATCATATATTTAGCAGGTCACTTCCTTCAATAGAGATTGTATATGTATGTGAAATGACATTTTGCCAAATATCTTGGAGACGTTCAGAATATCAGAACCAATGAAGACAGTAAAAAAAATTAAATTGATTACTCATGAAAAGAAAAACTGACATATCTTGTATATCGTTATAATGTACAAATACAACTGCTAGAGGGCTTTCTAGTAATGGATGATAGAAAGATTGCCGTAATCTTCACAAATACTAAATTACAACAGGGAAAAGGGAACTCAGTGACCATGTGGTTCCCCCCCATCACAAACTATTATAGGATCAAAAAAATTATTGGCTTTATAGGTGCAAGTCTGCTGACCAAAGACTATTAGCCCTCAACCGGAAGCCTTGGAAAGTTGAAACACTTTACCAGAACACATTCTGAAGCAGTACAATCAGAAAGCATCCAATATATGCCTTGAAAATGAATTCAACTGACCCCTCTGAAAGAAAGGATGTGAGTAGAAACTAGGGAGACTCATATTTAGATATGCTGGTGCAGGATTAAAGAAGGAACATCCCTTGAGCAACTGAGAATGAAAGGTCACTGTGATCACCAATCTCACCACCATCAGGTGTTTATGAAGCGCTAGGAATCTGGTCCCTGGTTTTTGCCAACTTTGCCTGTATTAGTTTGTCCAAAATGGGGGGCTCCAAAGGAATTGGGTCAAGACAACGCTCCGAAGCACCAACAATCACCTGCACAACAAATCAAGCCCAAGCCTATGAATTGTCTAACTTAAGCTCTGAACCCACACACACACACACACACACAGCAATGCCTTCTTTCATCTCTCTTGAAAGATATTCAAACAAACAAAAACCACACTAAGAAAAAAAAGTAATTGTTCAGAATCCAGATTCAAGGCTATTTTCCTTGTACCTCGTCAAGCAGAAAGTCAACAGCAGCTTCATCTTCAACAGTTTCCTTTAAAGGAGTCCTAAGGAACTGAATATCCAACTGAATTTGCTGGAATCCACTCCGATTGAAAGTCTGGAGTCGGACAAATTCTTGCAAACTTTTAAGGGACAGTTTTACTATTGTTGATACCACGGACTCCTGCAGCTCACAAGCAACCTCAGTTCATGTTGTTCATATACCACAACGAAAACTTTTTCCTGCCAAACCTAAGAGAATTCATTACCTGTGTGTATTCAACTTTTGTGAAAATTTCAACTTTTTGCTTGAACAACTTTGCTAGATGGGTTTCCAAAAGCTGGCTCCTGGCCCTCTGGGTATTGGACTGAGTCAACTTTTCCTCTCGTAATGGGTTGCTCCTTGATGAGGCAGTGCTTCCATTGCTGTCATTGCGACGATGCCTTCGCAGCCCTTGAGGCAAAATCTGCTTTACTTCACGTCCTATTGCTCCAAGCTAGTAAAGGAATCAATGTTAAAGGCGTGTCTTTATTTTGCTCTCAATTAATTGGTATGAACAGGTTCATGCCATTCAAATACAAGTGGAAATAATTAGTATTTGTAGGATCGTAACATTTAACAGAAACTGGCAATAAAAGTCTACCAATACATGCTCAGAAATCTTAACATTTAATTGGAAAGATATGAAGCACAGATGAATAGATGATAAAAGTCTACCAATGTACTGACCTCTTGGAGAAATAAATCAACAAACATATGAACCTCTCTGGGCTCCTTATGCTGTGCAAATCATACAAATATCAGATAGTTCTTATGCTGGTTATTTTCTATAAAATTAATACATAGCAAAAAACAAACACACCTTGATCCAATTTGGTGTTGTAAACCTCTTTTTCAGGAGAAGTGATATCCTCTGAGTTATCATTTTTATATACTGAAAAGAGAAAATAAGATTATTATATTGTGCAAGAATTTTGGGTAACTGGATATGATATTCAAAACAAACCAAAAAATGACATCACAAGGGAAACATTCTTTGCAAACTCTTATCAACCCAATTGGAGATAAAGACACATTTACAGTTCCAAAGTGGATTTGCACAGAGGCAGGCTAACACAGCCATTTTACAATCCACCATCTGGGAACTGTCTTGTATTTTCAAAGAGCAACAAAAGGTAATTAAAATCTAAGTTTCCAAAAAGAGGCTTGTTATTCCTACTTAAAAAAATAAACAAAATAAATTGAGGAAAACAGAAACATGACGAAAAAGAATAAGATGTCATCTACCACATGGCTAAAACCTATATCTTTGTTCCCTAATCTACTAGCCTAAATGAAAATCATAACAACTGCAGAAATCTTTAATTCATACAAGGTTCAGAAACTTCTCTCCAGCTGAACGAAAAATTCGACAAATTTCTCCAGGAACAAAGGCAGGCCCATTTTCATAGCCTCTAACACTACCACCAGAAAAAGAAGCTGCTATTTCCTGAAAAGTAGAAGATGAAACTTCAACACAAGCCCATGAGGATAAAGAGAGATATATAAAGCCCGTTTTAATTACCGCTTATTTTGCTGAAAACTGAAAACAATAAAAAAAAATTTCCGGCTACTGTTCAAAAGTGAAAATACTGTTCATTGCCTATTTGCGACATGAACAGTGCAGGAGGCACTGGTCCCCAAAAAAAAAAAATTGCAAAACTCTGTGGTCAAAACGCAATTGCTACCATAATTGCAGTAATTGATGCTTCTAAAAAAAATTTTATATGAAACAATCAGGTGGCTCCTTGCCTCGGTGATTCTTGGGATGGCAGTTTGTTCGATGAAAACAGAAAGTTGAGCAAGCACCAGGACAAGGCCAGCAAAAGCTTTGTCACCTTGTGTTCCCTCTGTCAAACCTTGATCTTGACTCAGTGAAATATTTCTTCCTGAAAGCAGAAGGAAGTGATCATCAAGTGCCCTGAAAAAATCTTGAAATCCTTCTTGAACCAAATCGATAATCAAGTCTTTCAGGTTGACCAGCAGCTCCAAGTTGTCTTCAAGAATTTGGCGGAAGTCCTGGACAAAAACAAACAGATAAGAGTACTACACCTAAATGGAGTGTGCATTTGCAATAAAAGACGAGCTTAACAATGATGATGTATAAAAAAGTGAAGGTACTCAATAATAAGCCTCACAAAGTTAACATGAACCAAAAACGGGGGAAATTTTCTAATCACCAAATAGTTAAAACTTAAATCAATGTTAAAAAACCATAAGGTACATCATGCACTTCAAATCCACAATGTTGAAGCAACACTTGCCAAAATAATTTAGGAAGAGAGAGAGAGACACACACAAACAAGCACATACTACATTTTAAAGAAGTACATCTAATAGAAAAAAATCTAAGGTACATGGACATTAATTTGAAATGATATCCTTCGCAAGTGGAATAGAAGTTCCAATGGCAGCTGCTTACATAAACAGATACATTTTTAAAAGCATATGTATTACCAGTAAGACATCCATGCTGCCTTGAAGCACTGCCTTTTTGCTGGTCTCCAGAACAACCTGCAAGGAAAACTCTTTTCTTCCATCCTTTTGTCTAACATGTCCTTTTGTAAGGGCATCTGCAAGATCAAACAGAATTTATCCAAGAACTTTGAGCCTCTCTGAGGATAAGATTGAACTCAAGTAACATCTGATGTTCAACATAACATGAAATATGCCAACCATCAATTACTTATGTATGAGAATCTTTGCCACTCCAAGGTGTTTCTTTTGGTGTAAAATCCCACATTCTAAACCAGCTGCCAACTCATTGGAAACAGTTTTTTTTTTTTTGCATAAATTGTTGAACACAAATCAATCTATATTCTATGTTTTCAACTTTACTTCCTTTTTGGGTTAAAATGAAACTATAAAGTATGGAATTGTTGGAAAATGACACTATAAATAACCTGAGATATCATGTAGAAGATGGGAAAATCTGCTGGCAACATACTGTTTGACAGCAACCTTGGCAGCCTGAAACCATGTAGGGGTAGTCAGTGTACTAAAATCATTCCTCGACATGAAATTATAAAGAAAATATGGTAATTAGGGATGGAGATGAAATGCAGCTATGTATTAAAATTAATCAATATTCAAACAATTGTCAAAGAAAAACCTCCAAAGAATAATCAGGGAGTGCAGCCTCATGCAACACTTCATCCATGAGAAGAACATCTTTCCAAATAACTCCTGCATGCATTGGTAGGTATTGCAAGGAGTTGCATTAAGGTTGCAAAATGAGAAGGAAATGACTTCAAAATCAAACCCAATATCAAATCATTTTCATTAAAGCTTCAATAAAATTGATAAGCAAGGCTGGGTAGAATTCTTTTGATACTATTTTTTAGTAAGTAATGTTCTAAAGCATCATCCTACTTGTCATGGACCATTACTAGGAGGAAACTAAGAAACTCTATTATATCCCTAGTAGACTACAAAAGCCAATAGGAAAAAACTACACCTAGCATCAAAGGGTAATGACACAAACCCGAACTCCAGTTGGTAGGTATAGTAAATTTGCCCAAAGATGTTTGAAATGCTAACACAAATGGAGCTTCTAGGTAAATATTTTGCATTAGTGCTATTCTCTAGAGCTACACTGGCAGCTATTGTGCATCAGCAAGGACTTTCAATGGTTGTTCCCTGGTAAGGCAGTCTTACACATACTGCAACAATGGGCATTTGATGTAACTTAGCCTTGACTACATTGTCACAGATAAAAAGAATCAGAAGAGAATTGACTGTATAATTAAAGAACTTGTGCAGCAAGTTTATTAGAAGGATGGATTGCATGGGCAGGCTTAAAAAATTGTTCTAGTATAAGGGGCACCAGAGTTATGTAGGGTAAAAGACAAGGCAAAAGCACAATTATTCTACTTACGAAGAACACGCAATAGCTCAGCAGAACAAATCCGCTCCTTTACATATTCTCCAGTTGTTTCAAAATGCCTACAAAACAAAACCCCCTTACAGTCTGTGAGCAAAATTCAGCATGCTTCTATGTATTTCAATAAACCAAAAGAAATAACAAGCAGATAACATAAACTAATTGGAGAATTTGATGAAGATACTCACTTACTTGGTAACCAGATCTTGTGCAAGTTTAACTAGTTGGTTTTCTGAATCAGGAAATATCACACAATAAGCACAGAGAGCCTCTGCAAACTCACGAACAGATGCCTACATTTAGAAAATTAATACAAGTGTGGCCTCATTAGTCCAATAATACAGGCAGCTAGGAAAAGTAAGACGTAACTACAAGCAAAGAGTCATCATAAACTGCATTAAATGAAGAAGAAAACCTGAAAAATGATATATCCAAAATTATATATGCACAAACAAACACACACCCCTAGATGCTTCAATTAAACAAAGGTAAGAGTTCCTATTCAATGCCCATCAAGTAAGCTCTTTTCCTTTTTCGTTTGGCAGGAGGGAAGGGAAGGGAAGGGAAGGAGGAGTATGAATATTCACATCCCACCTGCCAAAATTAAGAGACAAAAATTGTTCTACTTTTTCACAACTTACCTCATGAGCAGCAGCAGGTGCTGAACAAGAAATGCTTTCTTCTTTAGAAGAATCCTTAGATTCTACTGAAGCATTGCTTAGTTCTTTAGTCTTAAGCTGAAGATCTGCAAGAGATTGTGCCAATTTTTCCAGTAGTCTAGCCTTTAAGCTTTCCACCTGCCAGTATAGGGAAAATTTATCATATGACATTAATATATCAGAAGAATCATGATAAGATATTTGCTTGAAGTAGAATCCACTAGAGCAAATAAAATTTCACATTTATGCAGCACATGCTACAAAATGTAAGCATTATGAGAATAACAGTAATAACAAAGGAGGAGAACCCTCATTTTTTCTTTGATAAGTACCATAACTTTACAAAGCAAAAAAGAAGCCCAAGTACAAAAGAAGTCTACTATGGGCAATCAAGCTCTCAAAGGACAATGGTCAATCATATTGAAGAGGAGAGTCCTCATTTTTTCACCAACATAATTAGAAAATATGTGCCCTAGGTTCAAATCCAGGAATTAGCCCACCAAAATTGGAGGTAAGGCTGCATACCAATCACTTCTCCCAGATCCTGCATAAGTGTAATCTTTGCACAATGCGTAATATTTTTTTCCCCCCAGCAAATATTCATGCATCAAATATTTTCATTGATTTTTTTTTTTGATAAATAAGGAAAGTTCATTAATCTAAATACCCACACTAGAAGTGTACATGGATAGGAGTACATCAGGCTCGTAAATTACAATGATCAAGCATATCTAAAAGATTAGAACATGAAAAAGAATTAAAAACAGAAATCCAGTCCAGTAAAGAGTGGGGGAGGATGATTTATGTTACACCATAAAACATAAAACACAATGCGAGGCAGCCCTCCACAAATCTATGTTACAATGTCTACCAAAAGGGCCTTGCCAAGCTGTAATAAATTCGTAACACTTTGTGGAATAACCCAAATCACACCCAAAAAACCATAGACCATAGCTCAAAAGCAATGGGATAATGAAGAAGAAGATGATTTACCGATTCCCCACTCCTTTTACACATATAACACTCAAATATTTTCAATGTTATATTCAGTACTGTTCCTTTACATAGAAGAATAACATGTTAACCCTGTTATGCGTAATATGAACCCAAAAAAAGCTGTGAACAAGTGCAGTACAAACCGGAAAATCTAACTGCTTAAGAAGCACTGCAGCCTCAGCTCTTGCTTGTATGGATTCAGAATCTGAGAATAGCTTTCCCTAATTTGAAAAAAAAAAAAAAAAAATTAGGAGACAAGTTTTGGATATAGCAATGACTGTCAAAAAGTTATACAACATGAAATAGACTTCTATTCATCCATCATCATTTTATGAGCATTCTATGGCTCCCAACAGACTGAAATGGTTATTTGTGTGGTCTTGTAGTAAACAAGTATTCATAAATGTCAATTCTCGCATTTTATACATCCATCATCATTTTATGCACATTCCATGGCTCCCAACAGAATTAAATGGTTATTTGTGTGGTCCTGTAGTACAAAACTGTTCATAAATGTCAATTCTCGGATATTGCAGAGTTCAAATTCTATGAAATTTGTCCATAGGTCCTAAAGTACAAGTTGTGGGGAGCAAACATGACAAAATGTGAAATTCCTTGGAGGCTCACTTTTAAAAGATTCCAAGAGCTCTACATGAGTTTGATGCTACTTAGTGTTCGTTTGGCTCTAAATTAAAAAGTCAGCTTATTTTACTATTCAGCGTATTTTGTTATTATTCATGAGCCCCACTGTATTTTTTGGTATTATTCATAGGTCCCACTATATTATTTCAGTTAACTTTTACCTTTATCTACAGTAGTTTCAATCAAAAGTTTTCAGTTTCAGTAAAATAAGCGGATTTCAAACAAGCCCTTAATCATAAAGAGATTCTCAACCTTAAGGCTCATATTTGAATGTTAAAATGTACATGTGGAATAAATACTCATTCCATGTTTGAAGTATAGGCATCATTATCAATATCCAGCATAAAAAGCTAAGACTTGTTTCCCCATCATAGCCACTTTATGCTAAAACATTTTTTTTTATATACTCTTACTGATGTTATGGATCAATGCATGAATTAATAGATGCATGTATGTTTCATATACAGTAGAAATAGAAAGTGGTGATCATATGAAATGAAAGTTGACGAACAATGGGGATTTTAATATCCGCTCATTTTATCATAAGTTACGTGGTTCCTTTTCCCTTGTTTTTTCCTGGAAAGGTATTTGGAAGGTCAAGGCACCTAGGCATGTCTTTTTTTTTGTTTGGACAATCACCTGGGATAGGATTTTCACAGGTAATAATTTGCGGAGTAGGGATTATGATTTTGTTGACTGATGTGCATCATGTGTCGTTGTTCTGGAGAGACAATAGATCATTTGTTGCTGCATTGTGGGAAGGCTCATCGTTTGTGGAGTTTTGTCTTTAGAACTTCTAGGATTCCATGGGTTCTCTCAAGATCGGTTGCAGATTTCCTTTTTGGCTGGTGGAATTGGTTGGGGAAGCACTCATCTAACATTTGGAATTTAGTTCATTTGTGTTTGATGTGGTATATTTGGAAAGAACGTAATTGGCGGACTTTTGAGGACTTGGATAGATTTGATGACCAGTTGCTTACTTTCTTTACTGGTTCTCTTTTTGATTGGTCTAGCACTTGAGGACTTACATCTAGTGAATCTGATGCAGGACAAATTAGGGATTTGTCTACTTTTAGTTGTGGTGTATTTAGGGTAGGCAAGAAGAAGAATTAGAGAGAAGCTAAGGCTGTTTAGGGGTTGTGTGAACAGTACCGTGAACAATAACTCTAAAAAGAAAGAAGAGAAAATAAAGAAAAGAGAGAAAAAGAGAAACAACAAACGCCAACGTGCCTATTGCTCAAAACACTCAACTTTATTAATCAACTCATTCTACTCCTTTAATACATTGAGCACCCTATTTATATTAAGACTTTTACTTGTACTAGTACTATTAGGATTCCTAATAGTACAAGGACTACTATTTAACCCTAATAAATTAAACCAAAACCCATACATAATGACCCATAATTAAATAAGACTCATTAATAAAACCTATGGCCTATAACAATGGCCCATACCCAACAATTGTAAAATTACTAAAATACCCTTGACTTAAGAATAACCAAATAAAATATTAAAACTTAATTAACTACCATGGACGCTTATTCTTGGGCTTTGCCTTATCCTTAGGCTTTCAAAGAGAATATCCTTTCTTTAACCATGTTATGATTTCGCCATCAGAATCTCTCCCTTTGTTTCTTAGCTTTCTTTTTCTTTGCAATTAGTTTCTCTTATCTGTTTTTGCTGTTCTCTCTTTCTTGCAATCTTTTATATGCTTTGTGCTTCTTTGCATAAAGCAGTTTTTTGAATATAAATCTTTCTTACTTATAAAAAAAAGAAAAAGAAATCGAAAGCTCACAAGTACATGATACAATCCATATATAGAGTGCATAAAGACAATTGAAAATAATTTTACAGCAATCTATTACTAAAAATGGGACAGCTGAGTTTCATTGTAAAGCTGTAAAATTAGATGCTACATAGTGAATTATTTAATTACCGGTAAAATAAAATAACAAATAATGCAAGTTTGAACAGTAATCCATTTTGATAGTCACTGATGACTGGTGAGTTTAAATCCAGATATTTTATTTCTGATACCGGAAATCATGGCACCAAGGTGATGTTGCAATGGCATGTAAAGAAGATAATGCCACTGGTCTCCTTTTATAGGTTTAGTTTCACACCTTGACTTGGCGTCTCCACCAAACCAACTTGACTGGTGTAAAATGAAAGGAAATATACCTGCAAGTTCTTTATAATTATAGCCATCGCTTCTTCAGAAGCTTGCTTACAGTCCTGGAATGATGAGTCTCCATATGCCTAATACAGGAAAAATGGAAAAACAATTCACTAATAATGTAGATATTTCAAAGTGACAATAAATAAATGCCCCAATAACAAAATAAACAACAGAGTTGGTAGAAAAATTGACCCAGAAATCAGAGCACCATAATAAAGAAACAAGTAACCTTAAAAATTGGCATAGCTCCAATGTAGAACCTGACTGCATCAGCATAGGCCTCTGATTTGATACACTTTCCAAGTCTCACGGGTAGATCAAAAATGAACTGCTCTTAATAAAAAAGATGAAATCTGTATAACTCATAAATGGCAAACTCCAAAATTTACATATAAGTATCATACATTTATCAGAAATGAATCATAGCGGTCCTGTGAACATAGAGAAAACAATTTTTACCCTTTTACTAAATAAATTTTGGCACAAACCCCATAAATGAGTAAAAGAACTGCAACTTGATCGCTGAGTAGTAAATAGTTACCCCTCTCCTCCCCCCCCCCCCCCCTTCCCCCCCGCTACCACCCCCCAAAAAAAAAAATATTCACACACACGCACACACACACAATTATTACTACAAAATTAGTAGGAGCATCTACTCTAAATGCACTAACATCGATCAATAAGGTTTACTGCACTTCATCACTGGAGAGCCCACCAGTTCACTACTCAAAAAGCATGCATGATGCTGGTACAAGGAGTATAATAACTTAATATCTACATTTACTTGGCACTAGATGCTGTGGAAGCTTAGGTTCACCTTAAGTGACAGACTCGACTCTCGTTGAGAAAAAAATGGGAGCAACATACCTTAAGATTCCATCAATACCTGAACTTAAAAAAAAAAAAATTACATGATTGGTAATTTAATACCTGAACTTTACGAAGAAGGTTATACGTGCGATGCAATTTCTCTATGTGTTCTCTCTTTTCAAATAGCAAAGTGTTCACCCCGTCACTTCTAGATTGCACAGACATTATCTGCATCCAAAGGCAACATGAATATAATCTCTACTCCATTCTTCTTTTCCAACAGGATACAAATAAAGCAAAATCCCACGTACCTTCTCAAGAAGCCCTTCCATGTTTGACTCCATGCCTACAATGTTAGTTTTCATCCTGTACAAAAAAAAAAAAAAAAAAAAAAAAAAAAAAAAAAAACCATTATACGCCATCAATCGATTCTCGAAAGCATTCAGAAACAGACAACAAAATGCACTAGAAAGATCCACAACAACCGCGTAGCGGACGTTCTTCAAATGTGTTAAATAATTACCTCTTAATAGTATCGGTAGCACTAATAAACTTGTTATAATTTTCATAAACCAACATTTGCAAGTCAGTATCGAGATTCTTGATCTCGGCCGCCATTTCTACATGCCTTTGCAGCAACCCTTCTAAATTTGACTTTTCCACCTGAACATTCCAAACCAACACAAACATGCAAAGAACCAAAATTTTTAATTTTAATTCTCAAATTAACTCCAATCTATGTAGAATTCAAGTATGCTGCTAAATCGCAATGGTATGAAATTAACAATGAGATTTTAAAGGTTTTGATCTAATTGAATCAAATTTAAATCGAAATTGAAGAAGATAGGGCGGCGTACCAGGAAATTCATGTAGTGGTCGGGATCGAAGGAGGTGGAGTTGATGTCGTCGAGGGTGATTTGTTGAGGTCTAGACGACGGCGAATCGGGAGAGGGAGATATTGAAGGGTCTGGAGAGTAGAAACTTGAGAGCAGATCTCTCATTCGCTTCGCCTTGTCGTCCATTGGAAGATCGTCCACTCCCATTTTCGCCGATTCGTTTGCTCGAACTCTGAACTGAGACTCTTCTGAGTTTTGGACTATTGGAGATGATCATGTAACGGTGGGGACTTTGGGAGAGATACGGTTCTCTGAAACGATGTCGTTGAGTGTCTCGTTGCCACGACGAGTTTAACGACTTGTCGTCGAACAATATCGTTGATTTTCTTCTCTTTATTTTCAGATTTTCTTTTTTTCTTTTTATATAACTGCTACTACTAGCATGCAACCCATACAAACCAATGAATACATTTAAAATTAAACACAATTTTTATTACAAAAGCATAAATAATTAGTCAAATTAATAAAAAAATGTATGTAACACATGCATACCGTAAGATACATTTAAATTTAAACGCAAATTTTATCATATAAATATAAATAATTAGTCAATTTTTTTTAAGTAAACGTAATTAGTCACATATTAAAATTCTTACATAAATTTAATACTACTTATGAGCATTTTTTATTCTTCTAATTTTTAATAAGATAGAAGGTGTGGTGATCTTTGCTGTGTGGTGATTTTTATTGGGTATATGTGATTAGTTTTTTTTTTTTTTTTTTTTTTAAATTACTTCATTAATATTATATTTTTAATAATTTGCATATTAACTCACTTTATACAAAGATTTAAAACTTAAGTAGACACATATATTAAAATTTAAGTGGATAATTATGAAGTGGTCCACACATAAATTTAGGTACAAGATGCAAAATTGGATTCTAATTTCAAATTCTAATTAAACTTTCTCTGAACTTTGCCTATATATATGGGCAAATTCCAACTTACCCACCTGTGGTTTGATTAAAATTTAAGTTGTTTAGCTTTGGTTTGAAATTTGATACTTACTCACCTGAGGTTTGATTAAAATTTAAGTTACCTATCGGGTTTGAAATCCCATGATGTAAGTGTTCCTTTGGATTATTATTATTTTTAATCTTATTTGATCTTGTACTTTTATGTTTTTTGTGTTTTTGGAAGAGAGATACATACAAATTGAGCAAAATTACATATTTAGCCTTGTTTTTAACATATATGAGAAATGGAAATCTAATTGAGCTAATCTTAGGTGGGTAAAGTGTCAAATTTCTAATCACAGGTAATCAACTTAAATTTTTGCCAAACAACATGTGGGAAGTTGTAATTTTCTCTACATATATATATATATATTGTATTTTCTTTTAATAAGTACATAGTAGTAGATAAGGAGAATAAGAGGCTATCACAAACATTAGACACTATAAAAGAATATAATTTACCTTTGGACTACCACTATGGTGGTTGTAAATAAACCCCACTTCATGGTCATATACAATGAACTAAAAAGACAAAAGTTGTTGTCTTTTCCTTTAAAAAAAATAAAATTTGTCTTTTTTTTTAAGGTAATAAAAGTTGTCATGTTCAATGAGGGAGGACCCTGGATCTCAAGTTAGGGGGTAGAAATAAGTGAAAAAAAAAATTAAAAATATATCAAATAAACATCCATTGCTGACTTTAAAGAGTTCATCAAAAATTCATATTTCATTTTATTAAAGAGGTTCGTTTTGACAACTTTCATAGCTAACTTTCAATACTAACAATGTTTATTGTCGAGTTGTAGTAGAAACGACAAGAGTAAGCACAAGTCTCAATTTAATTTGGTTTTGTTAAATTTGTTTGACATTTTTATCATATTATGTATTCTTCTCTTCGTATAGATTGCCACTCACCCACGGACCCAAACACATATTACCTCCGCTAAATTTATAAGGCACTACTTTTTCGTAATGTTACCCTTTTCTTTTCTCAACAGACCCTTTCTCTCTCTCTCTCTCTCTCTCTCTCTCTCTCTCTCTCTCTCTCTTATGACTTTATTCGTAAATCACAACTCACTTCTCACTATCTCGGACACTCGGCAAATGCAAAAACAAATAACATAGACTCTCAAATGCAATCATAGATTCACATATTCAATTTCAATTCACAATCACCCTTAACCAATTTTTTTTTTTATTTTAAAAACACCACAATCATAAATGACAGATTCACAAATGTTATAATTGTATAGAGTGAAGAGAGAAAAATCACATCAGGATTCAAAATCAATGCTAGGTTTTGAAGTTGAAGGAAAAAAAAAATTACTTGAAGTAGAATGGAGGTTGGAGGCTGTAGTGGTTGGCACTAGAGGTTGGGTGGGTGTTGATATTGTGTTTTGTCTGCCTTCGATTTACATGCCAGACCTTGAAAAATCCAAAAATACCATCTTCTCTCCATGTGGCCTTGAGAACATCTAGAATGACGTGGCACAACTCGTTCAGACACCAGAGCACTTACAGTGCTTCTTTCAGCCAAAATGACCGAAACACCCCTGGTCAACCCTAGGTTGGCTGAATGTCAAACAAGGTCAAAATCTCCTCAAAATATCAACTTTCATAGTTTTACATCAAACTCGAGCTTCTCAGAGATTTTTGGCAATTTTGACCAAGTTTGACCTAGAGTTGACTCTTAGTGGGTCCTATAAACCTTAATTTTGATCCGACCATCAAAACGGGTTGAACCCAACACCATTGCAAAGATTATCAAATTTTCATTTAAATAACTACTCATGGGTCAAAATCGTAGTTAAAACAGTTGAGATATCACAAAAACTGGTTAACACATCGATTGATGCACCGCTAACTTCCCGGAGTCATAACTTTTGATCCGACCGTTGGATTTTTTAGTTCCATACCTTTTTAGAAACTAGAAGTCAAGATCAACCCCATTCGAGGAGCTTCACAGGTGGCGACCCTACAAGGTGCTTCACGTCGTAAAGCGTGTCGGGGCTATAAAAGGCCCCAAGCAACTCCAGACCAGAAAAAAAAGACTTTCCTGGGTCCTGCTCTCTTCCTGGACATTTTCTACACATTTTCTCTCTCCTCTAAACACATTTCTACTCACAAAAACACCCAAAAAACAAATCACAGCCTCTTGATTCTTCTTTTCACCAAAAATACAAGGTAGTGTTTTTATACCCAACCTTCTTTCCCTTGATTCTACACCTTGGATTTGAGGTTTAAGGGGTATGGATGTAGCTTTTTAGCTACTATCCATACCCCTTCTTCTTCAAAGCTTCATCTAGCTTTTATCTTGCTTGTTCTTGCTTTAATAACATGATTTATTGCTTTACCTAGCATGTTCCTTGCTTTATCTTGCTTTTAGCATGCTTTTTAGCTTATTTCCAGATGCTTCTATGTTTTTTCATGTGTTAGTTGCCTCTTCTACATGTTTTATGCTTTATGTCATGCTTTAAATTCTTAGATCTTTTCTTTCCCATGTGTTGATGTTTGAGCCTACATGTTCACATGCTTGATATCACGTCTTCGGCTATGCCTTGCTTAGATCTATATGTTTGTTTGCATGTTCTATGCTTCTATGCCTATGTCCATGTCGGTCACATGCTTGTATTCTTGGGTTTGCATTCTCCCATGCCTTTATGTTTATATCTACATGCTCATTTCCATGCTTATATGTGTAGATTGGTGTGTTTACATGCTTAGATCAATCTTCTTTACATGTTTTATGCCATCATCTATGTGTTTGCGAACTTCATGCCATGTTATGTGCTTAGGCCTAGACCTTGTTTGTCATGCCATGTGCTATTGTAGCCCTTTTGTTTCTTTTATTGCATTTTCTTGTGTTTTGGCCTAATGATTAGGACCCGATCTAGACCCTATGGTCTTTGTCATCGTCCATACACCAAGGCCCATATCAAAGGGTTTGGATCATCCTATTTGCATGTCTATGCTTGCTTGCTTCTATGCTTTATGCTTGCTTGCTTCTATGCTTTATGCTTGTGCTAGCTTCTCTTGTATTAGGCTTTGCCATGCTTGATGCTTTCTGTGGGCTTGATTTTGTTTAATTACATCTGACGCCTATGAGGCCTTGTTTAGATGCAACCATTTGGGAAGCATCTCTAGATGCCAAGTTGCTCCGTACACACCCTTTCCTTTCTGCTCCATGCGATGCTATGCTTACCATGCTTGTTTGTGCCACCCGTTGGCTTTCTATGCGTCTTTACACACTTGCTTACATGTTCATGCATAAATCTTGCTTGCTAATGTGCCATCCATACTTTAACACAATGAAGTTATGGACATCTGATCCAAAACTACATTTGTCCCTTACGAAAACCACCTTTTGTTTGCTTTCTTGCTTGTTTGCTTGCTTTCTTGTTTCTTTGCTTGCCATGTCCATCATGCTCATTTGCTTTATGCTTCTTTCATATGCTTTTTGCATCTTTTCCTTCCATTACTTGTCTACTGGTTTCTTGTCTTTGCCTTTGCATGTACACACATGGAGCGAGGACGCATGGAGCTAGGGCACAGTTTCCCAGGCGCAAGAAAAAAGGGTGAGGATGCGAGCATGTGGATAAAAGCCAAGTGGCTATGTTTAGTATATTTAGGGGTCTAGCCTCTCCCATTTGGTTATGTACTCTTTTAAACCCCATTCCTTCCTCCCTCCTTTCTCTTTTAGATGGGTTGTATTAGGTATATCATGCCATATACCATTCGTCCTCATCTCTAAAGTATGACGACCCCTGTTTACTTTCCTGCACCTATATTTTGGGCCATGCTCTAGGGATGTAGGCATTTACTTTTCTGCTTTGTGTGCTTGCATTGTGCATGATGTATGTATATATATATATATATATATACATACTTGCTCACCCCTTCCGTTGTGATTGTCACAGTCCATGTCACCTAAGGCAAAGCGATGCCTAATTTTTGCTGCGAAAATAAGGTGACATGTCGCCAGATTTTCGTTGTGGAAATCTGGTACTTTGCTTGAATGCCTTAGAAACGTATAGATTGGGACCACTCCCATTCAAAAGCCAAACCTCAAAGCTCCCTATGCATACAAAGCCCCGAAAGCCAATGCCAAAATCATGTTTTTTACTGTCAATCTCCGAAAATTAAGATCTTATCAAAACAAAAGACTGTCCTTGGACAGGCGTTGTGGGGTTTCTAACACCTTCCCCATACGTAACCAAACTTCTAGACTCAAGAATCAAGATTTTTTGTCATCCACATTAGATTAGGAAAAATGCCATTTTTCTCAACCTAGGATTGGTAATAAAATTAACTAGAAACAGGTGACCTATCACACCTTAGAAAAACCCAATGATTGGTGGTGACTTCACTTACCTTTGGTAATCACCTAAAATTTGGCCAAGATTCCTGCCACACTTCCAAAGGTAGACCTACCTTCCTCCCCTGAGAGAGAGAGCACCTAAAGCTCTGCGCGAACCACACCATTATCGAAAGGGGCCTCCAACGGGCCTTACTCACGTGAGAGTGTTGCCATGGCTGGTGGTCGAACGAAGGCCCGACGGTTTTTTCTGATCGAGGCCGAGAGTCGATAGACTGGCGACTCCACTGGGGATCGATGAGAGCTTAGCCTTTAGAACTTTTGACAAAACCATAATCTTTGGACATTGGCTTTCAAAAACACAGAAATTGGCATTAGCCTCTGAGGCTTTCCTTTTGAAAAAGGCTTTTACTATATCCTAATAGACTATTTTCAAAAGAGCAAAAAAATCTTTTTCCAAAAAATCCTTTTCCAAAAGGGAGGCTGTAAGGTATTTTCATGGGGCTTTACCGCTTTCCTGACATGCTTTATCGTTTTCCTCACATGCTTTACTACTTTCCTTACATGCTTTACAGCTTTCCTTCACATGCAAATATAGGGTAGCAAAACTTAATTTTCGATACACCTTTATCTGCTTTCGTGTGCGTATATATATATATATATATATATATATATCTGATGTGTTTGGAAAAATTCTTTCCCTTTCATTAAGGATTGCATGACATATATGCCCTTTTTGAGCTGTACCTGGGCTTCACACTGCTGGTGTAGTCACATCTCTTTGGGGATTTCATCACCCCATTTGCAGATGCCCAGACACAAACATCGGCAGTGTTACTCATAGTTAGATCTGAAGCTAACTTTGTAGGCATTTCTAGGTCCATGGGTGGACAGGAGTAGCTGAAAAGGCCTCCTTGATCCTTCCTACCCTATAACTTCCATAAAGGGAAGGTATGGCGATTGAGTCCCCTTAGGATAGGAACAACCTACCAGTTTAGCCTTTGCATACAGTTGGCCTAGTTATGTCAAATCCATAAGGACTAGATTAAGCCTAGAGCCCATGAGGACTAGGTAAAGCCCAAAGAGTGAACATCCAAGCCTAGGAAAGGATACCCTTATAGGACTAGAGGTTAGGGGAAAGTGTTTTGTAACAGGCGCACCCTTTTTGCTTGCACCAAAGAAATTGTGCTCTACTCCAGTTTCTTTCTATCCTACTTACACAACATCCATGACTAAACCCCTAGGGAAAGCAACCCCATTGCTTGTACATGATAGATCATACCCCATCCTTAAGGGTTTACAACCCTACAAAGGCACTCATACATACACTAAATGGTTCCGTCACCTAATTGTTCAAAGATAAAATTTGTGGCAAGTAGTCGAAATTCTGTTCTAGAGTAAATGATGTAGAAAAGCTATCAAGAATTCCAAAGCATCAAGAGTCCAAGAGCTTTCCTAGGAAGAATCCAAAAAGATTGCAAAAAGGTCCAAGTTGCCAAAAGGTCCTCGATGTCAAGAATCCAAGGGCTCCCTCAGAAGTTCCAAATGTCCAAGAGATCCATGCTGTCCAAAAGCTTCCCTTGAGAAGTTCGCATCGTCAAGGGCCAAGTTTTTTCTTGTAATCGCATTTACTTGTATTGTAAAAGGCCCATTTTTGGAGCTATTGAACTCAATCTTGTAAAAGAAAACCTTGTACAAGAATTTTGTTTTTCATGTAATCAAAAGCAGGGCATGTCCCGTATTGTCTAGCATGTCATGAAAGTTTTTTACTTGCCAGTCTCATGCATTAATCTCGCATTATAATAAAAATTCACCATGATGAATACCCGATCAAGGGTGCAAAAGCCAATTTTTTCTGAAAATGGTAGGTGCATGTTAAATAGCAAGGGCATAAACTAACTTGATTTTGGTGTTGTGTTTCCACATTGTCAAATGCACCCCGATTCTTTCACCTCCTATTTTTTCTCAGGATCAAAAGATTGCAAAAAGAAATAGTCTAAGCTACCACCACGTTGTGATCCCATCGTCACTAGGTCTCATGTAAGAGAGATGTCTACTAGTGGTACTTCTCCCCATGAGGAAAATGCTTAGGAAATTGCTTTTCTGAAAGAGCAAATGGCAGAAATGATGTGTATGATGCAACAACTGGTTGTAGGAGAAGGACAGAACTCCTCTGGTCATAGTTAGGGAGGTCCCCGAATCGAGAATGAAAATCAGCCCCTACTAGAACAGGATCAGGGCCACAATATACCGCCCCAAGGTAATGACCAAGAAACAAATTCTTCTAAGGACAAGACCCTCAAATCTGGGATTGGCTAAGTCAAGAGCCAAATGGAAACTCTGGCCAAAAACCTTCAAATCATAAAGGGCTCTAGCACCCATGGAAGCGTTGATCTAGACAGTTTCACCAACTTCCCCCAGGTTGTTATGCCTCCCAAGTTCAAGGCACCAGAGTTTGTTAAGTATAATGGTACAAGAGATCCTTATGTGCACTTGCGCATGTTCTGTAGGAAGATGACTCTGTATAGGGATAATCACCCTTTGCTTTGCTAGATTTTCCCTGATAGTTTGACCAGCCCCATGGACACAAGGTATGTGAGATTGGAAAGGCCTTTAACTGGAGGGAAATGACCAACTCTTTCCTAGAATACTACCGGTTTAACACTGAGATAACTCCCGACCGCACGGTCCTTATGAGAATAGAGAAGAAGAGTGGGGAATCTTTCTGAGAATATGCGTAGAGGTGGCGAGAGCTAGCCGTACAAGTGCAACCCCCCATGATGGAAAATGAGATGATTAAATGGTTCATTGATGACCTTAAGCCTCCTTACTATGAGAAGATGATTAGAACCCAAGTCACACATTTTGCTAGCCTCATCCCTATTAGGGAGCATATTGATGAGGGTATTAGGAGCAAGAAGATCGTGGAACCCGAATCCTTGAGTTCTATGGTTGAATAACAAGTCAAGAAAATGACTAGCTGCAAGACTAAGGAAGCTGATGTGCACATGGTCAACAATGCATCTAAAAGGCCTAGGGGTATTACTGTTGCTTATGCAACCCTAGTTGCTGGACCTTATCAGTAACAGACTCAGTCTACTCAAGCACCTAACTGAGCCTTTAATCAGAGAAGGAGTCTAGGCCCACCTTGTCTCCCTAGGAAGGAAAATCGGAAGTACACTTTATTACCCATGCCCGTGGCAGATCTCTATGCTTACTTGCTAGAAAGAAAGCTAGTGATACTAATATTTGCAGGCCCAGAGAAGGCCCTCCATCACCTGGATTTGATCCGTCTAGGAAGTGTGAACACCATTTTGGGGCTGAGGGGCATACTCTGGAACAATGCTACCAGTTGAGAGACCGTATCTAGGATCCTATCGATAACAAGTTGATATAGTTCGATAATGCTGCCGCTCCAAACATCATCACCAACCCTTTGCCTCCCCATCAAGAAGGGAATGTAAATGTCATCATCACAGTGGAAGAAAGGGTCTTATATTTCTCCTCACCGTCATTCCCATGGAAGGCTATGCTTCTAGCCTTGGTCTAAGAGAGCCACCTTGATCTTAAGGGTATGGGAACCCTAGGATTTGATTGGGGAATCTGCTCATTTTGTGATAGAGGATACAAGCATGCCTTGTTTGATTGTAGAGTGCTCCAAGCACAAGTTCAAAGTCTAGCTGATCGTGGTATTATCTAGATTGAAAGGGAAATTGTGAGATGATTGCATGGTAGCCAGCTTATGTCCTCTAGCTACCCAGTCAAGAATTAGCTGTAATGCTATATCTGTTGGATTAAGGAAATATTGGGACAAATATCTATAGAAACGCCTCGGTAAGTTTACTTAAGTACCTCCTTCTTCAGTAGTCATTGAGGAGATCATAGAATCACCTACGGATCCGGAGTCATCATATTCAAGTAAAGGGCAAACCCCGCCAACCATCGAGGGGTTCACTCTTCTGGTTCTTGCATTGCCGGTGATCGTAGGACCAGCTTCATTATCAGTTGAGGAGGGAACTACTATTGTTCCCGTTATCCGAGGTTTCAATCCTCTTATTTTGCCGAGGCCTACCTCTGGAATCTCTGGAGTATCCGGTTCAAAGGCCCTCAAAGCCATGATCTCCACTAGAACCGGAAAAAAGGAGGTTTACTCCAATATCTCTTCAGGTCTATTTGGGCTTACTAGGAATGGCTGTTGCTATACACCTGAGGAGCTAGAAAAGAGAAGGAAAGAGATTGGCAAGAGTATAGCCGAGCCTGTTAGGAATAGGGTTACAACCAAAGAAGCCGAGAAATTCTTAAAAATTAACAGAAACTTAGAATACAGTGTGATTCAGTAGCTAAACAGGGCACCGGCTTAGATTTCTATCTTAGCACTGTTGCTATCCTCCGATGTCCACCATGAGGCTCTTTTGAAAGTCTTGAAAGAAACATGTATTCCTATAGGTGTCACAGAATCCTCCTTTGAGGGTTCGGTCTTAATGGTGTTAGCCACCAACTAGATGTCCTTTACAAATGATAAACTACCACCAGAGGGTAGAAAGCATACTTTGCCCATGCACGTTATGGTGAACTGTGAAGATATGATCGTCTCCAGAGTATTAATTAACAATGGATCAGCCTTGAACGTGTGCCCGATGTTTGCAATAGAGCGCCTGAATATGGATACTTCTCTTATTTGCCCTACTACCATGATCATTAAAGCCTTTGATGACATTCTTCGAGAAGTGCAAAGTGAGATTGAATTGGCAATTGGAATTGACCCCAGGTGTTTCACGGTTAACTTCCAAGTCATCAAGGTGAATTCCCCATATAATATGCTCCTAGGGAGGCCTTGGCTACACGCTTCGGGCACAGTTGTGTCTACCCTTCACTGGAGGCTCAAGTTCTCCTCCGAGGATCAGTTTATCACTATTATGGCTGAAGAACCCTTAACCATCTTCAAGGAGAC
The DNA here is from genome assembly GCA_032878915.1 of Castanopsis chinensis. Lineage (NCBI taxonomy): Eukaryota > Viridiplantae > Streptophyta > Magnoliopsida > Fagales > Fagaceae > Castanopsis > Castanopsis chinensis. Next base: position 11,553,960 of record JAVQMG010000115.1, on the reverse strand, counting down.
TTCTATCCCTTAAATTGGTGCTAATGCCTTTCTGGAGACAACTTTCCATAGTTTCGAGCTAGTTTCCATGATTTCCAGAGCTTCAGAACTCGAGTTAGCATGGCCCTCCGCTACTTTAATGGCTACTAAAGAGATGCTCAAATTTGGCTATCAATTAGGCCAAGGCCTCAGTGTCGTAGGACATGGGAATGCTTCTCTAATTGAACTCCTAGACAACAAATGAGGATTTAGTCTAATCTATGACCCCTCTGATGAAGAACTTTCCAGAGGAAAGAAAAGGAGGTGCACTGGCCATGGGATGTCCATTCCCTATATCAGGGTCACTTTTTCGGCCTCGATTGAGGTCATCAAATCAGAAATGGCACAGGAATCAGAAGAGGAGGAATCAGATCTAACTTGTCTCATCCGCTTGTGTCCTGAAGAATTCTCAGTGAATGCCATCATATCCCCTGGGGATGATCTGACTTCTACTATTAGGCCTTGTGTGTCAAGCAAGACAATTGGCTATCTGGGACATGCCGACATCGCAAATCGAGAAACAGATTCGCATCTTCTTAGGCAAATTCAATTACATAGCTCATTTCATAGTGTAGTTGACCGCCATATGTGATCCACTGTTCAAGCTCTTAAAGAAGGACACAAAGATAGAATGGATAGATAAGTGCCAAACGGCCTTTAACAAGATTAAGCAGTATTTGTTGAACCCTCCTGTTCTGGTTCTCCTGACACCGGGATATCCGTTGATCCTTTACTTAGAGGTACAAGAAACGTCCATGGGTTGCATGTTAGGCCAGCTAACTGAGTTTGATCAGAAAGAAAATGTGATTTACTATTTAAGCAAGAAGTTCACCAGTTGTGAAATCAACGATATTGCCATTAAGAAGACGTGTTGAGCCTTAATGTGGGCCTCTCACAAAATGCAGCAGTACATGCTCTACTACATCATGCGGCTCATTTCTCGTATGGATCCCATTAAGTACATCTTTGAAAAGCCAGCTCTTACAGGGAAGATCTCCTGTTGGCAAATTTTGCTCTCCGAATTCGACATTATGTTTGTGACGAGAAAGGCCATCAAGGGCCAGGCCATAGCCAACTACCTAGCAGGCCAGCTGCTGAATGATCCAAAACTTTCAGAATCACTCTTCCCTGATAAGGATGTCATGGCACTAGAATCAGAACCAGACAGTGTAGAACCGTGGCGTTGGAAGCTTTATTTTGATGGAGCCGCCAATTCTACTGAAAATGGAGTGGGAGCAGTCTTAGTTTCCCTCAAGGGCCAACAAATCCCTGTTTCGGTCAAGCTAAATTTTGATTGCACCAACAACATCTCAGAATATGAAGCATGCATAGTCGGCCTGCAAGTGGCCCTAGAGTTCGGCACCTATAACTTGAGCGTCTTTGGAGATTCCTTGTTGATCATCTCCCAAATCAAAGGAAAATGGCAAGCCTGAGACACCAAGTTGATTCCATATCAGAAATTTGTGTCAACTGCTTGATTCTGAAATTTCGAGACATCACATTTTCCTATTTGCCCCAAGCACACAACTAGTTTGCAGACGCCTTGGCTACCCTGGCTAGCATGGTCAAGTTATCAGAAGGAGATAATATGAAGCAATTGCGCATAGAAGTCCATGGCATTCTAGCATGAACATCGAAGAATGCATGAGTGTCGAAGTCGAAGCCAATGGAAAGCCATGGTACCATGATATTAAGGCTTATATTAAGAACAATGAATACCCATCCGGTCTAATGAACTGTGAAAAGAAGTTTATCCAGCGCATGGCTTGCCAATTTTTCTTGAGTGGAGAACTCTTGTACAAAAGAAACCACGATTCTACCCTGCTTCGATGCGTAGATGCCTTTGAGGCTAATCATTTGATGGAAGAGATGCATGAAGGCTTACTCGAAGCTCATGCTAGTGGACCCCTTTTGGCCCGCAAGATTATGAGAGCCGGATACTATTGGCTCACCATAGAAAGTGATTGCATTAAACATGTGAGGACATGCCACCATTGCCAAGCCTATCAAGACAGGAAGAATGCTTCTCCTCAACCTCTGCACTCTTTAACAGCACCATGGCCTTTCTTAGTCTGGGGTATGGATGTCATCAAACTCGTGATTCCAAAAACTTCAAATGGTCATGAGTACATCTTAGTGGCCATTGATTATTTTACAAAGTGGGTGGAAGCTACTTTATACAAAAGCGTCATTCAAGTATTGGTAACCTGGTTCTTGAAACATAACATTATTTGCTGCTACAGCGTGCCGAGAGAGCTCATTATAGATAATGGGGTGAACCTAAATGGGAAAATGATCTAGCAACTTTGCCAATAGTTCAAAATCAAGCATAGAAATTCGATTCCCTATCGCCCTTAGATGAATGGTACAGTGGAAGCCGCTAACAAGTACATAAAGAAAATCTTGGTGAAGATGACAAACACATATAAAGATTGGCATGAGTACTTGCCATTTGCCTTGTGTGCATATCGCACTTTTGTATGTACTTCCACAGGTGTGACCCTGTATTCATTAGTATACGGCATAGAGGCTGTCCTCCTCGCAGCGATAGAGATCCCATCTCTTAAGATTTTATCTTAAGCAAAGCTATCAAAAGCTGACTGAGCTTGTTCCCAATATGAACAATTGAACATGATAGATGAAAATTGCATGACCGCAATGTGCCATGGATAGTTGTACCAACGCCGCATTGAGTGAGCATTCAACAAGAAAGTTAGACCTAGGGTCTCTGAAGAAGGTGATCTAGTCTTGAAGAAGCGCAACCAGGCGATCACAGTGGAAAGTTTGCCTTAACTTATGAGGGTTTATATATGGTAAAGAAGGCCATTTTCGGAGGAGCCTTGATTCTAGCCGACATGGACAGGCATGACTTCAATATGCCCACCAATTCTGACGCTGTCATATGATACTTTGCATTAAGGAGCCTCTCAGTGCACCTTATTTTTATATTTTTATGTCAAAAAAAAAATGAACAAAAAAAAAAAAAAGTAAAAAGGGTAGATTGAAAACCCAAAAGGGCGGTCTATGCAAAAGGAAAGCCAAAAGAAAGAGAGTGTGAGAAAATACAAAAGGTAGATTGAAATCTCGAAAGAGCGGTCTACTCAAAAGGAGAGCAAAAGAAGGAGTGTGAGAGAGCCTACTAGATTGAAAACTCGAAAGGGCAGTCTAGGCAAAAATTAAGGCAATCAAAAGTCAGTTGAACTATGTGATGACCTGATTCTTCCTAGTGGAGGTACATAGGCAGTCATCTTGGTTCGGTCACGTCTTAAAAGAAAAATCAGTTGGCTCGGCCTGCTTGAATTTCTTCTCTAGATCAAAAAATTAGATGGATCTAGCATCTAAGACAAGATGTGAAGACTGTTAGGATGTGTGCCCTTAAATCCTATTGTATGATACTATGTATGACATTATGTATAACTTAATGTTGTGTTTAATAAAGTTTTTTTATTTTTATATAAAATAATGGTAACATGAATATTGAGACATTATCGATAGTCCATGAGATGCATAGTATGTGATTTATGTGAAAATTCACGAAATATATAAATTATAAATTCTTTGTAAACTCAGAATTTATAGTTCGTAGTCGGTGATGAAATTGGGCATTTCATCTGCGAAGACTATAACGTATCAACTAAGATGATTTGTCTTGATCATGAAAGTGGAGACTTCTAGTTGATATGTTGATATGTTTTAAGAGTTAAGACATATTGAACTGGACCGCTGTGAGATTTTGTGATTTTCCTAATGACTGTCAAATGAATAATAAATTTCACGGCTTCTATTTACATGAACTCTTAATCCTGAGAGGATATTGGACCTGATCATGAAGTATAGGTTACTTTGATATATCAAGAGTGAGATCTAAAGTAACGGTCAAAACTTCAGTATGTTGGGCAGCCACATTTAGTATTGATGGAACATATATTCTCAAGATGAAATTCATAGTCTTTTGATGGAGATATAAAATATTCCCTTGAGATAAGTTTAACGAGTTTAGTTATTCAGAGAGTTAGGCCTAACCACTTTGGTAAGAAATTACTAAAGTATATATTTATGAAATTGGATTTCATAAATATATAATGAATAACTTTAAAGGATTAAACTGGGTACTCAAGGATTAATATGTAGTAATTTTCAAAGTGGCAGTCTATATTCACGACTTTGTATTACTAGGAATATTTTATAAAGGGATTGCGTGTATAATAAAGTCTTGGGATATAATTTATTAATAAGGCCTAGAGTACAATTATATTTATATAGTGGTATTAAATATAATTAATGATAATTTTGGACTTATCAAGAGTTGACGGAAAAGCCCAAGGCCCATTGGAGCTAGTGTCTTATTGGTCCCACTTCAAGCTACATACTAAAGCCCAATTGAAAAGGCCCAATAGGCCTGCCCAATTAGATAAACAGTTAGTTATAAAGGGAGAAACATACATATATTTTTTTTGGTAAGCGTAGAGAAAAAGAAAAAGAGAGAGAGTGAAACACTCTTTCATTCTCCCTTGGAAATTGATTGAGAGATCACACTTTTTGGGCGTAAAGTGGAATTGGAGTGAAGATTAAAAGTGTTCCCAAGTGCTTCTAATTTTTGTTTTGAATTTCTCCACACCAATGTACGCTTTCTTATTCTTAAATTCTGATATTTGCATAGTTCATGTTATTAATCATGATAAAATAGATCCATGTTTGTTGCTTCCGCTATGTGTTTTGTATGAAATATAAAACCTTTCCAATAATTAGTATCAGAGCCAGGTTTTTATCTCATGATTGTATAATATGAGATTGAATTTTAGAATTTAAGAAAACCTTTATCTTTGTATTTCAATTTTCTGCATGATATGGATACAATGAAGAGGAGTCGTATATTAACAAAAGTAGTTTTTTGATAATAACTACCTTAAAGAGTAGTTTTTTGTGTGAAGCCGTGCCTTATAGTAAAGTGCTTGGATATGAATACAATTGAGTGTTGATGCATTGATTGTTATATTCATGAATTTTGTACGGATTGCATGAATATTGATTGTTGGTGTAACTGTCTTTTTCTTTGCACTATTTGGTTTATGATTGCATGGCTTGAACTTAAATGAACGGCTTAGATTTTAATGCATGGATTGCATGGCTTGATTTTAAGTCCACGGCTTGGCCATCTTGCATATATTAAACCATGTAATTGTCATGTGCATTTAAAAGGTTGAATCTGCATATTGTATTAAGGATTCTAACCATCTGGAGATTATATATATATATATATATATATAATGTAATAATTATATATTACATATAATAATCCGTATATTATATATATATATATATAATATAGTTTTATAATGTAATATGAGTTTATATTACGTTATATATATTTATATATATTAATGCTAGGATTATAAAATTTATTCCTAATGAGATTAGAATTATGTTTTCAAGGGTTTCTAGCATCATTATGGTTCTTGGTCTTAAAAACCTTTAATTTAAAATATCAAGTGGGAGAGAGATGCAAGGGTTGAATCTCATGGTCTCTATTATCGGTTCATAGTAGTGTGGGATAAGCACCTCGTCTTGGCGTATATGCCTTGCAATCCCAAAGGGGGGGTGTTTATTTCATAGTACTACAAAATTGAACTTACTCGTTTAAAGTAGTGTGGATAAGCACCTCGTCTTGGCGTATATGCCTCACGATCCCAAAGGAGGGTGTTTTGTTCCATGGTACTACAAGTTTGAACTCTATAAAGGGAGAATGAAATGTGGCTACCCATGATTCTAGATAATGGTGTACACTAGACTAAGTGTAATGTTAACCTCCCAAAGGAGTTATGTCATTATTACTTAGAGACTAAAGGTAATACGACATATTGTTAGTGTTTGGTAAGAGTTATCATGATAGCACTAATAATGAGAATAGTTCTCAACCAATTAATGTGTTTATAATAAACTTGCTACCAAGGAATTATAGACATGGATTGGATTGTCGTTGCATATATTATTTTATGGTTTTATTAAGGCTCCATATTATATGCTTATATGATAAATTGATAATGTCCAGTTTACTTATTATATTCATGTTTATTATTTTCATATTTAAATCATGACATCATTTAGCCCACTTGTTGCTATTTTTAATCAAAACAAACTGACTGGATCCAACTATGTTGACTGGAAAAGAAATTTGAATATTGTTCTTACAGCTGAAGAGCACAAATATGCGCTTACTCAACCATGTCCTAACTTTCCTTCATTAGATACTTCTCTTGAGGAAAAACAACGATATGATCGTTGGCAGAAATCTAATGAGATGGCTAAGTGCTATATCCTAGCATCTATTTCAAATGTTTTACAGCATCAAATATAGGATGTAGAACTTGCTTTGGACATAATGCTTAGTTTGAAGGAGATGTTTGTTGAGCAAGGTCGTTTTGTAAGGCAAGAAACTATGAGGTAGATTTATAATATCAAAATGGCTGAAGGTACTTCAGTGAGGGAGCATTGTCTTAGAATGATCTCTAATCTGAATACATTGGAAGTTTTAGGTGTCGATATTGATGGAGAATCCCAAGTGGATATGATACTCCAGTCACTACTGGAATCATTCGAGGAATTCAGACCTAATTATAATATGAACAAAAAGATTTATTCATTATTTGAATTAATGAATGAGTTGATAGCGGCGGAAGGCATCCTTGGTACTTTTAGTGTTGCAGCCAATGTTGGTGAAGCTTCTACTTCTCAACCTAAGTCGAAAGGCAAGGGTAAGAAGAAGAAGAAGAAGAAGAAGAAGAAGAAGAAGAAGAAGAAGAACTTTACTAAGAAAGATAGTAAACAAATTGCCTTAGGAGTTGCCAACAAAGGAAAGAAAACTAAAGAAAAGTGTTTCTATTGTGGTGAGAAAGGACATTGGAAGGAGAATTGTCCAACATTCAAGGCTACCAAGAATGAGGGTATGAAAAGTTCATTTCTTATTGAAATATGTTTGGTACAGAATCCAACAGATTCCTGATGTGTGGATTCAGGTTGTACTAATCATATCTACAATTCTTTGCAGGGGTTCTAGGAGACCAGAAAGTTGAACGAGGGAGAACTATTTCTTACTTTGGTTGATGGGAGCAGAATTCCGGTTGTACCTGTTGGAGTGTTTAATTTATACTTTAAGTATAGAGTTTTAATATTAGAAGACTGTTTGTATGTACCTAATGTTTGTAGGAATTTAATTTCTTCAATTTACTTAAGTAAATATGGGTATTGTGTTATCCTGAAAGACAATGTTGTAATAAAGAAGGATAAAATGTTTATCTGTTCTGGCAATATTACGGATGATCTTTATATTTTAACTCCTAACAAGCATGAATTATACAATTCTGCATTAAATAGTAGCTCTCATGTAAAATCATTAAAGAGAAAGTTTTTTTCTACTAATGATGCATAGCTATGGCACTTGCGTTTGGGTTATATTAATTTAAATAGGATTCAAAGACTAATCAAAGATGGACTTTTACAGCCCATGGACTTCGATGGTTTTCCAGTTTGTGAATTTTGTTTGGAAGGTACAATGACCAAACGACCTTTTAATGCAAAAGGTAGAAGAACCCAAGAGTTGCTTGAATTAGTTCATACAGATGTTTGTGGTCCTATGTCAATCCAAGCAAAAGGAGGTTATGAGTATTTCATCACTTTTATGGATGATTACTCAAGATATGGTTATGTGTACCTAATGAGATGGACGTTCGAAGCCTTTGAAAAGTTCAAAGAGTTTAGGGCTGAAGTTGAAAATCAATTGGGTAAACGCATAAAGGCCATTCAATCTGATCGAGGTGGCAAATACCTTTCTTGGGGATTTCAAGGATTATCTAATTCAAAATGGGATTGTTTCCCAATTGACTGCACCTGGAACTCTCTAACAAAATGGTGTAGCAGAATAGGACTTTTTTAGAAATGGTTAGGTCCATGATGAGTTACTCAACTTTACCAGTTTTTTTTTGGGATATGCACTAAGAACTACTATGCATGTTTTGAATTTGGTTCCATCAAAATCTGTTCTCAACACACCCAAGGAATTGTAGACTGGGCGCAAGCCTAGTATGAAATATCTCCATATTTGGGGATGTCAAGCACATGTGTTGAAAGGGAAGTTTGATAAGTTGGAAGCTAAAATGGAAGAATGCATGTTTTTAGGGTATTCCAAAGAAACCAATGGTTATTTATTCTATAATCATAAGGATAACAAAGTGTTTGTTAGCACCCATACCAAATTTATGGAAGATGATTATGTGAATAATTTTAATCCTAGAAGTAAAGTTGTATTGGCTGAAATAGATGAACCTGTAGTTGAACAACCAATGGATGAAACTAGGGATGATGCGACTGTATTAGATACACCACTAGGTACTACTCATGAGATCTCTAGTACACAGGTGCCTCATTATTGTAGGAGAATTGTTTGACCTCCTATAAGATTTATAGGTTTGGGAGAAACTTATGAAGCTATCTCAGAAGAGGCTGAATCGGATCCTTACACTTATGATGAAGCAATAAATGATATAGATGCACATCATTAGGTCTAAGCCATGAAATCTGAATTGGATTCTATGTATTCCAATCATGTATGAGATCTTGTAAAGGCGCCTAAAGACATTAAACCTATTGGTTGCAAATGGGTTTACAAGAGGAAGAGAGGGATAGATGGAAAGGTTGAAACCTTTAAAGCAAGACTAGTGGCGAAATGGTATACACAAAAAGAAGGTATTGATTATGATGAATCATTTTTTCCAGTAGCCATGCTTATGTTTATCAGAATTCTTTTTTTCATTGCTGCTCATTATGATTATGAGATTTGGCAAATGGATGTTAAGATTGCATTTCTTAATGGCAATCTTGAAGAAGAAATATACATGTTGCAATCGGAAGGTTTCATAGCAAAGAACCAAGAGCATATGGTATGCAAGTTGAAAAGGTCCATTTATGGACTTAAGTAAGCATCTAGGTCATGGAACATCAGATTTGATCAAGCAATCAAGTCATTTGGTTTTGAACAAAATCTTAATGAACCATGTGTGTACAAAAGACATCGAGACAAAGTAGTAATGTTCCTAGTGCTTTATGTTGATGATATTCTACTTATTGGAATGATGTAGAGGTAATGTCATCAGTTAAAGTTTGGTTGTCTAGCCAATTTGATATGAAGGACTTGGGTGAAGCTAACTTTATTCTAGGGATCAAGCTTTGGCGAGATTGTAAGAATAAGATGTTAGGCTTATCACAAGCTGGATATATAGATAAGGTTTTAAAAAGGTTTAACATGCAAAACTCCAAGAAAGGATTGCTTTCTTTTAGACATGGAGTTTCTCTATCTAATGACCAAAGGCCTAAGACTCAAGAGGAAGAAAATATGATAAGACAAGTTCCTTATGCTTTTACAGTGAGAAGTCTCATGTATGCCATGCTTTGTACTAGACCAGATATTTGTTATTCAGTTGGTATGGTCAGCCGATATCAATCAAATCTAGGACCAAAATATTGGCAAGCTGTAAAGCATATTTTCAAGTATCTACGGAGAACGAGAACTTATATGCTTATTTACCATAGTGAGGATTTGATTCCTTTTAACTATACAGATTCAGATTTTCAATCGGATCTTGATTTCAGAAAATCCACTTCAGGATGTGTTTTCACCTTAGGAGGTGGAGCCATAAGTTGGAAGAGTGTTAAACAATCTTGCATTGTGGACTCTACCATGGAAGCTGAGTACATTAGTGCTTGTGAAGTAGCAAAGGAGGCTGTTTGGCTCAAGAAATTTCTTTCTGATCTTGGTGTTGTAAGAATGGAGCAAGTTCCCATCACATTGTTTTGCGACAATAATGGAGCATTGCATAATCCAAAGATCTAAGGAATCACAAGAAAGGAAAGTACATTGAGAGGAAATACTACATCATTCGAAACATTGTTGCTCGTGGAGATGTTGTGGTAGCAAAGATTGAAAGTGCAAATAATCTAGCAGATCCTTTTACCAAAGTCTTGCCTCAAAGGACTTTCGAGTCACATTTGGGGGGAATGAGAATTAGATTAGTGCATAATAGTCTTTAGGGCAAGTGGGACATTGTTAGGATGTGTGCCCTTAAATCCTATTGTATGATGCTATGTATGACATTATGTATAACTTAATGTTGTGTTTAATAAAGTTATTTTATTTTTATCTAAAATAATGGTAACATAAATATTGGAACATTATCAATAGTCCATGAGATGCATAGTATGTGATTTATGTGAAAAGTCACAGAATATATAAATCACAAGTTTTTTGTAAACTCAGAATTTATAGTTCGTAGTCGGTGATGAAATTGGGCATTTCATCTGCGAAGACTATAATGTATCAACTAAGATGATTTATCTTGATTATAAAAGTGGAGACTTCTAGTTGATATGTTTTAAGAATTAAGATATATTGAACTGGATCGCTGTGAGATTTATTATTCTCCTAATGACTGTCAAATGAATAATAAATCTCATAACTTCTATTTACATGAACTCTTAATCCTGAGAGGATAATGGACCTGATTATGAAGTGTAGGTTACTTTGATATATCAGGAGTGAGATCTAAAGTAACAGTCAAAACTTCAGTATGTTAGGTAGCCACATTTAGTGTTGATGGAACATATATTCTCAAGATGGAATTCGTAGTCTCTTAATGGAGATATAAAATATTCCCTTGAGATAAGTTTAATGACTTTAGTTATTCAGAGAGTTAGGCCTAACCACTTTGGTAAGAAATTACTAAAGTATATATTTATGAAATTGGATTTCATAAATATATAATGAATAACTTTAAAGGATTAAACCAGGTACTCAAGGATTAAGATGTAGTAATTTTCAAAGTGGCAGTCTATATTCATGACTTTGTATTACTACAATTATTTTATGAAGGGATTGCATGTTTAATAAAGTCTTGGGATATAATTTATTAATAAGGCCTAGAGTGCAATTATATTTATATAGTGGTATTAAATATAATTAATGGTAATTTTGGATTTGTCAAGAGTTGACGGAAAAGCCCAAGGCCCATTGGAGCTAGTGTCTTATTGGTCCCTTTTGCTCTCACTTCAAGCCACATACTAAAATCCAATTGGAAAGGCCCAATAGGCCAGCCCAATTAGATAAATAGTTAGTTATAAAGGGAGAAACATACATGATTTTTTTTTTTGTAAGTATAGAGAAAAAGAAAAAGAGAGAGAGTGAGACACTCTTTCATTCTCCCTTGAAAACTGATTGAGAGACCACACTTCTTGGGTGTAAAGTGGAATTGGAGTGAAGATTAAAAGTGTTCCTAAGTGCTTTTAATCTTTGTTTTGAATTTCTCCACACCAAGGTACGCTTTCTCATTCTTAAATTTTGATATTTGCATAATGCATGTTATTAATCATGAATGAAATAGATCCATGTTTGTTGCTTCCATTGTGTGTTTTGTATAAGATACAAAACCAATTTTTCCAACAAAGACGCCTCTGAGATTGCTCTTTGTCTACAATATTGCCACGACTCAGTGGTCTGCTCAAGATGTCCTAACTCATACCAATGGCAAATGTTCCTCAATGAGAAAAGGAAAAGATCCATCTAGAATAGGATGTGTCCTTGGAAAAATGAGATATTGATATGCATGGATTTTACATCTATGACTTATTTGTATAACCTTGTATTTTCAAAGTATTTGCCTGCATATTCATTAACATGCCTGTATTGTGTCATTCTTTTTCTTTCATACATTTTGGTATCAAAACATGAATCTTATCCCATAATTATATCCTGAATATCACCATAAACATCTCTCTCCACCATCTCTTAGTTTCTAAGCATGCCCAACAGACTAGACTATGCTTTAAGAACTCAAACAAAAAGAGGAAGGCCTTACGCAATTGCCTAGCAATTTATGAAGGACCTTTCCATACATGGTGGGATACTAATTACATAGCTCATGTGCGGAAACAAAATAAGCAGAAAAGAACAGCAGCAAGTCAAACATGGCCCAACTGATTAGACACGGCCTAACATAATCTCCTAAAACCAGTACGAAGAATCGGGTTCATCATGACCATGAGTGCGAAGTAACCCGGTTGCATCAAAGCCTAGGTCTCTAGCAACCTCTCTGAGTCTGTTATGTGAATGTCAAAGACAGACAATCTCCCTCTCTATCATGGAATCAGAAGTAGGCCCCTGTTTCTTGGTCCCTAGCAAAGCCTACAAGGTGCCCACCTCTGCAGTAGCAACTCTCAAAGCCTCCTCCCTTTCAGCCAGGTTAGTTTAAAGGCAACTAAAGGCCAACTGCGACTCACTAGGCTCATCGCCCTTTTGCCCATACTCCCTTCTCAATGTGGAATGAATGTAGGCGTTTTCCTATACTAGCTTCAATGCTAAGCCATTGGCTTTGCTACTAGTCTCAGCCCTGCTGGCCTTTAGTGCGGCCCTCTCCTTAACCCAAGTATGATCCAAAGTGGCAAACCTCTGAGTAAGATCTACAAGCTTATCCTCCAAAACTATAACTCGGGATCTCAACTGAACACACTCTGCCTCTGTATTGGGAGGGGTCGGCCCTCTCCGATCAAGCTCCGCCCTAAGAGTAGCGAGCTCACTCTCATATGCATTGCTCATCTCCTTAATATCCACTATAAGGGTATTAGTCAGCACCTTGCAGCAATGTTTATCCTTGACGACCTCCCTTAGGCACTTCCTCGGATCCATAAGGTCCCTCTCAACCCCGATCTCAAACTCTAGAGTACAGTCCTTCAAAACATCAGCTGGAAGTGGTAACTCGGTTGAGACTGGTGATGATAAGTCAAACACAAAGGTAGGATCTCTGGTATTTTGCCACACTCTAAACTCAACAGAAAATCACTCCTGGTCATCCCTAGAACAAAGAGGGAAGTCAATGCTCGACTTGCTCGCCTTCTAGAAATAGAGGCATGCCCTGTCACTGCCATATCAATATCCACGAGCCCGTACTTGCAAGTGACAACGGAGAGATCACTAAGTTGAGGGATATGCTGGATACCCCCGAACTGCCCTATAGCCATGCCTAGAAAGTACCCCATGTACCCCTAGATACCCATCAGGGGAATGGCAAGTAAAATGACGCAACTTGACTCTCCAGGTCTAGTCAGTGGGACTCAGGTTGCATAAGTACCTCAATCAACCCTCAGTATCCCCAGAAAAAGGGAAGATCAAGAGCTACAGTGGCCCGAACTCTACTCTTAATGTTGAAACCCTCAGGTTGATCCATGGCAATAACACTCAAGTGGTGACAAAACCACAACTATAGAAGATGAACACAGCAACCTAGCCTACCCCTAATTGTTCCCCAACACAAAGACAAGGACCTAATCATCTTAGAAAGTAGAGTAGGAATGAAAGAGGTACTATAAGGTAGGGCACTCATTAGAGAGAGAACGACAAAGCTTACAGCTCCTGATGATGAAGGAAATAACATCGTACCAAAGAAGGCCATCAGGAAGGCCTGACGCCAATAGGATGTCCACCACTTCTTTAAGTCCAAATGTCATCTCGGTAGCCAACAAGACACTCCAATGGGTGGAACTGATCCTATAGAAAACCAAAGGACATGCTCCCTCCTATCTTACTGCCATACCAAGTCAATGCCTCCACAACGAGTCTCTTCAAGCACAACAAATCAGTGAGTCTTTTGCGATAGTGTGGCTGCACTGGTGGAACAAAAATAATTCTCAAAGGGGTAGAAAGAGAAAGAAAACGATCATACTCCTCCAAGGTAGGCACCAGATCAACATCTCCAATGGTGACACATCTTAAGACGGGGTCCTAACAAGAGGTAATGACCTCTAACAAATTCCAGTCCAATGAGGTGTGAAGAAGAGCAGTAGCATTCTAAGAAGTTGCCTAGTCACCACAAGAAAAGGAGCTTAACCACCTCTTAAGCTTCTTCTCATGATAAGACTCCCTCTCAAGCTCTATTAAAGTGTTGTAGGAGTGAGCACTAAAGCATCCATGAACAGATCTTGCTAAATATGATGATCCGATGAGAATCTACGCAGAAAATGATGAAAAACAGTGTTTTCTACACGTTTTGGGCGAAGAAAAGGGTAGAAGAAGACCCTAGAAAATCCCAGACCAAAATGAGTTAAATTGGGCTTAACCCAGCCTTTTTTGCACGAAAACTAAGGTGGCACACCTTGTAGGGCTGTCGGTGCACCTACAAGTTTCGTCGGCCCTTGGGACACGTGCCAGGGTTTTTCAACCCCCAGGCACAAACCCGACTGTGTTCTAACCAATACCCCTCTATTTGGGACATTTTTGACTACCTTGGAGCAAAGACTCCCTCTTTTTTAGCACTTACCGTAGTGTGCGGTCGGCCTGGCAGTGAACTGGATTGTTAGAAATTCTCTCTCATGCAACAGAGATTGCATAAATCCTACACTGGGGCAGTTTATCTTTGTACGTCTCGTTTAGCACTTCCAGACATCTTGAACCTCAGTTTTCTAAGCTCTGTTCACCCAAATTCAGGGGTTAGTTTAGCCTCGGTAATCAGAGCTCGTAATAGAAGGACACTAGAACCCATTCTCAGCTATCCAGTAGCTTTTTTAGCTTATTTGGAGGACAGAGGAAGTCGTTTCTCAAGATGTTGCCCCATGAAGTCTATCTTTGAATTATTAGACCGAGTAGGCAATAACAGGAGTGATTAGTGCATACCGCCTCATGGCGTGTTTAAGGAGATCTTATTCAGAATGTTCGTATTCATTTCCAGCATTCGGTATGGCCTATGGCCATTTTCAGCCAGTCTGTAGGCTTCGAACCCTACAAAACCCTAAACTGGGGCAATTTATTTCGTGCGGTTCTCTCAGCCTTATCCATTATGTAAGAACGGGTTCGTCCCACCAGGGATATTTCCCTCATGACGAGAATTGCATGAAACCCTAAACTGCGATAGTTTATCTCATGCGATCTCTCCATTCTCTCTCCCCCTGGTGGGACAATCATTGTCAAGACTCATGGATAAAATCGTAAAGCTACGGTACATCAACAACACTTTCACATGCAATTTTCTAGAGTTATGCATGTAAATCCTACCCAGAGGCATTTGTTTTTCACACACGTCAACAACCCTCTCAAAGGAGATTTCTCTATGGTTGTACATGTAAGTCCTAGTTAGAGGCATTCTTTCTCCTGCACCAGCTGTAGGCCTCTCAAAGACAATTTTCTAGAGTTATGCATCTAAATCCTACCCAGAGACATTGCTTTTCACACACATCAGCAGCCCTCTCAAAGGTGATTTTTCTATGGTGATACAGTAGCCCTCTCAAAGGTAATTTTCTAGAGTGATGCATGTTAGTCCTACCCAGAGGCATTGCTTCTCACACACGTCAGCAGCCATCTCAAAGGCGATTTTTCTATGGTGATACATTATCCCTCTTAAAGGCAATTTCCTAGAGTTATGCATGTAAGCCCTACAAAAAGGCATTGCTTCTCACATATGTCTACAACCCTCTCAAAGGCGATTTATCTAGAGTTATACATACAAGTCCTAACCAAAGGCATTGTCTTTCATATACATCAGCAGCCCTCTCAAAGGCGATTTCCTAGAACTATGCATGTAAGTCCTAATCAGAGGCATTGTTTTTCACATATATCAACAGCCCTTTTAAAGTGCCACCTGACCTAGAATGTGAAGCGGAGGTGGAATATGGCTATAAGCCACCCATAACTCCCCTATCATGACCATGTTATAGGCGTGAAGTATGGCCAGCTTGCCCTGAAGTTAGGTCCTCTCTTTGTTTGCGGCACTAGCGTGAGCCTCTCTATCCTCCTGCCAAAGCTCCCTTTTTCGACCTAACACTTGAGCAATCTCCTCTTGCATATATGCCTCCCTAGCAGCAACAGTAGTTTTAAGCTCTGTCACCCTAGCCTGCAAAGTCTTAGCCCGCGATCTCCACTAAGCTCCAGAAGCTACTTGGGCATGAGCGATGCCTCTTTGCACTCTGCTCCGATTCACGGGGATGTCCGCATAATAGGTCCTGCAGAGGATGCTGTAAACCAAATGGCATAGTCTATGCTAGTATCCACATATGCATCAATATAATTAAGATCGTCCATAACGATGAACTTAAATGACAAACCGAGAGGAGGTGGATCCCTAGGCATTCCAAAAACCAGTATAACCTGATGGAAGGTCCTCTCAGCCAAGAAGAACTCCTAACTCAACAGGTTCCAGAACCAATGTCGTACTCTTGACTGGCCCATGGCAACAGTAAGCTCCGGTCTCCCTAACAGTGAGCTATCATAAGGACAAACCACTATCTCACCCTAGGTGACATAATCTAAGGCCGCAGTGGTAGTAGCCGGTTGCACTAAGACAACTCTGGTAATAGTGCAGAGAGACCAAGCATAAGCTTGAGGATAAACGGTCACAGATAAACCCGTGAACTGTGGTCGCAAGGCTGGAATATACTCATAGGCCTACCATGTCAAGATTTGCTAGCACCCTTCTAAGCTCCTTAAATCTCACTGTGAAGCTCACCTCAAGACGGCTATGAAAAAGCCATAAATGATGGACCCCCAGTCATAAGTCCTAATGTCTGAAACCACTCTCAAAGCCCACAATAGCAATTACTGAGGAAATACATGAAGAACCGGCGAAGGTGGATGTTAGTTGGCACTACACTCTAGGGTATGCTGCCCTACAGCAACTTAGTACGGATGTGTGGCGATGTGGTAGGCCCAAAATATGCTCTTGTGCCCTTCATTAGTGGGAGAGGAATCCCCAAGAGCTCACAAGCCAACTCGAAGCCCATGGCATCTTTCGAAATTAGGTATCCATCGAATATAATTCCCAGGATGGCCATCCAGTTAAAAGGGAGAATCGCCTACTCCCCACAACTCAAAAGAAAGGTGCCTGTCTTAGCATGAAACGGCCGCACTAAAGCCTCCCTAATCCTATGCCCCATGGTATATGGAGGGATCTAAAATAATCCTCAAACCCCTGCTTTCTCAGGAAATCCATAATGCCTGTTAGTCTCAGGGTCAGATAGCCGCCGAAGGAAAGTAGACCAAGCACCTCAACCATGGATCTTGTTGGGCCCCTACATTCAGAACCAAAAGCTATCCGTTAGCACATGCATTCAACAAGAATCTAGATGATGAAAAATGAAGACAACATACCTATCCCTTCCATGCCTGAGTGGAAGGATGCCCCTTCGGCCCTTGCTGAAGGTGAGTGTCCCTAATACTATCATCCACTGCTCTAGTGTAAGCATCAGCCTTGGCCTGACGTGGTGGGAATTTCGGCCTCAAACTACGCCTCTAAGCACCCGGATCTGGCTCGATCCATTCTTTGCCTAACAAATCGACCTTTAGGTCAAATATAAGATCCTCAGCCATCGTTGCTCCACTTGAGCCCCCGCTCTCCATAACTAGCGAGCGCCGTGAGGAAGTCCTAGTAGAAATAGTCCAAGACTCAGAGGAAGCACTAACTATCTCGGCTGAACTTCATCTCCTGGATTGGGTATCCATGGGAATCCCATTGGTGGGCCTGATGTCGTCACCCTTACGGTCAAAATGGCTTTACAGAACTCGAGTCGCCTGCTTACCATCAGTGGGCCTAGGATGTAGCATAAACGGGGGCCTTCCCCCAGTCTCCTATGGAACTTGCCCTCCGAGGCATAATCTACAAAACAATTAGAAATTCAGACACAAATGGTAAGCCCATGAAACAAATGGCAATACAAATGAACTAACATTGTTTCCTAAACATGTTGTGCAGACTCATGTCAAGCATATGTCTTAGAAGAAAGCAAATTCCTACGAGAATTCATGGTTGGTTAACTAGCGGTCGTGCCGCATGCTTACATCCTACAGTGGGTTAACTAGCAGCCATGATGTATGCTCACATCCTACAGCGGGTTAACTAGCGGCTGTGCCGTATGCTCGCATCTTATTTGGAGGCTATCTAACGGCCATGTTGTACTTGTCTACAGTGGGTTAACTAACGGCCGTGCCATATGCTCACATCCCATAGTGGTTCAACTAACGGCTATGCCGTATGCTCGCATCTTATTCGGAGGCTATTTAGCGGCCATGCCGTACTTCTCTACAGTGGGTTAACTAGCAGCCGTGCTGTATGCTCACATCCTATCTTGAGGTTAACTAGCGACCATATTGTACGCCTCATCATCGCACAGTTATTAAGTCACTGAAGAGTTTTCAAGTTCTTGATCTACAGTGGGTTAACTAGAGGGTCAGCCCAGCACACCCTAAAGGACCACTGGTCAACATTGACCAAGCCAACGTTGACCAGGTCAAACTTCCCCCCCCCAAAAAAAAAAAAATCCTTTTCCTTCCCCAGAGCTTAAAGACAAGTCCAGAAAATATTTTAGAAGCAGCTGCAATAGGTCGGTCTAGCCAAGTAAAAACTGGTCTTGATTTATGAGTAGCCTTTGTACACAATTTGGGGGTGGCAAAGTTCGAAATCACGTTCTTTATTTGACTCCTCTCATTGCAGTTAAGAAGTTAGATAAAGAAGAGGCAGCTAAATATATATATATATATATAGACTATCTTGTAACTACTTAAAAGATATACATCAAGATGTATAGTATGATTTTTGTATATATAATTTAAATATTATTGATAGTCATTCTTATTTTTTTTTAACTCTTTAAAAAGTCTTGTAAGAATATTTAGGTAGAAAATGTAAGTTATCTATGTTTTATTTTTTCTTAAATTTGTTATGTTCATTAATTATAGACTTATTGGTTTTTGTACGTAATAACTCACTTGGATGGATATTTATGATGTGATTTCACATTTGGCTCAAAAATCAAGAAATAAAACTCTCTCTAAAAATAAATACTTTAGGACGCATGACGCAAAATTGGATTTCAATTGTAGAATCTAATTAGATTTTCTCCCAGTTTTAACTATAAATATATATATATATATATATATATATATAAATATGTAAGTACTTGGAAATTAATGGCCCAAACCCACTAAGAATTATAGTGCCTTGTCCTTTAGACCAAGCCTAAACAATAGAATTTCTATAGAGAGTGGGAGGGAAAACAGTTCTAGAGTAATTTTGGGCTAAGTATAGGTCTAAGGCCAAAGAACCAAAAGTAATAGAAAAAGAAAATTCAAGTAGTAATTGAGAATAATGCTGTCCTCAGGCAAGTTCGAGGATTGGTTCTTATATATGATTGATAAATATTCTATGTCCAGTAATGCCTTGTTCACTTTTTTGCTTGTTTAATTCTTAGAGAATAATGTCCATCCCTTTAACTGGGAGGTTCCCTCGCTTATATACCCTTCTTCTTTACATCCTAGCCCTCCTCTTGTATGCCTTAAGGCCTTTCTTAAGACACTTGTCCCATCAAAGTTCTATTGAAGGGGCTGCTAGCTGTGAAACTATCGTTTATGTGTCATTTCCTCATTAATGCAGTTAATAAGGTTGTTGTAGTGCATTCAATGCGGAGGGGGAATGTATACCTTTGCAGGAAGCTCCCTCCCACTGTCTTAGCCCCTTTCGAAGGTCCTTTTTCCTCTAAGCGGGCCCTTATACAACACTATTTTGTATCTCCTTCCTTTCTCGAGTCGATGAAGTCCTCGAGTTGGATACACTTTTGCAGGTGGAATCATGTGTGATACTTCATGTTCAATCCTCCTCGGACACCCTACATTAGCCCTCTAAAACCTTGCTATTAAGGATCACTCTAAGAGGAAGGTTTTAGTAATAATGGGTGGAGTGGTACGTGTCAAGTGCATTCCCACATGAATACGTCACTGCATTTGTCTTCTGCACGTCCCTGATGCTTCGGTATCCACGATCCTGTAGTTATTGCACCAGGAGGCTGTTTGTCCCCCCACGTTTCATGGTACAATGGTGATCCTATAGTCCTTATTTTTTGTAATTTATGAGCGGGAAATTTACCACTCATTTTTTTACTCCTATATAAGAAGGGGATAAGAACAACCTTTTCCCATTTACTTGCCTTATACTATTTTTCATTGAAGTAGCTGTTCGAGGAAAACCCTTTCCAGTGCTTGTAAGTGCGTTTGGTTCTTCATCCCGTACCATAAAGAACATTTTTTTTTTTGGTTTAATTCTGACCCTATAGGAACTTATGGGTAGATTCGCTAGACTAGTTGACACCTTCAAAGGTATGGCCGCCTTTAGGGCTAAATATAGGATTCCCGACAATGTTGAATTTCAACATTGTGAGTTAAGAGAATGGTTAGTTATAAATAAACCACCTGGAGCAGTGGTTATTCCTATGATCGCCTTTATAGAAGGTGGGACGAAAATTCCCATAGGTAGGGTCACTAGGGATTTTCTTATTAACTTTAGGCTATCCCCAACCCAATGCTCTCCCAACCTTTTTAGGGTCCTCGGTAGTGTAGATATGATAAACCAAAAGATGGGAACTAACCTTACGTGGCACGACGTAAGTTGGGTATATAATAGCTAAAAGGGAAAAGAGATAGGCTATTACTTTAAGTGTAGAGTTCCTTATGTTAGGTTGATTTCTTGTATACCTGAGTCGAATAAGGACATGGACGAAGATTTCCTCATCTTCTCTTCGTCTCAGGTGAATGGCACAATAGGTTGCACTGCCCTACCCAAGATAGGGAACCATGTGGGGTTCCCAAAGTCTTTAAACTACTTTATGGCAACCCTTGTCCCATAATCTATTATTTTTGCTTTCGATAAATAATTTTGTGACCTATAGCTTCTTTATTCTTTTACAGACGAGTTCCACACTACTCTGAACAAAAGTTTGGTGAATTTTTCAGACCTCAACTGAATCCTCAAATCAGAGATTTTTCTCCATCTAGACAGGCAACTTCGGGTGGCACACGTGATCCTTGGATTCAAGCCCATCTCCAACTGTTTCCAAAGCCCCAAGCACATGATTTGATTAAAGGTTTTGAGGCTAGCCTTAATCGACGTAGTTGTCCCTAGATTCTTGACTAAGCTTCTTCCCTCCGGTATCCAAGACACCCAATTACCAGCTCCACTTGCAGCCAAGCTTCTCTATTCCCAAGAACAACCCATTCCTTTTGATGAAGAGCAATAGGAATGCGCATCTGAACCTACTTAGGAGGATTTGGACAAAGATTTCGAAGTCTTCTATTAGGAAGACCTCGAAGACTCCCTAGCCTCCACTTACCATCACCTTGCTACTGCTCAAGTTATTACCAGCCAGGAAGCATCAAACATCCCATAAGCAATGGTTCTAGAAGTGGAAACTCTTGATTTGTTGGCACCACTCACCACTCATGCCGGGGGTGATTCCCCCGTGGTGCCTATAGTACCTCGAACACCGACTCCTGCCTTAACTCATGCCTTAACTGTAGATGTTGCCGAAAAGAAAAAGAAGACGGAAAAGGCAACTAAAGGCTCTGAAGAAGGAGAGATCCCTTCTTTTACGAAACAATCGACCACTAAAGAGTCCAAAACTACAAGGGCTCGCCAAAAGAAAGGTGCTGCTCCTGGGATTGGCAAAGGCACTGAAGGAAAGCAACGTCCCAAACTGACCATATGGAATCCCGCCTTTGTACACAGCTCGAGAGACCCCATGACATCTAAAGCATCCCTTAGGGATCCCCAAAAGGAAGGTCAGGGTTGGTTTTTGAATGATTGGAGAATGCTTTTCTACTCCCCGAGGATATGCAAGAGCTTTGAGGGTTGATAAAACGTGAGGTGTTCCTCTCACTAAAGAGAGACCTTGTAAAGGTGAGATTCCATCCTTTTGTCTTATAACCATTTTCTATTATCCACTTGATTAATCATTGGCGCTATTTTTTTATAGGCAGTGTAAGAGTCTTTCATTGCTGAGGAGTGGGCAGACCATGCCTTATCTAAGTCCTGTGAGGCAGAAGGCAAGCTTACCCACTTAAAGAACTGACTTTGAGAAGAAGCTTAAAGAGGCCCTTTTTCACTTAGCTAAAGTTGAAAAAGAGTGCAAAAGGGCCAAAACTACCCTGGCAGGGTTTGACAAATAGCCCAAGGAATTGTGTGTCTCCTTAAAAAAGTTCAAAACGCAATTGGCCTTGGCAATGAAGAAAACCAAGAAGCAGCAAAAATAGCTAGAGGACAAAGATGCTGAGAGGACAAAGGCTGAGCAGGTTGCTTATGATGCTGGGATGAAAAAAAACTACCCAAAGCTTGACTGCTCAGCTCAAGGATGTTGCTTGGACTTTTTGTGCAGAAGTCTAGAGCGAAGCCCTTAATATTTAGGAGTTGAGGCAAACTTCGACTTGAGGGGAGCTGGCAAGGTATATTATCCTCTTGCTCTTTGCCTCACTCCAAGCATTGCCCCTCCTCCTTCCAGCCCGAGCTCTACTTCTTCAGTGCCTAAGTCTACCACAACTTCAACCACTAAGCCTACCTCTGGGAAAGAAAAAGCATAGCCAACTTCCACGCTCGTAGTGAAGTTAGAATCAGATGAGGTTGTTGAAGTTAAACAGTTGAAGAGGAAGAAGAAAGACAAAGAGAAGGAGGTCACTGCTTGACTTCTTCAAACATAGAGTATAGATTAGTTTTGATAAGGGTTAGGTTTAGCTAATACCTTCTTTTGTAATCTGTACCTGAACTTGGGTGAATATATTGCACTTTTAGTTCCCTCCTAGTTGCATAATCTTTACTTTCTTACCTTATTAAGTATTTCCTTTTACTTTTCTGATACAGGTATGTGATTTTAGATACCTTAAATTTCTTCAAATTCAATTTCAACTTTTAAGCATATTTCTAAAGCTCGTATAGACTTTTACTTAAAACGCTTGGGATTTAACCTCATTTGCCCTAAGATTAAGTTTGCTCAACCGTTGAGTCTATCTTGGACTTATGAACCGAGGGGTTTGATAAGACTAAGCCTCACCTGGCTTTTAGCCTTTGTTCACCTAAAAGTTAATTTACTCAAGGCTTGTGACCTGAGGAGTCAAACAAGACCGAGGTTTCGTTTAACACTTAACCAACTTTCTCATAAGAGTTAATTTACCTAAGGCTTGTGACCCGAGGAGTCAAATAAGACCAAGGTTTTGTTTGACATTTACCCAATTTTCTCATAAGAATTAATTTACCCAAGGCTTGTGACTCGAGGACTTGAACAAGACCAAGGTTTTGTTTAACACTTAATCAATTTTCACATAAGAGTTAATTTACCCAAGGCTTGTGACTCGAGGAGTCGAATAAGACCAAATTTTTGTTTAACACTTTACCAATTTTTACATAAGAGTTAATTTACCTAAGGCCTGTGACCCGAGGAGTCGAACAAGACCAAGGTTCTATTTAACATTTAATATTTAGGTTGAATTCAATGAAGATCCATTTGTTGGTAAAAAGAAGAAGCCAATCAACAAATAGATGAGAACCGAGTAGAACTTGTATTATTAATAATAATACCTACGTAGATTATTAACATTCTATGGAAGCGGGACTACATTCTCATCCAAGTCTTCTAAGTAATAAGCCCCAACGCCTGCTACTGAAGTTATCTTGTGCGGGCCTTCCCAATTAGGGCCTAGCTTCCCCCATGATGGGTTCTTCGCCGTCACCACCACTTTCCTTAAGACTAAATCTCCAGGTGCCAATGGCCTTATCTTAACTTTTTTATTATATCCTTGCCTAAGTTTTTACTGATAATGTGCCATCTTGACCATAGCTACTTCTCTTCTTTTGTCGATTAATTCTAGGCTCGCTGAAAGTAAGTGATCATTTTCCTCTATACTAAACTGATCAGTTCTCAAGGTTGGGAAGCCTGCTTCAAGGGGTATGATCGCTTTGAATTCGTAGGTCATTGAAAATGGGGTTTCTCCTGTTAATCTTTGAGGTGTGGTGCGATATGTCGACAACACATGGGGTAATTCATCCACCCATATTCCTTTCACATTGTCTAACCTTTTCTTCAACCTAGATACTATGGCCTTATTAACTGCTTTTGCCCGACCATTTCCCTAGGGATAGGCCGGAGTAGAATATCTATTCTTGATACCTAACTCCCTATAATAGGCCTTACTGTCAAACTAGAGTCCATTGTTCGAGATTAGCGAACGAGGAATCTCAAATTTGGTAACAATATTCCTCAAAATGAACCTCTTTGCATCCATGTCCCTAATGTTAGAAAGAGGCTCGGCCTTCACCCACTTCATGAAGTAATTAGTTCCAACGAGGAGCCATCTTCTATTACTTGCAGCCTTCGGGAAGGGCCCTACTATGTTCAAGCCCCAGTAGGCAAATGGCCAAGGACTAGTGAGTGAATTCAAAACCCCACCCAGTTGATGGATATTTAGAGCGTATCTCTGACATTGATCGCACTTCCAAACAAACTCCTATGTAGCTTTCTGCATACTTGGCTACTAATATCCCTAGGTAAGGGCTCTATGAGATAAAGATCTTCCTATAGTATGACTTCCACTAATTCCCTCATGCAACTCCTCCAACAAGGGCTCCATAGCCTCTGGATGAACGCATAATAGATATGGTCTCGAGTGGGAGCATTTATACAACTTTTGCTCCTCTGACAACCAATACAGTGGGGCCTGCCTCGTATCTTCTCAGCTTCACCTCTATCTTTGGGCAAATAACCTTGCTTTAAGAATGAAATCAAAGGGTTCGTCCAACTTGGCCCAACTTGTATACTATGCACGCTGACCGAAGGCTGATCATCATGGCTAGGAGCTACCATATCCTCTACAATTATGACCTGAGGTAGGCTTGATCCTGAAGAGGTGGCCAGCATAGCCAACGAATCTGCATGGGAGTTCTATCCCCTTGGGATTTTCCTTAAGGTGAAAATTTTAAAATAAGATTGGGCATGCCTAACCTTGATGAGATACTCTTGCATTCATTAATCTCTGGCCTCAAATTCTCCATTGACTTGCCAACCACTAAATGAGAATCTGAATAAATTTCTATAACTTTCCCTCTAAGCTTGCCCACCATTGCCATCCTGGCCAATAAAACTTCATATTCAGAGCTGGGAAGCCTAACAGTAAGGACTTCTCCATTACCAGCTTCTCGGGGGTCACCAGCACAATTCCCACTCCGGAGCCTTTTTGGTCTGCTGCTTCATCCGTGTACACCTCCCAGGTTGTAGTAGAAGAGGCCAAAGCCACCAAAACACTTAGTCCCGGTCTCTTGTCTCCTACAACATCCTTAGTAAACTCGACAATAAAGTCTGCTAGAACTTGCCCCTTTACAACAATATGAGGCAAGTATTTAACATCGAAGGCCCTAAGCATGGTCCCAAGGGAGTTACGTGAGTACTACAGCAATATGTGCCTAGAAATAATCAGGAAGCTTCCTCGTAGCTCGTATAATGGCCAACACTACTTTCTTTAAAGGCAAGTAGCGGGTCTCTACCTCTTGCAAGGATTTGCAAACATAGTAGATAGGCTTCAGCACTCCATTCTCTGTTCTAACAGAAACCAAACTTACTGCATGATCTGTGACTGCTATGTAAGCGTATAATACTTCCTCCTTCTCAGGTCGGGAGAGAACAGGGGGATGTGACAAGCATCGCTTCAACTCTTCAAGGCTACTGTGAAAGACTGGGAACTTCGGGTGCTCTCAAAAAAGAGATTTGGTGCTTTTCAGGGCACCTATCTTTTTGGTAAGTGGTGTGGAGTCACCACTTATTTTTTATACAGAAAAATAAGAAAAAATAAATACAAATTACATGCTCAAAATACTTCATTGTCATTGATTGAATAAAGACAAGTACAATCTTGGTAAATTAAATCTTACAAGGCTTTGAGTCCTAGTTACAATTTATGCAAAAGAATACAAAGCTTTTGGTCCTAGTTATAATCTACCAAAAATTAAAAAGACAAAGTACTAATCTACCTGTCCAAAAATTATAAGCCGGGGGCTAGGTTACAAAATGGGAAGGTGTTAAGCATCCATTCCACCCAGACGGAGTCTGATCTTCTAGACTCTGATGACCAATATACCATCTTTGTATGATGTTGAATGATATGTTGAACATATATGACAAACACTACAATATTCATATGAATTTACCGTATGAATAAATCCTCTTTTTAAAAGAAAAATTCATATATGTTTTTGTGAATAAAAAAATTGGATTTGGTTCGAAAAAATTTAGATCTATTTTTATATATAGATAAAAAAAAGATTTGTAAAGAAAATTCAGATCTGTTTTGAAAAGTTAAAAAAATGATTTTATTTAGAAAAATTAGATCTGTTTTGAAAAGTTAAAAAAATGATTTTTGGTTTATAAAAAAATCATATTTGTGGTTGGAAACAAATAAAAAAAGAATTTTGAAAGAGGATTCGTATTCGTAAGATAAATTCATTATACATGCATCACCAAAAAAAAAAAAATCAACCTAACTTTCAATCTTTTCTTTTAAATTTCAAAATCTGCAATTGTATGACAAAGAACACTTTTCCTAAAAAAATTAGATTTATATTTAATGAAAATACAGATAAGTTTTTAGAGTTAAAAAAATCAAAGTTAGAAAAAATTAGATTTGCATTTAATGAAAATATAGATCAATTTTTATGTTTTAAAAAAAATTATATCTGCATTTAATGAAAATACAGATCAGTTTTTATGTTTTAAAAAAATCAAATCCGCATTTAATGAAAATATAGATTAGTTTTTAGAGTTGAAAAAAATCAGATATGCATTTAATGAAAATACAAATAAGTTTTTGTGTTAAAAAAAAAAATTAGATCTGCATTTAATGAAAATGCAGATAAGTTTTTATGTTTAAAAAAAAATCAAATCTGCATTTGATGAAAATACAGATTAGCTTTTAGAGTTGAAAAAAATCAGATAGTCAGCAAATTTTGAGATTCAAGAAAGAAATCATTACAAACAATCATCTAAGAACATATTTAAAGAAAAACTTCAAACAAAATATGAAAATTTTATCAAGAACCAGAAATAATCAAACATCTTGAACCTATTCATTCATCATCAAACAAAATTAATAGAGAAGAACAGAAAAAGAAAAGAGATAGAATACCTCTTGCATGAATGTGCTCTTCTTAGTAAAAGAATATTTTAGGATTCAAATAAATTTATTCAACTCTTTGAAGCCTAAAATATTTCGCTTACAAAAAAGAAATTCCTAAGGTAAGAGCCTTCAGAACGTCTTTAACGTAAGAGGGAATTGAAAAGAAGAGAAGAGCCAAAAAGAGGGAGGGGGGGTGTCAGAAAGTGTGAAAAAGTGTGCTAAATTTTGAGAGGCATCCTCTATTTATAGAGGTTGGGATGCTTCGAAAAATTACCTAAATAATTAGATACGAATTGGGACGTGTCTTTATCTCTAAAAAATCGAAAAGGGTAAGGTTTATCTCAATCCGGGAGTCCTCGAGCCGTGCCAACAATTTGTGCCAATCAGAACTTCAAAAGTGCCGATCAACACTTGGAAAGTGCCGAATGGCCCTCTTGGGTGCCAGACCCGCGTTTGAGTTTTGGTTCACTTTGGACTCCTTTTTTGAGGTTTTTTGAGTTGGGACTTGCACTTAGACAAGTTTTTAATCCATACTCTAAAAATTAAACCCATTTTTTGGATATTCAGGTCTTTACAATGATGATTATCTTGTAAATAAACACTCCAAAAAGTCTTGATTATTCACAATTTGGTTGTTATCTGATTATCCACTTTATTCCCATGCAAGCAAATCTATTTTTGACACTAACTAACAACCAATCACAAAATTGTTTAATTAATTTTAATTGTTTAGTCAATCAGAATTAATTTAAATTAATCATGTGGTTGGTTCCACCCAAACAATATGCATGCAGAACGTGTCGACTTGATCATGCGATATCTTTTAATCCAACTGTCCGATTTAGAAATTAGGCACACCGTCATGGCTGTTAGAACCTTAAGATCATTTTTATGATATGAAATGAATGAATTAGTGCATGTAATGCAACTCTAAATTTTGGATATATGAATGGTCGTTCTAGCCAAGTTCCTTGATTAAATTATGGGTGTAAAATCAAGTGTTTACAAAATGCCCCTTATTGACAGAGCTTGCAAAGCAAATGTCAATGTAAAAAAAAGACACTGATTTTAGCAGCCATGATTTAATTGAGGTTGACTTCTTTAAAGATTACCTAGACCTAGAACCTAAAACGTTGGAATATAGAACTAGTGCCTTGACGTTTTGGAAAAAATGAAAACTGTGAATACATAACCTACTTGATAACTAATAAATCTGAAATGAATCTTGAAATCTGAGGCAATTGAGAGGCTTCTCTATCTTAGTCTGAATGTGGGGGAGTCGATCAAGGGACTTCTCTATCTCAATCTTGATGGAAGGTAACCAGAGGGCTTCTCTACCTCAGAACCTGGGACGATCGAGAGGCTTCTCTATCTCAATCATGAATTGTGACAACGAAAGGGCTCCTCTACCTCAATCTTGATGGATGGTGTCCAAGGGGCTTCTCTACCTTGGAACTTGGGGCTATTGAAGGGCTTCTCTATCTCAATCTTGAATTGTGAGGACCAAGGAGCTTCTCTACCTCAATCTTGATGGAAGGTGTCCAAGGGGCTTCTCTACCTTGGAACTTGGGGTGATTGAGAGGTTTCTCTATCTCAATCTTGAATTATGACGACCAAAGGACTTCTCTACCTCTATCTTGATGGAAGGTGTCTAAGGGGCTTCTCTACCTCGGAACTTGGGGAGATTGAGAGGCTTCTTTATTTCAATCATGAATTGTGACAACCAAGGGGCTCCTTTACCTCAATCTTGATGGATGGTGTCCAAGGGGCTTCTCTACCTTGGAACTTGGGGCTATTAAAGGGCTTCTCTATCTCAATCTTGAATTGTGACGACCAATGGGCTTCTCTACCTTGATCTTGATGGAAGGTGTCCAAGGGGCTTCTCTACCTAGGAACCAGGATGATTGAGAGGGTTTTCTATCTCAATCTTGAATTGTGACGACCAAG
Organism: Castanopsis chinensis; assembly: GCA_032878915.1. Classification (NCBI taxonomy): domain Eukaryota; kingdom Viridiplantae; phylum Streptophyta; class Magnoliopsida; order Fagales; family Fagaceae; genus Castanopsis; species Castanopsis chinensis. Next base: position 11,524,997 of record JAVQMG010000115.1, on the reverse strand, counting down.
GGGTTTCTCTACCTCGATCTTGATGGAAGGTGTCCAAGGGGTTTCTCTACCTCGGAACCTGGGGTGATTGAGAGGCTTCTATATTTAAATCTTGAATTGTTCTTGAAGATTTGTTCATGGAGATTTGTCCTTTGAAAATTTGAATATGGAAATTTCCTGCAAGAAAAACAGGGGTTCAATTAGTTAATTTGTATAACTCATGAACTACCATTCTTTGATCTTTGCAGTTGATGACTTTGATATGTATGGACTTATCCTTGTAAGACCTTAATTTATAAAAGTTTAGAGTTTACCTGATGAAGTTTTGTGGTGAAAAGGTTTGAATTTACTTGACAGGATTTGACATCGGTGATCTTACCAGAATGAGGCATAGTTGAATGCTCCTAGTCTACAAATTGAAGCATGATTTGAACACCTTGACTTTGAAGAAAAAAAGAAGAATTATTTTTTAAAAATGGATGAGGCATGGCCGAATGCTCCGAGTTTAGAAAGATGGATGCATGATTTTTGGAAATCTTGATTTTTTTTTTCTTTTGAAAAGATGATGATGATGATCTTTTTTTTTTTTTTTTTTGAAAATGAATGAGGCATGACTGAATGCTCCTAGTTTTCAAATTGATGCATGATTTTTGAAAATCATGATATTTGAGGAAAAAATGAATTATTTTTTGGGAAGTTGAATAAGTCAACTCAGTCAAACCTGAGTTGACTTAGTAACTCAGGTGGTAAATAGGGGGGGGGGGTGAATTTTTGGCCCCCATCTCCTTGTCTTTTTTTTTTCTTTTTTGCTTTTCCCTTTTCACTCTTCTTTCTTCCTCCATTATTACTATTCACTCTCCCCTTCCACTTGCATTTTCTCCCTCACTCCACCATTTCTTCTCTTAAAAAAAAAACAAAAAAAATCACTTTCCTAAACTTCTCAACCTTGTTTCCCTCATCTCCCTCAACATCTTTTCAAATCTTTGTGTTCTTGACCATTTTTGCTACAAATCTAATTTTGAAACCCATCTCCAAACCTCCATTTTTTTTGCATTGACAATGGCATCTTCCAATGGGACTTCATTTCTCACTTTTAATGGGAAAAAGTACCATCCATCTCTTAAGTGGAATGATGGAGATGGGCTCCTTCAAGACCCCAAGACCCATGCTCCACACTGCAACATAGATTTTAAGGTGAGCTTGCTTCATCTCTCTTTTTTTTTGGGGGGGAAATTTATTGATTTCATGGTTTATTGAAAGTTTGGTGTTGAAACATTGTTATTTGGTTGTTGTTTGCTCTTGTTGGAATTTGGGACATTGTAGGGTTTGGTTGGAAATTCTTGTGATCATGTTGTGATCTTGGCCTTGGGGCATTTTTGAATTATTGAGCTATTGGACATGGTGAAATTTGGACAATGTTGATAACTTATGAATTTTGGCAATGTATGTGATTTGTGGTATCGTTGGATGAACTTTGTCTTGAATTTTGGGGGCATTGAAGTTATGAAAATTTGTTGTGTAGGCTTAGTTGAACAAATTCATTTTTGATGAATGAGGAAATTTTTTCGGAATGTGTAAGTATCATTTTATGAGCATGGAAAAAATTTTGTGGGTATGGGTATGGAAAAGTTTTGTGGCGGTATGTATTTTTGTGTGGGACATGAAACTTTGGTCATTGAAAATTTTTGTTGGGCATAAAATTTTGGTCTTGAAACTTTTTTTTGGTTGTTCATGTAATTTTGGTTATTGAAAAATTTTTGTTGGACATGAGATTTTTGGTCGTGGAAAATTTTTGTTGGTCATGAGATTTTGGAGTGGGTATTTTGGAAGGAGTAATTTATGGACACCCTAATGATGGGTCAAACTTTGTTTTGTAGAACCTCAAAAGCCGAGGTAGTCTTCAAATGTTGAAAGGCATATGGGAAATATTGTCTCCGGATATTAAGTACATCATTAATGAAGCCGGCTTCCAGAATTTTTTCCAAGCTTTATTGAACTAGGAAACTCATGAGTAAAGGGATCTCCAGTTACTCCTTGCTTTGTCGGAACGGTTTTGGGATACCACGAGCACATTTCATTTTCTAGGCATTGGTGAAGTGATGTTGACATCTTATGACTTCTTCGTCATAACTGGCTTAAGATTGGGCAGTGAAAGAATCAAGGTCAATGATTCCCTTTCTTCGAAAGAGATTAGGAGTCTTTTTGGTATAATGCCTTCAAAATTGAAGGGCAAAAACGTCTCTTTGATGTGGTTGTATGAGAATATTAAGAACTGTAAAACCATAGCAACCGGCACAATGTTCATGCTTCTCTTCATTGGGACTTTTTTGGGTCTTGACTTAAGTTGTACTGTGAGCTTGCGCTATCTGTGGAGCCTGATGGCTGACACTACCTTCTTGCACTTCATGAATCAACTTTCTCGGTGTAGTTTCTTAAGCTTGGGTGGTGCATATTTTGTTAAGCAGGTGAGGTTTGGAATTTTTGGCTCTGTGTGGGTTTTTAGAAAATCATTTTGGCTATATCATAACGATGTGCGTTGATTTTTTTTTAAGGTTTGGATGTATGAATATTTTGGGGTTGGTCCTCAAGTTCAGGAAGATGTTGATGGCATATATTCGAGGTTTCTCTGTTGATTGCCCAAATATCATTTGTCAAAGCCTTCCAAGCGCTCTTTAGAAGTTTGGCGTATGGCGTTTAACAATTTAGTTGTTGCTGATGTGAGTTTGTTTGTTTGTTTGTTTTTTTTTTTTTTGTGTGTGTGGGGTTTTTGTGTTTGATTGTGGTTTGGTCTTCTTTTCATAATGGGGTCTTTGTGATTTTCAGATGTCTTTGGACCCTTGGCTTGGATGTGAGGAGTATGCTGAATGTGAATGGGCTCTGGAGTTGAATAGCCATTAGGTATTGTTTAAGTATGGCCATGGGAGGTACTGGTATCTCGGTGATGAGGTGTTGCCTCAAGTTCAACACGCGTACCCTCCTACGACAATTCTGGTTCCTCCTTGTCCCTCCATTCGATTGGCTGACCTTCTAGCTAATGAAGAGATTGCTCGTGCTCGAATTGGCCATGTTGTTTCTGGGACACCAGGAAATTATTTTGAATTTATTCAAACTCAATTACAAGGTTGTCTAGCTGGCATTTCCATATCCTCGGTATTACTCTTTCCTTCCGAAGTCAAATTGTATTTCATCACGTATGCTCATCTTCCATATTTCGTATTTGTGACAATATCTGTTTGTTGCACTTTTAGGCTTCATATTTTGAAGAAGAGGAAGAGGAAGAAGAGAATCCCCATCCTAGACATGCTAGCAACTCTTCTAGATCTTTCATGGAAACCTATCCTTATTTTCCTATGGCAATATAAAGTGATGAATCCCGATGGATCATACAGCTCCATGACTTTAGACAGGCTAGAGCATATCCCAAATGTCCCTTGGCCTGATCCAGTGTGTTCTTGAATCTTTAAGTTCCTTGTCCTCATTTCTTTTTTGGATCACTAAGTTGTTCATGAACTGATGAATTTGTATTTCAGGTCAATGTTGATCTTGTGGAAGAAAGTATGCGGATGATTGGAGGGTTACAACTAGTAGCACGTGCTCAGTCTTCCCAATATGTCATCAATGAAGTGAGTTAGGTATAAGATGACGCTTTCTGAGTGTTTTTGCTTGGACTTTCCTGATAATTGATCTGACACTTGTCTTTGTTAATTTTTTTTGGCGAGTCGAATGGCATTGGCTGATGCCAACACAAGATCCTTGGAGGAAATGATCAGAAATCTTGAACTTTAAAATTGGCAGCAGGAATCTCAGTTTTATGCAAGTCAAGAAGGAAACACTAAGGGTAGCTCCTCTAGAGGTGGGTTGAGGAGATCTTCTGCAGGCAGACTCGCAGTCCCAATGATACTTGACTTATGTTTTTAATTTTCCTGCCAAAACAAGAAGAAGTGTTTCTTAGAAATTTTTTAATTAATCTCAACTTTTAGCTCTTTCTCCTTTGAATTGTTCCTGATCTTGTTGGAACTTTGAATGAGACAAGTTCAGAATTCACCTGATGAAATCTTGTAGTATCAATTTAAACTTATCTGACCAATTCTAATGGGATTTGCATGCACTTGAATGAGGCAGAGCCGAATGCCCTTAATTTGAGAGATGAATTCATGACTTTGAAAAATCTTTGCTTAATTAATTCTCTCTCCCTCTTTTTTTTCTTGAAAGCAGTGATGGAAGTGATTTTTGATTTTTTTTGACAACAAATGGGCAAGGCATATCTAAATGCCCCAACTTGAAAATTCGTGCAAGTTCTTGAAGACTTTATTGCTCAATTAATTTTTTTGAGTGAAAAACAGAGCCAAAACGGACCTAAGGAGTGCCCAAAAATCACAAAACAGGGTAAATGGGACTTAGTGGAACTGGGTGCCCCTCGGCACTCAAGGAGTGCTAGTCGGCACTTGGAGAGTTTCGATTGGTATTCCAAGGTGCGTACAGGTACACCTAATGGTGGCTAACTCCTCGCGCTTTTCCGATGCATTTTTTTGCGTTTTAGAGTATTTTGAAAAATATTTTCTTCGTTTGTGATCATGAAACACTTTCGTAGTCAACTACAAACTCTTTGAAACTTATTTAAACCTGATTAAGAACTCAGGTAGCTTGCTTTAACGATTTATCTTGCAAGCACATCTCTGCATCAAGGTTAGCAAGTCAAAATAATCACAATCAAGAGTTATCCATGGCTAACAATAAAAAATTTTCTCATTCAACAATTCATGATATCAACAAATGGGTTCATAGCTTTGATTTTAGTACCAAGACCAATTTTAAAGCCTACAGACTAGAGGGAATTAAGGCTTTGAGGAATGTCAAGATCAATTGACTTCCTCCGTGCTGCTATGAAGCTCTGGGATACTGAAGATCATGTATTTCAGTTTCAAATTGCTGAACTTTGTCCAACAATTGAAGAATTTTCAGCTATTACGGGTTATGATCCTAGCAAGAAATCCATAGTAGTTTTTTGTGATCCTAAGCATAGGGGAAGTTTATCTGATTTCCTAGGAATTACTACTTCAATTACCAGTAGTATGATTGAAGGGCACATGGTGAATCTCTGTGCAGTTCTTTGAAGATTGATTAATAAACGTACTCATGGAGTGACTAACAGCATGCAGAAGAATTTTGGCTGAGCTCTTTGCTTTGTGGGACAATTCTTACTTCGCTCAGGAAGGCTTGATTTTGTGGATGCTCAAGCCATATGTGTTGTGAGTCAGATTAAAGATGGTGATAATCTTGTTCCTCTGATTTTGGTAAAAACTCTTCTGGGATTGGACTCTGTATTCTATGGTGGAGAGTCACAGAACTTTCTTGGGAGTCCTTTGGCTCTGCAGATATGGTTGATGGAAAGATTGGACATGATTGCCATACCTACTGTTGTGATTATGGTCCTAGAAATTTTCTCAGTAGGACTGTCCTCAAAACCGAGTGTCAAATTGAGAGTGACTGGGTGAAATTTCTGAACAAGAAATCCAATGTCTCAATTCAATGGAATTGTTATTGGTGGAAGTGCCCGCACCCTTTGTTGCGGTCACTGGGATTAGATCACATCTTCCTTGTTGGGTTAAGGAAAGAACTTTCTACAAGACTGATAGACTTTTGAGGTAGTTCAAATATGAGCAAGGAATGCTTGGTGGAAAAAGAAGAAAACCTTTTACTCCTGTGGACACAAATCCTACTTATATAAGGAACATGTTGTTGGGCTTGGAGATGGCTGACCGAGTGGATCGGTCCTTTGTTAAGGTTCACTTCCAAAGGATGACCATAGACTATTCTAACTAGCTGGTGAACAAGATTGTGGACAAGGAGGCTGACATGGTTGCTAAGAGAAAATAATTCCTCAAAGACAACCGAGTAAGACTTGAGGCTGACAACTATGAATTTAAAAGGAGGGACACAGATGACAAGGTACCAAACATAAATGAAAACAATGAACGACCGAAAGAGAAAATACTGAAGAAAAAATGACCAAAGAAAAAATGACCATTTTGTTTCTCGTCTTTGAACACATTTATTTTATAACTTGATGAGAAACTCTTAGATTTACGAATTATTTAGGAGTTTCAGGTTAAGGGCTCTATTTAAGGTGTAGGTTCTAAGGGTTTGGTTTTTTCAGGATTTAGTTTAGGGTTTAGGTTTTTAGGGTTTGTTTTTATTTTTTTTTTTAAAGGTTTGGTTTAAGGTTCGGGTTTCGAATTTTGTGAAATGACATGGTTTAATAGAATGATTGAATTTTGGAAATAGATTTTTTCTTTTTTTTGCTTAATGGGTAAATGGTGGGTTTGGGAAAATTGTGACCTGACCAATGTATGATTGCCTATATACCTCATTGGTAGAAGGATCAGGTCATCACGTAGTTCATTTTTTATTTGCCTTAACTTTTGCCTAGGCTGCCTTCTCGGGTTTTCAACCTAGCAGGCTCTCTTAATTTTTTTTTTTTTTACTCTCCTTTTGCGTAGATTGCCCTTTCGGGTTTTGAACCTACCTTTTTTTTTTTTTTGTTTTGTTTTTTTTAATAGACCTAAGAAGGGAAACAACATAATTTACAACCATTTCAGACGTGGAGCTTTCAGACTGCCACCTCAGACGTGGTATTTCTTCAATTGATCTATGTTGGTTGGCTCAGTAAAAAGTTTTGGATCTAAGTCCATCAACGTTACTGCTCTCCCAGAGTATATTTGCTTGATAATGTAAGTACCTACCCAATTTTGCTTGAACTTCCTGTTTGTATCTTAAATCGGGCCTTAGATCTCTTTTAGCACCAAATCTCCCAACTTCAAATCTCTAGTTCTTAATTTCTTGTCAAAAGCTTTCCTAAGCCTCCTTTGGTAACCTTGAATGTGATACAAAGCCTTGAGTCTCTTCTTATCCATCATGCACAATTGGTCATATCTGCTTTGCAACCAATCTAATTCAAGGATTTCACTTTCCAATACTGTTCTCAATGAGCGAACACCCATTTCAATGGGGAGGACTGTTGGATAAAATCTGATTTTGTATCTCATACAAAACACACAGCGGAAGCAACAAATAAGGATCTATTTCATTCATGATTGACAACATGCACTATATAAATTTCAGAATTTAAGAACAAGATAGCGTACCTTGGTGTGGAGAAATTCAAAACAAAGATTAGAAGCACTTGGGAAAACTTTTAATCTTTACTCCAATTCCACTTTACGCCCAAGATGTATGGTCTCTCAATCAGTTTCCAAAGGGAGAATGAAAGTGTGTCTCACACTCTTTCTTTTTCTCTACAATTCTTTTTCATTGATTAAAAATTTTGTATGATTCTCCCTTTATAACTAACTGATTATCTAATTGGGCCGGCCTATTGGGCCTTTTCAATTGGGCTTTAGTGTGTGGCTTGGAGTGGGACCAAAAGGGACCAATAAGACACTAGCTCCAATGGGCCTTGGAATTTTCCGGCAACTCTTGACAAGTCCAAAGTTACCATTAATTATATTTAATACCACTATATAAATATAATTGCACTCTAGGCCTTATTAATAAATTATATCCCAAAACTTTATTATACACGCAATCCCTTCATAAAATATTCGTAGTAATACAAAGTCATAAATATAGACTGCCACTTTGAAAATTACTACATCTTATCCTTGAGTACCTGGTTTAATCCTTTAAAGTTATTCATCATATATTTATGAAATCCAATTTCATAAATATATACTTTGGTTACTTCTTACCAAAGTGGTTAGGCCTAACTCTCTGAATAACCAAACCCATTAAACTTATCTCAAGGGAATATTTTATATTTCCGTTAAGAGATTATGAATTTCATCTTGAAAATATATGTTCCATCAACACTAAATGTTGCTGCCCAACATACTGAGGTTTTGACCGTTACTTTAGATCTCACTCTTGATATATCAAAGCAACATACACATCATGATCAGGTCCATTATTCTCTCAGGATTAAGAGTTCATGCAAATAAAAGTCATGAGATTTATTATTCATTTGACAGTCGTTAGGAGAATAATAAATCTCACAGTGGTCCAGTTCAATATGTCTTAACCCTTAAAACATATCAACATATCAACTAGAAGTCACCACTTCCATGATTAAGATAAATCATCTTAGTTATAGTCTTCGCAGATGAAATGCCCAATTTCATCACCGAATACGAACTATAAATTCTGAGTTTACAAAGAACTTGTGATTTATATCTTTTGTGACTTTTCACATAAATCACATACTATGCATCTCATGGATTATATGATAATGTCCAAATATTCATGTTACCATTATTTTAGATAAAAATGAACAACTTTATTAAACACAACATTAAGTCATACATAATGTCATACATAGCATCATACAGTAGGATTTAAGGGCACATATCCTAACAAGGACTGCTTCCATCCCATACACTAATGAATAAGGAGTGGCGCCTATGGAAGATAATTGATGTCCTATATCCCCAAAGTGTATAGGGTAATTGTAGGTGCTAGTCCTTGTAGTTTTTTATGCCCTTCTTTAAGATGCGCTCTATATTCTTGTTAGCAGCCTCATCTGCTCCATTAGTCTAAGGACAGTAGGGCAAGGATTTGTGGTGCTGAATGTTGAACTATCACAGCAACTTCTCTGTTTCTCCCTTAAAATGTAGCCGATTGTGTTAAGACATATGTAGTTCAAGTGGTTGTTACCATATGTCGCTATTTTATGTAATTGGCTTATCCTTAGACAAAACGCACTTTACTTGTAATTGGGTAGACTAGGATGTGTTTAACACCTCAAGAAACAATGTTTCAAGATTTAGTGTTGAAGCCATCAAAGTCTGTCCAAGGAACAAGCAAGGAAGTGCAAGTTACTAAATCTCGACACCTACCTCGACACATGCATCTATCGAGATTTAAGAAGCTGTTTTGCCCCGAGCCTCGACAGCTTCTCGACAGATCCTAGACACCTCTATCTGTCGAGAATTAAAGAAAACAGATTTTCAGTTCTGTTTCAAGTCCAATCCGTGAATGTGTCTTTGGGACTTCTTTTCTCCTAACCCTAGACATATAAAAGGATTATTTTAAGGGCCGTCAAGATGATGCAAGTTGCACATTCATTCAAAACTTCTTGTTCATGCAATTTGTGATCTGAAAGACAAAGTTCGTGCCCTAGTTCATCTCTGATGATTTGAAGAACTTTACATCCAACAATTCTCTCTCTAGTTGGTGTTTGAAGTTGCGTACTGGGATCCGCGCATCTGGTTAGTCACGTACTTGGGAGCCGTGCATTGAAAGGAGAAAATGTCACTACAGAACAAGTCCAATTGGGTATTGGGGTAAGAGTTCAACTGTAGGTTGGTAAGATACTAGGATTCCTTACTTGTAACTGCTTGTTGTGATAATAGTGGAGTTTCGGGAGTGGTGACCTTAAATCACCCGGTGAGGTTTTTGCCGTAAGGTTTTCCCCATTCGTAAACAAATCACCGTGTCATTTAATTTCCGCTGCATTACTTAGTTTTGGTGATTTGTTTGTACTGCCACGTGATATTGCATGTTAATTTGATTAATTAATAACTGGGCTAATTAATTAATCTAAGTTATTACAAGGGGTTAACGCGTTTGTGGCCTGTCAAGTGGTATCAGAGCAAGCACACTCTGATTAGGGTTTAATCTATTGTGTGTGATCCATTTAACCCCTGCTGTCATAGATAGAGGACAATCTCTAATTATACCTCCTTTATTTGATGGCACTAACTATGCATACTGAAAAGTACGCATGAGAGCTTTCTTGCAGTCTTTAGATGAGAAGGTGTGGCAAGCTGTGGAGATAGGTTGGACCAAGCCTACAGAAGCGCCGGCCGACTGGGATGATGCTAAGATCAAGGCGGCAAACTTCAACAGTAGAGCATTGAATGCCCTATTCAGTGCAGTCACCAATGAGGAGTTCAAGAAAATTTCCTCAACTGAAACTGCTAAGGAAGCATGGACCATCCTCCAGACAACCTATGAAGGCACCAAGGCTGTCAAAGGCTCAAAGCTACAGAGGCTCACCACACGCTTTGAAGAAATTAAGATGGAGGAGGATGAGTCGTTTGATGAGTTCTATGCCAAGTTTAAGGACATAGTAAACTCAGCCTTCAATCTTAGGGAAACCATCTCTGAACCTAAGATAGTGAGGAAAGTGCTCAGATCGTTGCCCGAGAGATTCCATGCTAAGATCACGGTGATCGAGGAATCAAAGGACATTGACAGAATTCCTTTGACTGAGCTGGTTGGAAACTTGCAAACCTATGAGTTAGGGCTGACTAGGTTAGGCAAGTCAAGTAAGGGCAAGAGCTTGGCACTAAAGGCCAAGAGCAGTGATACGGATGATTCTTCAGATGATGAAGATTCCAAGATGAAGTCCTACATCACAAGGCAATTCAAGAAATTCATGAAGAATGCAAATGGAAAGGGCTTCAACAAAGACCGTAGACAATCCAGTTCTTCACAATTCAAGAATTTTGATAAAGGGAAGAAGGATGTCAAGGATGGCGGTCAGTACACTGTTCCCGCTGGGCCAAAATGTTTTGGGTGCTAAGGCTTCGGACACATGAAACAAGAGTGTCCTACGTATCTTAAGAGCATAGGGAAGAGCAAGGCACTTGCTGTTACCTTAAGCGACACGGAGCCCGAGGACGATTCCGAAGATGAAGACGACGGAATCTTGAATGCCTTCACTGCCACTGTTAATCCTACTGATGGGATTACTGAAGAAGTGGATGAAGAGAAAGAATTGGTGGATTCCAAGTGTGAGATTATGGATGATCAAGATGATATCCACACCGCCTATGAGAAACTGTACAAGCTTTCTGAGAAGCATGAGAAACTCTATAGGCTGGCCACCAAGAAGCTCAGTGATGTGGAACTCAACCGTGAGGAGTTCTCCATAAAGGTTGATGAAGCGAATCAAACCATTGGAGCACTGAGGTTCGAAAACAATTTCTTGGTTGAGAGGACCAAGAAGCTTGAAGCGGAACTGTTTCAAGTCAGAGCACAACTGGAGAGGACGTCAAGTGCAAAGCTGGACGAGATGTTAAGTGCTCAGAGATCTTCTTCAGACCGTACTGGATTGGGGTATGAATTCTCTCTCTCTAATACTCCTACTGCTAGTACTACTATGTTTGTTCCACCTGCTAATAACATTGAAAATGAAGATAAGAATGTTAAAATTGAATTAGCTAGTGAGAACATAGACAAGGGCAAGTCCATCCTAGGAGCACCCCCTCAAATTGAGAAAAGGGAATCTAGAAACCTTAGGAATAAGAAGGCAAACTCTCAAAAGCCCAAACAGAAGAAGCCACATCTCTGTTATCATTGTGGTGTTGCCGGTCACACTCGACCAAATTGCTATAAGTGGTGTGCCACTCAACAGAGCAATGGCATGATAGCATCTGGGAGCCAGAATCAGCTTCAGTCTTCTCTCGCTCCTCTTGGAGACATTCTTAAAGCCATCATGTTCCTATCGAACTTGAACGGTTCATATTCTTCTCCCGTTTCACCGGTTCAAGAGTCAACCAAAAGGAAAGGTTCTTCTAAGGTGTGGAAGGCAAAGGGAACTAAGTGATTTTAGTCACTCTTTCTTCTCTCTCCTGTTTTTGTGTGTTGCATTATTTGTGTGGTTCTTTACTGTTTTAAGTCAGTCTAGTTTTATACTTTGTTTTGCTTTACATGTTTTGTCTGTGTGTTTTCAGTTTTGTGTTTTATTTTTGTTTTTCTGATAAAAATAAAAAAATTGAAAAATACAAAAACAGTGTGGGTTTGTGTGCATTAGTTCATGTGAACTTTTGAAATGGCCATTGAAACAGAGTTTTCTAAACTTTGTATCACCTGTAGCTTAGATGAGCATTCTTCTGCACAACTAAGCAAGTGAGCTTTGTAGCTTTTTGTTTGTGATGAGTAAGGTTAAATGATCTCTTCTTCTTAACACTCATATCACTCCTTTTGACGGGTTGAACTAGAAAATCCTAAGAGAAATGCATAAATAACCATCTCACCACTGTTACTTGCCAATCAAAATATGACATCTGTATGCTTCGGCATAGCAAAAGTGCAATGTCAATGACATCTTGTATGCTTCGGCATAGCAAAAGTGCAATGTCAAAAGCTTAACATAATTGGGTATTTCTTTTCTTTCTCTTGTATGCCCATGCATGATATGCTTGTTAAAAGAAAATATGCAAAGATATAAAAAGCAAAAAGATAAAAAATGCTTTAAAATATGGTTGCAAGCGTATTTTCTAGGAGATGTGGGAGTTATAGGATGTACCTCGAAGGTGATAGTCCCCATCAAACAGTTGTGATTGAGTGTGAGTTAAAGTGATTTTCTCATATCTCAAATCATCATAGCATTGAGACACTTATGCAATCTTGCGATGTTTTCACACACAACACGCAACACTCTTTGCTATTCTTGATACATGTGCAGGTACAATGTGATTTGGCCATTACAAGGTTTACATGCGTTAATGTATGCTCACTAAACTATCTGGATTTGTTTTTGAAATATAAAATTGGTTAGACTTGTTTAGTGTGTGTGTGCGTATTTTGAGATACATGTGCATCAAAATTCTTGTTGAGAGATGTTTTTGAGAGCTTAATATGTTGCTTGAATCTTTGGTTGAGTTGCATGCATGATTGCATTCATGTCTATGTTTTTCTTCTTATGAAAAACTGTTTTTAAAGGCATCTCGACACCTCCTCGATACCTCTCGACACATAGCTGTTTGTCGAGCTTCTTAGACTTTTTCTTATTGCAGTCTTGATAGATACCTCGACACCTGGTGGATCAATCGAGAAACTTTCTGTCTGCTCGATAGCTTCTCGATAGCTTCTGGATCGATCGAGGTTCTTTCATGGTTGATTCTTCCTTCTCGACACATGACCTCGATAGCTTCATCTGTCGAAGTGCTTTTTCTCGATAGCTGTCTTGATAGCAGTCTCGACACCTCTCGATACCTGCAGCTGTCGAGAATTACTGAAGGTCTATATATTGATTCCTCGCGATTTCTCAGTCATTTCGCTCGACTTCTCTCGCTCAAAAGCACCTGTTTTCTCTTCCAAAACACTTCCAACTCCCTTCAAACCTCTTCCCAAGGCTTTCTCAAGTGTTTTTCTCAATTCTCATCCCTTGGTAAGCATCTTATCTCTCATTTTCATGCATTTCATGATTTCTAAAACCCTAGGTTTTGTGTTTTTGAAAATTTTTGGGATTTTTCAAAATTTTTAAGGTTTTCATGAAATTGTTGAGTTGGTTTTCGAGATTTGATCTTCAAAACCACATGCATTGCATCACATTAGCATTCTCATTGTATTGTCATGCATTTAGATGTGTGCAAATCTGTTGTGTGCTGTTAGGTTTGGATTGGGCTGAGCCCATGATGTTTTTATGTTGCATGTCACATGTTCATGCATTTTCCATGCATACGTTCTTTCTTTTCAGTATATTCTACTTATATTGAAACTGTTTGGAACTTTTCTGTGTGTCTCTTCTTCTCCCCCCTCTCTATGTTTGTGTTAGTAGTGTTTATGGCACCTAAACGTAAGTCCATTCCATCCTAGAACCCTCTGCGTTCTAAGGGATCGTCTTCTTCTGATACTACTCCTCTTTCTATCCGGTTCCGTGATGAGAAAGCCCATAAGGACTTCTCGGAGAACTTCTCTAAACGAGGTGTTCATTTGGAATGCCACGTTGTCCTGGCAGACTTTGCCGACACCGACCTTCCCGATGTCATACACAGTCGGGCTTGGGAGTCACTGTGTGACGTCCTGGTCACATGTCCACTCGTGTTGATACAGGAGTTTTACTCCAACATACACGGGATCGATTCTTCAGTACCTCTTTTCTACTCTTGCGTTCGAGGTACGCGCTTTGTTGTCACCCCAGAGTTAGTCTCTGAGGTTCTTCATGTCTCTAGGGTGGATCATCCTGATTACCCTAGCTGTGAGCGTCTATAGACTGTGTCCAAAGACGAGATGATCTCGGCGTTCTGTGAGCATCCTTCCTCTTGGGGAGATCATATGTACACACCATGTCGACCTTTTGCTAAAGGTCCTCGTTTCCTTAACATGGTGATGACTTTTGTGTTGCACCCACTTTCTCACTACAACTCTATCACAGAGCCTCGTGCTCGGTTTTTGTTGTCCCTCCTAGAGGATCTCTCTATAGACTTTCCTTCTGACTTTATCTTTTCCATCATAGATGTCTATAGAGATACGGCCACCCGTGATAAGCTCATTTTTCCTTTCGCTATCACTAGGATTCTTCGCCATTTTTCCGTCCCATTCCCTTCATCCGATCCTTACCATGTCATGTCTGCCATAGACGCCGCTACCGTAAAATGTAGCGAGGCACAGTTTCGATCGAGACAGTCCGATGGTGCCACTCCTTCCTCCCGTCCGACTACCTCTAGATCGGCTCGAGCATCTGCTTCTTCTTCTTCGAGTGACGTCACATTAGGAGACATCATGGCGCAGCTTCAGCGCATGGATGCTCGCCTAGATACACTCTCCACAGAGCTGTATCAGGTGAACGTTCGTGTTGGTCGCATCACCAGGCGACAGGCGACCATGGGCGGCTTTGCACCAGAGGCTTCTCCTCCGCCATCTCATATGTCTACTGAGACTGAGGCTGATGATGATGGCGATGACGATGATGCTTCTGACGATGATGATGATGGAGATGCGAGCTCTTCGGATGAGATGTCTACATGACCTACCCTTTGTCACTCGTGACAAAAAGGGGGAGTAGTTTGATCTGTATGAGAGTAGTTATGCTTAAGGGGAGTGTTAGCATAGGACATTTTTGTTAGGGGGAGTGTGGATTGAGGGATGTAGTGAGGTGATCATATGTATTTTTTTTCTTTTTCTTTTTCATCTTTTCAGAGATACATTGATCATGTATTGACATACATTGTATTTATTCTCTTCTTATATATGATGATGTATGTTTTTCTTTCACCTACCTTTACATGTGTTGTTTCTTTTCTGTCTTTATACACATGTTTCTTTACTTGTATGCAATCTATTATTTTTATTTCACATAAAGATGCCTTGATGTGTTTTGTTTATAAGTGTTTCAGAAATACAGGTTGTCAAAATCTACTTGCCATAAACTCTCTTCTTGCAAAGTTTTTCAAGAGTTTGTGTTAGGATAGATTTTACTGTATGTACCAAGTGAGTATGAGTTGAGTGATTTATGACTTCTCTCATATTTTCATTTGTTTGTTATGGTTTTGTCACGGATTGCCAAAGGGGGAGATTGTTAGGACATATGTAGTTCAAGTGGTTGTTACCATATGTCGCTATTTTATGTAATTGGCTTATCCTTAGACAAAACGCACTTTACTTGTAATTGGGTAGACTAGGATGTGTTTAATACCTCAAGAAACAGTGTTTCAAGATTTAGTGTTGAAGCCATCAAAGTCTGTCCAAGGAACAAGCAAGGAAGTGCAAGTTACTAAATCTCGACACCTACCTCGACACATGCATCTATCGAGATTTAAGAAGCTGTTTTGCCCCGAGCCTCGACAGCTTCTCGACAGATCCTTGACACCTTTATCTGTCGAGAATTAAAGAAAATAGATTTTCAGTTCTGTTTCAAGTCCAATCCGTGAATGTGTCTTTGGGACTTCTTTTCTCCTAACCCTAGACATATAAAAGGATTATTTTAAGGGCCGTCAAGATGATGCAAGTTGCACATTCATTCAGAACTTCTTGTTCATGCAATTTATGATCTGAAAGATAAAGTTCATGCCCTAGTTCATCTCTGATGATTTGAAGAACTTTACAGCCAACAATTCTCTCTCTAGTTGGTGTTTGAAGTCGCGTACTGGGATCCGCGCATCTGGTTAGTCACGTACTTAGGAGCCGTGCATTGAAAGGAGAAACTGTCACTACAGAACAAGTCCAATTGGGTATTGGGGTAAGAGTTCAACTGTAGGTTGGTAAGGTACTGGGATTCCTTACTTGTAACTGCTTGTTGTGATAATAGTGGAGTTTCGGGAGTGGTGACCTTAAATCACCCGGTGGGGTTTTTGCCGTAAGGTTTTCCCCATTCGTAAACAAATCACCGTGTCATTTAATTTCCGCTGCATTACTTAGTTTTGGTAATTTGTTTGTGCTGCCATGTGATATTGCATGCTAATTTGATTAATTAATAACTGGGATAATTAATTAATCTAAGTTATCACAAGGGGTCAATGCGATTGTGGCCTGTCACATTGTCAGAGATAATTTCATGTGGTACCCCATAGTTGCAAATGATATTAGTTTGAATGAATTGAGCAACTTTCTTTGAGTTCAAAACCTTGTATGAGGTAGCTTCTACCCATTTAGTGAAGTAATCAATGGCTACAAGTATGAATTCATGGCCATTGAGTGCTGTTGGGTGAATTTTCCTAATAATATATATTCCCCATGTAGAGAACGGCCAGGGTGAAGTCATTGTACGTAATGGCATAGGTGGCATGTGCTTCAGATCCCAATGGACTTGGCATTGATGGCACTTCCGAACATGAGCTGTGTAGTCGGCTTTCATGGTATTCCAGTAATAACCTTGTCTCATTATCTTTCGAGATAGCATATGTGCGTTCATATGTGGCCCATAGCTTGACTCATAAACCTCTTTAATTATTTGCTATGCTTCTTTGGCGGTCATACATAGGAGATGAATTCCATCATATGATCTTCTGTAAAGTCTCTCTCCATAAATAATATAATTAGTAGACAACCTCCTGATGGTCAATTGGTCATTCTTATCTACAGGCTTTGGGTATGTCCCATCCTTGAGGTACTGTAAGATATCTAAATGCCATTCTACTTCTTCATTCTTTTCCTCGATCTTCTATTGTCATGCAATAAGTTGGCTCTTCTTTTTGTTCCATCACTATTGGTCTTGCTTCATCCTTCTTAGGTCTATTCATCGTGAATGCTATTGTTGCTAAAGCATCAGCAATCTGATTCTGCATCCTTGGCACATATTAGTATTGGATCTTGCTGAATTTTGAGGGCCACTTATAAAGACATTCATGATAAGGCATCAACCTTTCTTCTTTGATCTTCCATATATTCTGAATCTGAGATATTATCAAAGCTGAATTACCGTACACCTCGAACTCTTTCACTCCAAGACCTAGGGCTGCTCGTAACCCCATAATACAAGCTTCATATTTAGTAGCATTGTTAATGGTAGGAAAGTTAAGCCTACCAAAAAATGGGATGTGTGTCCCTTTTGGAGAAATTAAGAGAAATCCAATGCCACTTCATTTTTGATTAGTTGCTCCATCAAAATACATCTTCCATGATTCTACCTTGATCCCCATGATATTTTCATCCAGAAATTCTCCTTGGATTTCTTTATCTTCTTTTGGTGAACAATGGGCTAAGTAATCAACAATTGCTCTTCCCTTCACATATTTTTGAGTCACATATTTAATATCAAATTCTGACAAAAGCAACACCCATTTAGCTGTCTTTCCATCTTGCACATGCTTCTCCATTAGATATTTCAATGGGTCCATTCTTGCAATCAACAAGACCTTGTAAGCAAGTATATAATGTCTGAGTCTGTGAGTTGCCAATACAAGTGCTACACATGTCTTTTCAAATGGTGAATATTTTTCTTTATAGGGTAACATCTTCTTGCTGATGTAGTAGATTGCATTCTCTTTTCTAGTCTCCTGTAGGTATTGAGCAAGCAAAGCCCCCATTGCTGTATCTGTAGTTGTGAGATACAACAATAGTGGCTTTTCAAGCACTGGTGGAACCAGTATTGGTGGCTTTATCAGATAATTCTTGATCTTTTCAAAAACTTCTTGACATTGGCCATTCCATATTGTAGGAACTTCTTTCTTGAGTAGTCGAAAAATTCGCTCACATGTCTTGGTGAGCTAGGCTATGAATTTGCTGTCGTACTTTATCCTTCCCAAAAACCCTTAGATTTCCTTCTTAGTCTTTGGAGGCTTCATCTCTACAATTGCTTTGATTTAGTCAGGGTTGACTTCAATTCCCTATGACTTACCATAAACCCTAATAGCTTTCTAGATGTAACACCGAAAGTGCACTTCCATGGATTCAATCACAACTTGTAGAATTGGTTTCTTCCAAAGAACTTCTGCAAAGTTGGTATATGCCCTTCTCGGTCTTTGGACTTAACTATCATATCATCAACATAAACCTCTACTTCTTTGTGGATCAAATCATGCAACAAAGTAGTGGCTGCACGTTGGTAAGTAGCACCAGCATTCTTAAGGCCAAATGACATGACTTTGTAGCAATACGCCCTCCATGGAGTAATGAAGTTTTTTTCATATCTTCTAGAGCCATCTTAATTTGATTATACCTTGAAAATCTATCCATAAATGACAGCAAGGCATGTCCTATTGTGTTGTCAACCAAGATATCAATGTGAGGCAAAGGAATCTTTTGTGCTAGTCTTATTCAGATCTCAGAAGTCTACACACATTCTCACTTTCCCATCCTTCTTTGGCACCAGAACCACATTAGTTAACCACTCTGGATAGTTGACCACCCTCAGGAATCCTGCATTATATTGTTTTTCGACCTCTTCTTTGATCTTAAGTGTCCATTTTGGCTTCATTCTTCTTAAGTTCTGCTTGACCAACTTCATGGTTGGATCTGTTTGGATGCAATGCTGCACTATATCTGTATCAATCCCCAGCATGTCTTCGTATGACCATGCAAGTACCTCTTTGAATTCTGTTAGCAGTGCCACTAATGCATCTTTCTTAGAGGTGGTTAGGGTATTGCCCACTTGTATCATTTTAGGTTCATCATTAGGTCCTAGGTTAATAGGTTGGGTTTCTTCTTTTATAGGTTCTAAATGTTGTTGTTTTAATTTCTTATTATTTAGAGTTTCTTTACCAATTTCAGAAATAAAAACATTCAAAGCCAACAAATAAGTGGAATCAAAAATCATATTATAAGGAAAGGAGTTCTCAACAGACTCAACAGTCTTAATAGACTTGACTAAAACAGACTCAATAGGAATACTACCACAAATAGACTTGACATAAATAGTAATACTAACAGAAAAAAACTCAATAGGGACAGAAACAATATTCTTGGTAGGAGTGACTAACTTGATAGTCTTGATCTTCTTGGCAGGAGTGATTGGCTCAATAGTCTTGAAATTCTTCACAAAGTCCTCCATGGGGTGGGCGGCTCCCTCCCATGCCTATTTCTTCAACTTGGTCGTGGCTTTAACAATGGCAAGAGGCTCCCAGTGAGTTCCTTCTTCCCTCAGTATCAGTACCATGGGATCTTCATCCATATAATCCCTGGCTTCACCATCAATTTCCATATCTGTGGGCTTGTTAGTCACAAAAGCATCCAGGCGTTCTATGCTATCCATCCACTCCCTAAACAGATCTTGCTTCCCTTTGTTGCTTAGGTGGGTGTATTGAGGGACGTATTCTGACTTATTCCCTTTCATCTTCTCATTTTCACCTTCAAAACTCTCTAGTGTTAGGTTTCTGAAACTGTGGATCTTCAGTTTTTGGTCTAGAATGGTCAATCTAGCATCTATGTCATCTTCTTCTTCGGTGTATGGGGTCAGTGAGCCAAGTTTTGAATTGTGAAATGACCTTAACTCAGGAATCTCTCTACCATGCTTGTTATATTGAGGACCTAACTTTGAACTAACATCACTAATGTAGCTCCAATCTAAGGGACGCCTATAGGGTAATCATCATAGTTTGCATCATTAGCTTTTTCAATCTCCTCTCCTGTAGCTTTTAACACATTTTCTAGCCTATTTTCAACGTCATTCCCCATATCTATAGGTTCAGCTTCAGCATCATCCTTTATATCTTCATCATAGTAGTCTACATCTTCATCATAGTTTTCATAGTAAAGCCCTTCATCTTTATATTCTCTATCACTAAGATGTTCACCCCAACCACTACTATTACTCTTGCTGTTGCTACCTTCATCATCATCACTAGGAGCTTCTCCCCCTTCTTTATCTTCATCACTTGTTCTTGCTTTATATGGGCTCTTTAATGCATTTTGACAAGCCTCCCAGTACTTTTCTTCTTTTATATTGCAAATGGCATCTCCTAGGAGTGTAGTCTTTGCATCAGGGTCCATATAATCAACACAGTCAGTAGGAACCCATGTTGTGTCTTCCTTCTTCAACTTTGGAAGCTTGTTGTTGCAATCAAATAGTAGCTTAAATCCAGGCATCATTGTTTTGGTCTCAGGATCAAGTCTCGGTTCAAGGAATCCCCAATAGCGTTGACTATCTCCAGCTTTGACAAACTTTTCATTCAATGTGGGAGCATAGGGCTTTAGGAGTTTTGGAGGAAAAGGAAGTCCCATTGCTTTAGCCTTGGCACTGGCCATTCTTCTCACCTCCATCTCTAATAAGTCATCATTAGTGGGCTTATAGCCTAACCCAAAAGGTGGTGTGGTAGTAGGAATCATCGGGACTTGAATAGTTAGCTTTTTCACAGTCTTTCCCAAGTTCATTCCCGAAAAATAATTCATTCTTCTCATCATTGCCGCCACGTTATTGTTGCTGTAGGGAACAAAGTCCATAGGGATCTTCTCCGTTTCCTCTTCCTTTCTTTCAAAGCTAGGCTTCTCAATTTCAAAGCCATCCAAGGTCAATGGCTTCTTCTCAGAGTCAATACCAAAGA
Organism: Castanopsis chinensis; assembly: GCA_032878915.1. NCBI lineage: Eukaryota > Viridiplantae > Streptophyta > Magnoliopsida > Fagales > Fagaceae > Castanopsis > Castanopsis chinensis. The sequence goes on along the minus strand of JAVQMG010000115.1, from coordinate 11,504,316 downwards.
TAGGCTTAGGTGAGGTCAAAGTGTTGCCATATATGGTAACTATGGCTTCCGTGGAAACTGAACCTTTTGGTATAATGACGAAGGTACGGCCTTTGTGTCATGGATCCATGGTTGCCCAAGGAGTATATTGAAGCATGATGCTATGTTCAGGACTTGAAACTCCAACTTTTTGATCATTGGCCCTATAGTGAACTCCAGTGTTATAGTTCCTAAGACCTCCCTTCTACTATTATTGTATGCCCTTACATGCTGACCAGTTGGCACAAAATCTTCAATACTTAGGCCCAAGCAACTTGTAGTCTTTAAAGGACACACATTTAAGGCACTTCCATCATCAATTAGAACCATCAGAATTCTCTTGCCTTTGGCATCTACAGTAATATGCAATGGGTTGTTGTGGTGCTTCCCTTTCTTTGTCAAATCTTTGTCAGAGTAGGAAATAGTGAATTCCTTACTTATGGACCCAATCATAGCATTCAGATCTTGAGAAATTGTGGTTGTAGGGACTTGGATTTGATTGAGAAGGTCTACCAGATTCTGGCAGTTCTTGTATAAGGCCAAAAGTAAACCCCATAAAGATATGTAGGCTTGTGTCTTCTGTAGCTGCTTAAGGACCTCATCTTCCTTAACAGGTGTTTGTTTAGTGGCTTTGTTCAAGGCTTCTACTAGGTTGTTTGTCTCTAAATGTGGGGGTTTGAAGTGTCTCCCCCTCTTATGATGTAGGCAATTTTTGTTGGGTCATTAAGACCAGTATCTTAGGGTTTGAAGTGTCCCCCCCCCCATTTGTGGATGTTGGGTTATTTGATTGAGGTTTGAAGTGTCTCCCCCCTGTATTTAGGTGCTTGATTATTTGATTGGGGTTCAAAGTGTCTCCCCCCATTTGTGGATATTGGGTAATTTTATTCTGGTTTGAAGTGTCTCGCCCCATTTATGGATGTTGGATAATTTCATTGGGGTTTGAAGTGTCTCCCCCCACATGTGGATGTTGGGTAATTTGTGGTTTTTGGTACATCTTCGCTCCATATAGCATATCCTGTAGTGGACGTTATACCCATCAACTCTTCCCATGTTATCATAAAGCACTCGGGTAGGTCATAGATCAATTCCTCTTTACTTTCCTCTTCAGTCCTCAATCAACTAATTTGTGATCCTCTCCTAAAATTATGATTGGGTAAGGGATTATTAGTGATGCTAGGCCTTGTAGGTGGTGCAATCACCTTATTGTCTATTAAGTCTTGAATTGCATGATGAAGGACAAAAACTTGTCAGTATCATGGCCAGGGCTTTGGTGGTAGGCACATCTCTTAGTAACATCAAATATTGTAGGTGGTGGGTTTGGAATTGGTCTTGGGTCTAAAAGTTTTAGTAACACTTTTGCTTTTAATTGCTTTTAATCACACTTGGCTCATAAGCATATATAACTCAATGAATTCCCTCATAGGCCTTAGAGGTGGCCCTTGTGATATTTGCACGGGAGCGATGGGTGCAATAAGTTGATAAGGATCATTTTTGTAGATATTAGAAACTTCTACAGTTTTAGAACTAGATCCTAAATTCTTTTTAAACCTCGATGGGTCCTCAGTGCCATTATATATTGCATCTTCAATTTGGTTCCAGTGCAATCAAAGCTTTAAAATTAGGAAAATATAGGGCAAACAAGTACTTATGGTATACAGGTAAATTCTTTACAATCATGGCTAATTGTTCTTCTTTACTTGGCCTATGCATCATCTATGTAGTTTTGGACCTCCACTTGGTAATAAAGGTAGAGAAGGATTCTTTCGGCCTTTGCTTCTGGTCTCGAGATCCCTCCTTGTTATATCCATCTCTATGTTGTACTTGTATTGATTGTGAAACTCACAGCAAATGTCCTAACAACTCCTTGCTCTAGCATCATCTAGGTTAAGGAACCACTTAAGAGTGGCTCCAGTCAAAGTGTTTTGGAACATTTGAGCACGTAGTTCTTCCGTTGCTTCTAGGGGTTGCATGGCCCTCATATACATCATCAGATGAGACTTTAGGTTGCCAGTCCGGTCAAACTTGTCCAAGGTTGGCATCTTGAACTTGGGAGGCAATCTCATATCAGGGAAAAGTGAGAGTGATTGGTAGTCCATGAGGTCTTCCATCTTATGAGCTTTCTTGATCATCTCTTTTACCTTGTTTATTCTCTAATTGATCTTCTTCTCTCCTTCCATGGTAGGGAAATTATGGCCAGTCTTGTTCTCTTCTTGGCTACTTTTTAGGTTCTGATATTGTTGTACGATAAGGTTCATGTCCTCCCTCAGTTGGATTTGACTAGCAACCATGGTGTTTAGTAGCTCTTGAGTGTTCATAGGTTCTTCAATGTTCTGATGTTCTCTCTTTTCTGCCATGGTGTCGGGATCTTTAGTCTTCTTGTGGCTTGAACTATCTTTTTAAAAAAATATGACATTGTGATGTTGCAACAGCAGAGTGTCTTCTATGCTCATGGGCTTTAGTACCGTGATGAGAGTGATGAGCTTGGATTTGGAACTACTAGCTTGAGTGTCGGTCTTGGGTTCTCTTTGGAGCCTTCCCTCTAATCTTGACCTAATTTTCCCCTAGGAAAAGGCTTGGTTGGGTTAATCACAGTTAAGTTCCTATCTATATCAATCATCCAACCAAACAAACACACGTAACATGCAATGCAATTTTAACATGGACCAGCCTAAGGGTAGGCTCTAAGTCATTACATTGTAGGGTGGGTTTGTTGTTTTATTGTTTCCCATAGATAGGAAGTTCAACTCCCAACTTGTAATGTAATGAACATTACGTTGGTCCAAACGACATGGTCTATCCCTTATAGTTAACAAGAAATGATCCAGTGACTTGGGCTATGGGTTGGTGAGTTCACCACTGGGTACTCGAATCTAATGAAGACTGGTGATCTATGGTTACTACCACCATATTATTGAGGGGGGTGCATACATCTTTGTTATTTTGATGGCATACACTATGACAGTTAGGGAAGCTTTTAACAATCAACTTGGCAACACAAACAAAAATATCATACAAACATCTTAAGACATAAATAAACAAACAAACAACATATCATGCAAAAGATAAGGGTATATAGTTGGTCACTTAAAGTCTAATACGAAACTTAGCCCTTGACTTCCCCAGTGGAATCGCCACTATGAGAGATCGGGAACTTTAGGGTGCTCTTAAAAAAGAGATTTTGGTGCTTTTTCAGGGCACCTCTTTTTTTGGATAAGTGGTGTGGAGTTGCGACTTATTTTTTATACAAAAAAATAAGAAAAAATAAATGCAAATTACATGCTCAAAATACTTTATTGTCATTGATTGAATAAAGACAAGTACAATCTTGGTAAATTAAACCTTACAAGGCTTTGAGTCCAAGTTACAATCTATGCAAAAGAATACAAAGTTTTTGGTCCTAGTTACAATCTACCAAAGAAAGCATTAATCTACATTTTTAAAAATCCTAAGCTCAGAAGTTAGGTTACGGAATGAGAAAGTATTAGGCACCCATTCTACTCAGACAAAGTCTGGTCATATAGACTCTAATGACTGGTATCCTCTTTGCATGATATTGAATGATATGTTGAACATACATGACAAACACTTGACTACAATTAATTCATATGAATTTTATGAATATGTCCTCTTTTTAAAAGAAAAATTCAGATCTATTTTTGTGAATAAAAAAATTGGATTTGGTTTGAAAAAATTCAGATATGTTTTTATATATAGATAAAGAAATTAGATTTGTAAAGAAAATCAGATTTGTTTTGAAAAGTTAAAAAAATGATTTTATTTAGAAAAATCAGATATGTTTTTGAGTAAAGTAAAAAAATGATTTTATCATGAAAAATCAGATATTTTTTTTAAAAGTTAAAAAAAGTGATTTTTGGTTTATAAAAAAATCAGATATGTGGTTGGAAACAAATTAAAAAAGACTTTTGAAAAAGGATTCACATTCATAAGATAAATTCATTATACATGCATCACAAAAAAAAAATCAACCTAACTTTCAATCCTTTCTTTTAAATTTCAAAATTTGCAATTGTATGACAAGGAAAACTTCTCCTAAAAAAATCAAATCTGTATTTAATGAAAATACAGATTAGTTTTTAGAGTTAAAAAAAAATCAGATCTGCATTTAATTAAAATACAAATAAGTTTTTATGTTTAAAAAAAAGCAGATCCAGTTTTTAGAGTTAAAAAAAATAAAATCTACATTTAATGAAAATATAGATAAATTTTTAGAGTTAAAAAAAAAAAATCAGGTTTGCATTTAATGAAAATACAGATTAGTTTTTATGTTTTAGAAATAAATTAGATTTGCATTTGATGAAAAAAAAGATCAGTTTTTAGGGTTAAAAAAAATCAAATCTGCATTTGATGAAAAAAAAGATCAGTTTTTAGAGTTAAAAAAAATCAGATCTGCATTTAATGAAAATACAGATCAGTTTTTAGAGTTAAAATAAAAATCAAATCTGCATTTAATGAAAATACAGATCAGTTTTTAGAGTTAAAATAAAAATCAGATCTACATTTAATGAAAATACAAATCAATTTTTTTATGTTTAAAAACAATCAAATTTGCATTTAATGAAAATACTGATCAATTTTTATGTTTAAAAAAAATCGGATTTGCATTTAATGAAAATAAAGTTCAAATTTTAGAGTTTAAAAAAAATCAGATAGTCAGCAGATTTTGAGATTCAAGAAAGAAATCATGACAAACAATCATCTAAGAACATATTTAAAGAAAAATTTCAAACAAAACATGACAATTATATCAAGAACCAAAATTAATCAAACACCTTGAAACTATTCATGGATCATAAAAAAAAATAATAGAGAAGAACAGAATAAGAAAAGAAATACAATACCTCTTACATGAGTGTGCTCTTCTTAGTGAAAGAATATTTAAGGATTCAAAGAAATTTATTCAACTCTTTGAAGCCTAAAATATTTCGCTTATAAAAAAGAAATTCCGAAGGCAAGAGCCTCCAGAATGTCTTTAACGTAAGGGGGAATTGAAAAGAAGAGAAGAGCCAGAAAAAGGAGGATCAGAAAGTGTGAAAAAGTGTGTTAAACTGAAATTGAAATGTTTATCTCAATCCAAGAGTTCTCAAGCCGTGCCAACAATTTGTGCCAATCAACACTCCAAGAGTGCCGAATGGCCCTCTTGGGTGCCGGATTCGCGTTTGAGTTTTGGTCCACTTTGGACTCCTTTTTTGAGGTTTTTTGGGCTAGACTTGCACTTGGATGCGTTTTTAATCTGTATTCTAAAAGTTAAACCCCTTTTCTGGATATTCAGGTCTTTACTGTGATGATTATCTTGTACATGCACACCACAAAAAGTCTTGATTATCTAAAATTTTGTTATTATTGATTATCCACTTTATTCTCATGCAAGCAAATCTATTTTTTACACAAACTAACAACTAACCACAAAATTATTTAATTAATTTTAATTGTCTAGCCAATCAAAATTAATTTAAATTAATCATGTGTGGTTGGTTCCACCTAAACAAAACGCATGTAGACCGTGCCAACTTGATCATGCTATCTTTCGATCCAACAGTCTGATTTGGAAATTGGGCACACCATTACAACTATTAAAACCTTAAGATCATTTTTATGATATGCAATGAATGAATTAATGTATGTAATGCAACTCTAAATTTTGGGTATATGAATGGTCATTCTAGCCATCTTCTTTGATTAAATTATGGGTGCAAAATCTAGTGTTTACAGCTGCTATACACTTCTCGGTCCATTCAAAGTTCTTCCACTTATGAAGGAGCTAGAAGAATGGCCAACATCGATCTGCTGACCAAGAAATGAATCTACTTAAAGCAGCTGTCATCCCTATCAGTTTTTGTACTTCCTTGGGATTTCGAGGAGGATGCAAGTCTTTAACAGCCTTGATCTCGTCAGGATTAACCTCTATTCCCCGATGTGTAATCATGTAGCCTAAGAATTTTCTCAAGCTGACTCCGAAAGAACACTTAGATGCATTTAGGTGCAATTTATGTCTCCTCAGCACCAAGAATACATCTTTTAGGCCTTTCAAGTGCTCCAAGACATGCTTACTTTTTACCACCATGTCATCAATGTATGCCTCCATATCCCTCCCGATCTACGCTTCGAACATTCATGTCACCATTCTTTGATATGTAGGCCCAGTATTCTTTAGACCAAAATGCATCACTTGATAGTGATATATGCCTGCAGGAGTTTGGAAGGTAGTCTTTTCTTGATTAGAAAATGCCAGAGGTATCTGGTGATGTCCCTGAAAAGCTTTCAAGAAGTTCATCCGAGGATGTCTAATTGTCGCATCCACCAATTGGTTATGATAAGCCAAAAATGTATTCATCCTTTGTGATGAATTAATCGATTAATTAGCCAAATTTAATTAATTAATCAAATTAACATGCAATGTACGTGGAAGGACAAACAAATCACCAAACAACTATATATGTAGCAGAAATTAAATAACACGGTGATTTGTTTACGAATGGGAAAAACCTCTGAGGCAAAAACCCTACCAGGTGATTTTAAGGTCACCATTCCTGAGAATCCACTATTATCAAAACAAGCGGTTACAAGTAAAGGAATCCTAGTACCTTATACCAACCTATAGTTGAACCCTTACTCTAATACCTAATTGGACTTGTTCTGTAGTGATAATCTCTCCCTGTATTGCACGACTCCCAGTACATGACTAACCAAAAGATGCATGGATCCCAGTACGCGACTTGATCACTAACTTGAGAAGAATGTTAGCTGCAAAGTTCTTCAGTTCATCAACCGATGAAGATCACGAAGTTGCTTGGTCACAAAATCCTACGGTGTACAAACACAGCAGCTTCCTCAAGAGAAAGAATAATTAGGGCAAATAATGTCTCTAGTCACAATTTGCATGAACAAGACTTTGCTCAATACTCATGCAACCCTAGACAACCCTTAAAATAATCCTTATATATGTTTAGGGTTGTGATAAAAGAAAGCCTAAACACATAACCTCGATAGATAACCATCTATTGAGCTAGCTGTCGAGCCCTGTCGAGCCATGGGCTTCAGCAGCTTTTAAACCTCGATAAATACCAGCTGTTGAGATTTAAAATCCATCACTTCCTTACTTGATTCTTGGACAAACTTGCATGTCTTTAACACTTGAATTTGAAACCTTGTTTCTTGAAGTGTTTAACACATCCTAGATCTACCTAATTACAAGTAAAGTGCATTTTGTCAAAGGATTAGCCAATACATAAAATTTTAACATATGTTTCTAATATCAAATCACATATGTGCTAACAGGTCAATTCGAGGAACGGGGAAAGGATCCTTTGGGCAAACTTTATTCAAATCCGTGAAATCTACACAGACGCGTCATTTCTTGTTTTTCTTCTTCACCACTATAGTATTAGCCAACCATTCAGGATAAAATGCCTCATTGATTGCCCTTGCTTGCTTAAGTTTATTCACCTCTTCCTTTATTGCCTCGGCATGCTCTTTCGAAGAGCGTCAGGGTGGTTGTCTCCTTGGTACAACACTACGATTTACATTTAACTGATGACAAATAAACTTGGGGTCAATCCCTGGGGCATCATAAGTATTCCATGCAAAAACATCCCCATTATTCCTTAAAAACTCCACTAGCTCTGCTTTCTCCACAGAGGGTAATTGAACCCCAACCTGAAAGTACCTATCTTTGTCCTAACCAATCATAACCCTCTTCAATTCTTCAAATAGTAAATCCTGTGACTCGGTCCCAAGTTCAACCTCGGGACCAATTAGTTGCTATGGGACCTTCTCCCTCCCGACTAGAGCTTTATCTAGGGAGTGCTACCTAACAGCAGCTACCAAACATTGTCTAGCCATTGCCTGACTTCCAACTAATTCTACAACTTGTCCTTGCATGGGACAATTGACCTTCAAGTGTAGGGTAGATGACATTGCCCCAATAGCATGAAGCCAATGCCTCGCCAAAATAGCAGTATAAGGGGAATAGGCTTCTACCATAATAAAGTTGACTTGAACCTCCTTGTCTCCAACTTGTACAGGTAGTTTGATCATTTTGGTAGGGATTATTGTTCTTCCATCAAATCCGACTAAGGGTGAATCATATTCTACAGAACTTCGGGTTTTGAGGTTCAGCCCCTTATATAAATCCGGATACATAATCTCAGCTTCATTTCCTTGGTCCACAAGAACCCTTTTCACATTATACCCCTTAATCTAAAGGGATATCACTAAGGCATCATCATGGGGTTGGAATGTTCCCACTTTATCCTTCTCTGGGAAACCTAAGGTTGGTGATGCCACCACTTTAGCCCTTTGAGACACTTGAGCTTGATCCCCCAGTTCTAAGTTTAAAGCTACAGACATAACTCTCGAGTATGAACCAACATCACCCCTGGGTGTAGCAAAAATCACATTAATTGTACCCAGGGGTAACCGAGGAGCCTCGTCTCTCTGATACCCAACCCCGGGCTATCTTACCTGTCCCGCGAGCTAATGCAGGAACTGCTTCAACTTCCCTGCCTTCACCAATTGACTCAAGTAGTCATGTAAAGTTTTTCAATCCTCAGTTATATGCCCTTTTTCCTGATGGTAGTGGCAATAAAGAATTTGGTTTCGCTTGGATGGGTCTCCACCCATCTTATTGGGCCATTTAAAGTATGACTCATTCTTTATCTTCTTGAGGATTTGATAATCTGGTTCCTTAAACACTGAGCTAACCATCTACGTGCCATCTCCTGATGATTGGTTAGAAAAATCCCTTCTAGGTCGATTATGATTATATCCTCCTGTCCGAGGATCCCTCTTTTCGGGGAAGACTTTGGCCTTACCCTTTCCTTGGGTCTAATCTTCTTCGACCATTTGTGCTCATCAATGCGATCCATAAGTTGATGCATACTACGAGCAAGTTTCATTGTCAATAACTTCCTCAAATCATGCTCTGTTGGAAGCCCCACCTTAAAAGTCCTTATGACCACATCTTCAATCCTCATCTACTTCATTAAAGGTTTCCCATTATCTATCTGAGTAGGTCTTAAGAGTTCCCCCCTCCCTCATTGCCATGGACAATAGAGAATCTAAGGGTTTAGGAACTCTGTTACACGTTACAAACCTTGCTCCAAATGGCTCACATGTTCCACAGGGTCAGTTCTCCCATTATAAATGGTAAACGTAGGCTGTGTAAAGCGATGGGTCAACTTGGCTCTGTCAATTCTCCTTACGAAGGGTGACTTTAAGATTTGGCAAAGGGCCTTTCTCATTGCTTCACTCCCCATATTTTGAGGGGATAACTTTTTCCCTGCTTCATCCTATGCAATTCTAACTTATCCAAATGTGAGGATGCGGAGAAAGAATCACTAGAAGAAGTCCTGGATCTTTACCGATAGGATCTGCCCCTTCTTTCCTCGGATCCTTCACTTGATGTGGGTCTAGAATTTCTCCTGTCATGTTCCCTTCAATGTAACTTTTTTGCACAAATGGTCAATCTCCAGCCTTAGATTTTGCGTTTCTTGCTCATGCGAAACACGACTCCTAGTTCTTGAATGACTCCTCTCAGTGCGCTCTATATGCTATGTTTCCACCCTAACACTAGGTGTGGGATTGTACTCTTTGTCCCTCATTCACTCCAAATTAACAAAATGATATTCATGTTGAAAATTAACAGATTCTTCCCTATTGTGTTCCTGGTTAGCCATAACTTAGGAAAACTACAAGTAGATCCCCACAAACGGCGCCAATTGTAAGTACTCGGAAATTGATGGCCTAATCCCACTAAGAATTGTAGTGCCTTGTCCTTTAGACCAAGCCCAAACAATAGAATTTCTATAGAGAGTGGGAAAACAGTTCTAGTGTAATTTTGGGCTAAGTTTAGGTCTAAGGTTAAAGGACCAAAAGTAACAGAAAAAGACAATTCAAGTAGTATTTGAGAAAAATGCTGTCCTTGAGCAAGTTTGAGGATTGGTTCTTATATATGATTGATACAAATTATATGTCAAGTAATGTATTTTTTACTTTCTTGCCTGTTTAATTCTTAAGGAATAATGTCCATCCCTTTAACTGGGAGGTTCCCTCCCTTATATACCCTTCTTCTTTACATCCTAGCCCTCCACTTGTATGCCTCAGGGCATTTTTTAAGATATTTGTCTGATCAAAATTTTGTTGAACGTGGTAGAAGGGGCTGCTTGCTATGAAACTGTTGTTCATGTGTCATTTCCTCATTAATGCAGCTGATAAGGTTGTTGCAATGCACTCAATGCGGAGGGAGAAGATATACCTTTACAATAAGCTCCCTCCCACCGTCTTGGCCCCTTTCCATGGTCCTTTTTCCTCTAAGCGGGCCCTTATACGATGCTATCTTGTATCTCCTTCCCTTCTTGAGTCGATGAAGTCCTCGAGTTGGATACAATTTTGCGGGTGGAATTATGTGTGATACTTCATGTTCAATCCTTCTCGGTCCTTGAACAACCTACAATATATATATATATATATATATATATATATATATATAAACATAGATTTGGTTTTTGCTAATAAAATATAAGTAATACAAGTATTTTAGTAATATATGTGCATTTTGTTTAATTAATTATTTTCATCTACTCAATTTGTGTGTTTAGTTTATTTATTTATTTAGAGAAATGTGTTTAGAATTTAGATAAATTTTAAATCTAGTTTATTTTTATAAAAAAATAAATGTATAATTTTTAAAACTTTTGTAATTACAACTGTAATTTTTTCTATCTTATTTTCAAAGTAAAAATAGACACAAAAATTGAGATAAACACACAAATTTCTAGCTTATTATCTAAATAGGGTCATTGATATCATTATTATTTTTCTGTTGATCATCTCTTAAATTGACAACATTTCTATCTCATAATAGATAATATCATTGTAATGTTTTTTCAATAAAAAAAATTGTAATGATTTTAATTTTTAATGATTAAATTATAATATATAAATAAAGTAAATAACTAAACTATATTTGAATCATTCTAAAACCTCATTTAGAAAGGTTTTTTTTTTTTTCCTGAATTAAAAAAAAAAGAATTTTCATGTATTTGAAAATAACAAAAGGTATTTCTAGTAGAAAGTAAAACTTTATCTGAGGTGAGTTTAAATGCAAAGTTTGACCGAGCAAAAGAATATCCCAGCCATAAAAAGCATGGAAAAGTGTTGTCCAGAAGTAAGAAGTGCCTTAGGCCCTGTTTGGATAAAAAAATTTGCTCACTTAATTTCCATCACTCATCACTCATCACTTAAAAATACTATACCCGTTTGGTACCATCACTCAATTTCCATTACTCATATTTTTCACACTATTTGTGGATCCCAGTTTGTCAACAGTGCAGCTGTTTCCTTCCTTTTTTTTTTTTTTTTTTTTTTTTTTTTTTTGGGTTCTTCTTCACGTCAGTATGTCTTTTTTTTGTTTTTGTTTTTGTTTTTTTTTTTTTTTTTTTTTTTTTTTCAGTACCAGATCACCCAAGCCCATAAAAAAAAAAAAAAAAAAAAAAAACTAACGTTAAGGCCGAACCCAAAAAAAAAAAAAAAAAAAAAAACCCAACGTTAAGACCGAATCCAAAAAAAAAAAAAGTCAGCTGGTCAAAAGTTACGGCTGTGGGTCCCCCAGTGTGTGTTTAATTACAAAAATGCCATTGAGTTATGAGTTATGGAAACTGAAAACAGCTAAAATGTGTTTTCAGTTTACATAACTCATAACTCAAAAATCAGATAATTGAGTGATGGAAACAGAGTTATGGAAATTGAGTTATTTGCTCCCAAACAAAGTTCCTACTATGGGTCCCACCATTTTTGAGTTATGAGTTATGAAAACAAAATTATAAGTTAAGAAAAGTTCCTCACTCAATTTTCATCACTCATTACTCTTCACTCATCACTCATCACTTAAAAATATTATACCCATTTGGCACCATCACTCAGTTTTCATTACTCATATTTTTCACACTATTTGTGGGTCCCATGGCTGTCAATCAATGTAGCTTTTTCCTTTTTCTTTTTTTTTCTTTTCTTCTGGGTTCGGTCTAGCTTAATGTCAGTTTTTTTTTTTTTTTTTTTTTTTTTTTTTTTTTGGGTTTAGTGATCCGGTACTGAAGAAAAAAAAAAAAGAAAAAAGAAAAAAGTGAAGACCGAACCCAGAAGAAAAAAAAAAAAGAAAGAAAAGAAAAACTAATGTTAACGTTGAACCCAGAAAAAAAAAAAAAAAAAAAAAAACGTTAACGTTGAAACCAGAAAAAAAAAAAAAAAAAAAAAAAAAAAAAAAAAAAAAAAAACCTGAAGACCGAACCCAAAAAAAAAAAAAAAAAGAGAAGTCAACGGTCAAAAGTTGCGGCTGTGGGTCCCTTAATGTGTGTTTAATTACAAAAATGCCATTGAGTTATGAGTTATGGAAACTGAAAACAACTAAAATGTGTTTTCAATTTCCATAACTCATAACTCAAAAATCAGAGAATTGAGTGATGGAAATAGAGTTATGGAAATTGAGTTATGGAAATTGAGTTATTTCCACCCAAACAAAGTTTCAGTCATGGGTCCCACCATTTTTGAGTTATGAGTTATGAAAACTGAGTTATGAGTTATAGAAATTGACAATCCAAACACTTCCTAAACACCCCCCTTAAACATTGCAGCTGGCGTCACCTAGCACGCCAGCCTTGACACCGACACCAATAAGTAACAACCTCAAAATCCGCTCAAACCCACCATATAAAAACCCTACAAAATTGTTTCAAATTTTATAATAAGATAATACCCACAATAACCCCAACGCGTTTTTTTTTCCTCTATAAAACCACAATTCCACGCGTACTTTCCTCTTCTTTGCTTTCACTTTTCAACCCTTAGTATTCTTCACCATTGTCTTTATCTTTATCTTCAGAAACCCAAAAGCCCCTTTCAGTTCTAAGCTTTTCAATTTGAAATCTAGGGTATTCGTTTCAGATTTTCTCAATGAATTTAGTTTTTCTATGACACACACCATCCTCATGCATCGAATTCGATTACTTCATTCGTTTTCAGTTGTATTTCTCTACTGGTTCTACGTGTTTTCATGAACTAGATCTAAATCCCTAAATCTTTGATTTTGATTTTGATTTTGATTTGATTTCTCTTTAAGCCTGATCTTTGTTTTTAATATTTTAGTCTAATTCTTTGGAAACCCTAATTTTCATTGATCTTGACAAATTCGTTCGGGAGAAAAGAAGAATTTGTAATTAATGGCTTCGATTCAACGACCTGCGAGTTCTGGATCCGGATCTGGATCCGATGTGGCGATCGACGAGAGGAAGAGGAAGAGGATGTTATCGAATCGCGAATCGGCGAGGCGATCTCGGATGAGGAAGCAGAAGCAGCTGGAGGATCTGACGGACGAGGTGACTCGGTTACAGCTCTCGAATCGCGATCTGGTGCAGAAAATCAACGCCAAGGAGCGGAACTACGGGGCGATCGAATCCGCCAACAACGTTCTCAGAGCTCAGCATGCGGAACTCACAGATCGCTTGCGATCCTTGAACTCGGTGCTTCAGATGATCGAAGAAATGAGTGGATTCTCGGTGGATATTCCGGAGATTCCTGATTCTATGATGAACCCATGGCAGCTCAACCGTCCGATCCAGCCGATCATGGCTGATATGTTCCTGCCTTGATCAATAATCCAACGGTCTCTGATCTTTCATTGTTAGTAGAAGTCGGTTTTGTGATGATGAGTCATTGTAATTGTGTTTAATAATTTGGGGCTGTGCTATGTAGAAAAGGCTGTGCTATGTAGTTTGTTTTATCAATTTAATGGATGTGTTTTTATGTTTTATGTATTAGTCATTATACTCCAGTTATTATGGATTGTTGGGATGTGGATGCGTTTCGGATTTCAATCTCTAAAAGCTTTGTATGATGTTGTTTCATTAGCATTTTGTTCCCAATCTAGGAACGCCCTAAACTGGATTAGGAAGAAAAGGATGAACAAGATTAATGTTATCTAAACTCTTGTGATTGTGAATCCAATTAGTGATCACCGTGAGGGTTATCATGTTCTTGGATTTTCCAGTTTGATGGGTTCCTCTCTTTATTATGTTTTAGGAAACACGGGCACTTCATCTGGGATCTGTTTCTCCGCATCTTCTTCTTCTTAGATTATGTTCATGTCCATGCTTCTTGTATTGCAATGTAATTCCTATTCAGTTGGCTGGAGCCTGTAACAATACTTTAGTTGATGGGTTTGTTTCTGTTTAACAAAACATGCTCTTCATTTTGAGATTCCGGATTAATTTGCGATATTTTTGGGTTGGATGATTGTCAGGTTTTCTTGTTTCACTAGAGCTATTTTCACTAACTTTGGTATACAAGACCCTCAAATTTTGAACCCCCTCCCCGTTGATCTTGAAATTCTCAAGTAAATGTTTGATGAATGTAATAAATATTAAGCTTGGAATTGGATAAGGATATATGGTTTACTGACTTTGTTTCATTCGTCAATCTTCCTGCTTGATAGGATTCTCCACGTAATCGTTTTTGACTTTGTTCCAAGTGGATTCAATGTGCTGATGCTGAGGTACAAAACCCGGTTTCAATGCATTTTTATGCTCATGATGGAAAAGAAAAATGAGGCACGGAAAGAATATTTCTACGGCCATCTAGCCTCTGGATTCGGCTATTTTCATGATAAGCAATTGCGTAAGCAACCTTCACTTCTAGCTGTAATGTTTCTAGTCTAGTCTATAAGACCATAAAACATATTAACGTCATGATCTCCATCGAAGCCAATTGGAAAATGCCTCATCATCTCATAATTGAATATTTTCCACAAATCAAATTAAAATATGAATTTCATAGGCAGCCCTTGTTGGAGGTGGGAGTGGAATGGATAACACGTATACGATATACTTAACACCTTCGCATCTTTTTTCAAACAGAGAAAAGAACACTAAATTACCATGGTCCATGACCTATGCCAGTCTCAACATATTTTGGCAACTTTTTAAACATACTTCTGTTGAAGTGTCAAAGTAAACCTTTACTGATGGGTGTGCAAAGTGCAATTTGGCGCAGATTCTAGTGGCAACATCTTTTTTTTTGGTTAACGGGCATAACATCCAACAACAAAATAAAGCTACAAATTGACCACAAAGGTCAAATTAGTGGTTACCCACTTATGACAATCCAAACCATTGATATCAGATACAAGCAGTTTATCTAAGTAATCCGAGGGGGAAACATCAAATATAACAAAATCTTCCCTCATGCAGCATCCTTTCTTGGCTAAAATATCAGCACACCTATTCGCTTTTCTATATACATGAGCTACTCGAACCTATGTGAGGTTTGCTATAAGGGACCTGCAGTCAAGAAGTAGTGGAGAAAATTTTTTGTTAGAGTTGTCAGCATTGTTTAGCATCTCCACAATTACCTTGGCATCAAGCTCCACTTCCAAACACCTTATTCCCAATTGAATGGCAAAAGTTAAGCCATCTCTCAATGCCCATAACTCAGCCACAACACTTGTCGTGTACCTAATAGACCTTGAAAACCCCCTAATCCATCTCCCTTCATTGCTTCTAATTAACCCTCCACCACCAACCTTGCCTGGATTCCTGAGCAAAGCACCATCCGTATTAAGCTTGTGCCATCTTGGGAGAGGCTTGGACCACCTTACAGGAATAGCAATCCTGGATGATATCTGTTTGACCTAACTCACACAATAATAATATTCCTTAGCTTGGCCAAAGCACATCTTATCGAGAGTGGGATTTGGAATGGAATTTTCAATCACCACCTTATTTTGGTTTTTCCACAAAGCCCAGACAGCAAAGAGGAAGAGACTGCACCAAGGAATGGAGCCTTTATGTCTCACTTCACTCAAATAGTTGGTTTTTAACCAAACATCAAAGTTGCTAGCAAAGGAATTAACATGTGAGGGAGGAACCTCTAGCTTCCTCCAAAGTTCATGAGCAAATACACAGTCCCGAAGGAGTTGAACTATGGATTCATCCTGTGCTCTACACATTAGGCAAATCTTGTCACAATTAATTCCTCTTGCCACTAACACTTCTTTCACTGGGATGCTACCATGTAAACACAACCAAAGGAAATTTGTAATCCTAGGTAAAATGTCCAATCTCCAAATACATTTCCCCTGAAATTGAGTGACAGCTTCTTCACCTTGGTTTGCAAGCTTGTATGCTGAACTAGTAGTGAATTCTCCATTCTTGGAGTACTTCCACATTATAGTATCTCTCCCACTCCCAAACAATTGAATTGGAGTTGCTTTAATCTTATCTTTAATGAACTCAGGGAGGTCAAAGTAAATAAACTCCCATTTCCACTCTTGACTACAATGCAGATCAAATATCTTCAAGTTTTGCTCTTCCTGCTTAAGAGGACCTTCAATCATAGCCCGTAGTGAATCACCATTTACCCAAATGTCCATCCACACATTAACCCCCGAGCCGTTTCCAATCCCCCAGACAATCCCTCTTTTGAATATAGGGAAACCCAAACTGATGGCTTTCCAATTAGGGGACGATGGGAGTTTTTCAGGATCTCTTGACCTAACTCTCGAAGTGGAGCAATATTTTTTCAGAATTACCTTTGCCCACAATGCATCCTGGTCATGATACATTCTCCAATTCAATTTGGATAACAAGGCTATGTTCTTAGCTTTTGCCTCTTTTAATCCCAATCCCCCCTCTTCTTTGGATTTCAAAATTTTACTCTAGCTCACCATGTGCATCCTCCTTTTTTCATTTGTGACCCCCATAAAATATCTCGGTTGATTTTGTCCAATTTCTCACAAACATGCAATGGAAAAACTGCCCCTTGCATCATATAATTTGGGATGACAGACATGACTGACTTTATTAAAATAGCTCGACCTGCAAAGGAGAGGAACTTCGCCTTCCATCCAGCAACCTAACTCATGACCCTTTCCACAATGAAATTATAGCGATTCCTAGGGACCGCTTGGTGCTTAAGAGGAAACCTAAGGCATTTCCTTATATTATTGGTCTCTTGGATACCTAGTCTTTCACTTATTTCCTCCTTCATCTCATCACTAACATTTGGAGAAAAATACATTCTAGACTTATCGGGGCTAATTTTTTGGCCAGATTCTAAACAAAATTTTTCAAGCAAATCTGAAATTGCTTCACACCCACTGGCATCAGCTTTGCTAAAAAGGATGATATCATTTGCAAAGAGTCGTCTCCCTTCAAAGGAATCGTCTCCATTCACACATTTCTGTATAATGAGATGTCCCAAATACTCCATACATAGTATAAAAAGGTACAAAGACAAAGGATCCCCCTGCCTTATGCCCTAGATGGCTCGAAATGCTCTAAGGCACCCCCCATTAACCAATATAGAAGTGCTCGAGGATGTAACACAGCTCATGATGATCCTAGTAATTTTTGGGGGAAAGTGGAAGGCTTGGAGCACTCTATGAATAAAACTCCATTCTAATCTGTCATAAGCCTTTTCCAAATCCAATTTCACAGCCACGAAACCTATTTTTCCTTTCTTCTTGTCCAAAGCATGAAACAATTCTTGGGTAATTAGCACGTTATCAGTGCCTCTTTTGCCAGGAACAAAAGCGGACTACACACAAGCGATATCAATCTGCCAAGCAGAGGCCTAATCTGAGCCACTAAGATCTTCGACACAATCTTATAGACCAAGTTGCATAAGCTAATGGGCCTATAATTGCTCAAAGTTTCTGGATTTTGACATTTAGGGATCAAATAAATTAAAGTCTCATTAAGGTAACTCAGCACACAGCCCTTTTCAAAAATTCCTTTAATCTCCTTGTAAATAGAATTTTTCACCTCCATCCAAAAATGTTGATAATAGCCCGCATGCAGCCCATTCGGTGCTGGTGCCTTGAAAGGCTTAAGAGCCCATAAATCGGCTCTAATCTCCTTTTTAGTCATATCACAATCAATTCTAGCTTGATCCTCCTTTTCTAAAAAACAACAAGAAAATTTTGAGACATCTAAGGTCATGGAGGACAAATTTAGCTCAGTCATATACAATTTTTTAAAGCCATTTATGATGTATTCCTTAATTTCTACTTCATCAGTCAGTCAACTGCCATTAACATCCTTAATGCACCTAATCTTATTTCTATCTCCTAACTATCATAGAAACATGGAAGAAAGATATGTTGCGGTCCCCAAAAGTGGCAGTATTTAATCTAGATTTGAGGGCCCAATACTCCTCCTCCTACATTAGTGAAAGCTCGGATTTGTGTTAAATACAAGAGCTTGTTTAGACCCTAAATTAAAAATTACGGCTTGGTTGATTTTACTCTAACTTATCTAAGTGCGGAAACAAGAGTAAATGAAGCACAATCAACTAATACTACTCTAGTGCATAAACATGAACAACAAATAATAAAAGTAAAGCATAAGAGTAAGGGAAGAGAGATGCAAACACAAGATAACACGCTGATGTATTATCGAAGAGGAAATTGAAGAACTCGGCGAAAAACCTCTCCGTCGCCCTTCAAGCGGTAAATCGATCTACTAGAGAATAAAGTTGGAGTACACGAATAACAAAAGACCCTTCAAGCCTAGTCTACCTAATGTACTTGAGCACTCCAAGTTCCTGCTACCAACGGACTTCACGGAGTCATATTTTTTCTAACTTTTCAGATTTCGCAATACGCCTGATTGCATTCGCCAAGCCTCATCGGCTTCTTTTGGCAAATCTCCAAAGCTTCTCAAGCTCCAAAACACTCTCTACACTCTGAAAGGGTGTGGATTGTGTTTGGGTACAAATCTCCTCTCAAGGTATGGCAGTGGGAGAGGGAAGGAGAAGAGGCTACAATGATTTCTCACTAGGGATGGGTAGCTCTCTCTCTAAAAGATGGGTGTGTGTGTTGTAGAAAACCTATCTAGGGTTTTTCTCTTTGAATGACCTCTCATACTTTTGTGGGTAATGATGGTATATATAGTATGGGTGAAGGGTAAGAAAGTCACATTTAAAAATCCTCCAGGCAGAGAGTTTCGCGGGTATCTCCCTAGAAGGCCTTACTCACGAGACACTCACGAAATTGACAGCTTGGCACGACTCTTCAGCTTCCAGTTATGTGATTCTCACATGCCTTTTTCGCGGGAACCCTTCTCATGAACTTCTTGCGAGCTAGTCGTGAAATGCATTGATCTTCAATTAAGCTTGAATATTCACCAACTTAATACTAAACCCAATACAATAAAATCCCACAAAAATACAAGGAAACAAATTTATGCAATTACAGCACTTTTTATCATGGAATAAAGCAAACATAAAATATAGTTGTAAATTACAACTTTACTATCTTCCCCTTTGGCTATTCTATGACAAAACACCCTATAACAGACTTTAGACTTAAACGTGAGTTTGGGAACAATGGCAAACTCACTCACACCTAAATCTAGAAGCTGTGAAGCACTTAGAACATATGTACCTGTAACTTGAAACACTTGCACAAAACACATTAGACCCTCAAGATAAATCAAGTGATAAAAGGACAAGTATAATGTAACAAGTAAAATGCGATCAAGTAAACATGATGTGAAACATATGAGCAACTTGATCAAACACATGACAGTCATATGGAGATGACTAAAATGATCATATAACAAAGCAAATGATTATCCGAACATGCAATCATTAAAGCACAAAGATATAAGGATATATGCATGTCTAACACACAACCAATGCAAAACATCAAAGTATTAGCATTAAGGATACAAGATCCAACAAGAGCACAAGAGTGTTCCAACACATAAACATGATGCAATGAGAGCAACAAAGCATAAATACTAAAAGAACTCAAAGCACCATAAAGCAACGAGAAAACAAGGATAAAGTAAAACAAAAACAAAACAAAAACAAAACAAGGTTTTCTTATAAAATAGATGTCTTCTCCCCATTGGTATATGCATCTCCCCTATGGCTTTCTCCCCCTACGAATGTGCACGAGGTATAATTTCTCCCCTTAAGAATGTGCACATGAGTCATATAGAAATGACGATACACTCCGGTATACTCTCCGGTATACATTCCCCCTTTTTGTCACAAATAGACAAATAAGTCAAGAGGAAGGAGGGAAAGAAAAGAAGAGATGAACAAGGATAAGATCCATGAGGGGTGAAAGATGTATGAGAAAATGAAGCTCAAACGAAAGGAAAAACATCTTAGGAAGATAATGCTACAAAGCATAAAGAACATGATATGTTAAGGATGATGGAACAAAGTATAGACCGAGGCACAAAGTATAGACCGAAACATGACATATACACAAGAACATGTTATATGTGCTAAAAGATCTAAGAGGACTTAAATAGCATGAGTGAATACAAAATATGTCAAGTGTTAGAGTGTGTGCAACAAAGGTGCATCTATTGTGCATCTATTGTGCATCTAGTGTGCATGTGAGATGCATGACCAATGCATGAATAAGCACTTACAGGGCAAAGTGTATAAAATACACCACCAATGATCAAAACATGATAAACATGAATAATTATGGTGATCTCCAAAAATTGGTACTCATCGGAGTCCAAAATAGCGAGAAAATGTCATTTGGGCATTTTATCAAACACTTAGAGTGCAAACACTACACATGTATGTTAAACAATGCAAGAACATATGAAAATTTTGACTAAATACATGTTATTTTTGCCACAAGGGGCTAACATCCAAAAAAAATCAACATTTAAAACAAAACCCAATAAAAAAGATTGACAAAAAATAAGTTTTCCAACTCCCATTTGAGAGAATCCCAACTATGAATATAAAACCCCCAAAAACATAATCTAAGGATTAAAATCAATAAAAAGAGTTAAAGATTACCTTAGAGATGTTAATGGAATGAATAAAACTTGAATTTAGTTGAGTTTTGATGTAGAAACATTAAAACAGGGGTTTGGGAGAAAATGGGAGAAGTTTAAAACAAATGACCCACGAAATGCCCTTAAAAACCTGATTTGGGAATTTTTACGGGAAGCTTACTCACAAAATTACTCGCAAAATTTTTCACGGGTAAGCCTTACTCGTGAGTTACTTGTGAAACATTTGCAAAACTCTCTGTCCAAAGTTGAAAAACTTGAGAATTGGACCATTTAACTCCCAGTTGAGCTTACACATGAAATAGGTCACAAAAATACCCAGAAAACATGTTTTTCAAACAAAAACAACTTGAAAAACTTTGAAAAACATGAGTGATACAAATCACTTCCAAAAGCAAACAAAAAGAACAAAAATCTTTTTGGTTTTATCCACATAAGGTTGAGCACACACACATCACATTTGAACATACAATCACACAAATAAAATAGACATTCATTAAACATAGTCTTGTGTTATGTGTGAGTATTGAATGTGGAATAGTCCTTAGTCTAGAGTGAAACTTCAATGATCAATTCAATCAAGTTATACATAACTAGTACTAAGTCAAGTGGACTATTTCAATTATAAAAATGAACATATATGATCTTCTACAAGAAAATAATTACATATCTTTGGAGCTTTTCATTTGGCTTCTTTACAAATCACAATTGATCATTTTTTAACAAAGTACATCTCATTTTGAGATCGATGCCTGAACTTTTTGATATTTCAACTTTGTGAATAAGCCTTTGGCTTTTTGAGGCATCATACATTTCAATACAAGTCGCTTTCTCTTTTTCCTAGTCAAATACTAGTATGTGCAATGAATTTTGTAGCTCAATATCTCTTTTCATTTTAAGATTTACATTTGATGAACTCTTTAAGCAAAAACATAAAAACGTGAAAAAAGATATAGGCATAAGTCTATGCATGTTTCAAGACCAACAAGACTATTAACTAATCATTCATGACAAGCTTGAAAATCGATTTACAATAATCACACATAGATTTCAAGATTTTTTCCACAAAGATAGATGTGCATACAAAACAAGCTAAGCTCGTAAATGTACTACGCCATTAGTATGAAGGTACTAGGCCAAACTCACATGTGATATGTGCTCAACCATATACAATCAAAATTTTTAAATTTTTCACTTTTTATGTGTTTTTGGATTTTTACACACACAAAAACAAAAGTATAAAAGTAAGATCAAATGCAAAAACAACAAAAACAATGCATTTAAAGAGATGCATGACACACAAATTCATGACAATGAAGCATTTAATGCATGAAAGGTCCTAAAAAGATCGAAAGAATTAGATTAAGGACCAAAAGAGCAAAAGTTCAACCATAGGAACCCTTCCTCATCCAAACAGAATGATTGTTTGGAATGAGTGTCTCATGAGAAGTGAGACGAGAGTTGGAAGAGTGAGAACCGAAAATGCACATAGACAAGGAGATAAGAACATTAAAAACTTTCTTCAACAATATGCTATTTTCACTCAAATCTGGTTTACCCATTTTAGCACAACTTCCATGAAACTCAAGTTTCTCTTTTCTTTTGATTCTTTTAAGAGTTTGAAATTTAGAGAAAAAAGGTCTAAGATGACCAAAGGCACCACAATGGTGACAAACAGTGGGTTTAGGTTTACTAGGCTTTTTAGGGAGGGATCTAGCAATATGGTTTTGTTCTCTCTTCAACTTGGGACATTAAGGTCTTATATGACCGATCACACCGCAATAGTGGCAAGTTGGAACAAACTTAGTGTTGGATAATCAAGTGCTTGTATCTCATACAAAACATATGCAGCGAAAATTTAACGGATTTACTTCATACACAATCGATAACATGCACTATGTAGGTTTCAGAATTTAAGAACAAGAGAGTGTACCTTAAAGAGGTGAATTTCAAAACCGAAGATCAAAAGCACTTAGGAATACTTTCAATCTTTACTCTAATTCCACTAACGCCCAAGATGTGTGGTCTCTCAATTAGTTCCAAAGGGAGAATGTCAAAGTGTCTAATACTTCTTAAACCACTTCGCAATAGTGTTCTCTTACAATTTTTCTCTCTCTCGAAAATTCTATATGTTTCTCCCTTTATATCTAACTGATTATCTAATTGGGCTGGCTTTTTCGACCTTTCCAATTGGGTTTAAGTGTGTGGCTTGGAGTGGGACCAAAAGGGACTAATAAGACCCTAGCTCCAATGAGCATTGGGCTTTTCTGTTAACTTTTGACAAGTCTAAAGTTACCATTAACTATATATAATATCACTATATAAATATAGTTGTATACTAGGCCTTATTTATAAATTATATCCCTACACTTTATTGTACATGCAACCCCTTCATAAAATATTCGTAGTAATATATAGTGCATGTTAACTTTTATGAATGAAGTAGATCCGTTATTTTTTCCGCTGCGTGTGTTTTGTATGCGATACAAGCATGTTATTTTCCATCAAAATCTTCTCTCAAGGTATGGCAATGGGAGAGGGAAGGAGAAGAGGCTACAATGATTCTCACTAAGGATGGGTCGCTCTCTCTCTAAAAGATGGATGTATATGTTGTAGAAACCTATCTAGGGTTTTTCTCTCTTAATGGCCTTTCATACTTTTGTGGGTAATGAGGGTATATATAGTATGGGTAAAAGGTAAGAAAGTCACATTTAAAAATCCTTTAGGCAGAGAGTTTCATGGATATCTCGCGGGAAGGCCTTACTCGCAAGACATTCGCGAAATTGACAGCGTGGCATGACTCTTTAGCTTCCAGTCATGTGCTTCTCACATGCCTTTTTCGCAGGAACCCTTCTCGTGAACTTTTCGCGAGCTACTCACGAAATGCACTGATCTTCAATTAAGCTTGAGTCTTCACCAACTTAATACTAAACCCAATACAATAAAATCCCACAAAAATACAAGGAAACAAATTTATACAATTACAACGCTTTTTGTCATGAAATAAACCAACATAAAACATAGTTGTAAATTACAGCTTTATAATTAGGATTAGAGAGTATTCTGAAATCAATTGTTGCTCCAATTCTAAAAGAAAGTCATTAGGATTATTAGCTAAATATTTTTGGGCACCAAGAAGTCTAGCTAATATTCTCCTCTTTTTAGCAAACAAATTCTCAAACACTTCCAGATTCCACTTTCTAGCTCTAACTACAAAATTCAAGATTGCTTCCTACAAAACTCTATCTTCAGTCCAAGCTTGCTGGACAACCCTCGGAAAGTCTTGATGGAGTAACCACATAGTTTGGAAGTGAACAAGTTTATTATGATGATTTGCATTAACTCTACATAATTCAATCAAGACCAGGCAATGATCTGAGCAGGTCCTTAGGAGGTGAGTCACTAAGGCTTCTGGATAAAGAATACGCCACACAGGATTAGTAAAACACCTGTTGATTCTTTCTAATATCAAATTTGAAATGGGTCTACGGTTTGTCCACGTGAACTTTGGACCCACAAAACCCAAATCCAACATATTACACTCATCTAAACATTCCTTGAATTCTAGTGCTCTATTCAAATTGACATGGTTACCGCCAAACTTATCTTCATCACACAGAACTTCATTAAAGTCTTCCAACAGGAACCAAGGTAGATTATGGAGGTGGGCTATAGTTTTAAGATTATCCCATAATATTCTTCTTTCAGCCAACCTAGGACTAGCATAAATAGCAGACATAAGCTAGGTAAGGTTGGAAGAACGCACCTTAATAGTAGCATGTATTTCTTGCTTTGTGGATGATAAAGGAAGAAATTCCACCTCTTCTAATTTCCAAAGAATCCACAATCCCCAAGCAAAGCCAATTGTATCTGTAGTAATAAACCCATCAAAAGGCAGCCCTTCTATAATTTTCGCTACTCTGTCTCCTCCCACTCTCGTTTCTGTCACAACAAATATATTAGGCCGATGGTTGATAGCCATTTCAAAAATTCTCCTTTTGAAATTTGGATTAAAAGCTCCTCTACAATTTTAGAATAGCACATTCATTTTAACAAATGGACCTAAAGGCACCTCAATTTCTGGTGGATTAGTATTCATTGCAATTGCCTCCACCATACTTCACCCCATCCTTTTTAAAAGATCTTTGGATGCCACCCAATCTAGCTTCCAAATTATCATGTGTTTCAGAATGGCTAGAATATCCTCTCTGTATCTCAAAAGCACATCGCATCTCTACACCAAAGTCATGATTTGGATCAGTTTCAGAGTTGGATGGTTCCCCATGTGGGTCGTGGCCATCCTTCTGAAATCCACAAGCCTCCTCTCTTAAACAATCCACTCGGATTCATCCCAATGGGGCATGACTGATGGCCGCCTTTGCTTGCTCAGCTCCTCCACCACTTCCCACGAGACCTCCGGAACATCTGTGAGGAATTTCCACCATGGATTGGATGTGAGATTCCACGCATTGTGCTCCAAAGGAAGATTCCCCAATCTGATGCTTTCTGGGGTTATAGGGAATAAACGCTTCCAAGCTTGCCCCAGTTCCTCCTCAAACCATTCGAAGTTTCCATCGGCGCCACTCTTATCTAAGCTATTATCTCGTCTGGAATCGCCACCACTCGGCTCCTGTACTAGATGGCCTACCTTGACCTTGGCAATGGGGTTAACCTTATCAAAATCCTATCCATTCTCAACTTGATTACTACTTCCCAACCCTTTTGATGGCAGAATCAACTCACCCTTTTCCTCGACATTGTGAGTTAGCCGTTTGTGGCTTTTTAAGTCCTTCGGACTTTTGGAACTTCTAACCCCTAGACCTTCACTTCCCATGGATTTGTTCTTGGCTGAGGATTTCCTTTTGTTCCCTAATATTTGCCTCGGATCTTGTTGATACCCAGTACTTGGGTTTTCAATACAATCCTCCATCACACAATCCTTTCTCATCTCAAGGTCACTCTGTGGGCTTTGGGCTGCCATAGCACGTGTGGTCTCACTTCTTGAGTTAGCCAAATCACTATGATCTGACTTACCAAGATCCTCACCTCTTTTTTTCTATGTGCTTGTGCAATTTGGCACCTTTTTTTCTTAATCCATCTTTTTTTTTTGGGATAAAAGGTAAAAAGGCTATTACACTCTCCTCCTACCATACCCTAATCTCCTTCACTCATTTATGAATGAAAATCCTCTATACTATATTAAGAGTTCAATTTTGTACTTCGATTATTATAATTCTCCTTCTCTTTTCTTATAAAATAACTAAAATAAAAAAATAAAAAAATCAAACACACACAAAACTATAATTTTGGAATATAAATTAGAGCACAAAAAATTTGGACATGATTTTTAATCATAAATTTTAATTCTAATTGAAAATTTCAGATATATGATTTTTGCTTTATTTATTTATTTAAAAAACGAATCGAAACCACGTGTCTATATATTTAGAAATTATACTTCATATTTTTTTTTGCTGAATAAGGCAATGCATTAACACCAAAAAAAGGGAACAAAGACAAACAAAATTGTTACACAAGTATGCCCATTGTGAGCTACAACATTAGAGTCTCTAAAAACAAAACAGGCATTCCAACAAACAAAAAAGTTTAGAACCACACGGATATGTTCTAAAATAGCATTGATGGACCAATGAGGAGTTGTAGATGGGTTTATGATAGCTTTAATCAATGATTGGGCATCTCCTTCTAGCACTACTCTAGCGAAACCTTCTTTACGAGCCAAACAAACTGCTAAGATAGCTGCTTTAGATTCCGCTCATAAGGGCTCACCTGGGCATTCTTCCTGAGACCATGCTGCTACTAGGGATCCGTTGCTATCTCTACAAACCATTGCCAGCACCACCTTATCAGGCTTCATTGCTGCATCAAAGTTACATTTGATCCATCCAAGAGGAGGAGGCTTCCATGAGGGGGAGTACTCTTTTTCTTCAAGGATCGATTGCCAAGCTTGCTTATGTTGAGAAAATACCTTATTTATTTGGACGGAGAGCTTGATTGATTCTGCAGGTTGGTTTCCCCACACTGTTTGCTTTCTGTTCTTCCGAATTTGGTCACAGAGAACTGCTGCAAAAAGAGTAAACTCCTTTGCTTCCTTGCCTTGGATCTTTAACAATTCACTTGGATTTATTATAATCTTTATCCACTGATCGATACTCATGTCTTTGAATACAACCATGTTTAAGGGCCAAATTGAATTGGCCCAGGCCTGAACTGTGATGGAATAGCGTATAAAGATGTGTTCGACAGTCTCAACCTCTTCCCCACAAACTGGACTGTCTCATGTTAGGGATTGGAAATCTTTTACTAAGAGTCTCCCGGACCGGAAGGGATTTGCAAACTATTCTCCAGAGAAGAAGCTTAAGCCTCTCATGTGTTTTACTCTTCCAAAACAACTTCCAATCCACTTCATGCATTGGCCCCAGTGAGGTGCTGCTTTGTTGCATTTTTAAGTTTTAACATGTATCTTGATTTTACCGTAAACTCACCCGATGGACTTTGTCCCTAGCATAAGGTGTCACACTTTGAGGAGGCAGGAATATGGATATTGAGGATCCTTATACCTGACTGAGTCTCAAATAAGTCAAAAATATTTTCCCTATCCCATTGTCTTGAGTCATGATTGATGAGCTCGGCTACTAGCAAATTGCTTGGATCCACCCCAGCCTTGAGTTTTGGTCTAAAATCTGGTTCTTTAGGAACCCAAGGGTCATCCCATATGTTAATACTTCTTCCATCTCCCACCTTATAGCACATGCCTTTCTTTATGAGCTTGTTACACCTAAATGAGCTCTTGCAAATCCAAGATGCTTGTTTAGGTGGCCTTGAATTGGTAAAACTTCCACCTCTTAGATATTTTCTTCTAAATATTTTTACCCAGTGCTTATCCTCATTTTTTTGGACCTTCCAAGCTAGTTTGGCTAGTAGAGCCTGGTTGAAATCCTCACTTTCTCTAAGGCCTAGACCTCCCATGAACTTGGGTTTGCAAATAGAATCCCAATTCTTCAGGATGCAGCAGCTGGAACCATTTTCCTTTGAACCCTACCAAAATTTCCAATTTAAAGCATCAAGCTTTTTTGCTGTTTCTTTTGGGAGATAGAGAGAGGACATAACATATGATGGCATGGCTGAGGTAACTGTGCGAATTAGGGAGGTTCTAGCAGCCTGCGAGAGTATCTTAACTTTTCAGCCTTGGTACTTCTTCTCAACTCTTTCTTTGACTACCTATCAACATTGGTAGCCCCAAATATTTTCCTTTTGACCCTTCAATTTTCAGACCCATGCTCCCAGCAAACGAATGTTTAGAATGCCAAATAGTTAGGTTTTTGCTGAAAACCATAGTAGATTTGTGGGTATTTATCTTTTGCCCTGACCAGGAAGAATAAGTGGATAAACATTCTTTGATAGACCTTATATTCTCTTCATCTGCCATCCCAAAAATGAACAAATCGTCTGCAAATTGGATGAGGTATTGGTTGGCAGCCCTTCGCCCTCTTCAGCTCTTTATAGGAGTTTGGATAGCAATTCTGCTGCTACAATAAAAAGGAATGGGGAGAGAGGATCTCCTTGTCTTAGACCTCTTTGTGGTTGGAAGAAACGAAATGAAGAGCCATTTATGAGTATAGAAAAAGAGGTAGTTGAAATTCATTATGAAATCCAATTTATCCATCTTTCGTCAAAACTAATATTTCTTAAGGCACTAAGTGTGCGTTTCAGATTTTTTTTTTTATTTTTTTATTATTTTCTGAGCCAAAAAATTTGACTTTTTTTTGAACAGTGCACACAGCACACTGTTCACAGACCCATAAATTTTGTTTTTTAGCAACTTTTTTATTAAAAATGGGTCTTACGATACTATTTACACATTAAAAAATTATTTTGTTACAGTGTTTTTCAATTTTCAGTTTTCAATTTTCGGCCCAATCCAAAAGGACCTTAAGAATAAAAGGCCATTCTAGTCTATCATAAGCCTTTTCCATATCAAGTTTAATTGCCTTCCACTTTTCCTTACCTTTTTTCTTTCTCAGAGCATGAATGATTTCATGGGCTATTATGCTATTATCTTGTATTTTTCTCCCTTCAATGAAGGCAGCTTGCTAGGGAGATATCATCTTGTGGAGGAGTGGTCTCAATCTGTTTGCTAATAATTTTGAAATTATCTTATGTAACACATTATAGAGCGAAATCGACCTGAATTGGTTAATCATGGCAGCCCTCTCATGCTTGGGAATAAGGGTGATAAAAGTATGATTTATTTCTCTCAACATACGATCACCTCGGAAGAAGCTTAAAACTGCATCCACAACATCACCACCTATCAAGTGCCAGTAGTGTTTGAAGAAAGAAAAGGGGGGACATTCCTCAGGCCCAGGTGCTTTTTGAGAATCCATTGAATATACTGTTGTTTTGATCTCTTCCATGGAAGGCATGGCTAGCAACATTTAATTATCTTCTGGAGTGATGCACCTTGGAATTAAGTTATTTAGATCATAGGGAATATGTGGGGTTGAAGAAGAGAACAGTTTATTAAAGAAGGTTTGAAAGCATTAACCAATCTCCTCCCAACCTGAAATCCACTCTCCATTTTCTTTCTTCATAAAACCAATGGAATTTCTTCTTCGCCTTATCACCATACTTCATATTAGCTCCTACCTTGTCATTCTTCTCCAGGACTATATTTATTTACATGGTTTTCTGCCTCCTCCTACCTCCTTAGATGATTTGCTACTATTAAGTATCTAACTCTTAAAGCACAAATACTAGAGATAAAGCAACTTAGATTTATAAATCTTTCAAGATAGTGTGGTATTAATTAATTAATTAAAAGATAAACAAAGCAATACAAAGTTCCATCATAAACCATGTTCTAATTAATAATCCCATACACAGCGAAGGATTAAAATTAATAAAAACATCTAAAATCTTCATCATCTTCTAAAATAAGGTTAAGCCACTTTGAGTCTTCAATCTTCAATCTTCATAGGTGCGGCACTCATCTTTCTCCATGTTGTCCTTACAGAACTCCTCCAATGGGTCTGACCCTTTCTTCTTGTCACGTGCATGGCTAGCTGCTGCACTCAGCTCCTCCACACCATCCCATGCTGCAACACACTCACCACTTGCTGGGTCATCAGCACAAGTCTCTTGAGCCTCCTTGATGCTCTCAGCTACCTTCTCTGTTATCTTTTCTGGGGCTGCACTTACTGGTCTAACTTGCATGCGACCAGACCCGAGCTGGGTGTGCCTCTTCCATGGGTGGCTTAGCCAAGGGGACTTGATGGTCTGAGCCTTTGGTGAGTCTGCTCCCTTGGCCATGACTCTAGGGGTCGTGAGGTTTAAACTAGCTGCTGCTATTGTTGCCATTGTTGTTGTTTCTGAGTCTGGGTTGGTTTGGTAATTGCCGATGTAGCTGGATTGTTTGGGAGATATGGTAATGTGAAGCTATATTATTGGGATCCGTAATGTTTTATGTACACACACTTCTTATCATTTCTGAGCCAATCTTAAGCCTCCACGTCTGACCAACTTAGAGATATTTCACGAGAAAATATCACTTTTATGTGTAGTAGAAGAAAAGATCACATTTTTCAAAGTCGCAATGTTTATGGATAATATGGTCTTTAAATTTTGGTATTAGAGGGTAATCAAGCCCTTGCAAACTGGTGCCTATTTTGGAGCATGTCTGGAAGATGAACATTTTCATATCACTGGCTGTACGTTTTTTTTAATCTTAGATTAGTAAATTTCGTAGTTCAAATTATTACAACCGGCAAGTAGATCTAATTTTGCGGGAAGTTACAAGAAAATAAACACATTACTTTTTGAAAAGAAAAAGAAACTAAAAACGTTAACTTTTGAATAAAAACCTTGAATTCATGAGGAGTTCTTTGAATCTATAAGGTAATAAATCCGCTAAAAAAAAATAGACAAAGTTTGTTTTTTTATGAATATAAAAAACTCTATTACCCTAGATGCTATAATATGTTTAAATAGTAAAAGAAACTCTAGGGCAGTTAGAGCAATGTCCATAAACCCTAATTTGCGCTAATCATGTAATTAGGTGGCAAAATAGTTATTTTTGTCAAAAACAGCAAAATTTAAATAATTGTGGAAATTGAAAAAACTGATTTTAAGGATCGTCCCAAAACAGACGAGACCTTATTATAGCTTTTAAACTAAAAGTTATTAAGTAAAAACAAATATTACTATAAATTATAAAAACATTGTTTTCAGGGCCTTAACGAAGGAATTTGCCTCTGAATGAAGGCGACACTTGAGATTTTAAGCTTGCATTAGGGTGCCATTTTCCTTTCACCAGCAAAATTTCATGTAATTTCGACATCGTCGCCTCAATGGCCTTTATTGTCACCCCTACTTGATCTTGCGCTGTGACTTCTGGCGCTCTTACAGCTTCAGAAAAAACTATACTATCTGTTCTACGTCAAGATCCATGCTAATTAATATTCAATTGATTCCAAGTGGTTAGGGGCATCATGAATTAATTTATTAATATTCAATTGAATCACCCATTAACTTAGGATTTTCAAATATATAATTCTTACACTAAGCTCATTATAATATAAGAACCTAATAATATAATATATAGTAAATGCAGACACTCTATTTTGCACCCATAATTTAATCAAGGAAGATGATTGGAGTGACCATCCATGTACCCCAAAAATTATTCTTGCATCACATGCATCAATTTGTTCTTGCATCACATGCATCATTCTGTTCATGCATCATTTTGTTCTTACATTTCATGCATTAATTTATTCTTGCATTACATGCATCATGTCATTCATTACATATCATAATAATGATCTTGAGATTATAATGGTCACAACGGTGTTTGTAGTTTCTAAATTGGACCATCTGATCGAAAGATATCACATGATTAAGTTTGCATGGTCCATATGCATTATGTTTAGGAAGAGTTGACCACACACGATTAATTTAAATTAATTCTGATTAGTCAAACAATTAAAATTAATTAAACAATTTTGTGATTGATTGATAATTAGTGCTTAAGTTAGGGATGCATGCATAGGAGTAAAAGGGATGATTTGGATAACAAAAAAATTGTGGATAATCTGAACTTTATCAAGATCTATTTTAAGGGGATTTATCCACAAGATAATTGTTCAAGATAATGGTTTAAGATAATTGTTCTGAAAAAGCCTGAATTATCCAAAAAAGAGATAAAAAAAAATCATATACGGAGGATGAAAACGTGTCTAGGTACAAGGACCGGCCAAAAAACCCTAGAAAAAGAGTTCAATTGGCACCTGAATACGAGAATGCATTCGGCATCCAAGGCCCAATTCTGCATTTTGGGAGTGCCAAATGGCACTTTGAAAGTGCCAAATTGCACTTGGATGGGCTTTGGCCTAATGGCCTTCGGGCGACGATAATGCACACCCTTTTCGAAATTTTCACAGAAGGATACGTCTAGATTCAAACCCTAATCTTCCATACCTATTTTTTAGGGATTTCTGACGTCTATAAATAAAGGCTGAACCACATAATTCAGAACCCTTTTTTTTACGCTCTAAGGGCATACGTTTTGAGACTAAAAGAGTGATGATATTCTTTGTTCCTTTCTGAGAATGGCTACAAGAATTAGGGTTTTTAGGTTTCAAGGATAACTGAATAATTTTCTTTGAACCCTAAAACATTCTCTTAGGACAAAGAGTGCTCATGCAAGAGATTGTTTCCTTTACCCTATCTTTTCCATGCTCCCTTTTATGTTGATGAATGTTTATTTCCATAACATGAATGATTCATAATTATTTTTTTTAAAGCATGATTGTTTTCTTCTATGCAATTGTTATAATCTCTTTCTTGAATGTCAATAATTTGCATGTGAACAATACTTTTACTTAAAAATAAAAACAGATTTGCATCTTTATAAGATGTAGATCTAATGTTTTCTTAATAAAAAAGGGATCTGCATCTTTCTAAGATGTAAATCTGAATTTTTCTCAATTAAAAAACTTATTCGTATCTTTCTTAGATATCAATATGATTTTCTTTAACATATGCAGATTTTTGAAATAAAGAAAAAGATTAAACATGTTTGTGTGTGTTTGTTTTAATTTATGATAGCATAAATTCAAATTATGAGTGAAACTTTCTTCTTAAAGAAAAATCCTATTCATTTTTTTTTTCATATAAAAAAAAGATTTGATATTTTTGTTATTAAAACCATTTTTTTATCATAAAACAGATTTGATCTTTTACAAAACTTAAAATCTTTTTTTTTTTTTAATCTCTTAAAAGTGATCTAAATTTTTTTACCAACCAAAAGACTTTTATTTTTATTGAATAAAAACATATCTGAATTTTTTCCTTCAAAAACTACTTTTTTCTATATACTACAAAATTGATCTGGTATTTTGACAAATCAAAAATCAAATTTTTTAACCAACAAAAATAGATTTGAATTTTCAAACAAAAGAAGAGATTTCAATCATAAACAAATTTGTGTGATTTAATTTTTGTATTTTTGTTTCACATGTTCAACATATCATTCATGACATGCATAAAATAATACATTGGTCACAAGAGTCTAGAAGACCAGACTTTATCTAGATGGAATGGGCGCCTAACACCATCTCATTCCATAAACTAGCCTCTGGATTTAGATTTTTGGTTAAGTAGATCTAGTCTTATCTTTGTTTTTATTTTGGGTAAATTGAAATCAGGACAAAAGGCCATTTATTTTTGGTAGATTGTAACTACGACTCAAAGCCATATAAAGTTCAAATTTTCGAACTTGTATTTTTTATTATTCAATCAATAAATGGAGCACTCAGTCATGTAAATTTATATTTAATTTTTCTTATTTTTGTACATAAAAAATAAGCGGCGGCTCCATACCACTTACCCAAAAGGGAGGTGCCCTAAAAAGCACACCACAAAAAATCTCTCTCTTTTTTGAAAGGCAACTTTCGAGGTCTCTCATAGTAAAATAATAGTTGTCAAGGATTTTCATTGTAAACGTATGCAGTGAGGTCAAATCTTGCATCCACAAATCCTTACCTTGCTTCTATTTTTCTCCCCTCTTTCAATTACTCAACAACTTTTAACACTATCAACTATAACCAATACAAGCAGTTTCAGACCATATAGACATAAAGAATTCAATGGAGTTTTTATCTGTATGGCTTGTTTAGTGTGTATTAGGATTAGTCTTTTTTAAAATTAATTTATTAACTTATTTCTTTAAACATAATTTTATTTAAATTTTATCTTTTAAGTACAATGATATTTGTATCAACTTTTAACAGATAAATATAAAAATGTTTTCAATATTTTTAAAAAATTCAAATTGAATTCTAACGGTTGTGTTTTCCAATGATAATGGTATGTTTATTTGGAGGGATTTCCGGGAGGAAGAAAAATTGAGAAGAGAAAAGTAGAGAGATAACTTTTTTTGCGGATGTTTAGTTGGGAAGGGGGAGGAAAAAAAGATAGTGGGGCTTTGATTTTTGTTTTCCATGTTTTTGTTTTGTTTTGTTTATTCTTTTTTCTACGTCTTTTCTTTTTTGTGTGCTCATCTTTCTTTGACTTGTGCTATTTATAAAAAAAATTGAAGTGTCCATACACAATTTTATTAATAAAAAAAATGTGTTACTTTTTTGTTTTATTTAATGGGGGATACAATTGTAAATTTATACCAACTTCATTTTCCATCGTCTCATTTTTCTTCCTAACCAAAAAAATAATTTTTCCTTCTCTTCACTTTTTCATCCTCTCAACCAAACACAAATGGGAGTAAACTAAATTTATTCTATACTCCCACTTTTCTATCCCATCCAGGCTCACTTTTGAGTTTGAGTCTACTTTGGACTCCTTTTTTGAGATTTTTTTGAGCTTGGGCTTGCACTTGGACGAGTTTTTCATCCATATTCTAAAAATTAAACTCTTTTCTAGATAATTCAGGTCTTTTCAGCAATAATTATCTTGTAGATAAATACTCTAAAAAATCTTGATAAAGTTTGGATTATCTACAATTTTATTGTTATCCAATTATCCCCTTTATTCCCATGCAAGCAATCTTATTTTTTACACTAACTATCAACCAATCACAAAATTATTTAATTAATTTTAATTGTTTAACTAATCAGAATTAATTTAAATTAATCATGCGTGGTTGACTCTACCTAGACACAATGCATGCAGACCGTGCAAACTTGATCATGCGATATCTTTCGATTTGACGGTCTGATTTGGAAACCGAGCATACCGTTGAGAATGTTAGAATCTAAAGATCATTTTTATGATATGCAATGAGTAAATTAATGCATGAAATGCAATCATAATTTTGGGGTACATGAATGGTCATTCCAGTCTTCTTCCTTGATTAAATCATGGGTGCAAAATCGAGTGTCTACAAAATGCCCCTCATTGACAAAGCTTGGAAAGCGAATGTCAATGTAAAACAAAGACACTGATTTTAGCAACCATGATTTAATTGAGGTTGAATTTTCAATGACCTAGCCCTCAAACCTAAAACCATGGAACATAGAACTAATGCCTTGCCTTCGTACAAGAATGAAAATTGTAAATGCTTGACCTACTTGATAGCTAATAGACTTGTAAATGAATCTTGATAATTGGGGTGACCGAGAGGCTTTTTTTATCTTAGTATGAATGTAAAGGGTTGATTTAGGGGTTTTTCTACCTCGATCAAAATGGGATAAATATCCAAGGGGCTTTTCTACCTTGGATTAGGAGCGGTAACGACCAAGGGGCTTTTATACCTCGATCTCGAAAAATGGTAACCAAAGGGCTTTTCTACCTCAGAACTGAAGCTGTGATGACCAAGAGGCTTTTCTACCTCGATCTTGAAGAAATGGTAACCAAAGGGCTTTTCTACCTCTGAACTAAAGATGTGATGACCAAGGGCTTTTTCTACCTCGATCTTGAAGGAAGGTAACCAAGGCGATTTTCTACCTTGGAATCGGAGTTGTGATGACCAAGGGGCTTTTCTACCTTGGAACCGGAGCTGTGGCGACCAAGGGGCTTTTCCACCTCGATCCTGAAGGATGGTAAGTAAGGGGCTTTTCTACCTCGAACTTAAAGGATAGTAACCAAGGGGTTTTTCTACCTCGGAATCGGAGCTGTGTCGACTAAGGGGTTTTTCTACCTCGGAATTGGAGCTATGGCGACCAATTGGCTTTTCTACCTTGATCTTGAAGAATGGTAACCAAAGGGCTTTTCTACCTCGAAACCGAAGTTGTGGCGACCAAAGGGCTTTTCTACCTTGATCTTAAAGAATGGTAACCAAGGGCCTTTTCTACCTCAGAACTAGAGCTATGACGACCAAGGGGCTTTTCTACCTCAATCTTGAAGAATGATAACCAAGGGTCTTTTCTACCTCGAAACCGAAGCTGTGACGACCAAGGGAATTTTCTTCCTCGATCTTGAAGGATGGTAACCAATGAGCTTTTCTACCTCGAAACCAGAGCTATGTCGACCAAGGGGCTTTTCTACCTTGAAATTGGAGCTATGACAACCAAGGGATTTTTCTACCTCGATCTTGAAGAATGGTAACCAAGGGGCTTTTCTACCTCAGTCTTGCTCTTGAGATGTTGATCAAAGGGCTTTTCTACTTTGATTTTGTTGTTGAAATTTCGATCAAAGGGCTTTTCTACTTCGATCTAAGCTGTTGAAATGTCGATCAAAGGGCTTTTCTACTTTGATCTTGGTGTTGAAATGTCGATCAAAGGGCTTTTCTACTTCGATCTGAGTCGTTGCCTGCAAAAAGTCAAAATTTGGGATTAGACATTAAATGATGAGTGCTTTGTGGTCCCAATGTTTTTAGCATGAAAACTTTGATGGATTTCTGTAGTTCTTTGAAAAAATTTTATCTTTGAAATTTGAAACTTGGAATTTGGAGGGAACTTAAAACTTGAAATTTTGGGATTTGAAAATTTTGGGATTTGAAAATTTAGAATTTGGAAATTTTGGATTTGAGAATTTCAAATTCGAAAATTTTGGAGTGGGAAATTTTGAAAAGAAAAAGAAAAGAAAAGGAAAAGAATTTTTTTTATTTAAGTAGTTAACCCAGTAACTCAGTTTTGGACCTTTGGTGAAAAGGGGGGGGGGGCAATTTTGGCCCCCCACATCCACTTTCTTTCTTTATTTTTCCTTTTTTTTTTTTTTTTTTTTTTTTGCTTTCTCCTCTTCCCTCATCTTTCCTCCACCATTAACACTATTCACACTCCTCTTCACCTTGAATTTTCTTCTCCATTTCACCATTTCTTCTCCAAAGAAACACTTTTCTAAGCCTCTCAACCTTCCTTCACTCATCACTCTCAATATTTTCTTAGATCCTTGTGTCCTTAGTCATTTTTGTTACATGTTTGTTTTTGGTGAAACCCATTTTCAAAACCTTCCTTTTCTTTGCTCCACAATGTCATCTTCTTCCAAAGAACCTTCTTTCCTTACTCCTCATGGGAAAAACACCATCCATCACTTGAATGGAATGATGAAGAGGGGCACCTTCAAGACCCCAAGACCCATGCTACACACTTTCAAATGGACTTCAAGGTGAGTTTTTCTTTGTTTCTTTGTTTAGAAAAATGTTGTTTCTATGCCTCATTGAAAATTTGATGTTGGGACATTATCATTGTGTTGTGTGTTCTTGTTGTAATTTGGGGCATTGTATGGTTGGTCATGATCCTCGGCTTTGGGGCATTCTGAATTGTTGTGCGTTTTTTGTTTTGGTTTTGGTATGGTGTAACTTGGACAATGTTGGTGGGTCATGAATTTTAGCAATGTTGGTAATTTGTGATGTCGTTGGATGAATTTTGGGGACATTGGAACTATGAAAAATTCATGGTGTAGGCTCGAATGAATATATTCATGATGCATATGGGAAATTTTGTTGGCATGTGTAAGTTTTATTTCATGACCATGACAAAGTTTTGTGGGTATGAGTATGAAAAATTTTGTAGGTATGAAAAAATTTTGTGGTGGCATGAAATTTTGGTCATTTAAAAATTTGTTGTTAGCTGTATGAAGTTGGATCACGAATAAATTATGTGGTTGTGATTTTAGACATGGGAGAATTTTTGATGGTTTGTGGACATGTAGGAATTTTTTGGTGGTTGTTTTGGACATGGAAGAATTTTTTGGTTGTGGTTTTGGTCATGAGAATTATTATTTTTTGTTTGTGGACATGTGTGAATCTTTTTTGTTGGTGATTTTGGGATGTGAGAATTTTTTTTGGTTGGTTTTGGTCATGGGAATTTTGTTTTTGGTTTGTGGATATGTAAGAATTTTTTGGGTGGTGATTTTGATGTTGGTTTAAACATTGTTTTGCAAAACCACAAAAGCCAAGGCAGTTTCCAAACATTAAACGGTAGATGTGAGGTACTGTCTCCCGACATCAGGAATATTTTCAATGAAGTCAGCTTTTAAACTTTCCTCAAGACTTTAATGAATCAAGAGGCTTATGAGTACAAGGATCTTCAGCTACTCCTTGCCTTGTCAAAACGATTTTGGGATACCACATGTACTTCCCAATTTTCGGGCATTGGTGAAGTGATATTGACTCCTTACAACTTCTTGTCATCATCGGCTTGAGATTGGGTGGTGAAAGAATCAAGATCAACGATTCCCTTACTCCAAAGGAAATTAAGAAGCTCTTAGGTGTAATGCCTTCAAAAATGGGGAGTGAAAATGTCCCTTTGATGTGGCTATCTGACAATATAGAAAAATGTAGTACCATAGCAAATGGGACAAGCATGTTCATGCTCATTTTCATTGGGAATTTTTTGTGTCCGAACTTGGGCAGTACTGTGAGTCTGCGCTATTTGTGGAGCCTGAGAGATATTGAACAAATCAAGTACTATGATTGGAGTGGCATGGCTTATGCAACCCTCTTGCATTTTATGACTTAACTTTCCAGGCGTAGTCTCTCAAGCTTGGGTGGTGCTCTGTTTGTCTGGCAGGTGAGGTTTGGAATTTTTGGCTATATGTGGGCTTTTGGAAAGTTATTTTGGCTAGGTTGTAACGGTGTTGTGAAATTTTTTAAGTTTGGATGTATGAATACTTTGGAGTTGGTTCTTAAGTTCGGGAGGAGGTTGATGGTATTTATCCTAGATTTCTCCATTGGTTGCCCAATACCATTTGTCAACGCCCTCTAGGTGTTCTCTGGAGGCTTAGCATATGTTGATTGACAATTTGACTGTTGCTTATGTGAGTTTTTTCCCTTTTGGGGTGGAATTTCTGGCGTTTCAATTGTGGTTTGGTTGCCTATAGATTTTGGGGTTCTTTTGTGATTTTCAGATGGCTTTAGATCCTTGGATTGGATATGAGGAGTATGCCGAGTGTGAGTGGGCTTTGGAACTAAATGGTCAGCAGGTATTATTCAAGTGTGACCATGGGAAGTACTAGTATCTTGGTGATCAGGTGTTGCCTCAGGTCTAGCATGTGTACCCTCCTTCAATAATTCCAATTCCTCACTACAACAAAATGTATTTTCAGTGACAAAAAAATTCGTCACTAAAAGTCCAGTTTTTCCTCACTAAGAACCTTTAGTGACGAAATCGGACTTTTAGTGACGAAACTCATTTCGTCGCTGAACCCCGTCACTAAAAGTTCTGGTGACGAAAAATTTCGTCACTAAAAGTCTGATTTGATTTTTTTTTTTTTTAAACTTTTAGTGACGAAAACCTTTCGTCACTAAATGTTTTCCTCGCTAAAAACACCATTCAGTGATGAAAATATTTCGTCACTAAAAACACTTTAGTTTATTAAATCATATTTAATGACGAATAATTTCGTCACTAAAACTATTTTCGGGTATATATAGTGACGAAAAAGTTCGCCACTAAAACTATTTTTAAGAAAATCCATGCACATATAGTGACGAAAATTTTCGTCACTAAAACCATTTCTTACAAAATTTTACTACATTTAGTGACAAAATATTTTGTCACTTAAACTTATTTTCTGTTTTTATTTTTTTCATAACTTTGATATTAACCTGTAACCTGTTATTACATCACTAAAACCTCACATTTGAATAATACATTTATTTCAACGACACATTTATAAAAAAAAGATCCATACATTCCACAAGTAAAAAATAAAAAAGTATCTAATTCAAACTACTTCCATACAATAATTGTTTGCAACATATACAATAACTCAAGATGTAATTGTTTGCAACATATATAATAATGGAAGATGTCCTTATATGTCTTCAAGTAATGCCAAAAGTAGATCTCCTAATAGCCACCAATAAAAAATCTGCACAAATATAAAAACAATGCCACATTATAATCGTAAAGTAAAAACATTAATTATGTTATATGAAACATTTCTAACAATGCATTAAGAGTAGTCACACCATGTAATGTGGGTCAATTGCTAAAAGAAAATACTAACCAAATAATGTTTTAACTTGAAGTTGAACCACCCCCATAGGTAAGAGCATCATCATAACCATTCCTCCTTAAAAAGTTAAGAATATTCTTTTGGACCTCTTCTTGCTTAACTCGTGCCTCTTGGTCCCTAGCTTGTGCCTCTTGGTCCCTAGCTCGCTCCTCTTGGTCCCTAGCTCTTGCCTCTTTGAGCTCAATGATCTCATTTTCTAACCGTTGAATATACTCCACCGAAGAATTAGATGAGGCGGTGGTTATTAGAGAAGAAGAAGGTCTCATGCCAAGTCCTTTCACAATACCGGACTTCTTTTTAAAAACCAAGTTTGAGATCTCCTCTTGTGTAAGGGGAATTGCATTAGGATCTTGACAATGATCCTCTTGCACTTTAAGAATATTTTCCTATCATTTGAAAAGAGAAAGAAACAAACAATCACAACATTAATAATACATATGTTATAGCTTTACAAACATGATAGGGATGGAATGATATACATACATATGTTGCTTCATCCTCATGGTGTATCTACATATTTGTATTTGGATTGAAATGAACATCTTTGAAGATTTTTACCAATTCAGGAACTTGACCGTTATTACTATTTGTCTGATTAATTAACATTCAAGTGTTAGATAGATATACTTATTTAATCACAACATGTAATATACTAAAATTTAAGAAAATGAAAAAACACGCACATCCTCATCAACCCTAACAGCAAGTGCCTTTGTCCCGTATCTATGTTTGCCTGAAGTTTTCTTTCTATTTTCAGAGTTCTTTTTTGATTTTTTCTAATAAACAACATTCAAGATATTTATTTGATCATGAATAAAACAATATACATTTACTTTATCTAAGTATTAATCTAATCAGTTTACAACATAATATAGTAAACATTAGATAATAATAATATATGCATAAATAATTTACCAGCCAATCCTCATTGGTCCATCTCCCATCAATGAGTTCAGTCCACAGCTCAAGTTTGGCATTCTTTGGCGGGTGGCTTCTAACATAGTCAGCACCATGAGATTGTACGAGCTTTTTATAAGCTTGATGCAACTTGTAGGAGTTGGAACTCAATAATCTTCCACATTTTGTATTTAATGTTTTCGTTACCAAGTTGGAATCCCCTTGTAGCTCAAACAGATCCTGTAAAATGAAGTGTATATGTATTATAAAAATACTATTATTTGAATTTAATATGCTTAGTTACAACAAAGACGAGTTAGACGTTATCAATGTAAATTTACCGCGATATTTCGAAGCACCACATCTGTAGTAGTAGCATCAACATTTTTCCAATTTTTCACGTTATAACTGGACAAATTACTTCGCACTTGTAAGCCAATTTGATTGACAAGGTTGCACGCATTCTTCCCAACATGAGCATCATATTCTACAGCTATACGTACTGGCAGCCTACCACTTTTTTCAACAAGTGTCCGTACTGCTATATCACGTGTTGTTCCATGGGTATTTCTGCTAACAGATCCTATTTAAACATTATAGCTAAATTAAGTGAAATATAATCTCCATAGTAAAAACATGGTATAGTTGTAATTAATTATGTTTTATGTAATTACTAGTCGTGCTAGTTAATGCGCCAGTAGTTTGCGTCTCCGCACTAGAAGAACTTTGGATGGGAGGATTTGCTTCAGGAAGTGTTTCTGTAGATTGGACCATAGATTGGACCACTGGGATAGATGCCTCACCTCGCAAGCATGTAAGTCATCCTGGTGCCATCTGTAACTAACAAACATACATATAATAGAACAACGAAGTCATTACAAGTAATGGAACGATAAAATTATTATCATCTATTGTATCTTAGGGAACATCTATTGTACCTTATGGATTACAGAATTAGATGACTTATCATCATTGTCATCGTCACCAATAGGTGGTACATAATCATCATCTACCACAATACTAGCTCTACTTCTTTTCCCTTTTGCACAATTGGACTGAGCAGTATCCTTTAGAGAAGTTGAGATGTGCTTCAATCCCAAAGCATCAATTCTCTCTTGATTTTGCCTCATTTTATCCAATCTTGTCATCTCATACCTCGGTATGTTATGAGTGTATTTGCCCCTTTTTGGGCATTTTTTGAAACTATGTATTGATGTTATCAAGTTCAAGATAAGTACAAAACATTTCAATGACAATTACTACTAACTTTACATATCATAGTCTACGCCATTATCCATACCAAGCAATTCACAAGTGCAAAATTTGAATACAATTACTACTAACTCAACACAACAAATTACCACATCAATATCCATATCAAGTTCAAGATAAGTACAAAACATCTCAATAACAATTACTACTAACTTTACATATTATAATCTACACCATTATCCATATTAAGCAATTCACAAGTGTAAAATTTCAACACAATTACTACTAACTCAGCACAACAAATGACCACATCAATATCCATATCAAGTTCAAGATAAGTACAAAACAATTGCTACTTAGACAAGCATAAAAATTTAAGATAAGCACATAACATTTAAAACAATTGTTATGAACTCTACATATCATAATCCATATCAAGATCAACATCAAGTATGTTATGCTCTTCATTTTGATTAGCATCTCTTGAAGTTTCACCTTCAAGAACCTCAGTTTCAACATCACCCATACAATAGTCAATAATATTGTCCTCAACATTGATAGAAACAACATCAACAATCAGAAAAGTTCAATTTGTAAGTACTTCAGTCTTGAAAATTATCCTCTCATAAATTACTACACAAACTCATAGCTTACACATATAATACACGTAGTGCTTACACCTATCAGAAAAGTGATGAATAATATTTTATTCATAAAATATTATCACCTTTAATTCAGTAAAGGTAGTTTAAGTGTTTCCTAATTCCCTACAACACTTACAATTACCTAACTCAAATTTACCACTTTTACAAACTGATAGGACATATTTACCACTTTTATAGACCTTTTAATTACCACACACCTTTCATTTTTCATTAATTCAAAATTCACTCTCTCACTATCAATAATTCACTCTCTCACTATCATTTGCACTTAAAACTCAAAAGTTGGTCATTGACTGAGACCCACAACAAACCCATCCAGAAAGTGTTACTCACAAACCCCTAAACAAATCAAAATCAAATAGAAATGCAACAAAATTTCTGCAAACTAAACCCAAAAAATATATATATTTATTAATGAATAGCAGCACTTAAAGTGGTCCATCAAAAGTGACAACGCTTTTTCATAACTTTTTTTTTTTTTTTTTACCAATGTTTAATCTCATCAGTTTCTCAAACCTTTTCTAAAAAAAATTGGTACGAACGATCAAACCCATAACCCTAAAAAATGATCTTGCTTCAATTGTAATTCAAAATTTATTGAGTCATAAAATATTAATCATAATTTGTAAGAAACTAACATTAACCAATTACAAAGATAAATATAAAATAAAATAAAAATCACAATGATAATGTTAAGCACCATATATTCTTTGTATGACACAACTTAAAAAAAATGGATGACACATTAACATACACATCAAAAGTGAACGAAATTTTCTTTTTATCATTTCTAAACAAGAAATTGAACAAACAAAGAAACTAAAATTAAAAATATAAAAAGCACTTTAAAACTAAAAACTAAAAAAAAATAAAATAATTAGAACACAAATATTAAATATTAAGTACATAATAAGGCACTAAATTAGAAATCCTCGTCCAACTTGAACACATGAGTGTCACCTCCATTTGCATTCAAACTTGACATCACAGAAGCCTTCTGGTACTCCCCAACTCTCTTCTTGAAGAAATTGGTTTTTCCTTGCAACGAAATTAGCTACTGTGTTTCTGTTTCTACACCAATCAATAGCAGCACAAGTGTTATGATTTAAAACATAACAAATATAAACAAAGTCAAAATCATATACTTTCCTTAAATCTTAACAAGAAGAATGGTAAAAAAAAAAAAAAAAAGCAAACCATTGGTACCCGAATTTATTAATGAAGAACTATGTACCAGAGAAAATGAAACAAAAAAAAAAAAAAATACAAAACAAAAAACCTTACTGCCGGTGAATGGTCTGGATCATTGTGAATGGTCAGGATCGTCCCCGCGAATGGTCCGGATCGTCGCGACCAAGTCTGAATCGCCGGTGACGGTGGGAGCTGAAAAACCATTGCAAATGGGTCTGAATCGGCAACGAATCGGCGACGAATGGGTTTGAAACTTCAAAAGCGTTGCGAATGGGTCCGAATCGGCGACGATGGTGTTCGGATCGGCAACGAATGGGTTCAAATCGGCGATGAACTGGTTCGAATCATTGAGAATCGCCGAGATTGGGTTCAAAAAGGTGACGGTGGGAGCCGATATTGTCGAGGTTCACGAATGAGTCATCGGCAACTGTGAATCGTCGGCAAATGTGCGATGGGCATAGGACTGGGTTCGGCGAATGTGCAATGGGAATAGGTGTATTTGGTGTGCTGTGTTGATAAAAGAAAGAATAGGCTATTTCCAAGGTAAAGGCATCAGGTTTTTTAAGTTTTTAGT
The DNA here is from genome assembly GCA_032878915.1 of Castanopsis chinensis. NCBI lineage: Eukaryota > Viridiplantae > Streptophyta > Magnoliopsida > Fagales > Fagaceae > Castanopsis > Castanopsis chinensis. Next base: position 11,459,482 of record JAVQMG010000115.1, on the reverse strand, counting down.
GACGAATGTCAGTTTCGTCACTAAAGAACCCAGCTTTGTTCAGGTTTTTAGTGATGAAATTTATATTTCGTCGCTAAAGCATGCTTTTAGTGATGAATTGTGATTTCGTCACTAAAAACATTGTGTAAAATTCTTATTATTTTTAGTGACGAATATTTTTCGTCGCTAATTATTCCTTATAGTGACGAAAATCTTTTCGTCACTAATACTATCCACAGCAATACCTACAGTGACGAAATATTTCTTCACTATAGATGAATTAAACTCACGCCAAAGTTTCTCTCTATCGGCGCCCATTTTTCAGATCACAATAGTGACGAAATTTATTTTTCGTCACTAAATATTATAATTTTTTTCATTATTAGTGACAATGCATATTTCGTCACTAAAGCTGTATTTTTAGTGATGAAAAATATTTCCTCACTAAAAATATATTTTGTTGTAATGCCTCCTTGTCCTTCCATCCGGTTGGCTGACCTTCTAGCATATGAAGAGATTTCTCGGGCTCGCATTGGCCATGTCATTTTAGGAATACCAGGCATTTATTCTGAATTTGTTTAAACTCAATTGCAAGGCAGTCTAGCTGGCAATTCTATGACATTGATATTTCCCTTCTCTCCTGAAATCAAATTTCATCTTGAATGTTTATCCTTCATATTTTTGCTCAGTGACAATTTTTGCATCTTGGCTTCTCAAGGTTCATCTTCCAAAGAAAAGGAAGAGGAAGATGAGATTCCTTCTCCTCACCATGTTGACGGCTCTTCTAGTTCTTTCATGGAGACCTATCCCCACTTTCCTTTATGGCAATATGAGGTGATGAATCCTAATGGGTTGTATAGTTCCAGGCCTTTGGATAGGCCCAAGCACACTCCAAACGTTCTTTCTTTGTCTTCATTTCTTCTTGGCTCATCGAATTTTTCATGATCTGATGGATTTGTGTTTTAGGTCAATGTTGATGTTGTGGAAGAGAGCATGCAGATGATCGGAGGCTTGCAATTGTTGGCTCATCCTAAGTCTTCTCAATCTATGCTCAATGAAGCGAGCTAGGTATAAGATGATACTTTCTAAGTGTCCTTGCTTTGACCTTTCCGAGAGTCGATCTAACTCTTGACTATACTGACTTTTCAGGCAGGTCGAATGGGAACGGCTGATTCCACCAGAAGATCTCTGGAGGAAGGGATCAGGACTCTTGAACTTGAGAACTGGCAACATGATCCTCGATTCTATTTAAGTTAAGATGGAAACACTGAAGATGGCTCCTCTAAAGGTGGGTCAAGGAGGTCTTCACGCAGGCAAACCTGGAGTCCTAATGATGCTTAACCTGTACTTTTAATTTTTCCTGCAAAACAAAAAGAAGTATCCTTAGATAGCCTTGTATTAATTTTTATTTTTAGCCCTTTGTCCTTGGAATTGCCTTTGATTATGTAGAAAAGTTTAGAATTCACCTAATGAGGTCTTGTAGTACCAATCTAGACTTATCTTGATTACTTCTGATGGGATTTGCAGTTACGTTAATGAGACAGAGCTGAATGCCCCTAGTTCAAAGAAATGAATCTTGATCTTTTATGAAAAGATGATAGTGATGGTTTCTTTTTTTTTTTTTTGAAAATGAATGAGGCATGGTTGAATGCCCCTAGTTTGGGACATGAATCCGTGGTCTTGAAAATCTTGATTTGATCGAATTTTTGAAAACAATGATGTAGGTGATGATTTTTGAAAACAAATGAGTTAGGAACGCCTAAATGCCCAAGTTTAGCCAAAAAAATATTTTTGAGTGTTTAACATGGTAAAAAATGGACCTAAACAGTGCCTAAAAATGCAAAATAGTGCAAATGAGAATCAGTGGAGTTGGGTGCCGTTCGACACTTGAGAAGTGTCGTTGGGCACTTTTAAAGTGCCTAATGGCACTTTGACACATGTTGGGTCGACTCCTCATGCTTTTTTGACATGTGTTTTGCATTTCAAGTCTTTTGAAAAGAATTTTTTTTTTTTTTGGTAACCATGAAACACTTTCCTACTCAGCTACAAACTCTTTGAAACTTAATTTAAACCTGATTTAAAACTGAAGTAGCTTATTTTAACATCTCCCCTACAAAAGCTCTCTGCATAAAGGTTAGCAAAACACAATAATCACAAGCAAGAGTTATCTATGGCAAACAAACAAAATTTTTCTCATTCAACCATTCATGATATCAACAAATGGGTTTGTAGCTTTGATTTCAGCACTAAGACTAATTTTACAGCCTTCAAACTAGAGGGAATCAATGCTTTAAGGAATATCAAGATTAAGTGGGATTTTCTTCGTGCTGCTATAAAATTCTAGGGTCCTAAAGATCATGTGTTTCGGTTTAAAACTGTTGAACTTTGCCGCACAATTGAAGAATTTTTTGCTATCCTAGGTTATGATCCAACCAAGAAATCTGTAGCAGTTTCTAGTGATCCCAGGCATAGGGAATCCTTGTCTGATGCTCTAGGTCTTCCTATATCCATTATGAGTAGTATGGTTGAAGGACATATGGTGAATCTTCGTGCAATTCTTTCAAGGCTGATTAACAAACGTACTCATGGAGTGACTGACAACATGCAGAAAAATTTTGGCTTGGATTTATGCTTCGTAGGGAAATTTTTGCTTTTCTCTGGGAGGCGCAGTTTTGTGGATGCTTGCGCCATAGGTGTTGTGAGTCAAATTAAGGATGGTGACAATCCTGTTCTCTGATCTTGGCAGAAACTCTTCTAGGATTGGACTATGTATCTCATGGTGGAGAATCTTAAAACTTTCTTGGGAGTCCTTTGACTTTGCAGACATGGCTGATGGAACAACTGGATATGATTGCCAAGCCTACCACGAGTAATTATGGTCCTAGCAGTTTTCTTAGTAGAATTGTCATCAAAATTGAGTGCCAAACTAAGAGCGACTGGGTGAAATTCTTGAGCAAGAAGTCAAGTGCCTCAATTCGATGGAATTGTTATTGGTGGAAGTGCCCACCCCCTCTACTGTGGTCTCTAGGTTCAGATCACATCTTCCTAGTTGGATTAAGGAGGGCATCTTTCTATAAGGTTGACAGACTTTTTAGGTAGTTCCAATATGAGCAAGGAATGCATGGTGGTAAAAGAAGAAAACCTTTCACTTCTGTGGACACGAATCCTACTTCTATAAGGAATATGTTATTAGGCTTGGAGACGGTTGACCGAGTGGACCAATCTTTTGTCAAGGTTCGCTTTCACAGGATGACTGTAGAATACTCTAATTGGTTGGTGGACAAGATTTCTGACAAGGAAACTGAGATGGTTACTATGAGAAAACAGTTTTTTAGAGACAATAGGGAAAGACATAATAATGACAACTACGAATTTAAAAGGGGGGACAAAGATGACAAGGTACCTGTTATAGAAGAAATCAATGATCAACCAAAAGAGAAAAGACTTAAGACAAAATGAACTTATTTTTTACTTTGAACATGTTTATTTTAAAAGTGATGTGCAACTCTTATGTTTAAGAATTATTTAGGACTTGCAGGTTAAAGGTTCTGTTTAAAGGTGTAGGTTTTTAATGTTTGGTTTTTTTTTTTTTTTTAGGCTTTGGTTTAGGGTTTGGGTTTAGGATTTTGTGTAATGACATGGTTTAATGGAATGGTTGAATTTTGAAAAAAAAAATTTGCTTAATCAGAACATGGTGGGTTTGGGGAAATTATGATCGGACCAATGCATGGTTGCCTACATACCTCCTTGGTAGAAGGATCAGGTCATCACGTAATTCATTTTATTTTTATTTGCCTTAACTTTTACCTAAGCCGCCCTTTCGGGTTTTCAACTTCGCAGACTCTTTCACTTTTTTTTTCACTCTCCTTTTGGGTAGATTGCCCTTTCGGGTTTTCAACCAACCATTTTTTTTTTTTTTTTTCCGCTTAGCCTAGGAAAGGGAAATAACATAATTTACAACCACTTTAGACGTGGTGTCTTCAAATTACCTCCTTAGACGTGGTATTTCTTCAATTGATCCATGTTGGCTGGTTTTGTAAAAGGATTTGCATCTAAATCCATCAACTTTAATGCTCCTCCAGAGTATATATGCTTGATAATGTATGAGCCTGCCCAATTTTGTTTGAATTCCCATTTGCATCCTGAATTGGGGCCCGAATCTCTTTCAACACTAGATCCCCCAACTTCAAATATCTGGTTCTTACTTTTTTGTCAAAAGCTTTCCTATGCCTCCTTTGATATCCCTGAATGTGATACAGGGCCTTGAGTCTTTTCTCATCTAGCATGCATAACTAGTCATATCCACTTTGCAACTAATCTGCTTTAGGGATTTCACTTTCTAATACTATCCTTAGTGAATGTACGCCCATTTCAATGGGAAGGACTGCTTCCATCCCATACACCAATGAATAAGGAGTGGCTCATGTTCGGAAATTTAGATCTTGGTTAATAGAATTAACAAGTTTTAAAATCAAGTTGTTAATATGTATAAAACTTGTTAAAACAAGCAAACATCAATATCATGCACAACAGAATAGTAAATAAGACAATATATGATGACCTAGAAAAACCAATGAAACAAACTAGTTTCACAGTCAAAAACCTGGGGGGAAACCTTCTTAAAAAGCAATCCACTATAATAAAGAGAAGTTTCACATCTAGTACAAAACCTTTCTTCCTAAACTTTACAATCCCTGTAGATGAGCTTATAGTAGAAACCTTCTACCGCTTCAGATCCTTTGAACTTTTCAATATATGAACGCCACCCTTTTGTACGGATCCTAAAGATGCACGACTCCCAGTACGTGACTAATACACCAACTTGAAGAAGATATTTTTGGCTGCAAAGTTCTTCACTTTATTAACAATGAAGATCAAGAAGCACTTGGTTACAAAACTTTAAGGTGCAAAGACGCAGTAGCTTCTTTTAGAGAGAATAAGGCATCGGTCACTTTTTGCATGTTTTCTTTTTGTATTCTCTCTTATGTGACGGCCTTTAAAATAAGACTTATATATATGTCTAGGGTTGTGAGAAAAGAAACTCTACACAAATACATAAGCATGGGCCAAAAAACTGATTTTCGTAATTCTTGACAGATAGTATCTGTCGAGCAGCTATCGAGCCTCAATAGATAGCTATATGTTGAGAGCTGTTGAGCTTTAATGAACTGGCACTTCTTCACTTGTTTCTTGGATAGATTTGCATGGCTTCAATATTAGACTTGAAGTCTAGTTCCTTGAAGTATTAAACACATCCTAAATCTACCCAAATACAAGTAAAGTACGTTTTGTCAAAGGATTAGCCAATTACATAAAATATGTCCTTAACAGCTCCTATGGAATATCGAATTGATGTTCTATACCCCCAAAGTGCATAGGGTAATAATTGCAGATGCCAGTCCTTGTAATTTTTAGTGCTTTTCTTTGAAATTTGCCCTATATATTTGCTAACAGCCTCAACTGCTCCATTAGTCTAAGGATGGTAGGGTGAAGATTTATGGTGCTGAATATTGAGCTGTCGTAGCAACTTTTCTATTTCTCCCTTGAAATGCAACCCATTATCAAAGATAATTTCATGTGGTACCCCATATTTGTAAAAGATATTGGTTTGGATGAATTGAGCAATTTTCTTTAAATTTAGAACCTTGTATAAGGCAGCTTCTACCGATTTAGTAAAGTAATCTATAACAACGAGTATGAATTCATGGCCATTGGATGCAGTTAGGTAAATCTATCCAATAATGTCTATCCCCCATGTAGAGAACGGCCAGGGTGATGTCATGGTATGTAATGGCATGGGTGTCATATGCTTTAAATATCCATGGACATGGCATTGATGTATTTTCGACAGTCGGCTTCCATAGTGGTCCAGTAATAACCTTGTCTCATTATTTTCCTTGACAGCATGCGTGCATTCATATTTGGCCCATAGCTTGATTCATGAACTTTTTCAATTATTTGTTGTGCCTCCTCAGCAGTTTTGCAGAGGAGATGAATTCCATCATATTGTAAAGCCTCTCACCACAAATAATGTAATTAGTAAACAACCTCTGGATGGTCAATTGGTCATTCTTGTTCGCAAACGGTGGGTATGTCACATCCTTGAGGTATTGTAAAAATGTTTGACTACCATCCACCTTTACCATTCTTTCCCCTATCTTCTTCTATTGCCATGCAATAAGCTGGTTCCTCTTTTTGTTCCACCACTATCGGTCTTGTTTCATCTTCTTTAGGTCCATCCATCATGGATGTCATCTGTACAGTTTTTAAACCCGTTAAAACAACCAGATTAACCAAGTTAATTAGCCAAGTAATTACTTAGTCATATTAAACATATTTAGGTTAACACAAATATATCATATCATTGTAAAGTGCAGAAAAATAAAGAATACAACGATATGATAACCCAAGAAAACCAAATCGGTAAAAAACCTAGGGAGAATTTAACTTAGCTATCCTCAAGGTAAAACAAATCAACTATGAAAGAATTGAAGTTTACACAATATCAACTTAGACCACTAACATCTTATTATTACCTCAAGTAGGAAACTTACTACTACGACCCCGTGATAGCTCCGAGTCCACGGACTACTTCTTTCTTGGATTCCCAGCAAGCACAAGCACTCCCACTTGTATATCTTTAAGCTCTTGAATCTGCAACTGAATTGATCACCAAGCTCTTGACATCAATCTAGATCTTGATAACCCTAAGTGTATTTGAAGGCAAACACCTCTAGATCTCACAAGAGATTCACACACACAACATAGAGAGCTGCCTCAAAACGTGGCTAGAGATTTCCCTTTTATACTTAAGACAAAACATAAAACCCTACACATCAAACGGGCCCAGGTTGAGTTGGAAAATTCTGCAGAAAAATAATCTGCACGAGCTTCGATCAATCGAGTCTAATTTCAATCAATCTAGCTAGGAATATTTACACAGTAAATCCTGCAGTGCACTTGATTCCAACTCTACACTTAAACATACTTTGAGCAAGTCTAAAACAAGACTAAACGTTTTGATCATGGTTTATGTTGGGGACATATTTTTATGTAATTGGCATATCCTTTGACAAAACGCACTTTACTTGTATTTGGGTAAATCTAAGTAGGTTCAAGATGATCATTACAAGTGGTTAAATTGAAGACATGAAGATTACTCAAGAACTGTTCAAGAAAAAGTGCAAACTGCAGGTCTCGATACCTCCTCGACAGAAGCTCGATCTGTCGAGATTCATTAAAGCTCGACAGATGCCCCGATCGATCGAGCTTACGGGTTTCAGATTATAGCCAGCAACATTTTTATTCTAAAAGGCTAATTGTTTATGGGTTTGTATAATTCTTATTGGACTAGGAAAACTCAAGGTTTGTGTAAACCTATTTGGAATAGGAGAGCCCATTAAGCTCCTATTTAAAAGGAGATGGAAAAAGAAAAACCTAACCCTAGAGAGCTTCATAAGGTTTTCTTTTTGAAACCCTAGCCTCCTCCTACAGAAGAAAGAGTTCTTGCTGCGTTTCTTGTACGCCTTAGGGTTTTGTAACCAAGCAAAGTCTCTTGCACCAACATTGAAGATCTTATTGGTGTTTCTATGTAAAGCTGCTGCAAATCAACTACAACAATCAAAGGGTTGCTGTGGAGTTAGTCACGTACTGGGATTCGTGCAAAGGAGTAAGCCGCGTACTGGGATCCGCGCATCACATTGGTTAGTCACGTACTGGGAGCCGTGCATTGAACTGGAGAAATTGTCACTACAGAACAAGTCCAATTGGGTATTGGGGTAAGAGTTCAACTGTAGGTTGGTGAGGTACTGGGATTCCTTACTTGTAACTGCTTGTTGTGATAATAGTGGAGTTTCGGGAGTGGTGACCTTAAATCACCCGGTGGGGTTTTTGCCTTAGGGTTTTCCCCATTCGTGAACAAATCACCGTGTTGTTTATTTTCCGCTGCATAACTTAGTTTGGTGATTTGTTTGTGCTGCCACGTGATTGCATGTTAATTTGATTAATTAATAACTGGGCTAATTTAATTAATCTAAATTATCACAAGGGGTCAACGCGTTTGTGGCCTGTCAGTTTACCAACATTACAAATTGAAGTTCTAATACATTTAAACCTAAAAGTCTTAGAACCCAACATCATCATTGCTAAAGCATTTGCAATTTGATTCTGCATCCTGGGCACATATTGGTATTGGACCTTGTGAATTTTAAGGCCCACTTCTAAAGACATTTGTGATAAGACATCAACCTTTCTTCTTTGATTTTCCATTTATTTTGAATCTGGGAGATTATCAAAGTTGAGTCACCATATACTTCTAACTCTTTCACTCCAAGGCTTAGGGCTACTCGTAACCCCATGATACAAGCTTCATATTCAGTGCCATTATTGGTAGCAAGAAAGTTAAGTCTACCAGAAAATGGAATATGTGTCCCTTTTGGAGAAATTAAGAGAACTCCAATGCCAATTCCATTTTGATTTATTGCTCCATCAAAGTGCATCTTCCATGATTCTACCTCAATCCCCATCATATCTTCATTTAAAAAGTCCCCTTGGATCTCTTCAGCTTCTTCTGGTGAACAATGGGCTAAGTGATCAACAATCTCTCTCCCATTCACAGATTTCTGAGTCACATGTTTAATATCAAATTCTGACAAAAGTAAAACCCATTTAGTTATCTTCCCATCTTGCACAGGCTTTTCCATTGAGTACTTCAAAGGATCCATTCTTACAATCAACAAGACCTTGTAAGCAAGCATATAATGTCTAAGTTTGCGAGTTGCCCATACAAGTGCCACGCATGTCTTCTCTAGTGGTGAATAATTTTCTTTATAAGGCAACATCTTTTTGCTGATGTAGTATATTGCATTCTCCTTTCTAGTCTCCTCTAGATATTGAGCAAGCAAAGCCCCTATTGCCGTATCTGTAGTGGTGAGATACAACAATAATGGCTTTTCGAGTACTAGTGGGACGAGTATTGGTGGCTTCATCAAAACTCTTGATCCTTTCACAGGCTTCTTGGAATTGTTCATTTCACATTGTAGGAACTTCGTTCTTGAGCAGTCGGAAGATTGGTTCACATGTCATCGTGAGCTGGGCTATGAACCTTCTGATGTACTGTATCCTTCCCAGAAATCCTCGAATCTCGTTTTCAGCTCTTGGAGGTTTCATTTCTACAATTGCTTTGATTTTGTTAGGATCTACTTCAATTCCCCTTAGGCTTACCATAAACCCCAGTAACTTTCCGGATGTGACTCTGAAAGTGCACTTCTTTGGGTTCAATCGTAACTTGTAGAATCGGATTCTTTCAAAGAATTTCCATAAATTTGGCATATGATCATAAACATCTACTTCTTTGGACTTCACTATCATATCATCATAAACATCTACTTCTTTGTGGATCAATTCGTGTAGCAAAGTGGTAGCTGCATGTTGGTATGTAGCGCCAGCATTCTTGAGGCCAAATGGCATGACCTTGTAGCAATATGTCCTCTATGGTGTAATGAAGGAGGTTTCTCCATATCTTTTAAAGCCATCTTAATCTAACTATATTCTGAAAATTCATCCACAAATGATAACAAGGCATGCCCTGCTGTATTATCAACCGGGATGTCAATGTAAGGCAAAGGAAATTTATCTTTTGGGCTGGCTTTATTCAAATCTTGGAAGTCTACACACATTCTGACCTTCCCATCCTTCTTTTGGTACTCGATAGTTGACCACTCTTAAGAATCCTGCATTATGCTATTTCTCAACCTCTTCTTTGATCTTGAGAGTCCACTTTGGCTTTATTCTTCTCAATTTCTGCTTGACTGGCTTCATGGTTGGATCTGTTGGAATGCAATGTTGCACTATATCTGTATCAATTGCAGGCATGTCTTCATATAACCATGTAAAGACTTCTTTGAATTCTATCAGTAGTGCCACTAATGCATCTCTCTCTAAGTGGTTAAGGTATTACCCACTTGTATCATTTTAGGTTCATCATCAGTTCCTAGGTTAATGAATTAGGTTTCTTCTTTTATGGGTTCTAGGTGTCCTTGTTTTAATTCCTTATTATTAAGAGTTTCTTTACCAAATTTAGAAATAAAAACATTCAAAGCCAATAAATAAGCAAAATCAGAAATCATATTTTAAGGAAAAGAGTTCTAAACAGACTCAACAGACTAGATAAACTTAACTAAAGTAGACTTAACAAGAATACTATCATAAACAGACTTAACAGGAATAGAAATACTAGCAGAGATAGACTCAATGGGGATAGAAACAATGTTCTTGGCAGGAGTGACTGGTTCGATGGTCTTGATCTTCTTGGCAAGAGTGACTAACTTGACGGTCTTAATCTTCTTCACGGAGTCCTCCATAGGTGGGCAGCTCCCTCCCATGCCTAATTCTTTAACTCAGTTGTGGCTTCAATAATAGCAGGTGGCTCCCAGTAAGTTTCTTCTTCCCTCAGCATTTGTACCAAGGGGTCTTCATCCATATAATTTGCATTATCAATCTCCATGTCTGTGGGATTATCATTCACAAAAGCATCCAAACGCCCTATGCTATCCATCCACTCATGAAACAAATCATGCTTCCCTTTGTTTAAGTGGGCATGTTGAGGGAGATATCGTGACTCGCTGCCTTCCATCTTTTCGTTATTACCTCCATCATTCTCAAGTGTCAGGATTTTGAGGCTATGGGCCATCAGTTTTTGATCTAGAATGGTCAATCTGGCATCTATGTCATCTTCTTCTTCAGTGTGTGGGGTTAGTGAGCCAGGTTTTGAATCATAATATGACCTCAACTCTGGAATCTCTTTACCATGCTTGTTATATTAAGGACCAGATCTTAAACTAACATTAGTAATATAGCTCCAATATGAGGGACGCCTATAGGGGTAGTAATCATAGTCTACATCATTGGCTTCTCCAACCTCCTCCCTTGCATCTTCTAATACATTTACTAGCCTGTATTGGTCACTATCAGTATTGCTCCACCTATTAGCTTCAGCATCATCCTCATTATCTTCATCATAGTAGTCTACATCATCATCATACTCTTTATGATATAGCGCATCATCTTCATGTTCTTCATCACTAGGGTGTTCACCCTAATCATTGCCACTGTATTGGCTATCATAGGCTTCACTGTTATTGCTCTCACCATCATTATTACCATCGTCATCACCATGTCTACTATCACTGCTACTGCTATCACTACTACTATCACTCTTTGCATCACTTCCTTCATCATCATCACTAAGGGTTGCCTCCCCTTCTTTATCTTCATCATTGGCTCTTCTTGGTTCATATGGGCTTTTCAATGCATGATGGCAAGCCTCCTAGTGCTCTTCTTCCTCTGTATTGCAAATGGTATCTCCAAGAAGTGTAGTCATGGCATCAAGGTCCATATAATTAGCCTAGTTTGTAGGAACCCAAGTTGTCTCTTCCTTCTTTGTTTTTGGAAGCTTGTTGTTGCAATCAAGTAGTCGCTCAAACCTAGGCATCATAGTTCTGGTCTCAGGATCAAATCTCGGTTTAGAAAATCCCCAATAGCATTGACTATCTCCAGCTTTGACAAACTTCCCATTCAATATGGGTGTATAGGGCCTTAGGGGTTCCAGAGGACAAGGAAGTCCATTTACTTTAGCTTTGGTAAGAGCCATTCTTCTCACTTCCATTTCCAACAAATCATCATCAGTAGGCTTATAGCCTAGCCCAACATGTGGTGTGGCAGTGGGAATCATTGGGACTTGAACAATAGGCTTCTTCACAGTTCTGCCCAAGTTCATTCCCGGAAGGTAATTCATTCTCCTTATCATTGTTACCACATTGTTGTTGTTGTTGTAGGGAGCAAAGTCCATCGGGATCTTCTCCACTTCTTCTTCTCCTGTTTTAAAGGTAGGCCTCTCAATATCAAAACCATCCAAAAATCAATGGCTCCTTCTCAGAATCAATACCAAAGATAGGCTTTGGCACAATTAAAGTATTGCCATATATGGTTACAATAGCTCTTTCATGTGGAAACCGGACCTTGGTATAGGGACGAAGGTAAGGCTCTATGTCATGAATCCATGGTTGCCCAAGGAGCATGTTGAAGCATGAAGCTATGTTGAGGACTTGAAACTCCACTTTTTTAATCATCGGCCCTATAGTAAGCTCCAACGTTATAGTTCCCAAGACCTCCCTTTTACTATTGTCATAAGCTAGCACATCCTAATCAGTAGGCACAAAATCTTCAATGCTTAGACCCAAGCAACTTGCGTCTTTAAAGGACACATGTTTAAGGCACTTCCATCATCGATGAGAACCATCGGGATCCTTGCCTTTAGCATCTACCATAATATGCAATAGGTTATTATGGTGCTTCCCCTTATTTGTCAGATCCTTATTAGAATAGGAAATAGGGAGTTCCCTATTTATGGATCCAATCATAACATTCAGATCTTAGGAAGTTATGGTGGTAGGGACTTGGATTTGGTTGAGAAGGTCTACAAGATTCGGGCGGTGCTTGTATAAGGCCATAAGTAAACCCTATAGGGATATGTTGGCTTAGGTCTTCTGTAGTTGCTTGAGGACCTCAATTTCTTTAGTAGGTGTTTGTTGGGCATATTTGTTCAAGGCTTCTATTGGGTTGTTTGTCTCCAAATGTGGAGGTTTGAAGTGTCTCCCCCCATTTGTAGGTGTTAGGCCATTTAATTAGGGTTCGAAGTGTCTCCCCCCATTTGTAGGTATTGGGTTGCTTAACTGGGGTTTGAAGTGTCTCTCCCCATTTGTAGGTGTTGGGTAATTTTCAGTTTTTGGTACATCTTCACTCCATATATCATATCCTGTAGTGGATGTACTACCCATCAATTCTTCCCATGTCATCATAAAGCATACAGTTATATCATAGATCAATTCAGATGGGTCTTCTTTACATTCCTCTTTAGTCATCAAGCAATTAATCCTCAGTCCTCTCCTAAAATTGTGGTTAGGTAAAGGATTATTAGTGATGCTAGGCCTTGTAGGCAGTGTAATCACCTTGTTATCTATTAAGTCTTGAATTGCATGACAAGGCCAAAATACTTGTCAGTATCATGGCCAGGGCCTTGATGGTAGGCACAACTCTTATTCACATCAAACCTGGAAGGTAACGGGTTTAGAATGGGTCTTAGGTCTAAAGGCTTCAGTAACCCTTTTGCTTTTAACTTCTTAAACATTTGGCTTATAGGCATATACAACTCATGAAATTCCTTCCTAGGCCTTGAAGGTGGACCTTGTGACATTTGCATGGGTGCAATTAATTGATAAGGATCATTTTTATGAATATTAGAAACTTCTACAGCCTTAGAACTAGATCCAAAATTCTTTTTAAGCCTCAATAGGTCATCATTTTTTATAGTACCATTATTTATTGCATCCTCAAAATTTGGGTTCCAGCAACAATCAAAGCTTTAAAATTAGGAAAATACTGAGCAAACAAGTACTTATGGTATACAGGTAATAAATTATTTACAACCATAGACGTGGCAAAATGGGCGAGTTAGGTCGGGTCGGGTCAATCAGGTTTGTGGGTCAAATGGGTTGCGGATCAAACGAGTCATTTTTAAACGGGTCAATCGGGTTACAAGCCAATCGGGTTGCGAGTCGGATCGGGTTTACCCGTATTTTTCATACAATTTTTTTTTTCAATTACAAAAACAAATCAATGACAACCTGTTTAGAGAGAATGAATAAAATCAATTAATGCCACTTGTTATTATCCTTCCAATTCTGATAGTTTTGCGCATGACAAAAATTATTTATTGTCATAAATTCATGATGGAAAAAGTCTTCAATGTTAATAGTTCACTGTCAAAATGCATATAATTACAAGTTTACATCTTCAAATATTCAGCACTGCAAATATTCTGCCATTGTTCATTTGTTTGTGCCTTTGGCTTTGGTCGTTTGGAGTTTGGACAATGAACTACAGCTCAACTAAATGAGATTTTTTTTTTTTTTAATGGCTGTCTTGACTGATGACTCTTGACAACTTTGGCCGTTGTGTAACATGTTGTAGGCAATTGGCAAGCACTAAAGCTAGGCTTGGCTAGCTAGCTCTTATTGGTTTTGATGATTTTTTTTTTTTTTTTTTGAGAAACGGTTTTGATGAATTAAATGTAATATATTGATTATTAGTTTTGGTACTTTGTGCTTATGCACCTAGTATCAGGACGTAATTAAAAAAAATTTTTAGCGAATTTTTTTAACGGGTCAGGGCAAGGGTTATCTGGGTCGGGTCGGGTCAAGTCACGGGTCAACTTGTTTTTGCTTAGAGCCAAAAAAAAAAAAATTTGGGTTCGGGTTGGGTATTTTTCGGGTCGGGTCAGGTTGGGTCAGAAAATTCTGACCCATATTGCCATGTCTAACCATAGCTAACTGTTCTTCTTCACTTGGCCTATTTATCATCTGTGCGGCTTTGGACCTTCACTTGGTAATGAAGGTAGAGAAAGATTCTTTCGGCTCTTGCTTCATAGTATCTAGATCTCTCCTTGTTACCTCCACTTCTAAGTTGTATTTATATTACTTGTGAAACTCTCAAAAAATGTCCTCCCAACTCCTTACTCTAGTGTCATCTAGGTTGAGGAACCATCTAAGAGTGGCTCCGATCAAAGTGTTTAGTAACATTTGAGCAAGAAGTTCCTCCGTCGCACCTAAGGGCTACATGGCCCTCATATACATCTTCAAATGGGACTCTGGGCAACCAATCCCATCAAACTCGTCCAAGGTTGACATTTTGAACTTGGGAGGCAGTCTCACATCAGGGAAAAGTGAGAGGGATTCATAGTCCATGAGATCTTCCATCTTATAGGCTCTTCTAATCACCTCTTCCATTTTGTTCATTCTTTCTTCAATCTTCTTCTCACTCTCCATGGTTGGTGGGTTGTGGTCAGCATTAGTCTCTTCTTGGTTAGTCTTCAAACTCTGAAACTGTTGCACCATACGATTCATGTATTCCCTCAACTAGATTTGACTAGCTACCGTGGTGTTGAGTAACTCTTGAGTGTTTATGGGTTTCTCGGTGTTCGGATGTTCTCCCTCTTGTGCCATGGTGTCAGAGCTTTCGGCTTCTTGTGGCTTGAACTGTCTTGTAAGTCGAATATGGGATTATGATGTTGCAGCAGTGGAGTGTACTCTATGCTTATAGGCTTCAGTACCATGATAGGACTAATGGGCTTGGAACTGGAGCTACTGGCTTAAGTGTCGACCTTAGGTTCTCTTCGCAGCCTTCCTTCAAACTTTGACCAAATTCTCCCCTAATGAGAGGCTTCGTCGGGTTAATCAAAGCTAATTCCCCATCTAATATCAATCAATAAATCAATCACACATAACATGCAATGCAATTATAACATAGACCGGCCTAAGGGTAGGTTATAAGCCATTACGTTGTAGGGTGGGTTTGTTGTTTCATTGTTTCCCATAACTAGGACGTTACACCTCCCAACTTGTAATGTAATGAACATTGTGTTGGTCCAAACAGCATGGCCTATCCTTTACAATCAACAAAAAATGATCTAGTGACTTTAGGTTATGAGTTGGTGAGTTTGCCACTGGGTACCCAAATCTAATGCAGACCGGTGATCCATGATTAATACCATCACAAGTTGTTGAAAGTGGTGCATACATATTTTTTTTGATGGCACACACTATGACAGTTAAGGAAAGCTTTTATCAAACAATACAAACAACAGAATAGCATACAACATCTCAACAAATATAAATAAACAAACAAACAAACAAAAATATCATGCAAGACCATGCAAAAACAAAGGTACATATTTGATCACTTAAGTCTAATACGAAGCTTAGCCCTTGACATTCCCAGTGGAGTCGCCACTATGAGAGACCACATACTTGGTGCTCTAAAAACAAAGAGATTTGGGTGCTTTTTCAAGACATATCTCTCTTTAAGTAAGTGGCATGGAATCGCCACTTATTTTTTATACAAAAAAATAAGAAAAAATAAAATACAAATTTACATGATTGAAATGCTTCATTGTTATTGATTAGATAAGAATAAATACAAGCTTGATAAATTAATTACTACATAGCTTTAGGTCCTAGTTACAAACTACCTAAAGAATATATGGCCTTTTGTCCTAGTTACAATCTACCCAAAATAAAACAAAGATAAAGCCTAGGTCTACCTATCCAAAGGCACTAAATTCGAAGGCTAGGTTATCGAATGAGAATGTGTTAGACACCCATTCCGCCAAGACAAAGTCTGGTCTTCTAGACTCTTATGACTAATGTACCCATTTTATACATGACATGAATGATATGTTGCACACACAAAACACTTAACTAAATTAAGTCACATAAGTTTATCTATGAATGTATCCTCTTTTTTGTTAAAAAAAAAATCAGATCTGTTGTTGTGAAAAATTTAGCTTGATCTGTAAAAAATATCAGATCCATTTTTGTAAATTTGAAAATTAGTTTTTAGTGAAAAGGAAAAAAGATTAGATATGTTTTTATTAGGTAAAACAAAGTCTTTTGGTAAAAAAAAAATATCAGATCTGTTTTTGGGAATGAGAAAAATTGGTTTTTGGGTTTGTATGTAAAAAAATCAGATCTGTTTTTGGTAACTAAAAAAAGTGGTTATTGTATAGAATTAAAAAAATCAGATCTGTTTTTTATATGTATTAAAAAAAGAATTTTTAGAAGAGAATTGCATTCATGAAATAACCTATACTACTTACATCAAACAACACAAACAAAACACTACTCATGACTTACTTTTTATTTCAAAATCTGCTATGTTAAAAAAATCAAATCTACATCTAGAGAAAGATATAAATCAGTTTTTATAGAAAAATTCAGGTTTGCATCTAATGAAGATGCAAATCGATTTTTATTTTAAAAAATTGAGATGTACATCTAATGAAGATGTAAATCAGTTTTTGTTTTGAAAAAAAAAATTAGATCTACATCTAATGAAGATGTAAACCAATTTTGATTTTGAAAAAGATGTAATGATAAGCAAATTTTGAA